>OX382187.1:6873610-7473610 GCA_947507545.1 Clistopyga incitator | reverse complement strand
AGTTTTATCGTATTGAGAGTGTGTAGTTGCATAAAATGAAGAATTTTCACACCCGTACACCCAGACAAACTCCCAGAAACGACGGGAATCCTCGATCTTTCGATTTCGCTAAGCTTCGACGTATCAATCGCCGCAGAACTGCGATACCAGTTTTATCGAATTGATTGTGCGTAGTTGCATGAAACAAAGAATTTTGACATCCGTACACCCCGCGAATGTCGCAGAAACACTCGGAATCCTCGATCTTTCGATTTCGCTAAGATGCGACGTATCAATCGATACAGAACTGCGATACCAGTTTTATCGTATTGAGAGTGTGTAGTTGCATAAAATGAAGAATTTTGACACCCGTACACCCAGCCAAACTCTCAGAAACGGCGGGAATCCGCGATCTCTCGATTTCGCAAAGCTTCGACGTATCAATCGCTGCAGCACCACGATACCAGTTTTATCGTATTGAGAATGTGTAGTTGCATAAAGTAAAGGATTTTGACACCCGTACACCCCGCGAATTTCGCAGAAACGCTCGGAATCCTCGATCTTTCGATTTCGCTAAGATGCGACGTATCAATCGATACAGAACTGCGATACCAGTTTTATCGTATTGAGAGTGTGTTGTTGCATAAAATGAAGAATTGTGACACCCGTACACTCAGCCAAACTCTCAGAAACGGCGGGAATCCGCGATCTCTCGATTTCGCTAAGCTTAGACGTATCAATCGCTGCAGCACCACGATACCAGTTTTATCTCATTGAAAATGTGTAGTTGCATAAAGTAAAGGATTTTGACACCCATACACCACGCGAATGTCGCAGAAACGCTCGGAATCCTCGATCTTACGATTACGCTCGAATTCGACGTATCAATCGATACAGAACCGCGATACCAGTTTTAGCCTATTGAGAATGTGTTGTTGCATAATGTTAAGGCTTCTGACGCCCGTACACCCAGCCAAACTCATAGGAACGGCGGGAATCCTCGATCTTTCGATTTCGCTAAGATGCGACGTATCAATCGATACAGAACTGCGATACCAGTTTTATCGTATTGAGAGTGTATAATTGCATCGAATGAAGGATTTTGCCACCCGTACACCCAGCCAAAGTCTCAGAAACGCCGAGAATCCTCGATTTTTCGATTTCGCTAAGCTTCGACGTATCAATCGCTGCAGAACTGCGATACCAGTTTTAACGTATTGAGAATGTGTAGTTGCATAAAGTAAAGGATTTTGACACCCGTACACCCCGCGAATGTCGCAGAAACGCTCGGAATCCTCGATCTTTCGATTTCGCTAAGATGCGACGTAAAATCGAAGCAGAACTGCGATACCAGTTTTATCGTATTGAGAGTGTGTAGTTGCATAAAACGAAGAATTTTGACACCCGTACACCCAGACAAACTCCCAGAAACGACGGGAATCCTCGATCTCTCGATTTCGCTAAGCTTCGACGTATCAATCGCTGCATCACCACGATACCAGTTTTATCGTATTGAGAATGTGTAGTTGCATAAAGTAAAGGATTTTGACACCCGTACACCCCGCGAATGTCGCAGAAACGCTCGGAATCCTCGATCTTTCGATTTCGCTAAGATGAGACGTATCAATCGAAGCAGAACTGCGATACCAGTTTTATCGTATTGGAAGTGTGTAGTTGCATAAAATGAAGAATTTTGACACCCGTACACACAGACAAACTCCCAGAAACGACGGGAATCCTCGATCTTTCGATTTCGCTAAGCTTCGACGTATCAATCGCCGCAGAACTGCGATACCAGTTTTATCGTATTGAGAGTGTGTAGTCGCATGAAACAAAGAATTTTGACATCCGTACACCCCGCGAATGTTGCAGAATCGCTCGGAATCCTCGATCTTTCGATTTCGCTAAGATGCGACGTATCAATCGATACAGAACTGCGATACCAGCTTTATCGTATTGAGAGTGTGTAGTTGCATAAAATGAAGAATTTTGACACCCGTACACCCAGCCAAACTCTCAGAAACGGCGGGAATCCGCGATTTCTCGATTTCGCTAAGCTTCGACGTATCAATCGCTGCAGCACCACGATACCAGTTTTATCGTATTGAGAATGTGTAGTTGCAGAAAGTACAGGATTTTGACACCCGTAGACCCCGCGAATGTCGCAGAAACGCAAGGAATCCTCGATCTTTCGATTTCGCTAAGATGCGACGTATCAATCGATACAGAACTGCGATACCAGTTTTATCGTATTGAGAGTGTGTAGTTACATGAAATGAAGAATTTTTACACACGTACACCCAGCCAAACTGTCAGAAACGGCGGGAATCCTCGATCTTCCGATTTCGCTAAGCTTCGACGTATCAATCGCTGCAGTACCACGATACAAGTTGTAGCCTATTGAGAATGTGTAGTTGCATAATGTCGAGGCTTCTGACACTCGTACACCCAGCCAATCTCTTAGAAACGGCGGGAATCTGCGATCTCTCGACTTCGCTAAGCTTCGACGTTTCAATCGCTGTAGCACCACGATACCAGTTTTAACGTATTGAGAATGTGTAGTTGCATAAAGTAAAGGATTTTGACACCCGTACAACCCGCGAATGTCGCAGAAACGCTCGGAATCCTCGATCTTACGATTACGCTCGAATTCGACGTATCAATCGATACAGAACCGCGTTACCAGTTTTAGCCTATTGAGAATGTGTAGTTGCATAAAGTAAAGGATTTTGACACCCGTACACCCCGCGAATGTCGCAGAAACGCTCGGAATCCTCGATCTTTCGATTTCGCTAAGATGCGACGTATCAATCGATACAGAACTGCGATACCAGTTTTATCGTATTGAGAGTGTGTAGTTGCATAAAATGAAGAATTTTGACACCCGTACACCCAGCAAAACTCTCAGAAACGGCGGAAATCCGCGATCTCTCGATATCGCTAAGCTTCGACGTATCAATCGCTGCATCACCACGATACCAGTTTTATCGTATTGAGAATGTGTAGTTGCATGAAACAAAGAATTTTAACACCCGTACACCCCGCGAATGTCGCAGAAACGCTCGGAATCCTCGATCTTTCGATTTCGCTAAGATGCGACGTATCAATCGAAGCAGAACTGCGATACCAGTTTTATCGTATTGAGAGTGTGTAGTTGCATGAAACAAAGAATTTCGACACCCGTACACCCCGCGAATGTCGCTGAATCGCTCGGAATCCTCGATTTTTCGATTTCGCTAAGATGCGACGTATCAATCGATACAGAACTGCGATACCAGTTTTATCGTATTGAGAGTGTGTAGTTGCATAAAATGAAGAATTTTGACACCCGTACACCCAGCCAAACTCTCAGAAACGGCGGGAATCCGCGATCTCTCGATTTCGCTAAGCTTCGACGTATCAATCGCTGCAGTACCACGATACCAGTTTTAGCCTATTGAGAATGTGTAGTTGCAGGAAGTAAAGGATTTTGACACCCGTACACCCCGCGAATGTCGCAGAAACGCTAGGAATCCTCGATCTTTCGATTTCGCTAAGATGCGACGTATCAATCGATACAGAACTGCGATACCAGTTTTATCGTATTGAGACTGTGTAGTTACATGAACTGAAGAATTTTTACACACGTACACCCAGCCAAACTCTCAGAAACGGCGGGAATCCGCGATCTCTCGATTTCGCTAAGCTTCGTCGTATCAATCGCTGCAGCACCACGATACCAGTTTTATCGTATTGAGAATGTGTAGTTGCATAATGTAGAGGCTTCTGACACTCGTACACCCAGCCAATCTCTTCGAAACGGCGGGAATCTGCGATCTCTCGATTTCGCTAAGCTTCGACGTTTCAATCGCTGCAGCTCCACGATACCAGTTTTATCGTATTGAGAATGTGTAGTTGCATAAAGTAAAGGATTTTGACACCCGTACAACCCGCGAATGTCGCAGAAACGCTCGGAATCCTCGATGTTTCGATTTCGCTCGAATTCGACGTATCAATCGATACAGAACCGCGATACCAGTTTTAGCTTATTGAGAATGTGTAGTGGCATAATGTTAAGGCTTCTGACACCCGTACACCCAGCCAAACTGTTAGAAACGGCGGGAATCTTCGATCTTTCGATTTCGCTACGATGCGACGTATCAATCGATACAGAACTGCGATCCAGTTTTATCGTATTGAGAGTGTGTAGTTGCATAAAATGAAGAATTTTGACACCCGTACACCCAGCCAAACTCTCAGAAACGGCGGGAATCCGCAATCTCTCGATTTCGCTAAGCTTCGACGTATCAATCGCTGCAGTACCACGATACCAGTTTTAGCCTATTGAGAATGTGTAGTTGCAGAAAGTAAAGGATTTTGACACCCGTACACCCCGCGAATGTCGCAGAAACGCTAGGAATCCTCGATCTTTCGATTTCGCTAAGATGCGACGTATCAATCGATACAGAACTGCGATACCAGTTTTATCGTATTGAGAGTGTGTAGTTACATGAACTGAAGAATTTTTACACACGTACACCCAGCCAAACTCTCAGAAACGGCGGGAATCCGCGATCTCTCGATTTCGCTAAGCTTCGACGTATCAATCGCTGCAGCACCACGATACCAGTTTTATCGTATTGAGAATGTGTAGTTGCATAAAGTAAAGGATTTTGACACTCGTACACCCCGCGAATGTCGCAGAAACGCTCGGAATCCTCGATCTTTCGATTTCGCTAAGATGCGACGTATCAATCGATACAGAACTGCGATACCAGTTTTATCGTATTGAGAGTGTGTTGTTGCATGAAATGAAGAATTGTGACACCCGTACACCCAGCCAAACTCTCAGAAACGGCGGGAATCCGCGATCTCTCGATATCGCTAAGCTTCGACGTATCAATCGCTGCAGCACCACGATACCAGTTTTATCGTATTGAGAATGTGTAGTTGCAGAAAGTAAAAGATTTTGACACCCGTACACCCCGCGAATGTCGCAGAAACGCAAGGAATCCTCGATCTTTCGATTTCGCTAAGATGCGACGTATCAATCGATACAGAACTGCGACACCAGTTTCATCGTATTGAGAGTGTGTAGTTACATGAAACCAAGAATTTTTACACAAGTACACCCAGCCAAACTCTCAGAAACGGCGGGAATCCTCGATCTTTCGATTTCGCTAAGCTTCGACGTATCAATCGCTGCAGTACCACGATACCAGTTATAGCCTATTGAGAATGGGTAGTTGCATAATGTAGAGGCTTCTGACACTCGTACACCCAGCCAAACTCTTAGAAACGGCGGGAATCTGCGATCTCTCGATTTCGCTAAGCTTCGACGTTTCAATCGCTGCAGCACCACGATACCAGTTTTATCGTATTAAGAATGTGTAGTTGCATAAAGTAAAGGATTTTGACACCCGTACAATCCGCGAATGTCGCAGAAACGCTCGGAATCCTCGATCTTTCGATTTCGCTCGAATTCCACGTATCAATCGATACAGAACCGCGATACCAGTTTTAGCCTATTGAGAATGTGTAGTGGCATAATGTTAAGGCTTCTGACACCCGTACACCCAGCCAAACTCTTAGAAACGGCGGGAATCCTCGATCTTTCGATTTCGCTAAGATGCGACGTACCAATCGATACAGAACTGCGATACCAGTTTTATCGTATTGAGAGTGTGTAGTTGCATAAAATGAAGAATTTTGACACCCGTACACCCAGCCAAACTCTCAGAAACGGCAGGAATCCGCGATCTCTCGATTTCGCTAAGCTTCGACGTATCAATCGCTGCAGCACCACGATACCAGTTTTATCGTATTGAGAATGTGTAGTTGCAGAAAGTAAAAGATTTTGACACCCGTACACCCCGCGGATGTCGCAGAAACGCAAGGAATCCTCGATCTTTCGATTACGCTAAGATGCGACGTTTCAATCGATACAGAACTGCAATAACAGTTTTATCGTATTGAGAGTATGTAGTTTCATGAAACAAAGAATTTTGACACCCGTACACCCCGCGAATGTCGCAGAAACACTTGGAATCCTCGATCTTTCGATTTCGCTAAGATGCGACGTATCAATCGCTGCAGTACCACGATACCAGTTATTGCCTATTGAGAATGTGTAGTTGCATAATGTAGAGGCTTCTGACACCCGTACACCCAGCCAAACTCTCAGAAACGGCAGGAATCCGCGATCTCTCGATTTCGCTAAGCTTCGACGTATCAATCGCTGCAGCACCACGATACCAGTTTTATCGTATTGAGAATGTGTAGTTGCAGAAAGTAAAAGATTTTGACACCCGTACACCCCGCGGATGTCGCAGAAACGCAAGGAATCCTCGATCTTTCGATTACGCTAAGATGCGACGTTTCAATCGATACAGAACTGCAATAACAGTTTTATCGTATTGAGAGTATGTAGTTTCATGAAACAAAGAATTTTGACACCCGTACACCCCGCGAATGTCGCAGAAACACTTGGAATCCTCGATCTTTCGATTTCGCTAAGATGCGACGTATCAATCGCTGCAGTACCACGATACCAGTTATTGCCTATTGAGAATGTGTAGTTGCATAATGTAGAGGCTTCTGACACTCGTACACCCAGCCAAACTCTCAGAAACGGCGGGAATCCGCGATCTCTCGATTTCGCTAAGCTTCGACGTATAAATTGCTGCAGCACCACGATACCAGTTTTATCGTATTGAGAATGTGTAGTTGCATAAAGTAAAGGATTTTGACACCCGTACACCCCGCGAATTTCGCAGAAACGCTCGGAATCCTCGATCTTTCGATTTCGCTAAGATGCGACGTATCAATCGATACAGAACTGCGATACCAGTTTTATCGTATTGAGGGTGTGTAGTTGCATAAAATGAAGAATTTTGACACCCGTACACCCAGCAAAACTCTTAGAAACGGCGGAAATCCGCGATCTCTCGATTTCGCTAAGCTTCGACGTAACAATCGCTGCATCACCACGATACCAGTTTTATCGTATTGAGAATGTGTAGTTGCATAAAGTAAAGGATTTTGACACCCGTACACCCCGCGAAAGTCGCAGAAACGCTCGGAATCCTCGATCTTTCGATTTCGCTAAGATGCGACGTATCAATCGAAGCAGAACTGCGATACCAGTTTTATCATATTGAGAGTATGTAGTTGCATGAAACAAAGAATTTCGACACCTGTACACCCCGCGAATGTCACAGAACCGCTCGGAATCCTCGATCTTTCGATTCCGCTAAACTTCGACGTATCAATCGCTGCAGTACCACGGTACCAGTTTTATCGTATTAAGAGTGTGTAGTTGCATGAAATGAAGAATTTTGACACCCGTACTCACAGACAAACTCCCAGAAACGACGGGAATCTTCGATCTTTCGATTTCGCTAAGCTTCGACGTATCAATCGCCGCAGAACTGCGATACCAGTTTTATCGTATTGAGGGTGTGTAGTTGCATGAAACAAAGAATTTTGACATCCGTACACTCCGCGAATGTCGCAGAAACACTCGGAATCCTCGATCTTTCGATTTCGCTAAGATGCGACGTATCAATCGATACAGAACTGCGATACCAGTTTTATCGTATTGAGATTGTGTAGTTGCATAAAATGAAGAATTTGGACACCCGTACACCCAGCCAAACTCTCAGAAACGGCGGGAATCCGCGATCTCTCGATTTCGCTAAGCTTCGACGTATCAATCGCTGCAGCACCACGATACCAGTTTTATCGTATTGAGAATGTGTAGTTGCAAAAAGTAAAGGATTATGACACCCGTACACCCCGCGAATGTCGCAGAAACGCTCGGAATCCTCGATCTTTCGATTTCGCTAAGATGCGACGTATCAATCGAAGCAGAACTGCGATACCAGTTTTATCGTATTAAGAGTGTGTAGTTGCATAAAATGAAGAATTTTGACACCCGTACACCCAGACAAACTCCCAGAAACGACGGGAATCCTCGATCTTTCGATTTCGCTAAGCTTCGACGTATCAATCGCTGCAGCACCACGATACCAGTTTTATCGTATTGAGAATGTGTAGTTGCAAAAAGTAAAGGATTATGACACCCGTACACCCCGCGAATGTCGCAGAAACGCTCGGAATCCTCGATCTTTCGATTTCGCTAAGATGCGACGTATCAATCGAAGCAGAACTGCGATACCAGTTTTATCGTATTGAGAGTGTGTAGTTGCATAAAATGAAGAATTTTGACACCCGTACACACAGACAAACTCCCAGAAACGACGGGAATCCTCGATCTCTCGATTTCGCTAAGCTTCGACGTATCAATCGCTGCATCACCACGATACCAGTTTTATCGTATTGCGAATGTGTAGTTGCATAAAGTAAAGGATTTTGGAACCCGTACACCCCGCGAATGTCGCAGAAACGCTCGGAATCCTCGATCTTTCGATTTCGCTAAGATGCGACGTATCAATCGATACAGAACTGCGATACCAGTTTTATCGTATTGAGAGTGTGTAGTTGCATAAAATGAAGAATTTTGACACCTGTACACCCAGCCAAACTCTCAGAAACGGCGGGAATCCGCGATCTCTCGATTTCGCTAAGCTTCGACGTATCAATCGCTGCATCACCACGATACCAGTTTTATCGTATTGAGAATGTGTAGTTGCATAGAGTAAAGGATTTTGACACCCGTACACCCCGCGAATGTCGCAGAAACGCTCGGAATCCTCGATCTTTCGATTTCGCTAAGATGCTACGTATCAATCGAAGCAGAACTGCGATACCAGTTTTATCGTATTGAGAGTGTGTAGTTGCATAAAATGAAGAATTTTGACACCCGTACACCCAGCCAAACTCTCAGAAACGGCGGGAATCCGCGATCTTTCGATTTCGCTAAGCTTCGACGTATCAATCGCTGCAGCACCACGATACCAGTTTTATCGTATTGAGAATGTGTAGTTGCATAAAGTAAAGGATTTTGACACCCGTACACCCCGCGAATTTCGCAGAAACGCTCGGAATCCTCGATCTTTCGATTTCGCTAAGATGCGACGTATCAATCGATACAGAACTGCGATACCAGTTTTATCGTATTGAGGGTGTGTAGTTGCATAAAATGAAGAATTTTGACACCCGTACACCCAGCAAAACTCTTAGAAACGGCGGAAATCCGCGATCTCTCGATTTCGCTAAGCTTCGACGTATCAATCGCTGCATCACCACGATACCAGTTTTATCGTATTGAGAATGTGAAGTTGCATAAAGTAAAGGATTTTGACACCCGTACACCCCGCGAATGTCGCAGAAACGCTCGGAATCCTCGATCTTTCGATTTCGCTAAGATGCGACGTATCAATCGAAGCAGAACTGCGATACCAGTTTTATCATATTGAGAGTATGTAGTTGCATGAAACAAAGAATTTCGACACCTGTACACCCCGCGAATGTCACAGAACCGCTCGGAATCCTCGATCTTTCGATTCCGCTAAACTTCGACGTATCAATCGCTGCAGTACCACGGTACCAGTTTTATCGTATTGAGAGTGTGTAGTTGCATGAAATGAAGAATTTTGACACCCGTACTCACAGACAAACTCCCAGAAACGACGGGAATCTTCGATCTTTCGATTTCGCTAAGCTTTGACGTATCAATCGCCGCAGAACTGCGATACCAGTTTTATCGTATTGAGAGTGTGTAGTTGCATGAAACAAAGAATTTTGACATCCGTACACCCCGCGAATGTCGCAGAAACACTCGGAATCCTCGATCTTTCGATTTCGCTAAGATGCGACGTATCAATCGATACAGAACTGCGATACCAGTTTTATCGTATTGAGAGTGTGTAGTTGCATAAAATGAAGAATTTTGACACCCGTACACCCAGCCAAACTCTCAGAAACGGCGGGAATCCGCGATCTCACGATTTCGCTAAGCTTCGACGTATCAATCGCTGCAGCACCACGATACCAGTTTTAAAGTATTGAGAATGTGTAGTTGCATGAAGTAAAGGATTTTGACACCCGTACACCCCGCGAATGTCGCAGAAACGCTCGGAATCCTCGATCTTTCGATTTCGCTAAGATGCGACGTATCAATCGATACAGAACTGCGATACAAGTTTTATCGTATTGAGAATGTGTAGTTGCATAAAATGAAGAATTTGGACACCCGTACACCCAGCCAAACTCTCAGAAACGGCGGGAATCCGCGATCTCTCGATTTCGCTAAGCTTCGACGTATCAATCGCTGCAGCACCACGATACCAGTTTTATCGTATTGAGAATGTGTAGTTGCATAAAGTAAAGGATTTTGACACCCGTACACCCCGCGAATGTCGCAGAAACGCTCGGAATCCTCGATCTTTCGATTTCGCTAAGATGCGACGTATCAATCGATACAGAACTGCGATACCAGTTTTATCGTATTGAGAGTGTGTAGTTGCATAAAATGAAGAATTTTGACACCCGTACACCCAGCCAAACTCTCAGAAACGGCGGGAATCCGCGATCTCTCGATTTCGCTAAGCTTCGACGTATCAATCGCTGCAGCACCACGATACCAGTTTTAACGTATTGAGAATGTGTAGTTGCATAAAGTAAAGGATTTTGACACCCGTACACCCCGCGAATGTCGCAGAAACGCTCGGAATCCTCGATCTTTCGATTTCGCTAAGATGCGACGTATCAATCGATACAGAACTGCGATACAAGTTTTATCGTATTGAGAATGTGTAGTTGCATAAAATGAAGAATTTGGACACCCGTACACCCAGCCAAACTCTCAGAAACGGCGGGAATCCGCGATCTCTCGATTTCGCTAAGCTTCGACGTATCAATCGCTGCAGCACCACGATACCAGTTTTATCGTATTGAGAATGTGTAGTTGCATAAAGTAAAGGATTTTGACACCCGTACACCCCGCGAATGTCGCAGAAACGCTCGGAATCCTCGATCTTTCGATTTCGCTAAGATGCGACGTATCAATCGAAGCAGAACTGCGATACCAGTTTTATCTTATTGAGAGTGTATAATTGCATCGAATGAAGGATTCTGACACCCGTACACCCAGCCAAAGTCTCAGAAACGCCGAGAATCCTCGATTTTTCGATTTCGCTAAGCTTCGACGTATTAATCGCCGCAGAACTGCGATACCAGTTTTATCGTATTGAGAGTGTGTAGTTGCATGAAACAAAGAATTTTGACATCCGTACGACCCGCGAATGTCGCAGAAACACTCGGAATCCTCGATTTTTCGATTTCGCTAAGCTTCGACGTATCAATCGCCGCAGAACTGCGATACCAGTTTTATCGTATTAAAATTGTGTAGTTGCATGAAACAAAGAATTTTGACATCCGTACGACCCGCGAATGTCGCAGAAACGCTCGGAATCCTCGATCTTTCGATTTCGCTAAGATGCGACGTATCAATCGATACAGAACTGCGATACCAGTTTTATCGTATTGAGAGTGTGTAGTTGCATAAAATGAAGAATTTTGACACCCGTACACCCAGCCAAACTCTCAGAAACGGCGGGTATCCGCGATCTCTCGATTTCGCTAAGCTTCGACGTATCAATCGCTGCAGCACCACGATACCAGTTTTAACGTATTGAGAATGTGTAGTTGCATAAAGTAAAGGATTTTGACACCCGTACACCCCGCGAATGTCGCAGAAACGCTCGGAATCCTCGATCTTTCGATTTCGCTAAGATGCGACGTATCAATCGATACAGAACTGCGATACAAGTTTTATCGTATTGAGAATGTGTAGTTGCATAAAATGAAGAATTTGGACACCCGTACACCCAGCCAAACTCTCAGAAACGGCGGGAATCCGCGATCTCTCGATTTCGCTAAGCTTCGACGTATCAATCGCTGCGGCACCACGATACCAGTTTTATCGTATTGAGAATGTGTAGTTGCATAAAGTAAAGGATTTTGACACCCGTACACCCCGCGAATGTCGCAGAAACGCTCGGAATCCTCGATCTTTCGATTTCGCTAAGATGCGACGTATCAATCGATACAGACCTGCGATACCAGTTTTATCGTATTGAGAGTGTGTAGTTGCATAAAA
Source organism: Clistopyga incitator (assembly GCA_947507545.1). Classification (NCBI taxonomy): domain Eukaryota; kingdom Metazoa; phylum Arthropoda; class Insecta; order Hymenoptera; family Ichneumonidae; genus Clistopyga; species Clistopyga incitator. Next base: position 7,461,588 of record OX382187.1, on the reverse strand, counting down.
TGAAGAATTTTGACACCCGTACCCCCAGCCAAACTCTCAGAAACGGCGGGAATCCGCGATCTCTCGATTTCGCTAAGCTTCGACGTATCAATCGCTGCAGCACCACGATACCAGTTTTAACGTATTGAGAATATGTAGTTGCATAAAGTAAAGGATTTTGACACCCGCACACCCCGCGAATGTCGCAGAAACGCTCGGAATCCTCGATCTTTCGATTTCGCTAAGATGCGACGTATCAATCGTAGCAGAACTGCGATACCAGTTTTATCGTATTGAGAGTGTATAATTGCATCGAATGACGGATATTGACACCCGTACACCCCGCGAATGTCGCAGAAACGCTCGGAATCCTCCATTTTTCGATTTCGCTAAGATGCGACGTATCAATCGATACAGAACTGCGATACCAGTTTTATCGTATTGAGAGTGTGTAGTTGCATAAAATGAAGAATTTTGACACCTGTACACCCAGCCAAACTCTCAGAAACGGCGGGAATCCGCGATCTCTCGATTTCGCTAAGCTTCGACGTATCAATCGCTGCAGCACCACGATACCAGTTTTAAAGTATTGAGAATGTGTAGTTGCATGAAGTAAAGGATTTTGACACCCGTACACCCCGCGAATGTCGCAGAAACGCTCGGAATCCTCGATCTTTCGATTTCGCTGAGATGCGACGTATCAATCGAAGCTGAACTGCGATACCAATTTTATCGTATTGAGAGTGTGTAGTTGCATGAAATGAAGAATTTTGACACCCGTGCACCCAGACAAACTCCCAGAAACGACGGGAATCCTCGATCTTTCGATTTCGCTAAGCTTCGACGTATCAATCGCCGCAGAACTGCGATACCAGTTTTATCGTATTGAGAGTGTGTAGTTGCATGAAACAAAGAATTTTGACATCCGTACGACCCGCGAATGTCGCAGAAACACTCGGAATCCTCGATTTTTCGATTTCGCTAAGATGCGACGGATCAATCGATACAGTACTGCGATACCAGTTTTATCGTATTGAGAGTGTGTAGTTGCATAAAATGAAGAATTTTGACACCCGTACACCCAGCCAAACTCTCAGAAATGGCGGGAATCCGCGATCTCTCGATTTCGCTAAGCTTCGACGTATCAATCGCTGCAGCACCACGATACCAGTTTTATCGTATTGAGAATGTGTAGTTGCATAAAGTAAAGGATTTTGACACCCGTACACCCCGCGAATGTCGCAGAAACGCTCGGAATCCTCGATCTTTCGATTTCGCTAAGATGCGACGTATCAATCGAAGCAGAACTGCGATACCAGTTTTATCGTATTGATAGTGTATAATTGCATCGAATGAAGGATTTTGACACCCGTACACCCAGCCAAAGTCTCAGAAACGCCGAGAATCCTCGATTTTTCGATTTCGCTAAGCTTCGACGTATCAATCGCTGCAGCACCACGATACCAGTTTTATCGTATTGAGAATGTATAGTTGCATAAAGTAAAGGATTTTGACACCCGTACACCCCGCGAATGTCGCAGAAACGCTCGGAATCCTCGATCTTTCGATTTCGCTAAGATGCGACGTATCAATCGATACAGAACTGCGATACCAGTTTTATTGTATTGAGAGTGTGTAGTTGCATAAAATGAAGAATTTTGACACCCGTACACCCAGCACAACTCTCAGAAACGGCGGAAATCCGCGATCTCTCGATTTCGCTAAGCTTCGACGTATCAATCGCTGCATCACCACGATACCAGTTTTATCGTATTGCGAATGTGTAGTTGCATAAAGTAAAGGATTTTGGAACCCGTACACCCCGCGAATGTCGCAGAAACGCTCGGAATCCTCGATCTTTCGATTTCGCTAAGATGCGACGTATCAATCGATACAGAACTGCGATACCAGTTTTATCGTATTGAGAGTGTGTAGTTGCATAAAATGAAGAATTTTGACACCTGTACACCCAGCCAAACTCTCAGAAACGGCGGGAATCCGCGATCTCTCGATTTCGCTAAGCTTCGACGTATCAATCGCTGCATCACCACGATACCAGTTTTATCGTATTGAGAATGTGTAGTTGCATAGAGTAAAGGATTTTGACACCCGTACACCCCGCGAATGTCGCAGAAACGCTCGGAATCCTCGATCTTTCGATTTCGCTAAGATGCTACGTATCAATCGAAGCAGAACTGCGATACCAGTTTTATCGTATTGAGAGTGTGTAGTTGCATAAAATGAAGAATTTTGACACCCGTACACCCAGCCAAACTCTCAGAAACGGCGGGAATCCGCGATCTTTCGATTTCGCTAAGCTTCGACGTATCAATCGCTGCAGCACCACGATACCAGTTTTATCGTATTGAGAATGTGTAGTTGCATAAAGTAAAGGATTTTGACACCCGTACACCCCGCGAATTTCGCAGAAACGCTCGGAATCCTCGATCTTTCGATTTCGCTAAGATGCGACGTATCAATCGATACAGAACTGCGATACCAGTTTTATCGTATTGAGGGTGTGTAGTTGCATAAAATGAAGAATTTTGACACCCGTACACCCAGCCAAACTCTCAGAAACGGCGGGAATCCGCGATCTCTCGATTTCGCTAAGCTTCGACGTATCAATCGCTGCAGCACCACGATACCAGTTTTATCTCATTGAAAATGTGTAGTTGCATAAAGTGAAGGATTTTGACACCCATACACCCCGCGAATGTCGCAGAAACGCTCGGAATCCTCGATCTTACGATTACGCTCGAATTCGACGTATCAATCGATACAGAACCGCGATACCAGTTTTAGCCTATTGAGAATGTGTAGTTGCATAATGTTAAGGCTTCTGACGCCCGTACACCCAGCCAAACTCTTAGGAACGGCGGGAATCCTCGATCTTTCGATTTCGCTAAGCTTCGACGTATCAATCGCTGCAGAACTGCGATTCCGGTGTTATCGTATTGAGAGTATGCAGTTGCATGGAACAAAGAATTTTGACACCCGTACACCCCGCGAACGTCGCAGAAACGCTCGGAATCCTCGATCTTTCGATTTCGCTAAGATGCGACGTATCAATCGATACAGAACTGCGATACGAGTTTTATCGTATTGAGAGTGTGTAGTTGCATGAAATGAAGAATTTTGACACCCGTACACCCAGCAAAACTCTCAGAAACGGCGGAAATCCGCGATCTCTCGATTTCGCTAAGCTTCGACGCATCAATCGCTGCATCACCACGATACCAGTTTTATCGTATTGAGAATGTGTAGTTGCATAAAGTAAAGGATTTTGACACCCGTACACCCCGCGAATGTCGCAGAAACGCTCGGAATCCTCGATCTTTCGATTTCGCTAAGATGCGACGTATCAATCGAAGCAGAACTGCGATACCAGTTTTATCGTATTGAGAGTGTATAATTGCATCGAATGAAGGATTTTGCCACCCGTACACCCAGCCAAAGTCTCAGAAACGCCGAGAATCCTCGATTTTTCGATTTCGCTAAGCTTCGACGTATCAATCGCTGCAGAACTGCGATACCAGTTTTATCGTATTGAGAGTATGTAGTTGCATGAAACAAAGAATTTTGACACCCGTACATCCCGCAAATGTCGCAGAAACGCTCGGAATCCTCGATCTTTCGATTTCGCTAAGATGCGTCGTATCAATCGAAGCAGAACTGCGATACCAGTTTTATCGTATTGAGAGTGTGTAGTTGCATAAAGTGAAGAATTTTGACACCCGTACACCCAGCTAAACTCCCAGAAACGACGGGAATCCTCGATCTTCCGATTACGCTAAGCTTCGACGTATCAATCGCTGCAGTACCACGATACCAGTTGTAGCCTATTGAGAATGTGTAGTTGCATAATGTCGAGGCTTCTGACACTCGTACACCCAGCCAATCTCTTAGAAACGGCGGGAATCTGCGATCTCTCGATTTCGCTAAGCTTCGACGATTCAATCGCTGCAGCACCACGATACCAGTTTTATCGTATTGAGAATGTGTAGTTGCATAAAGTAAAGGATTTTGACACCCGTACAACCCGCGAATGTCGCAGAAACGCTCGTAATCCTCGATCTTACGATTACGCTCGAATTCGACGTATCAATCGATACAGAACCGCGATACCAGTTTTAGCCTATTGAGAATGTGTAGTTCCATAATGTTAAGGCTTCTGACGCCCGTACACCCAGCCAAACTCTTAGGAACGGCGGGAATCCGCGATCTCTCGATTTCGCTAAGCTTCGACGTATCAATCGCTGCAGAACTGCGATACCGATGTTATCGTATTGAGAGTATGCAGTTGAATGGAACAAAGAATTTTGACACCCGTACACCCCGCGAATGTTGCAGAAACGCTCAGAATCCTCGATCTTTCGATTTCACTAAGATGCGACGTATCAATCGATACAGAACTGCGATACCAGTTTTATCGTATTGAGAGTGTGTAGTTGCATAATATGAAGAATTTTGACACCTGTACACCCAACCAAACTCTCAGAAACGGCGGGAATCCGCGATCTCTCGATTTCGCTAAGCTTCGACGTATCAATCGCTGCAGCACCACGATACCAGTTTTATCGTATTGAGAATGTGTAGTTGCATAAAGGAAAGGATTATGACACCCGTACACCCCGCGAATGTCGCAGAAACGCTCGGAATCCTCGATCTTTCGATTTCGCTAAGATGCGACGTATCAATCGAAGCAGAACTACGATACCAGTTTTATCGTATTGAGAGTGTGTAGTTGCATAAAATGAAGAATTTTCACACCCGTACACCCAGACAAACTCCCAGAAACGACGGGAATCCTCGATTTTTCGATTTTGCTAAGCTTCGACGTATCAATCGCCGCAGAACTGCGATACCAGTTTTATCGTATTGAGAGTATGTAGTTGCATGAAACAAAGAATTTCGACACCCGTACACCCCGCGAATGTCGCAGAAACGCTCGGAATCCTCGATCTTTCGATTTCGCTAAGATGCGACGTATCAATCGAAGCAGAACTGCGATACCAGTTTTATCGTATTGAGAGTGTATAATTGCATCGAATGAAGGATATTGACACCCGTACACCCAGCCAAAGTCTCAGAAACGCCGAGAATCCTCGATTTTTCGATTTCGCTAAGCTTCGACGTATCAATCGCTGCAGCACCACGATACCAGTTTTATCGTATTGAGAGATTGTAGTTGCATAAAATGACGAATTCTGACACCCGTACACCCAGCCAAACTCTCAGAAACGGCGGGAATCCTCGATTTTTCGATTTTGCTAAGCTTCGACGTATCAATCGCCGCAGAACTGCGATACAAGTTTTATCGTATTGAGATTGTGTAGTTGCATGAACCAAAGAATTTTGACATCCGTACACCCCGCGAATGTCGCAGAAACACTCGGAATCCTCGATCTTTCGATTTCGCTAAGATGCGACGTATCAATCGATACAGAACTGCGATACCAGTTTTATCGTATGGAGAGTGTGCAGTTGCATAAAATGAAGAATTTTGACACCCGTACACCCAGCCAAACTCTCAGAAACGGCGGGAATCCGCGATCTCTCGATTTCGCTAAGCTTCGACGTATCAATCGCTGCAGCACCACGATACCAGTTTTATCGTATTGAGAATGTATAGTTGCATAAAGTAAAGGATTTTGACACCCGTACACCCCGCGAATGTCGCAGAAACGCTCGGAATCCTCGATCTTTCGATTTCGCTAAGATGCGACGTATCAATCGATACAGAACTGCGATACCAGTTTTATCGTATTGAGAGTGTGTAGTTGCATAAAATGAAGAATTTTGACACCCGTACACCCAGCAAAACTCTCAGAAACGGCGGAAATCCGCGATCTCTCGATTTCGCTAAGCTTCGACGTATCAATCGCTGCATCACCACGATATCAGTTTTATCGTATTGAGAATGTGTAGTTGCATAAAGTAAAGGATTTTGACACCCGAACACCCCGCGAATGTCGCAGAAACGCTCGGAATCCTTGATCTTTCGATTTCGCTAAGATGCGACGTATCAATCGATACAGAACTGCGATAACAGTTTTATCGTATTGAGAGTGTGTAGTTGCATAAAATGAAGAATTTTGACACCCGTACATCCAGCAAAACTCTCAGAAACGGCGGAAATCCGCGATCTCTCGATTTCGCTAAGCTTCGACGTATCAATCGCTGCATCACCACGATACCAGTTTTATCGTATTGAGAATGTGTAGTTGCATAAAGTAAAGGATTTTGACACCCGAACACCCCGCGAATGTCGCAGAAACGCTCGGAATCCTTGATCTTTCGATTTCGCTAAGATGCGACGTATCAATCGATACAGAACTGCGATACCAGTTTTATCGTATTGAGAGTGTGTAGTTGCATAAAATGAAGAGTTTTGACACCTGTACACCCAGCCAAACTCTCAGAAACGGCGGGAATCCGCGATCTCTCGATTTCGCTAAGCTTCGACGTATCAATCGCTGCAGCACCACGATACCAGTTTTATCTCATTGAAAATGTGTAGTTGCATAAAGTAAAGGATTTTGACACCCATACACCCCGCGAATGTCGCAGAAACGCTCGGAATCCTCGATCTTACGATTACGCTCGAATTCGACGTATCAATCGATACAGAACCGCGATACCAGTTTTAGCCTATTGAGAATGTGGAGTTGCATAATGTTAAGGCTTCTGACACCCGTACACCTAGCCAAACTCTTAGAAACGTCGGGAATCCTCGATCTTTCGATTTCGCTAAGCTTCGACGTATCAATCGCTGCAGAACTGCGATACCAGTGTTATCGTATTGAGAGTATGTAGTTGCGTGGAACAAAGAATTTTGACACCCGTACACCCCGCGAATGTCGCAGAAACGCTCGGAATCCTCGATCTTTCGATTACGCTAAGATGCGACGTATCAATCGATACAGAACTGCGATCCAGTTTTATCGTATTGAGAGTGTGTAGTTGCATAAAATGAAGAATTTTGACACCCGTACACCCAGCCAAACTCCTACAAACGGCGGGAATCCGCGATCTCTCGATTTCGCTATGCTTCGACGTATCAATCGCTGCAGCACCACGATACCAGTTTTATCGTATTGAGAATGTGTAGTTGCATAAAGTAAAGGATTTTGACACCCGTACAACCCACGAATGTCGCAGAAACGCTCGGAATCCTCGATCTTTCGATTTCGCTAAGATTCGACGTATCAATCGATACAGAACCGCGATACCAGTTTTATCGTATTGAGAGTGTGTAGTTGCATAAAATGAAGAATTTTGACACCCGTACACCCAGCCAAACTCTCAGAAACGGCGGGAATCCGCGATCTCTCGATTTCGCTAAGCTTCGACGTATCAATCGCTGCAGCACCACGATACCAGTTTTATCTCATTGAAAATGTGTAGTTGCATAGAGTAAAGGATTTTGACACCCATACACCCCGCGAATGTCGCAGAAACGCTCGGAATCCTCGATCTTACGATTACGCTCGAATTCGCCGTATCAATCGATACAGAACCGCGATACCAGTTTTAGCCTATTGAGAATGTGTAGTTGCATAATGTTAAGGCTTCTGACGCCCGTACACCCAGCCAAACTCTTAGGAACGGCGGGAATCCTCGATCTTTCGATTTCGCTAAGCTTCGACGTATCAATCGCTGCAGAACTGCGATACCGGTGTTATCGTATTGAGAGTATGCAGTTGCATGGAACAAAGAATTTTGACACCCGTACACCCCGCGAATGTCGCAGAAACACTCGGAATCCTCGATCTTTCGATTTCGCTAAGATGCGACGTATCAATCGATACAGAACTGCGATACCAGTTTTATCGTATTGAGAGTGTGCAGTTGCATAAAATGAAGAATTTTGACACCCGTACACCCAGCCAAACTCTCAGAAACGGCGGGAATCCGCGATCTCTCGATTTCGCTAAGCTTCGACGTATCAATCGCTGCAGCACCACGATACCAGTTTTATCGTATTGAGAATGTATAGTTGCATAAAGTAAAGGATTTTGACACCCGTACACCCCACGAATGTCGCAGAAACGCTCGGAATCCTCGATCTTTCGATTTCGCTAAGATGCGACGTATCAATCGATACAGAACTGCGATACCAGTTTTATCGTATTGAGAGTGTGTAGTTGCATAAAATGAAGAATTTTGACACCCGTACACCCAGCAAAACTCTCAGAAACGGCGGAAATCCGCGATCTCTCGATTTCGCTAAGCTTCGACGTATCAATCGCTGCATCACCACGATACCAGTTTTATCGTATTGAGAATGTGTAGTTGCATAAAGTAAAGGATTTTGACACCCGAACACCCCGCGAATGTCGCAGAAACGCTCGGAATCCTTGATCTTTCGATTTCGCTAAGATGCGACGTATCAATCGATACAGAACTGCGATAACAGTTTTATCGTATTGAGAGTGTGTAGTTGCATAAAATGAAGAATTTTGACACCTGTATACCCAGCCAAACTCTCAGAAACGGCGGGAATCCGCGATCTCTCGATTTCGCTAAGCTTCGACGTATCAATCGCTGCAGCACCACGATACCAGTTTTATCTCATTGAAAATGTCTAGTTGCATAAAGTAAAGGATTTTGACACCCATACACCCCGCGAATGTCGCAGAAACGCTCGGAATCCTCGATCTTACGATTACGCTCGAATTCGACGTATCAATCGATACAGAACCGCGATACCAGTTTTAGCCTATTGAGAATGTGGAGTTGCATAATGTTAAGGCTTCTGACACCCGTACACCTAGCCAAACTCTTAGAAACGGCGGGAATCCTCGATCTTTCGATTTCGCTAAGCTTCGACGTATCAATCGCTGCAGAACTGCGATACCAGTGTTATCGTATTGAGAGTATGTAGTTGCGTGGAACAAAGAATTTTGACACCCGTACACCCCGCGAATGTCGCAGAAACGCTCGGAATCCTCGATCTTTCGATTACGCTAAGATGCGACGTATCAATCGATACAGAACTGCGATCCAGTTTTATCGTATTGAGAGTGTGTAGTTGCATAAAATGAAGAATTTTGACACCCGTACACCCAGCCAAACTCTTACAAACGGCGGGAATCCGCGATCTCTCGATTTCGCTATGCTTCGACGTATCAATCGCTGCAGCACCACGATACCAGTTTTATCGTATTGAGAATGTGTAGTTGCATAAAGTAAAGGATTTTGACACCCGTACAACCCACGAATGTCGCAGAAACGCTCGGAATCCTCGATCTTTCGATTTCGCTAAGATTCGACGTATCAATCGATACAGAACCGCGATACCAGTTTTATCATATTGAGAGTGTGTAGTTGCATAAAATGAAGAATTATGACATCCGTACACCCAGCAAAACTCTCAGAAACGGCGGAAATCCGCGATCTCTCGATTTCGCTAAGCTTCGACGTATCAATCGCTGCATCACCACGATACCAGTTTTATCGTATTGAGAATGTGTAGTTGCATAAAGTAAAGGATTTTGACACCCGTACACCCCGCGAATGTCGCAGAAACGCTCGGAATCCTCGATCTTTCGATTTCGCTAAGAAGCGACGTATCAATCGATACAGAACTGCGATACCAGTTTTATCGTATTGAGAGTGTGTAGTTGCATAAAATGAAGAATTTTGACACCTGTACACCCAGCCAAACTCTCAGAAACGGCGGGAATCCGCGATCTCTCGATTTCGCTAAGCTTCGACGTATCAATCGCTGCACCACCACGATACCAGTTTTATCTCATTGAAAATGTGTAGTTGCATAAAGTAAAGGATTTTGACACCCATACACCCCGCGAATGTCGCAGAAACGCTCGGAATCCTCGATCTTACGATTACGCTCGAATTCGACGTATCAATCGATACAGAACCGCGATACCAGTTTTAGCCTATTGAGAATGTGTATTTGCATAATGTTAAGGCTTCTGACGCCCGTACACCCAGCCAAACTCTTAGGAACGGCGGGAATCCTCGATCTTTCGATTTCGCTAAGCTTCGACGTATCAATCGCTGCAGAACTGCGATACCGGTGTTATCGTATTGAGAGTATGCAGTTGCATGGAACAAAGAATTTTGACACCCGTACACCCCGCGAACGTCGCAGAAACGCTCGGAATCCTCGATCTTTCGATTTCGCTAAGATGCGACGTATCAATCGATACAGAACTGCGATACGAGTTTTATCGTATTGAGAGTGTGTAGTTGCATGAAATGAAGAATTTTGACACCCGTACACCCAGCAAAACTCTCAGAAACGGCGGAAATCCGCGATCTCTCGATTTCGCTAAGCTTCGACGCATCAATCGCTGCATCACCACGATACCAGTTTTATCGTATTAAGAATGTGTAGTTGCATAAAGGAAAGGATTATGACACCCGTACACCCCGCGAATGTCGCAGAAACGCTCGGAATCCTCGATCTTTCGATTTCGCTAAGATGCGACGTATCAATCGAAGCAGAACTACGATACCAGTTTTATCGTATTGAGAGTGTGTAGTTGCATAAAATGAAGAATTTTCACACCCGTACACCCAGACAAACTCCCAGAAACGACGGGAATCCTCGATCTTTCGATTTCGCTAAGCTTCGACGTATCAATCGCCGCAGAACTGCGATACCAGTTTTATCGAATTGATTGTGCGTAGTTGCATGAAACAAAGAATTTTGACATCCGTACACCCCGCGAATGTCGCAGAAACACTCGGAATCCTCGATCTTTCGATTTCGCTAAGATGCGACGTATCAATCGATACAGAACTGCGATACCAGTTTTATCGTATTGAGAGTGTGTAGTTGCATAAAATGAAGAATTTTGACACCCGTACACCCAGCCAAACTCTCAGAAACGGCGGGAATCCGCGATCTCTCGATTTCGCAAAGCTTCGACGTATCAATCGCTGCAGCACCACGATACCAGTTTTATCGTATTGAGAATGTGTAGTTGCATAAAGTAAAGGATTTTGACACCCGTACACCCCGCGAATTTCGCAGAAACGCTCGGAATCCTCGATCTTTCGATTTCGCTAAGATGCGACGTATCAATCGATACAGAACTGCGATACCAGTTTTATCGTATTGAGAGTGTGTTGTTGCATAAAATGAAGAATTGTGACACCCGTACACTCAGCCAAACTCTCAGAAACGGCGGGAATCCGCGATCTCTCGATTTCGCTAAGCTTAGACGTATCAATCGCTGCAGCACCACGATACCAGTTTTATCTCATTGAAAATGTGTAGTTGCATAAAGTAAAGGATTTTGACACCCATACACCACGCGAATGTCGCAGAAACGCTCGGAATCCTCGATCTTACGATTACGCTCGAATTCGACGTATCAATCGATACAGAACCGCGATACCAGTTTTAGCCTATTGAGAATGTGTTGTTGCATAATGTTAAGGCTTCTGACGCCCGTACACCCAGCCAAACTCATAGGAACGGCGGGAATCCTCGATCTTTCGATTTCGCTAAGATGCGACGTATCAATCGATACAGAACTGCGATACCAGTTTTATCGTATTGAGAGTGTATAATTGCATCGAATGAAGGATTTTGCCACCCGTACACCCAGCCAAAGTCTCAGAAACGCCGAGAATCCTCGATTTTTCGATTTCGCTAAGCTTCGACGTATCAATCGCTGCAGAACTGCGATACCAGTTTTAACGTATTGAGAATGTGTAGTTGCATAAAGTAAAGGATTTTGACACCCGTACACCCCGCGAATGTCGCAGAAACGCTCGGAATCCTCTATCTTTCGATTTCGCTAAGATGCGACGTAAAATCGAAGCAGAACTGCGATACCAGTTTTATCGTATTGAGAGTGTGTAGTTGCATAAAACGAAGAATTTTGACACCCGTACACCCAGACAAACTCCCAGAAACGACGGGAATCCTCGATCTCTCGATTTCGCTAAGCTTCGACGTATCAATCGCTGCATCACCACGATACCAGTTTTATCGTATTGAGAATGTGTAGTTGCATAAAGTAAAGGATTTTGACACCCGTACACCCCGCGAATGTCGCAGAAACGCTCGGAATCCTCGATCTTTCGATTTCGCTAAGATGAGACGTATCAATCGAAGCAGAACTGCGATACCAGTTTTATCGTATTGAGAGTGTGTAGTTGCATAAAATGAAGAATTTTGACACCCGTACACACAGACAAACTCCCAGAAACGACGGGAATCCTCGATCTTTCGATTTCGCTAAGCTTCGACGTATCAATCGCCGCAGAACTGCGATACCAGTTTTATCGTATTGAGAGTGTGTAGTCGCATGAAACAAAGAATTTTGACATCCGTACACCCCGCGAATGTTGCAGAATCGCTCGGAATCCTCGATCTTTCGATTTCGCTAAGATGCGACGTATCAATCGATACAGAACTGCGATACCAGCTTTATCGTATTGAGAGTGTGTAGTTGCATAAAATGAAGAATTTTGACACCCGTACACCCAGCCAAACTCTCAGAAACGGCGGGAATCCGCGATTTCTCGATTTCGCTAAGCTTCGACGTATCAATCGCTGCAGCACCACGATACCAGTTTTATCGTATTGAGAATGTGTAGTTGCAGAAAGTACAGGATTTTGACACCCGTAGACCCCGCGAATGTCGCAGAAACGCAAGGAATCCTCGATCTTTCGATTTCGCTAAGATGCGACGTATCAATCGATACAGAACTGCGATACCAGTTTTATCGTATTGAGAGTGTGTAGTTACATGAAATGAAGAATTTTTACACACGTACACCCAGCCAAACTGTCAGAAACGGCGGGAATCCTCGATCTTCCGATTTCGCTAAGCTTCGACGTATCAATCGCTGCAGTACCACGATACAAGTTGTAGCCTATTGAGAATGTGTAGTTGCATAATGTCGAGGCTTCTGACACTCGTACACCCAGCCAATCTCTTAGAAACGGCGGGAATCTGCGATCTCTCGACTTCGCTAAGCTTCGACGTTTCAATCGCTGTAGCACCACGATACCAGTTTTAACGTATTGAGAATGTGTAGTTGCATAAAGTAAAGGATTTTGACACCCGTACAACCCGCGAATGTCGCAGAAACGCTCGGAATCCTCGATCTTACGATTACGCTCGAATTCGACGTATCAATCGATACAGAACCGCGTTACCAGTTTTAGCCTATTGAGAATGTGTAGTTGCATAAAGTAAAGGATTTTGACACCCGTACACCCCGCGAATGTCGCAGAAACGCTCGGAATCCTCGATCTTTCGATTTCGCTAAGATGCGACGTATCAATCGATACAGAACTGCGATACCAGTTTTATCGTATTGAGAGTGTGTAGTTGCATAAAATGAAGAATTTTGACACCCGTACACCCAGCAAAACTCTCAGAAACGGCGGAAATCCGCGATCTCTCGATATCGCTAAGCTTCGACGTATCAATCGCTGCATCACCACGATACCAGTTTTATCGTATTGAGAATGTGTAGTTGCATGAAACAAAGAATTTTAACACCCGTACACCCCGCGAATGTCGCAGAAACGCTCGGAATCCTCGATCTTTCGATTTCGCTAAGATGCGACGTATCAATCGAAGCAGAACTGCGATACCAGTTTTATCGTATTGAGAGTGTGTAGTTGCATGAAACAAAGAATTTCGACACCCGTACACCCCGCGAATGTCGCTGAATCGCTCGGAATCCTCGATTTTTCGATTTCGCTAAGATGCGACGTATCAATCGATACAGAACTGCGATACCAGTTTTATCGTATTGAGAGTGTGTAGTTGCATAAAATGAAGAATTTTGACACCCGTACACCCAGCCAAACTCTCAGAAACGGCGGGAATCCGCGATCTCTCGATTTCGCTAAGCTTCGACGTATCAATCGCTGCAGTACCACGATACCAGTTTTAGCCTATTGAGAATGTGTAGTTGCAGGAAGTAAAAGATTTTGACACCCGTACACCCCGCGAATGTCGCAGAAACGCTAGGAATCCTCGATCTTTCGATTTCGCTAAGATGCGACGTATCAATCGATACAGAACTGCGATACCAGTTTTATCGTATTGAGACTGTGTAGTTACATGAACTGAAGAATTTTTACACACGTACACCCAGCCAAACTCTCAGAAACGGCGGGAATCCGCGATCTCTCGATTTCGCTAAGCTTCGTCGTATCAATCGCTGCAGCACCACGATACCAGTTTTATCGTATTGAGAATGTGTAGTTGCATAATGTAGAGGCTTCTGACACTCGTACACCCAGCCAATCTCTTCGAAACGGCGGGAATCTGCGATCTCTCGATTTCGCTAAGCTTCGACGTTTCAATCGCTGCAGCTCCACGATACCAGTTTTATCGTATTGAGAATGTGTAGTTGCATAAAGTAAAGGATTTTGACACCCGTACAACCCGCGAATGTCGCAGAAACGCTCGGAATCCTCGATGTTTCGATTTCGCTCGAATTCGACGTATCAATCGATACAGAACCGCGATACCAGTTTTAGCTTATTGAGAATGTGTAGTGGCATAATGTTAAGGCTTCTGACACCCGTACACCCAGCCAAACTGTTAGAAACGGCGGGAATCTTCGATCTTTCGATTTCGCTACGATGCGACGTATCAATCGATACAGAACTGCGATCCAGTTTTATCGTATTGAGAGTGTGTAGTTGCATAAAATGAAGAATTTTGACACCCGTACACCCAGCCAAACTCTCAGAAACGGCGGGAATCCGCAATCTCTCGATTTCGCTAAGCTTCGACGTATCAATCGCTGCAGTACCACGATACCAGTTTTAGCCTATTGTGAATGTGTAGTTGCAGAAAGTAAAGGATTTTGACACCCGTACACCCCGCGAATGTCGCAGAAACGCTAGGAATCCTCGATCTTTCGATTTCGCTAAGATGCGACGTATCAATCGATACAGAACTGCGATACCAGTTTTATCGTATTGAGAGTGTGTAGTTACATGAACTGAAGAATTTTTACACACGTACACCCAGCCAAACTCTCAGAAACGGCGGGAATCCGCGATCTCTCGATTTCGCTAAGCTTCGACGTATCAATCGCTGCAGCACCACGATACCAGTTTTATCGTATTGAGAATGTGTAGTTGCATAAAGTAAAGGATTTTGACACTCGTACACCCCGCGAATGTCGCAGAAACGCTCGGAATCCTCGATCTTTCGATTTCGCTAAGATGCGACGTATCAATCGATACAGAACTGCGATACCAGTTTTATCGTATTGAGAGTGTGTTGTTGCATGAAATGAAGAATTGTGACACCCGTACACCCAGCCAAACTCTCAGAAACGGCGGGAATCCGCGATCTCTCGATATCGCTAAGCTTCGACGTATCAATCGCTGCAGCACCACGATACCAGTTTTATCGTATTGAGAATGTGTAGTTGCAGAAAGTAAAAGATTTTGACACCCGTACACCCCGCGAATGTCGCAGAAACGCAAGGAATCCTCGATCTTTCGATTTCGCTAAGATGCGACGTATCAATCGATACAGAACTGCGACACCAGTTTCATCGTATTGAGAGTGTGTAGTTACATGAAACCAAGAATTTTTACACAAGTACACCCAGCCAAACTCTCAGAAACGGCGGGAATCCTCGATCTTTCGATTTCGCTAAGCTTCGACGTATCAATCGCTGCAGTACCACGATACCAGTTATAGCCTATTGAGAATGGGTAGTTGCATAATGTAGAGGCTTCTGACACTCGTACACCCAGCCAAACTCTTAGAAACGGCGGGAATCTGCGATCTCTCGATTTCGCTAAGCTTCGACGTTTCAATCGCTGCAGCACCACGATACCAGTTTTATCGTATTAAGAATGTGTAGTTGCATAAAGTAAAGGATTTTGACACCCGTACAATCCGCGAATGTCGCAGAAACGCTCGGAATCCTCGATCTTTCGATTTCGCTCGAATTCCACGTATCAATCGATACAGAACCGCGATACCAGTTTTAGCCTATTGAGAATGTGTAGTGGCATAATGTTAAGGCTTCTGACACCCGTACACCCAGCCAAACTCTTAGAAACGGCGGGAATCCTCGATCTTTCGATTTCGCTAAGATGCGACGTACCAATCGATACAGAACTGCGATACCAGTTTTATCGTATTGAGAGTGTGTAGTTGCATAAAATGAAGAATTTTGACACCCGTACACCCAGCCAAACTCTCAGAAACGGCAGGAATCCGCGATCTCTCGATTTCGCTAAGCTTCGACGTATCAATCGCTGCAGCACCACGATACCAGTTTTATCGTATTGAGAATGTGTAGTTGCAGAAAGTAAAAGATTTTGACACCCGTACACCCCGCGGATGTCGCAGAAACGCAAGGAATCCTCGATCTTTCGATTACGCTAAGATGCGACGTTTCAATCGATACAGAACTGCAATAACAGTTTTATCGTATTGAGAGTATGTAGTTTCATGAAACAAAGAATTTTGACACCCGTACACCCCGCGAATGTCGCAGAAACACTTGGAATCCTCGATCTTTCGATTTCGCTAAGATGCGACGTATCAATCGCTGCAGTACCACGATACCAGTTATTGCCTATTGAGAATGTGTAGTTGCATAATGTAGAGGCTTCTGACACCCGTACACCCAGCCAAACTCTCAGAAACGGCAGGAATCCGCGATCTCTCGATTTCGCTAAGCTTCGACGTATCAATCGCTGCAGCACCACGATACCAGTTTTATCGTATTGAGAATGTGTAGTTGCAGAAAGTAAAAGATTTTGACACCCGTACACCCCGCGGATGTCGCAGAAACGCAAGGAATCCTCGATCTTTCGATTACGCTAAGATGCGACGTTTCAATCGATACAGAACTGCAATAACAGTTTTATCGTATTGAGAGTATGTAGTTTCATGAAACAAAGAATTTTGACACCCGTACACCCCGCGAATGTCGCAGAAACACTTGGAATCCTCGATCTTTCGATTTCGCTAAGATGCGACGTATCAATCGCTGCAGTACCACGATACCAGTTATTGCCTATTGAGAATGTGTAGTTGCATAATGTAGAGGCTTCTGACACTCGTACACCCAGCCAAACTCTCAGAAACGGCGGGAATCCGCGATCTCTCGATTTCGCTAAGCTTCGACGTATAAATTGCTGCAGCACCACGATACCAGTTTTATCGTATTGAGAATGTGTAGTTGCATAAAGTAAAGGATTTTGACACCCGTACACCCCGCGAATTTCGCAGAAACGCTCGGAATCCTCGATCTTTCGATTTCGCTAAGATGCGACGTATCAATCGATACAGAACTGCGATACCAGTTTTATCGTATTGAGGGTGTGTAGTTGCATAAAATGAAGAATTTTGACACCCGTACACCCAGCAAAACTCTTAGAAACGGCGGAAATCCGCGATCTCTCGATTTCGCTAAGCTTCGACGTAACAATCGCTGCATCACCACGATACCAGTTTTATCGTATTGAGAATGTGTAGTTGCATAAAGTAAAGGATTTTGACACCCGTACACCCCGCGAAAGTCGCAGAAACGCTCGGAATCCTCGATCTTTCGATTTCGCTAAGATGCGACGTATCAATCGAAGCAGAACTGCGATACCAGTTTTATCATATTGAGAGTATGTAGTTGCATGAAACAAAGAATTTCGACACCTGTACACCCCGCGAATGTCACAGAACCGCTCGGAATCCTCGATCTTTCGATTCCGCTAAACTTCGACGTATCAATCGCTGCAGTACCACGGTACCAGTTTTATCGTATTAAGAGTGTGTAGTTGCATGAAATGAAGAATTTTGACACCCGTACTCACAGACAAACTCCCAGAAACGACGGGAATCTTCGATCTTTCGATTTCGCTAAGCTTCGACGTATCAATCGCCGCAGAACTGCGATACCAGTTTTATCGTATTGAGGGTGTGTAGTTGCATGAAACAAAGAATTTTGACATCCGTACACCCCGCGAATGTCGCAGAAACACTCGGAATCCTCGATCTTTCGATTTCGCTAAGATGCGACGTATCAATCGATACAGAACTGCGATACCAGTTTTATCGTATTGAGATTGTGTAGTTGCATAAAATGAAGAATTTGGACACCCGTACACCCAGCCAAACTCTCAGAAACGGCGGGAATCCGCGATCTCTCGATTTCGCTAAGCTTCGACGTATCAATCGCTGCAGCACCACGATACCAGTTTTATCGTATTGAGAATGTGTAGTTGCAAAAAGTAAAGGATTATGACACCCGTACACCCCGCGAATGTCGCAGAAACGCTCGGAATCCTCGATCTTTCGATTTCGCTAAGATGCGACGTATCAATCGAAGCAGAACTGCGATACCAGTTTTATCGTATTAAGAGTGTGTAGTTGCATAAAATGAAGAATTTTGACACCCGTACACCCAGACAAACTCCCAGAAACGACGGGAATCCTCGATCTTTCGATTTCGCTAAGCTTCGACGTATCAATCGCTGCAGCACCACGATACCAGTTTTATCGTATTGAGAATGTGTAGTTGCAAAAAGTAAAGGATTATGACACCCGTACACCCCGCGAATGTCGCAGAAACGCTCGGAATCCTCGATCTTTCGATTTCGCTAAGATGCGACGTATCAATCGAAGCAGAACTGCGATACCAGTTTTATCGTATTGAGAGTGTGTAGTTGCATAAAATGAAGAATTTTGACACCCGTACACACAGACAAACTCCCAGAAACGACGGGAATCCTCGATCTCTCGATTTCGCTAAGCTTCGACGTATCAATCGCTGCATCACCACGATACCAGTTTTATCGTATTGCGAATGTGTAGTTGCATAAAGTAAAGGATTTTGGAACCCGTACACCCCGCGAATGTCGCAGAAACGCTCGGAATCCTCGATCTTTCGATTTCGCTAAGATGCGACGTATCAATCGATACAGAACTGCGATACCAGTTTTATCGTATTGAGAGTGTGTAGTTGCATAAAATGAAGAATTTTGACACCTGTACACCCAGCCAAACTCTCAGAAACGGCGGGAATCCGCGATCTCTCGATTTCGCTAAGCTTCGACGTATCAATCGCTGCATCACCACGATACCAGTTTTATCGTATTGAGAATGTGTAGTTGCATAGAGTAAAGGATTTTGACACCCGTACACCCCGCGAATGTCGCAGAAACGCTCGGAATCCTCGATCTTTCGATTTCGCTAAGATGCTACGTATCAATCGAAGCAGAACTGCGATACCAGTTTTATCGTATTGAGAGTGTGTAGTTGCATAAAATGAAGAATTTTGACACCCGTACACCCAGCCAAACTCTCAGAAACGGCGGGAATCCGCGATCTTTCGATTTCGCTAAGCTTCGACGTATCAATCGCTGCAGCACCACGATACCAGTTTTATCGTATTGAGAATGTGTAGTTGCATAAAGTAAAGGATTTTGACACCCGTACACCCCGCGAATTTCGCAGAAACGCTCGGAATCCTCGATCTTTCGATTTCGCTAAGATGCGACGTATCAATCGATACAGAACTGCGATACCAGTTTTATCGTATTGAGGGTGTGTAGTTGCATAAAATGAAGAATTTTGACACCCGTACACCCAGCAAAACTCTTAGAAACGGCGGAAATCCGCGATCTCTCGATTTCGCTAAGCTTCGACGTATCAATCGCTGCATCACCACGATACCAGTTTTATCGTATTGAGAATGTGAAGTTGCATAAAGTAAAGGATTTTGACACCCGTACACCCCGCGAATGTCGCAGAAACGCTCGGAATCCTCGATCTTTCGATTTCGCTAAGATGCGACGTATCAATCGAAGCAGAACTGCGATACCAGTTTTATCATATTGAGAGTATGTAGTTGCATGAAACAAAGAATTTCGACACCTGTACACCCCGCGAATGTCACAGAACCGCTCGGAATCCTCGATCTTTCGATTCCGCTAAACTTCGACGTATCAATCGCTGCAGTACCACGGTACCAGTTTTATCGTATTGAGAGTGTGTAGTTGCATGAAATGAAGAATTTTGACACCCGTACTCACAGACAAACTCCCAGAAACGACGGGAATCTTCGATCTTTCGATTTCGCTAAGCTTTGACGTATCAATCGCCGCAGAACTGCGATACCAGTTTTATCGTATTGAGAGTGTGTAGTTGCATGAAACAAAGAATTTTGACATCCGTACACCCCGCGAATGTCGCAGAAACACTCGGAATCCTCGATCTTTCGATTTCGCTAAGATGCGACGTATCAATCGATACAGAACTGCGATACCAGTTTTATCGTATTGAGAGTGTGTAGTTGCATAAAATGAAGAATTTTGACACCCGTACACCCAGCCAAACTCTCAGAAACGGCGGGAATCCGCGATCTCACGATTTCGCTAAGCTTCGACGTATCGATCGCTGCAGCACCACGATACCAGTTTTATCGTATTGAGAATGTGTAGTTGCATAAAGTAAAGGATTTTGACACCCGTACACCCCGCGAATGTCGCAGAAACGCTCGGAATCCTCGATCTTTCGATTTCGCTAAGATGCGACGTATCAATCGATACAGAACTGCGATACCAGTTTTATCGTATTGAGATTGTGTAGTTGCATAAAATGAATAATTTGGACACCTGTACACCCAGCCAAACTCTCAGAAACGGCGGGAATCCGCGATCTCTCGATTTCGCTAAGCTTCGACGTATCAATCGCTGCAGCACCACGATACCAGTTTTATCGTATTGAGAATGTGTAGTTGCAAAAAGTAAAGGATTATGACACCCGTACACGCCGCGATCGTCGCAGAAACGCTCGGAATCCTCGATCTTTCGATTTCGCTAAGATGCGACGTATCAATCGAAGCAGAACGGCGATACCAGTTTTATCGTATTAAGAGTGTGTAGTTGCATAAAATGAAGAATTTTGACACCCGTACACCCAGACAAACTCCCAGAAACGACGGGAATCCTCGATCTTTCGATTTCGCTAAGCTTCGACGTATCAATCGCTGCAGCACCACGATACCAGTTTTATCGTATTGAGAATGTGTAGTTGCAAAAAGTAAAGGATTATGACACCCGTACACCCCGCGAATGTCGCAGAAACGCTCGGAATCCTCGATCTTTCGATTTCGCTAAGATGCGACGTATCAATCGATACAGAACTGCGATACCAGTTTTATCGTATTGAGAGTGTGCAGTTGCATAAAATGAAGAATTTTGACACCCGTACACCCAGCCAAACTCTCAGAAACGGCGGGAATCCGCGATCTCTCGATTTCGCTAAGCTTCGACGTATCAATCGCTGCAGCACCACGATACCAGTTTTATCGTATTGAGAATGTATAGTTGCATAAAGTAAAGGATTTTGACACCCGTACACCCCGCGAATGTCGCAGAAACGCTCGGAATCCTCGATCTTTCGATTTCGCTAAGATGCGACGTATCAATCGATACAGAACTGCGATACCAGTTTTATCGTATTGAGAGTGTGTAGTTGCATAAAATGATGAATTTTGACACCCGTACACCCAGCAAAACTCTCAGAAACGGCGGGAATCCGCGATCTCTCGATTTCGCTAAGCTTCGACGTATCAATCGCTGCAGCACCACGATACCAGTTTTATCGTATTGAGAATGTGTAGTTGCAAAAAGTAAAGGATTATGACACCCGTACACCCCGCGAATGTCGCAGAAACGCTCGGAATCCTCGATCTTTCGATTTCGCTAAGATGCGACGTATCAATCGATACAGAACTGCGATACCAGTTTTATCGTATTGAGAGTGTGAAGTTGCATAAAATGAAGAATTTTGACACCTGTACACCCAGCCAAACTCTCAGAAACGGCGGGAATCCGCGATCTCTCGATTTCGCTAAGCTTCGACGTATCAATCGCTGCAGCACCACGATACCAGTTTTATCTCATTGAAAATGTGTAGTTGCATAAAGTGAAGGATTTTGACACCCATACACCCCGCGAATGTCGCAGAAACGCTCGGAATCCTCGATCTTACGATTACGCTCGAATTCGACGTATCAATCGATACAGAACCGCGATACCAGTTTTAGCCTATTGAGAATGTGTAGTTGCATAATGTTAAGGCTTCTGACGCCCGTACACCCAGCCAAACTCTTAGGAACGGCGGGAATCCTCGATCTTTCGATTTCGCTAAGCTTCGACGTATCAATCGCTGCAGAACTGCGATTCCGGTGTTATCGTATTGAGAGTATGCAGTTGCATGGAACGAAGAATTTTGACACCCGTACACCCCGCGAACGTCGCAGAAACGCTCGGAATCCTCGATCTTTCGATTTCGCTAAGATGCGACGTATCAATCGATACAGAACTGCGATACGAGTTTTATCGTATTGAGAGTGTGTAGTTGCATGAAATGAAGAATTTTGACACCCGTACACCCAGCAAAACTCTCAGAAACGGCGGAAATCCGCGATCTCTCGATTTCGCTAAGCTTCGACGCATCAATCGCTGCATCACCACGATACCAGTTTTATCGTATTGAGAATGTGTAGTTGCATAAAGTAAAGGATTTTGACACCCGTACACCCCGCGAATGTCGCAGAAACGCTCGGAATCCTCGATCTTTCGATTTCGCTAAGATGCGACGTATCAATCGAAGCAGAACTGCGATACCAGTTTTATCGTATTGAGAGTGTATAATTGCATCGAATGAAGGATTTTGCCACCCGTACACCCAGCCAAAGTCTCAGAAACGCCGAGAATCCTCGATTTTTCGATTTCGCTAAGCTTCGACGTATCAATCGCTGCAGAACTGCGATACCAGTTTTATCGTATTGAGAGTATGTAGTTGCATGAAACAAAGAATTTTGACACCCGTACATCCCGCAAATGTCGCAGAAACGCTCGGAATCCTCGATCTTTCGATTTCGCTAAGATGCGTCGTATCAATCGAAGCAGAACTGCGATACCAGTTTTATCGTATTGAGAGTGTGTAGTTGCATAAAGTGAAGAATTTTGACACCCGTACACCCAGCTAAACTCCCAGAAACGACGGGAATCCTCGATCTTCCGATTTCGCTAAGCTTCGACGTATCAATCGCTGCAGTACCACGATACCAGTTGTAGCCTATTGAGAATGTGTAGTTGCATAATGTCGAGGCTTCTGACACTCGTACACCCAGCCAATCTCTTAGAAACGGCGGGAATCTGCGATCTCTCGATTTCGCTAAGCTTCGACGATTCAATCGCTGCAGCACCACGATACCAGTTTTATCGTATTGAGAATGTGTAGTTGCATAAAGTAAAGGATTTTGACACCCGTACAACCCGCGAATGTCGCAGAAACGCTCGTAATCCTCGATCTTACGATTACGCTCGAATTCGACGTATCAATCGATACAGAACCGCGATACCAGTTTTAGCCTATTGAGAATGTGTAGTTCCATAATGTTAAGGCTTCTGACGCCCGTACACCCAGCCAAACTCTTAGGAACGGCGGGAATCCGCGATCTCTCGATTTCGCTAAGCTTCGACGTATCAATCGCTGCAGAACTGCGATACCGATGTTATCGTATTGAGAGTATGCAGTTGAATGGAACAAAGAATTTTGACACCCGTACACCCCGCGAATGTTGCAGAAACGCTCAGAATCCTCGATCTTTCGATTTCACTAAGATGCGACGTATCAATCGATACAGAACTGCGATACCAGTTTTATCGTATTGAGAGTGTGTAGTTGCATAATATGAAGAATTTTGACACCTGTACACCCAGCCAAACTCTCAGAAACGGCGGGAATCCGCGATCTCTCGATTTCGCTAAGCTTCGACGTATCAATCGCTGCAGCACCACGATACCAGTTTTATCGTATTGAGAATGTGTAGTTGCATAAAGGAAAGGATTATGACACCCGTACACCCCGCGAATGTCGCAGAAACGCTCGGAATCCTCGATCTTTCGATTTCGCTAAGATGCGACGTATCAATCGAAGCAGAACTACGATACCAGTTTTATCGTATTGAGAGTGTGTAGTTGCATAAAATGAAGAATTTTCACACCCGTACACCCAGACAAACTCCCAGAAACGACGGGAATCCTCGATTTTTCGATTTTGCTAAGCTTCGACGTATCAATCGCCGCAGAACTGCGATACCAGTTTTATCGTATTGAGAGTATGTAGTTGCATGAAACAAAGAATTTCGACACCCGTACACCCCGCGAATGTCGCAGAAACGCTCGGAATCCTCGATCTTTCGATTTCGCTAAGATGCGACGTATCAATCGAAGCAGAACTGCGATACCATTTTTATCGTATTGAGAGTGTATAATTGCATCGAATGAAGGATATTGACACCCGTACACCCAGCCAAAGTCTCAGAAACGCCGAGAATCCTCGATTTTTCGATTTCGCTAAGCTTCGACGTATCAATCGCTGCAGCACCACGATACCAGTTTTATCGTATTGAGAGATTGTAGTTGCATAAAATGACGAATTCTGACACCCGTACACCCAGCCAAACTCTCAGAAACGGCGGGAATCATCGATTTTTCGATTTTGCTAAGCTTCGACGTATCAATCGCCGCAGAACTGCGATACAAGTTTTATCGTATTGAGATTGTGTAGTTGCATGAACCAAAGAATTTTGACATCCGTACACCCCGCGAATGTCGCAGAAACACTCGGAATCCTCGATCTTTCGATTTCGCTAAGATGCGACGTATCAATCGATACAGAACTGCGATACCAGTTTTATCGTATGGAGAGTGTGCAGTTGCATAAAATGAAGAATTTTGACACCCGTACACCCAGCCAAACTCTCAGAAACGGCGGGAATCCGCGATCTCTCGATTTCGCTAAGCTTCGACGTATCAATCGCTGCAGCACCACGATACCAGTTTTATCGTATTGAGAATGTATAGTTGCATAAAGTAAAGGATTTTGACACCCGTACACCCCGCGAATGTCGCAGAAACGCTCGGAATCCTCGATCTTTCGATTTCGCTAAGATGCGACGTATCAATCGATACAGAACTGCGATACCAGTTTTATCGTATTGAGAGTGTGTAGTTGCATAAAATGAAGAATTTTGACACCCGTACACCCAGCAAAACTCTCAGAAACGGCGGAAATCCGCGATCTCTCGATTTCGCTAAGCTTCGACGTATCAATCGCTGCATCACCACGATACCAGTTTTATCGTATTGAGAATGTGTAGTTGCATAAAGTAAAGGATTTTGACACCCGAACACCCCGCGAATGTCGCAGAAACGCTCGGAATCCTTGATCTTTCGATTTCGCTAAGATGCGACGTATCAATCGATACAGAACTGCGATACCAGTTTTATCGTATTGAGAGTGTGTAGTTGCATAAAATGAAGAGTTTTGACACCTGTACACCCAGCCAAACTCTCAGAAACGGCGGGAATCCGCGATCTCTCGATTTCGCTAAGCTTCGACGTATCAATCGCTGCAGCACCACGATACCAGTTTTATCTCATTGAAAATGTGTAGTTGCATAAAGTAAAGGATTTTGACACCCATACACCCCGCGAATGTCGCAGAAACGCTCGGAATCCTCGATCTTACGATTACGCTCGAATTCGACGTATCATTCGATACAGAACCGCGATACCAGTTTTAGCCTATTGAGAATGTGGAGTTGCATAATGTTAAGGCTTCTGACACCCGTACACCTAGCCAAACTCTTAGAAACGTCGGGAATCCTCGATCTTTCGATTTCGCAAAGCTTCGACGTATCAATCGCTGCAGAACTGCGATACCAGTGTTATCGTATTGAGAGTATGTAGTTGCGTGGAACAAAGAATTTTGACACCCGTACACCCCGCGAATGTCGCAGAAACGCTCGGAATCCTCGATCTTTCGATTACGCTAAGATGCGACGTATCAATCGATACAGAACTGCGATCCAGTTTTATCGTATTGAGAGTGTGTAGTTGCATAAAATGAAGAATTTTGACACCCGTACACCCAGCCAAACTCTTACAAACGGCGGGAATCCGCGATCTCTCGATTTCGCTATGCTTCGACGTATCAATCGCTGCAGCACCACGATACCAGTTTTATCGTATTGAGAATGTGTAGTTGCATAAAGTAAAGGATTTTGACACCCGTACAACCCACGAATGTCGCAGAAACGCTCGGAATCCTCGATCTTTCGATTTCGCTAAGATTCGACGTATCAATCGATACAGAACCGCGATACCAGTTTTATCGTATTGAGAGTGTGTAGTTGCATAAAATGAAGAATTTTGACACCCGTACACCCAGCCAAACTCTCAGAAACGGCGGGAATCCGCGATCTCTCGATTTCGCTAAGCTTCGACGTATCAATCGCTGCAGCACCACGATACCAGTTTTATCTCATTGAAAATGTGTAGTTGCATAAAGTAAAGGATTTTGACACCCATACACCCCGCGAATGTCGCAGAAACGCTCGGAATCCTCGATCTTACGATTACGCTCGAATTCGCCGTATCAATCGATACAGAACCGCGATACCAGTTTTAGCCTATTGAGAATGTGTAGTTGCATAATGTTAAGGCTTCTGACGCCCGTACACCCAGCCAAACTCTTAGGAACGGCGGGAATCCTCGATCTTTCGATTTCGCTAAGCTTCGACGTATCAATCGCTGCAGAACTGCGATACCGGTGTTATCGTATTGAGAGTATGCAGTTGCATGGAACAAAGAATTTTGACACCCGTACACCCCGCGAATGTCGCAGAAACACTCGGAATCCTCGATCTTTCGATTTCGCTAAGATGCGACGTATCAATCGATACAGAACTGCGATACCAGTTTTATCGTATTGAGAGTGTGCAGTTGCATAAAATGAAGAATTTTGACACCCGTACACCCAGCCAAACTCTCAGAAACGGCGGGAATCCGCGATCTCTCGATTTCGCTAAGCTTCGACGTATCAATCGCTGCAGCACCACGATACCAGTTTTATCGTATTGAGAATGTATAGTTGCATAAAGTAAAGGATTTTGACACCCGTACACCCCGCGAATGTCGCAGAAACGCTCGGAATCCTCGATCTTTCGATTTCGCTAAGATGCGACGTATCAATCGATACAGAACTGCGATACCAGTTTTATCGTATTGAGAGTGTGTAGTTGCATAAAATGAAGAATTTTGACACCCGTACACCCAGCAAAACTCTCAGAAACGGCGGAAATCCGCGATCTCTCGATTTCGCTAAGCTTCGACGTATCAATCGCTGCATCACCACGATACCAGTTTTATCGTATTGAGAATGTGTAGTTGCATAAAGTAAAGGATTTTGACACCCGAACACCCCGCGAATGTCGCAGAAACGCTCGGAATCCTTGATCTTTCGATTTCGCTAAGATGCGACGTATCAATCGATACAGAACTGCGATAACAGTTTTATCGTATTGAGAGTGTGTAGTTGCATAAAATGAAGAATTTTGACACCTGTATACCCAGCCAAACTCTCAGAAACGGCGGGAATCCGCGATCTCTCGATTTCGCTAAGCTTCGACGTATCAATCGCTGCAGCACCACGATACCAGTTTTATCTCATTGAAAATGTGTAGTTGCATAAAGTAAAGGATTTTGACACCCATACACCCCGCGAATGTCGCAGAAACGCTCGGAATCCTCGATCTTACGATTACGCTCGAATTCGACGTATCAATCGATACAGAACCGCGATACCAGTTTTAGCCTATTGAGAATGTGGAGTTGCATAATGTTAAGGCTTCTGACACCCGTACACCTAGCCAAACTCTTAGAAACGGCGGGAATCCTCGATCTTTCGATTTCGCTAAGCTTCGACGTATCAATCGCTGGAGAACTGCGATACCAGTGTTATCGTATTGAGAGTATGTAGTTGCGTGGAACAAAGAATTTTGACACCCGTACACCCCGCGAATGTCGCAGAAACGCTCGGAATCCTCGATCTTTCGATTACGCTAAGATGCGACGTATCAATCGATACAGAACTGCGATCCAGTTTTATCGTATTGAGAGTGTGTAGTTGCATAAAATGAAGAATTTTGACACCCGTACACCCAGCCAAACTCTTACAAACGGCGGGAATCCGCGATCTCTCGATTTCGCTATGCTTCGACGTATCAATCGCTGCAGCACCACGATACCAGTTTTATCGTATTGAGAATGTGTAGTTGCATAAAGTAAAGGATTTTGACACCCGTACAACCCACGAATGTCGCAGAAACGCTCGGAATCCTCGATCTTTCGATTTCGCTAAGATTCGACGTATCAATCGATACAGAACCGCGATACCAGTTTTATCGTATTGAGAGTGTGTAGTTGCATAAAATGAAGAATTATGACACCCGTACACCCAGCAAAACTCTCAGAAACGGCGGAAATCCGCGATCTCTCGATTTCGCTAAGCTTCGACGTATCAATCGCTGCATCACCACGATACCAGTTTTATCGTATTGAGAATGTGTAGTTGCATAAAGTAAAGGATTTTGACACCCGTACACCCCGCGAATGTCGCAGAAACGCTCGGAATCCTCGATCTTTCGATTTCGCTAAGAAGCGACGTATCAATCGATACAGAACTGCGATACCAGTTTTATCGTATTGAGAGTGTGTAGTTGCATAAAATGAAGAATTTTGACACCTGTACACCCAGCCAAACTCTCAGAAACGGCGGGAATCCGCGATCTCTCGATTTCGCTAAGCTTCGACGTATCAATCGCTGCACCACCACGATACCAGTTTTATCTCATTGAAAATGTGTAGTTGCATAAAGTTAAGGATTTTGACACCCATACACCCCGCGAATGTCGCAGAAACGCTCGGAATCCTCGATCTTACGATTACGCTCGAATTCGACGTATCAATCGGTACAGAACCGCGATACCAGTTTTAGCCTATTGAGAATGTGTATTTGCATAATGTTAAGGCTTCTGACGCCCGTACACCCAGCCAAACTCTTAGGAACGGCGGGAATCCTCGATCTTTCGATTTCGCTAAGCTTCGACGTATCAATCGCTGCAGTACCACGATACCAGTTTTATCGTATTGAGAGTGTGTAGTTGCATGAAACAAAGAATTTTGACATCCGTACACCCCGCGAATGTTGCAGAATCGCTCGGAATCCTCGATCTTTCGATTTCGCTAAGATGCGACGTATCAATCGAAGCAGAACTGCGATGCCAGTTTTATCGTATTGAGAGTGTGTAGTTGCATGAAACAAAGAATTTCGACACCCGTACACCCCGCGAATGTCGCTGAATCGCTCGGAATCCTCGATTTTTCGATTTCGCTAAGATGCGACGTATCAATCGATACAGAACTGCGATACCAGTTTTATCGTATTGAGAGTGTATAATTGCATCGAATGAAGGATTTTGCCACCCGTACACCCAGCCAAAGTCTCAGAAACGCCGAGAATCCTCGATTTTTCGATTTCGCTAAGCTTCGACGTATCAATCGCTGCAGAACTGCGATACCAGTTTTAACGTATTGAGAATGTGTAGTTGCATAAAGTAAAGGATTTTGACACCCGTACACCTCGCGAATGTCGCAGAAACGCTCGGAATCCTCGATCTTTCGATTTCGCTAAGATGCGACGTAAAATCGAAGCAGAACTGCGATACCAGTTTTATCGTATTGAGAGTGTGTAGTTGCATAAAACGAAGAATTTTGACACCCGTACACCCAGACAAACTCCCAGAAACGACGGGAATCCTCGATCTCTCGATTTCGCTAAGCTTCGACGTATCAATCGCTGCATCACCACGATACCAGTTTTATCGTATTGAGAATGTGTAGTTGCATAAAGTAAAGGATTTTGACACCCGTACACCCCGCGAATGTCGCAGAAACGCTCGGAATCCTCGATCTTTCGATTTCGCTAAGATGAGACGTATCAATCGAAGCAGAACTGCGATACCAGTTTTATCGTATTGAGAGTGTGTAGTTGCATAAAATGAAGAATTTTGACACCCGTACACACAGACAAACTCCCAGAAACGACGGGAATCCTCGATCTTTCGATTTCGCTAAGCTTCGACGTATCAATCGCCGCAGAACTGCGATACCAGTTTTATCGTATTGAGAGTGTGTAGTTGCATGAAACAAAGAATTTTGACATCCGTACACCCCGCGAATGTTGCAGAATCGCTCGGAATCCTCGATCTTTCGATTTCGCTAAGATGCGACGTATCAATCGATACAGAACTGCGATACCAGCTTTATCGTATTCAGAGTGTGTAGTTGCATAAAATGAAGAATTTTGACACCCGTACACCCAGCCAAACTCTCAGAAACGGCGGGAATCCGCGATTTCTCGATTTCGCTAAGCTTCGACGTATCAATCGCTGCAGCACCACGATACCAGTTTTATCGTATTGAGAATGTGTAGTTGCAGAAAGTACAGGATTTTGACACCCGTAGACCCCGCGAATGTCGCAGAAACGCAAGGAATCCTCGATCTTTCGATTTCGCTAAGATGCGACGTATCAATCGATACAGAACCGCGATACCAGTTTTAGCCTATTGAGAATGTGGAGTTGCATAATGTTAAGGCTTCTGACACCCGTACACCTAGCCAAACTCTTAGAAACGGCGGGAATCCTCGATCTTTCGATTTCGCTAAGCTTCGACGTATCAATCGCTGCAGAACTGCGATACCAGTGTTATCGTATTGAGAGTATGTAGTTGCGTGGAACAAAGAATTTTGACACCCGTACACCCCGCGAATGTCGCAGAAACGCTCGGAATCCTCGATCTTTCGATTACGCTAAGATGCGACGTATCAATCGATACAGAACTGCGATCCAGTTTTATCGTATTGAGAGTGTGTAGTTGCATAAAATGAAGAATTTTGACACCCGTACACCCAGCCAAACTCTTACAAACGGCGGGAATCCGCGATCTCTCGATTTCGCTATGCTTCGACGTATCAATCGCTGCAGCACCACGATACCAGTTTTATCGTATTGAGAATGTGTAGTTGCATAAAGTAAAGGATTTTGACACCCGTACAACCCACGAATGTCGCAGAAACGCTCGGAATCCTCGATCTTTCGATTTCGCTAAGATTCGACGTATCAATCGATACAGAACCGCGATACCAGTTTTATCGTATTGAGAGTGTGTAGTTGCATAAAATGAAGAATTATGACACCCGTACACCCAGCAAAACTCTCAGAAACGGCGGAAATCCGCGATCTCTCGATTTCGCTAAGCTTCGACGTATCAATCGCTGCATCACCACGATACCAGTTTTATCGTATTGAGAATGTGTAGTTGCATAAAGTAAAGGATTTTGACACCCGTACACCCCGCGAATGTCGCAGAAACGCTCGGAATCCTCGATCTTTCGATTTCGCTAAGAAGCGACGTATCAATCGATACAGAACTGCGATACCAGTTTTATCGTATTGAGAGTGTGTAGTTGCATAAAATGAAGAATTTTGACACCTGTACACCCAGCCAAACTCTCAGAAACGGCGGGAATCCGCGATCTCTCGATTTCGCTAAGCTTCGACGTATCAATCGCTGCACCACCACGATACCAGTTTTATCTCATTGAAAATGTGTAGTTGCATAAAGTTAAGGATTTTGACACCCATACACCCCGCGAATGTCGCAGAAACGCTCGGAATCCTCGATCTTACGATTACGCTCGAATTCGACGTATCAATCGGTACAGAACCGCGATACCAGTTTTAGCCTATTGAGAATGTGTATTTGCATAATGTTAAGGCTTCTGACGCCCGTACACCCAGCCAAACTCTTAGGAACGGCGGGAATCCTCGATCTTTCGATTTCGCTAAGCTTCGACGTATCAATCGCTGCGGTACCACGATACCAGTTTTATCGTATTGAGAGTGTGTAGTTGCATGAAACAAAGAATTTTGACATCCGTACACCCCGCGAATGTCGCTGAATCGCTCGGAATCCTCGATTTTTCGATTTCGCTAAGATGCGACGTATCAATCGATACAGAACTGCGATACCAGTTTTATCGTATTGAGAGTGTATAATTGCATCGAATGAAGGATTTTGCCACCCGTACACCCAGCCAAAGTCTCAGAAACGCCGAGAATCCTCGATTTTTCGATTTCGCTAAGCTTCGACGTATCAATCGCTGCAGAACTGCGATACCAGTTTTAACGTATTGAGAATGTGTAGTTGCATAAAGTAAAGGATTTTGACACCCGTACACCTCGCGAATGTCGCAGAAACGCTCGGAATCCTCGATCTTTCGATTTCGCTAAGATGCGACGTAAAATCGAAGCAGAACTGCGATACCAGTTTTATCGTATTGAGAGTGTGTAGTTGCATAAAACGAAGAATTTTGACACCCGTACACCCAGACAAACTCCCAGAAACGACGGGAATCCTCGATCTCTCGATTTCGCTAAGCTTCGACGTATCAATCGCTGCATCACCACGATACCAGTTTTATCGTATTGAGAATGTGTAGTTGCATAAAGTAAAGGATTTTGACACCCGTACACCCCGCGAATGTCGCAGAAACGCTCGGAATCCTCGATCTTTCGATTTCGCTAAGATGAGACGTATCAATCGAAGCAGAACTGCGATACCAGTTTTATCGTATTGAGAGTGTGTAGTTGCATAAAATGAAGAATTTTGACACCCGTACACACAGACAAACTCCCAGAAACGACGGGAATCCTCGATCTTTCGATTTCGCTAAGCTTCGACGTATCAATCGCCGCAGAACTGCGATACCAGTTTTATCGTATTGAGAGTGTGTAGTTGCATGAAACAAAGAATTTTGACATCCGTACACCCCGCGAATGTTGCAGAATCGCTCGGAATCCTCGATCTTTCGATTTCGCTAAGATGCGACGTATCAATCGATACAGAACTGCGATACCAGCTTTATCGTATTCAGAGTGTGTAGTTGCATAAAATGAAGAATTTTGACACCCGTACACCCAGCCAAACTCTCAGAAACGGCGGGAATCCGCGATTTCTCGATTTCGCTAAGCTTCGACGTATCAATCGCTGCAGCACCACGATACCAGTTTTATCGTATTGAGAATGTGTAGTTGCAGAAAGTACAGGATTTTGACACCCGTAGACCCCGCGAATGTCGCAGAAACGCAAGGAATCCTCGATCTTTCGATTTCGCTAAGATGCGACGTATCAATCGATACAGAACCGCGATACCAGTTTTAGCCTATTGAGAATGTGGAGTTGCATAATGTTAAGGCTTCTGACACCCGTACACCTAGCCAAACTCTTAGAAACGGCGGGAATCCTCGATCTTTCGATTTCGCTAAGCTTCGACGTATCAATCGCTGCAGAACTGCGATACCAGTGTTATCGTATTGAGAGTATGTAGTTGCGTGGAACAAAGAATTTTGACACCCGTACACCCCGCGAATGTCGCAGAAACGCTCGGAATCCTCGATCTTTCGATTACGCTAAGATGCGACGTATCAATCGATACAGAACTGCGATCCAGTTTTATCGTATTGAGAGTGTGTAGTTGCATAAAATGAAGAATTTTGACACCCGTACACCCAGCCAAACTCTTACAAACGGCGGGAATCCGCGATCTCTCGATTTCGCTATGCTTCGACGTATCAATCGCTGCAGCACCACGATACCAGTTTTATCGTATTGAGAATGTGTAGTTGCATAAAGTAAAGGATTTTGACACCCGTACAACCCACGAATGTCGCAGAAACGCTCGGAATCCTCGATCTTTCGATTTCGCTAAGATTCGACGTATCAATCGATACAGAACCGCGATACCAGTTTTATCGTATTGAGAGTGTGTAGTTGCATAAAATGAAGAATTATGACACCCGTACACCCAGCAAAACTCTCAGAAACGGCGGAAATCCGCGATCTCTCGATTTCGCTAAGCTTCGACGTATCAATCGCTGCATCACCACGATACCAGTTTTATCGTATTGAGAATGTGTAGTTGCATAAAGTAAAGGATTTTGACACCCGTACACCCCGCGAATGTCGCAGAAACGCTCGGAATCCTCGATCTTTCGATTTCGCTAAGAAGCGACGTATCAATCGATACAGAACTGCGATACCAGTTTTATCGTATTGAGAGTGTGTAGTTGCATAAAATGAAGAATTTTGACACCTGTACACCCAGCCAAACTCTCAGAAACGGCGGGAATCCGCGATCTCTCGATTTCGCTAAGCTTCGACGTATCAATCGCTGCACCACCACGATACCAGTTTTATCTCATTGAAAATGTGTAGTTGCATAAAGTTAAGGATTTTGACACCCATACACCCCGCGAATGTCGCAGAAACGCTCGGAATCCTCGATCTTACGATTACGCTCGAATTCGACGTATCAATCGGTACAGAACCGCGATACCAGTTTTAGCCTATTGAGAATGTGTATTTGCATAATGTTAAGGCTTCTGACGCCCGTACACCCAGCCAAACTCTTAGGAACGGCGGGAATCCTCGATCTTTCGATTTCGCTAAGCTTCGACGTATCAATCGCTGCAGTACCACGATACCAGTTTTATCGTATTGAGAGTGTGTAGTTGCATGAAACAAAGAATTTCGACACCCGTACACCCCGCGAATGTCGCTGAATCGCTCGGAATCCTCGATTTTTCGATTTCGCTAAGATGCGACGTATCAATCGATACAGAACTGCGATACCAGTTTTATCGTATTGAGAGTGTATAATTGCATCGAATGAAGGATTTTGCCACCCGTACACCCAGCCAAAGTCTCAGAAACGCCGAGAATCCTCGATTTTTCGATTTCGCTAAGCTTCGACGTATCAATCGCTGCAGAACTGCGATACCAGTTTTAACGTATTGAGAATGTGTAGTTGCATAAAGTAAAGGATTTTGACACCCGTACACCTCGCGAATGTCGCAGAAACGCTCGGAATCCTCGATCTTTCGATTTCGCTAAGATGCGACGTAAAATCGAAGCAGAACTGCGATACCAGTTTTATCGTATTGAGAGTGTGTAGTTGCATAAAACGAAGAATTTTGACACCCGTACACCCAGACAAACTCCCAGAAACGACGGGAATCCTCGATCTCTCGATTTCGCTAAGCTTCGACGTATCAATCGCTGCATCACCACGATACCAGTTTTATCGTATTGAGAATGTGTAGTTGCATAAAGTAAAGGATTTTGACACCCGTACACCCCGCGAATGTCGCAGAAACGCTCGGAATCCTCGATCTTTCGATTTCGCTAAGATGAGACGTATCAATCGAAGCAGAACTGCGATACCAGTTTTATCGTATTGAGAGTGTGTAGTTGCATAAAATGAAGAATTTTGACACCCGTACACACAGACAAACTCCCAGAAACGACGGGAATCCTCGATCTTTCGATTTCGCTAAGCTTCGACGTATCAATCGCCGCAGAACTGCGATACCAGTTTTATCGTATTGAGAGTGTGTAGTTGCATGAAACAAAGAATTTTGACATCCGTACACCCCGCGAATGTTGCAGAATCGCTCGGAATCCTCGATCTTTCGATTTCGCTAAGATGCGACGTATCAATCGATACAGAACTGCGATACCAGCTTTATCGTATTCAGAGTGTGTAGTTGCATAAAATGAAGAATTTTGACACCCGTACACCCAGCCAAACTCTCAGAAACGGCGGGAATCCGCGATTTCTCGATTTCGCTAAGCTTCGACGTATCAATCGCTGCAGCACCACGATACCAGTTTTATCGTATTGAGAATGTGTAGTTGCAGAAAGTACAGGATTTTGACACCCGTAGACCCCGCGAATGTCGCAGAAACGCAAGGAATCCTCGATCTTTCGATTTCGCTAAGATGCGACGTATCAATCGATACAGAACTGCGATACCAGTTTTATCGTATTGAGAGTGTGTAGTTACATGAAATGAAGAATTTTTACACACGTACACCCAGCCAAACTGTCAGAAACGGCGGGAATCCTCGATCTTCCGATTTCGCTAAGCTTCGACGTATCAATCGCTGCAGTACCACGATACAAGTTGTAGCCTATTGAGAATGTGTAGTTGCATAATGTCGAGGCTTCTGACACTCGTACACCCAGCCAATCTCTTAGAAACGGCGGGAATCTGCGATCTCTCGACTTCGCTAAGCTTCGACGTTTCAATCGCTGTAGCACCACGATACCAGTTTTAACGTATTGAGAATGTGTAGTTGCATAAAGTAAAGGATTTTGACACCCGTACAACCCGCGAATGTCGCAGAAACGCTCGGAATCCTCGATCTTACGATTACGCTCGAATTCGACGTATCAATCGATACAGAACTGCGATACCAGTTTTATCGTATTGAGAGTGTGTAGTTGCATAAAATGAAGAATTTTGACACCCGTACACCCAGCAAAACTCTCAGAAACGGCGGAAATCCGCGATCTCTCGATATCGCTAAGCTTCGACGTATCAATCGCTGCATCACCACGATACCAGTTTTATCGTATTGAGAATGTGTAGTTGCATGAAACAAAGAATTTTAACACCCGTACACCCCGCGAATGTCGCAGAAACGCTCGGAATCCTCGATCTTTCGATTTCGCTAAGATGCGACGTATCAATCGAAGCAGAACTGCGATGCCAGTTTTATCGTATTGAGAGTGTGTAGTTGCATGAAACAAAGAATTTCGACACCCGTACACCCCGCGGATGTCGCTGAATCGCTCGGAATCCTCGATTTTTCGATTTCGCTAAGATGCGACGTATCAATCGATACAGAACTGCGATACCAGTTTTATCGTATTGAGAGTGTGTAGTTGCATAAAATGAAGAATTTTGACACCCGTACACCCAGCCAAACTCTCAGAAACGGCGGGAATCCGCGATCTCTCGATTTCGCTAAGCTTCGACGTATCAATCGCTGCAGTACCACGATACCAGTTTTAGCCTATTGAGAATGTGTAGTTGCAGGAAGTAAAGGATTTTGACACCCGTACACCCCGCGAATGTCGCAGAAACGCTAGGAATCCTCGATCTTTCGATTTCGCTAAGATGCGACGTATCAATCGATACAGAACTGCGATACCAGTTTTATCGTATTGAGACTGTGTAGTTACATGAACTGAAGAATTTTTACACACGTACACCCAGCCAAACTCTCAGAAACGGCGGGAATCCGCGATCTCTCGATTTCGCTAAGCTTCGTCGTATCAATCGCTGCAGCACCACGATACCAGTTTTATCGTATTGAGAATGTGTAGTTGCATAATGTAGAGGCTTCTGACACTCGTACACCCAGCCAATCTCTTCGAAACGGCGGGAATCTGCGATCTCTCGATTTCGCTAAGCTTCGACGTTTCAATCGCTGCAGCTCCACGATACCAGTTTTATCGTATTGAGAATGTGTAGTTGCATAAAGTAAAGGATTTTGACACCCGTACAATCCGCGAATGTCGCAGAAACGCTCGGAATCCTCGATGTTTCGATTTCGCTCGAATTCGACGTATCAATCGATACAGAACCGCGATACCAGTTTTAGCTTATTGAGAATGTGTAGTGGCATAATGTTAAGGCTTCTGACACCCGTACACCCAGCCAAACTGTTAGAAACGGCGGGAATCTTCGATCTTTCGATTTCGCTACGATGCGACGTATCAATCGATACAGAACTGCGATCCAGTTTTATCGTATTGAGAGTGTGTAGTTGCATAAAATGAAGAATTTTGACACCCGTACACCCAGCCAAACTCTCAGAAACGGCGGGAATCCGCGATCTCTCGATTTCGCTCAGCTTCGACGTATCAATCGCTGCAGTACCACGATACCAGTTTTAGCCTATTGAGAATGTGTAGTTGCAGAAAGTAAAGGATTTTGACACCCGTACACCCCGCGAATGTCGCAGAAACGCTAGGAATCCTCGATCTTTCGATTTCGCTAAGATGCGACGTATCAATCGATACAGAACTGCGATACCAGTTTTATCGTATTGAGAGTGTGTAGTTACATGAACTGAAGAATTTTTACACACGTACACCCAGCCAAACTCTCAGAAACGGCGGGAATCCGCTATCTCTCGATTTCGCTAAGCTTCGACGTATCAATCGCTGCAGCACCACGATACCAGTTTTATCGTATTGAGAATGTGTAGTTGCATAAAGTAAAGGATTTTGACACTCGTACACCCCGCGAATGTCGCAGAAACGCTCGGAATCCTCGATCTTTCGATTTCGCTAAGATGCGACGTATCAATCGATACAGAACTGCGATACCAGTTTTATCGTATTGAGAGTGTGTTGTTGCATGAAATGAAGAATTGTGACACCCGTACACCCAGCCAAACTCTCAGAAACGGCGGGAATCCGCGATCTCTCGATATCGCTAAGCTTCGACGTATCAATCGCTGCAGCACCACGATATCAGTTTTATCGTATTGAGAATGTGTAGTTGCAGAAAGTAAAAGATTTTGACACCCGTACACCCCGCGAATGTCGCAGAAACGCAAGGAATCCTCGATCTTTCGATTTCGCTAAGATGCGACGTATCAATCGATACAGAACTGCGACACCAGTTTCATCGTATTGAAAGTGTGTAGTTACATGAAACCAAGAATTTTTACACAAGTACACCCAGCCAAACTCTCAGAAACGGCGGGGATCCTCGATCTTTCGATTTCGCTAAGCTTCGACGTATCAATCGCTGCAGTACCACGATACCAGTTATAGCCTATTGAGAATGGGTAGTTGCATAATGTAGAGGCTTCTGACGCTCGTACACCCAGCCAAACTCTTAGAAACGGCGGGAATCTGCGATCTCTCGATTTCGCTAAGCTTCGACGTTTCAATCGCTGCAGCACCACGATACCAGTTTTATCGTATTAAGAATGTGTAGTTGCATAAAGTAAAGGATTTTGACACCCGTACAATCCGCGAATGTCGCAGAAACGCTCGGAATCCTCGATCTTTCGATTTCGCTCGAATTCGACGTATCAATCGATACAGAACCGCGATACCAGTTTTAGCCTATTGAGAATGTGTAGTGGCATAATGTTAAGGCTTCTGACACCCGTACACCCAGCCAAATTCTTAGAAACGGCGGGAATCCTCGATCTTTCGATTTCGCTAAGATGCGACGTACCAATCGATACAGAACTGCGATACCAGTTTTATCGTATTGAGAGTGTGTAGTTGCATAAAATGAAGAATTTTGACACCCGTACACCCAGCCAAACTCTCAGAAACGGCAGGAATCCGCGATCTCTCGATTTCGCTAAGCTTCGACGTATCAATCGCTGCAGCACCACGATACCAGTTTTATCGTATTGAGAATGTGTAGTTGCAGAAAGTAAAAGATTTTGACACCCGTACACCCCGCGGATGTCGCAGAAACGCAAGGAATCCTCGATCTTTCGATTACGCTAAGATGCGACGTTTCAATCGATACAGAACTGCAATAACAGTTTTATCGTATTGAGAGTATGTAGTTTCATGAAACAAAGAATTTTGACACCCGTACACCCCGCGAATGTCGCAGAAACACTTGGAATCCTCGATCTTTCGATTTCGCTAAGATGCGACGTATCAATCGCTGCAGTACCACGATACCAGTTATTGCCTATTGAGAATGTGTAGTTGCATAATGTAGAGGCTTCTGACACTCGTACACCCAGCCAAACTCTCAGAAACGGCGGGAATCCGCGATCTCTCGATTTCGCTAAGCTTCGACGTATAAATTGCTGCAGCACCACGATACCAGTTTTATCGTATTGAGAATGTGTAGTTCCATAAAGTAAAGGATTTTGACACCCGTACACCCCGCGAATGTCGCAGAAACGCTCGGAATCCTCGATCTTTCGATTTCGCTAAGATGCGACGTATCAATCGATACAGAACTGCGATACCAGTTTTATCGTATTGAGAGTGTGTAGTTGCATAAAATGAAGAATTTTGACACCCGTACACCCAGCAAAACTCTCAGAAACGGCGGAAATCCGCGATCTCTCGATATCGCTAAGCTTCGACGTATCAATCGCTGCATCACCACGATACCAGTTTTATCGTATTGAGAATGTGTAGTTGCATGAAACAAAGAATTTTAACACCCGTACACCCCGCGAATGTCGCAGAAACGCTCGGAATCCTCGATCTTTCGATTTCGCTAAGATGCGACGTATCAATCGAAGCAGAACTGCGATACCAGTTTTATCGTATTCAGAGTGTGTAGTTGCATGAAACAAAGAATTTCGACACCCGTACACCCCGCGAATGTCGCTGAATCGCTCGGAATCCTCGATTTTTCGATTTCGCTAAGATGCGACGTATCAATCGATACAGAACTGCGATACCAGTTTTATCGTATTGAGAGTGTGTAGTTGCATAAAATGAAGAATTTTGACACCCGTACACCCAGCCAAACTCTCAGAAACGGCGGGAATCCGCGATCTCTCGATTTCGCTAAGCTTCGACGTATCAATCGCTGCAGTACCACGATACCAGTTTTAGCCTATTGAGAATGTGTAGTTGCAGGAAGTAAAGGATTTTGACACCCGTACACCCCGCGAATGTCGCAGAAACGCTAGGAATCCTCGATCTTTCGATTTCGCTAAGATGCGACGTATCAATCGATACAGAACTGCGATACCAGTTTTATCGTATTGAGAGTGTGTAGTTACATGAACTGAAGAATTTTTACACACGTACACCCAGCCAAACTGTCAGAAACGGCGGGAATCCGCGATCTCTCGATTTCGCTAAGCTTCGTCGTATCAATCGCTGCAGCACCACGATACCAGTTTTATCGTATTGAGAATGTGTAGTTGCATAATGTAGAGGCTTCTGACACTCGTACACCCAGCCAAACTCTTAGAAACGGCGGGAATCTGCGATCTCTCGATTTCGCTAAGCTTCGACGTTTCAATCGCTGCAGCACCACGATACCAGTTTTATCGTATTGAGAATGTGTAGTTGCATAAAGTAGAGGATTTTGACACCCGTACACCCCGCGAATGTCGCAGAAACGCTCGGAATTCTCGATTCTTCGATTTCGCTAAGATGCGACGTATCAATCGAAGCAGAACTGCGATACCAGTTTTATCGTATTGAGAGTGTGTAGTTGCATAAAATGAAGAATTTCTACACCCGTACACCCAGACAAACTCCCAGAAACGACGGTAATCCTCGATCTTTCGATTTCGCTAAGCTTCGACGTATCAATCGCCGCAGAACTGCGATACCAGTTTTATGGTATTGAGAGTGTGTAGTTGCATGAAACAAAGAATTTTGACATCCGTACACCCCGCGAATGTGGCAGAAACACTCGGAATCCTCGATCTTTCGATTTCGCTAAGATGCGACGTATCAATCGATACAGAACTGCGATACCAGTTTTATCGTATTGAGAGTGTGTAGTTGCATAAAATGAAGAATTTTGACACCCGTACACCCAGCCAAACTCTCAAAAACGGCGGGAATCCGCGATCTCTCAATTTCGCTAAGCTTCGACGTATCAATCGCTGCAGCACCACGATACCAGTTTTATCGTATTGAGAATGTGTAGTTGCAGAAAGTAAAAGATTTTGACACCCGTACACCCCGCGGATGTCGCAGAAACGCAAGGAATCCTCGATCTTTCGATTACGCTAAGATGCGACGTTTCAATCGATACAGAACTGCAATAACAGTTTTATCGTATTGAGAGTATGTAGTTTCATGAAACAAAGAATTTTGAAACCCGTACACCCCGCGAATGTCGCAGAAACACTTGGAATCCTCGATCTTTCGATTTCGCTAAGATGCGACGTATCAATCGCTGCAGTACCACGATACCAGTTATTGCCTATTGAGAATGTGTAGTTGCATAATGTAGAGGCTTCTGACACTCGTACACCCAGCCAAACTCTTAGAAACGGCGGGAATCTGCGATCTCTCGATTTCGCTAAGCTTCGACGTTTCAATCGCTGCAGCACCACGATACCAGTTTCATCGTATTGAGAATGTGTAGTTGCATAAAGTAAAGGATTATGAAACCCGTACAATCCGCGAATGTCGCAGAAACGCTCGGAATCCTCGATCTTTCGATTTCGCTCGAATTCGACGTATCAATCGATACAGAACCGCGATACCAGTTTTAGCCTATTGAGAATGTGTAGTTGCATAATGTTAAGGCTTCTGACACCCGTACACCTAGCCAAACTCTTAGAAACGGCGGGAATCCTCGATCTTTCGATTTCGCTAAGCTTCGACGTATCAATCGCTGCAGAACTGCGATACCAGTGTTATCGTATTGAGAGTATGTAGTTGCGTGGAACAAAGAATTTTGACACCCGTACACCCCGCGAATGTCGCAGAAACGCTCGGAATCCTCGATCTTTCGATTACGCTAAGATGCGACGTATCAATCGATACAGAACTGCGATCCAATTTTATCGTATTGAGAGTGTGTAGTTGCATAAAATGAAGAATTTTGACACCAGTACTCCCAGCCAAACTCTCAGAAACGGCGGGAATCCTCGATTTTTCGATTTTGCTAAGCTTCGACGTATCAATCGCCGCAGAACTGCGATACCAGTTTTATCGTATTGAGAGTATGTAGTTGCATGAAACAAAGAATTTCGACACCCGTACACCCCGCGAATGTCGCAGAAACGCTCGGAATCCTCGATCTTTCGATTCCGCTAAACTTCGACGTATCAATCGATACAGAACCGCGATACCAGTTTTAGCCTATTGAGAATGTGTAGTTGCATAATGTTAAGGCTTCTGACACCCGTACACCTAGCCAAACTCTTAGAAACGGCGGGAATCCTCGATTTTTCGATTTTGCTAAGCTTCGACGTATCAATCGCCGCAGAACTGCGATACCAGTTTTATCGTATTGAGAGTATGTAGTTGCATGAAACAAAGAATTTTGAAACCCGTACACCCCGCGAATGTCGCAGAAACACGTGGAATCCTCGATCTTTCGATTTCGCTAAGATGCGACGTATCAATCGATACAGAACTGCGATACCAGTTTTATCGTATTGAGAATGTGTAGTTGCATAAAATGAAGAATTTTGACACGTGTACACCCAGCCAAACTCTCAGAAACGGCGGGAATCCGCGATCTCTCGATTTCGCTAAGCTTCGACGTATCAATCGCTGCAGCACCATGATACCAGTTTTATCGTATTGAGAATGTGTAGTTGCATAAAGTAAGGGATTTTGACACCCGTACACCCCGTGAATGTCGCAGAAACGCTCGGAATCCTCGATTTTTCGATTTCGCTAAGATGCGACGTATCAATCGATACAGAACTGCGATACCAGTTTTATCGTATTGAGAGTCTGTAGTTGCATAAAATGAAGAATTTTGACACCTGTACACCCAGCCAAACTCTC
Organism: Clistopyga incitator; assembly: GCA_947507545.1. NCBI lineage: Eukaryota > Metazoa > Arthropoda > Insecta > Hymenoptera > Ichneumonidae > Clistopyga > Clistopyga incitator. The sequence continues at coordinate 7,418,347 of OX382187.1, read as the reverse complement.
AGAAACGGCGGGAATCCGCGATCTCTCGATTTCGCTAAGATGCGACGTATCAATCGATACAGAACTGCGATACCAGTTTTACCGTATTGAGAGTGTGTAGTTGCATGAAATGAAGAATTTTGACACCAGTACACCCAGCCAATCTCTCAGAAACGGTGGGAATCCTCGATCTTTCGATTTCGCTAAACTTCGAAGTCTCAATCGCTGCAGTAACACGATACCAGTTGTAGCCTATTGAGACTGTGTAGTTGCATAATATTAAGTCTTCTGACACCCGTACACCCAGCCAAACTCTTAGAAACGGCGGGAATCCTCGATCTTTCGATTTCGCTAAGCTTCGACGTATCAATCGCTGCAGAACTGCAATACCAGTTTTATCGTATTGAGAGTATGTAGTTGCATGAAACAAAGAATTTTGACACCCGTACACCCCGCGAATGTCGCAGAAACACTTGGAATCCTCGATCTTTCGATTTCGCTAAGATGCGACGTATCAATCGATACAGAACTGCGATACCAGTTTTATCGTATTGAGAGTGTGTAGTTGCATAATATGAAGAATTTTGACACCCGTACACCCAGCCAAACTCTCGGAAACGGCGGGAATCCGCGATCTCTCGATTTCGCTAATCTTCGACGTATCAATCGCTGCAGCACCACGATACCAGTTTTATCGTATTGAGAATGTGTAGTTGCAGAAAGTAAAAGATTTGGACACCCGTACACCCCGCGAATGTCGCAGAAACGCAAGGAATCCTCGATCTTTCGATTTCGCTAAGATGCGACGTATCAATCGCTGCAGCACCACGATACCAGTTTTATCGTATTGAGAATGTGTAATTGCATAAAGTAAAGGATTATGACACCCGTACACCCCGCGAAAGTCGCAGAAACGCTCGGAATCCTCGATCTTTCGATTTCGCTAAGATGCGACGTATCAATCGAAGCAGAACTGCGATACCAGTTTTATCGTATTGAGAGTGTGTAGTTGCATAAAATGAAGAATTTTGACACCCGTACACCTAGACAAACTCCCAGAAACGACGGGAATCCTCGATCTTTCGATTTCGCTAAGCTTCGACGTATCAATCGCCGCAGAACTGCGATACCAGTTTTATGGTATTGAGAGTGTGTAGTTGCATGAAACAAAGAATTTTGACATCCGTACACCCCGCGAATGTCGCAGAAACACTCGGAATCCTCGATCTTTCGATTTCGCTAAGATGCGACGTATAAATCGATACAGAACTGCGATACCATTTTTATCGTATTGAGAGTGTGTAGTTGCATAAAATGAAGAATTTTGACACCCGTACACCCAGCCAAACTCTCAGAAACGGCGGGAATCCGCGATCTCTCGATTTCGCAAAGCTTCGACGTATCAATCGCTGCAGCACCACGATAACAGTTTTATCGTATTGAGAATGTGTAGTTGCAGAAAGTAAAAGTTTTGGACACCCGTACACCCCGCGAATATCGCAGAAACGCAAGGAATCCTCGATCTTTCGATTTCGCTAAGATGCGACGTATCAATCGATACAGAACTGCGACACCAGTTTTATCGTATTGAGAGTGTTTAGTCACATGAAATGAAGAATTTTTACACACGTACACACAGCCAAACTCTCAGAAACGGCGGGAATCCTCGATCTTTCGATTTCGCTAAGCTTCGACGTATCAATCGCTGCAGTACCACGATACAAGTTTTAGAATATTGAGAATGTGTAGTTGCATAATGTAGAGGCTTCTGACACTCGTACACCCAGCCAATCTCTTAGAAACGGCGGGAATCTGCGATCTCTCGATTTCGCTAAGCTTCAACGTTTCAATCGCTGCAGCTCCACGATACCAGTTTTATCGTATTGAGAATGTGTAGTTGCATAAAGTAAAGGATTTTGACACCCGTACAACCCGCGAATGTCGCAGAAACGCTCGGAATCCTCGATCTTACGATTACGCTCGAATTCGACGTATCAATCGATACAGAACCGCGATACCAGTTTTAGCCTATTGAGAATGTGTAGTTGCATAATGTTAAGGCTTCTGACACCCGTACACCCAGCCAAACTCTTAGAAACGGCGGGAATCCTCGATCTTTCGATTTCGCTAAGATGCGACGTATCAATCGATACAGAACTGCGATACCAGTTTTATCGTATTGAGAGTGTGTAGTTGCATAAAATGACGAATTTTGACACCCGTACACCCAGCCAAACTCTCAGAAACGGCGGGAATCCGCGATCTCTCGATTTCGCTAAGCTTCGACGTATCAATCGCTGCAGCACCACGATACCAGTTTTATCGTATTGAGAATGTGTAGTTGCATAAAGTAAAGGATTTTGACACCCGTACACCCCGCGAATGTCGCAGAAACGCTCGGAATCCTCGATTCTTCGATTTCGCTAAGATGCGACGTATCAATCGATACAGAACTGCGATACCAGTTTTATCGTATTGAGAGTGTGTAGTTGCATAAAATGAAGAATTTTGACACGTGTACACCCAGCCAAACTCTCAGAAACGGCGGGAATCCGCGATCTCTCGATTTCGCTAAGCTTCGACGTATCAATCGCTGCAGCACCACGATACCAGTTTTATAGTATTGAGAATGTGTAGTTGCATAAAGTAAAGGATTATGACACCCGTACACCCCGCGAATGTCGCAGAAACGCTCGGAATCCTCGATCTTTCGATTTCGCTAAGATGCGACGTATCGATCGAAGCAGAACTGCGATACCAGTTTTATCGTATTGAGAGTGTGTAGTTGCATAAAATGAAGAATTTCTACACCCGTACACCCAGACAAACTCCCATAAACGACGGGAATCCTCGATCTTTCGATTTCGCTAAGCTTCGACGTATCAATCGCCGCAGAACTGCGATACCAGTTTTATGGTATTGAGAGTGTGTAGTTGCATGAAACAAAGAATTTTGACACCCGTACACCCCGCGAATGTCGCAGAAACGCTCGGAATCCTCGATCTTTCGATTTCGCTAAGATGCGACGTATCAATCGATACAGAACTGCGATACCAGTTTTATCGTATTGAGAGTGTGTAGTTACATAAATCGAAGAATTTTGACACCCGTACACCCAGCCAAACTCTCGGAAACGGCGGGAATCCGCGATCTCTCGATTTCGCTAATCTTCGACGTATCAATCGCTGCAGCACCACGATACCAGTTTTATCGTATTGAGAATGTGTAGTTGCAGAAAGTAAAAGATTTGGACACCCGTACACCCCGCGAATGTCGCAGAAACGCAAGGAATCCTCGATCTTTCGATTTCGCTAAGATGCGACGTATCAATCGCTGCAGCACCACGATACCAGTTTTATCGTATTGAGAATGTGTAATTGCATAAAGTAAAGGATTATGACACCCGTACACCCCGCGAAAGTCGCAGAAACGCTCGGAATCCTCGATCTTTCGATTTCGCTAAGATGCGACGTATCAATCGAAGCAGAACTGCGATACCAGTTTTATCGTATTGAGAGTGTGTAGTTGCATAAAATGAAGAATTTTGACACCCGTACACCTAGACAAACTCCCAGAAACGACGGGAATCCTCGATCTTTCGATTTCGCTAAGCTTCGACGTATCAATCGCCGCAGAACTGCGATACCAGTTTTATGGTATTGAGAGTGTGTAGTTGCATGAAACAAAGAATTTTGACATCCGTACACCCCGCGAATGTCGCAGAAACACTCGGAATCCTCGATCTTTCGATTTCGCTAAGATGCGACGTATAAATCGATACAGAACTGCGATACCATTTTTATCGTATTGAGAGTGTGTAGTTGCATAAAATGAAGAATTTTGACACCCGTACACCCAGCCAAACTCTCAGAAACGGCGGGAATCCGCGATCTCTCGATTTCGCAAAGCTTCGACGTATCAATCGCTGCAGCACCACGATAACAGTTTTATCGTATTGAGAATGTGTAGTTGCAGAAAGTAAAAGTTTTGGACACCCGTACACCCCGCGAATATCGCAGAAACGCAAGGAATCCTCGATCTTTCGATTTCGCTAAGATGCGACGTATCAATCGATACAGAACTGCGACACCAGTTTTATCGTATTGAGAGTGTTTAGTCACATGAAATGAAGAATTTTTACACACGTACACACAGCCAAACTCTCAGAAACGGCGGGAATCCTCGATCTTTCGATTTCGCTAAGCTTCGACGTATCAATCGCTGCAGTACCACGATACAAGTTTTAGAATATTGAGAATGTGTAGTTGCATAATGTAGAGGCTTCTGACACTCGTACACCCAGCCAATCTCTTAGAAACGGCGGGAATCTGCGATCTCTCGATTTCGCTAAGCTTCAACGTTTCAATCGCTGCAGCTCCACGATACCAGTTTTATCGTATTGAGAATGTGTAGTTGCATAAAGTAAAGGATTTTGACACCCGTACAACCCGCGAATGTCGCAGAAACGCTCGGAATCCTCGATCTTACGATTACGCTCGAATTCGACGTATCAATCGATACAGAACCGCGATACCAGTTTTAGCCTATTGAGAATGTGTAGTTGCATAATGTTAAGGCTTCTGACACCCGTACACCCAGCCAAACTCTTAGAAACGGCGGGAATCCTCGATCTTTCGATTTCGCTAAGATGCGACGTATCAATCGATACAGAACTGCGATACCAGTTTTATCGTATTGAGAGTGTGTAGTTGCATAAAATGAAGAATTTTGACACCCGTACACCCAGCCAAACTCTCAGAAACGGCGGGAATCCGCGATCTCTCGATTTCGCTAAGCTTCGACTTATCAATCGCTGCAGCACCACGATACCAGTTTTATCGTATTGAGAATGTGTAGTTGCATAAAGTAAAGGATTTTGACACCCGTACACCCCGCGAATGTCGCAGAAACGCTCGGAATCCTCGATTCTTCGATTTCGCTAAGATGCGACGTATCAATCGATACAGAACTGCGATACCAGTTTTATCGTATTGAGAGTGTGTAGTTGCATAAAATGAAGAATTTTGACACGTGTACACCCAGCCAAACTCTCAGAAACGGCGGGAATCCGCGATCTCTCGATTTCGCTAAGCTTCGACGTATCAATCGCTGCAGCACCACGATACCAGTTTTATAGTATTGAGAATGTGTAGTTGCATAAAGTAAAGGATTATGACACCCGTACACCCCGCGAATGTCGCAGAAACGCTCGGAATCCTCGATCTTTCGATTTCGCTAAGATGCGACGTATCGATCGAAGCAGAACTGCGATACCAGTTTTATCGTATTGAGAGTGTGTAGTTGCATAAAATGAAGAATTTCTACACCCGTACACCCAGACAAACTCCCATAAACGACGGGAATCCTCGATCTTTCGATTTCGCTAAGCTTCGACGTATCAATCGCCGCAGAACTGCGATACCAGTTTTATGGTATTGAGAGTGTGTAGTTGCATGAAACAAAGAATTTTGACACCCGTACACCCCGCGAATGTCGCAGAAACGCTCGGAATCCTCGATCTTTCGATTTCGCTAAGATGCGACGTATCAATCGATACAGAACTGCGATACCAGTTTTATCGTATTGAGAGTGTGTAGTTACATAAATCGAAGAATTTTGACACCCGTACACCCAGCAAAACTCTCAGAAACGGCGGAAATCCGCGATCTCTCGATTTCGCTAAGCTTCGACGTATCAATCGCTGCATCACCACGATACCAGTTTTATCGTATTGAGAATGTGTAGTTGCATGAAACAAATAATTTTGACACCCGTACACCCCGCGAATGTCGCAGAAACGCTCGGAATCCTCGATCTTTCGATTTCGCTAAGATGCGACGTATCAATCGAAGCAGAACTGCGATACCAGTTTTATCGTATTGAGAGTGTGTAGTTGCATAAAATGAAGAATTTTGACACCCGTACACCCAACTAAACTCCCAGAAACGACGGGTATCCCCGATCTTTCGATTTCGCTAAGCTACGACGTATCAATCGCCGCAGAACTGCGATACCAGTTTTATCGTATTGAGATTGTGTAGTTGCATGAAACGAAGAATTTCGACACCCGTACACCCCGCGAATGTCGCAGAATCGCTCGGAATCCTCGATCTTTCGATTTCGCTAAGATGCGACGTATCAATCGATACAGAACTGCGATACCAGTTTTATCGTATTGAGAGTGTGTAGTTGCATAAAATGAAGAATTTTGACACCCGTACACCCAGCCAAACTCTCAGAAACGGCGGGAATCCGCGATCTCTCGATTTCGCTAAGCTTCGACGTATCAATCGCTGCAGTACCATGATACCAGTTTTAGCCTATTGAGAATGTGTAGTTGCAGAAAGTAAAGGATTTTGACACCCGTACACCCCGCGAATGTCGCAGAAACGCAAGGAATCCTCGATCTTTCGATTTCGCTAAGATGCGACGTATCAATCGATATAGAACTGCGATACCAGTTTTATCGTATTGAGAGTGTGTAGTTACATGAAATGAAGAATTTTTACACGGAACACCCAGCCAAACTCTCAGAAACGGCGGGAATCCGCGATCTCTCGATTTCGCTAAGCTTCGACGTATCAATCGCTGCAGCACCACGATACCAGTTTTATCGTATTGAGAATGTGTAGTTGCATAAAGTAAAGGATTTTGACACCCGTACACCCCGCGAATGTCGCAGAAACGCTCGGAATCCTCGATTCTTCGATTTCGCTAAGATGCGACGTATCAATCGAAGCAGAACTGCGATACCAGTTTTATCGTATTGAGAGTGTGTAGTTGCATAAAATGAAGAATTTTGACACCCGTACACCCAGCCAAACTCTCAGAAACGGCGGGAATCCGCGATCTCTCGATTTCGCTAAGCTTCGACGTATCAATCGCTGCAGCACCACGATACCAGTTTTATCGTATTGAGAATGTGTAGTTGCAGAAAGTAAAAGATTTTGACACCCGTACACCCCGCGGATGTCGCAGAAACGCAAGGAATCCTCGATCTTTCGATTTCGCTAAGATGCGACGTATCAATCGATACAAAACTGCGACACCAGTTTCATCGTATTGACAGTGTGTAGTTACATGAAATGAAGAATTTTTACACAAGTACACCCAGCCAAACTCTCAGAAACGGCGGGAATCCTCGATCTTTCGTTTTCGCTAAGCTTCGACGTATCAATCGCTGCAGTACCACGATACCAGTTATAGCCTATTGAGAATGTGTAGTTGCATAATGTAGAGGCTTCTGACACTCGTACACCCAGCCAAACTCTTAGAAACGGCGGGAATCTGCGAACTCTCGATTTCGCTAAGCTTCGACGTTTCAATCGCTGCAGCACCACGATACCAGTTTCATCGTATTGAGAATGTGTAGTTGCATAAAGTAAAGGATTTTGACACCCGTACAATCCGCGAATGTCGCAGGAACGCTCGGAATCCTCGATCTTTCGATTTCGCTAAGATGCGACGTATCAATCGATACAGAACTGCGATACCAGTTTTATCGTATTGAGAGTGTGTAGTTGCATAAAATGAAGAATTTTGACACCCGTACACCCAGCCAAACTCTCAGAAACGGCGGGAATCCGCGATCTCTCGATTTCGCTAAGCTTCGACGTATAAATTGCTGCAGCACCACGATACAAGTTTTATCGTATTGAGAATGTGTAGTTGCATAAAGTAAAGGATTTTGACACCCGTACACCCCGCGAATGTCGCAGAAACGCTCGGAATCCACGATCTTTCGATTTCGCTAAGATGCGACGTATCAATCGAAGCAGAACTGCGATACCAGTTTTATCGTATTGAGAGTGTGTAGTTGCATAAAATGAAGAATTTTGACACCCGTACACCCAACTAAACTCCCAGAAACGACGGGTATCCCCGATCTTTCGATTTCGGTAAGCTACGACGTATCAATCGCCGCAGAACTGCGATACCAGTTTTATCGTATTGAGATTGTGTAGTTGCATGAAACAAAGAATTTCGACACCCGTACACCCCGCGAATGTCGCAGAATCGCTCGGAATCCTCGATCTTTCGATTTCGCTAAGATGCGACGTATCAATCGATACAGAACTGCGATACCAGTTTTATCGTATTGAGAGTGTGTAGTTGCATAAAATGAAGAATTTTGACACCCGTACACCCAGCCAAACTTCCAGAAACGGCGGGAATCCGCGATCTCTCGATTTCGCTAAGCTTCAACGTATCAATCGCTGCAGTACCATGATACCAGTTTTAGCCTATTGAGAATGTGTAGTTGCAGAAAGTAAAGGATTTTGACACCCGAACACCCCGCGAATGTCGCAGAAACGCAAGGAATCCTCGATCTTTCGATTTCGCTAAGATGCGACGTATCAATCGATACAGAACTGCGATACCAGTTTTATCGTATTGAGAGTGTGTAGTTACATGAAATGAAGAATTTTTACACGGAACACCCAGCCAAACTCTCAGAAACGGCAGGAATCCGCGATCTCTCGATTTCGCTAAGCTTCGACGTTTCAATCGCTGCAGCACCACGATACCAGTTTTATCGTATTGAGAATGTGTAGTTGCATAAAGTAAAGGATTATGACACCCGTACACCCCGCGAATGTCGCAGAAACGCTCGGAATCCTCGATCTTTCGATTTCGCTAAGATGCGACGTATCAATCGAAGCAGAACTGCGATACCAGTTTTATCGTATTGAGAGTGTGTAGTTGCATAAAATGAAGAATTTTGACAACCGTACACCTAGACAAACTCCCAGAAACGACGGGAATCCTCGATCTTTCGATTTCGCTAAGCTTCGACGTATCAATCGCTGCAGCACCATGATACCAGTTTTATCGTATTGAGAATGTGTAGTTGCATAAAGTAAGGGATTTTGACACCCGTACACCCCGCGAATGTCGCAGAAACGCTCGGAATCCTCGATTTTTCGATTTCGCTAAGATGCGACGTATCAATCGATACAGAACTGCGATACCAGTTTTATCGTATTGAGAGTCTGTAGTTGCATAAAATGAACAATTTTGACACCTGTACACCCAGCCAAACTCTCAGAAACGGCGGGAATCCGCGATCTCTCGATTTCGCTAAGATGCGACGTATCAATCGATACAGAACTGCGATACCAGTTTTATCGTATTGAGAGTGTGTAGTTGCATGAAATGAAGAATTTTGACACCAGTACACCCAGCCAATCTCTCAGAAACGGTGGGAATGTTCGATCTTTCGATTTCGCTAAACTTCGAAGTCTCAATCGCTGCAGTACCACGATACCAGTTGTAGCCTATTGAGACTGTGTAGTTGCATAATATTAAGTCTTCTGACACCCGTACACCCAGCCAAACTCTTAGAAACGGCGGGAATCCTCGATCTTTCGATTTCGCTAAGCTTCGACGTATCAATCGCTGCAGAACTGCAATACCAGTTTTATCGTATTGAGAGTATGTGGTTGCATGAGACAAAGAATTTTGACACCCGTACACCCCGCGAATGTCGCAGAAACGCTCGGAATCCTCGATCTTTCGATTTCGCTAAGATGCGACGTATCAATCGATACAGAACTGCGATACCAGTTTTATCGTATTGAGAGTGTGTAGTTGCATGAAACAAAGAATTTTGACACCCGTACACCCCGCCAATGTCGCAGAAACGCTCGGAATCCTCGATCTTTCGATTTCGCTAAGATGCGACGTATCAATCGATACAGAACTGCGATACCAGTTTTATCGTATTGAGAGTGTGCAGTTGCATAAAATGAAGAATTTTGACACCCGTACACCCAGCCAAACTCTCAGAAACGGCGGGAATCCGCGATCTCTCGATTTCGCTAAGCTTCGACGTATCAATCGCTGCAGCACCACGATACCAGTTTTATCTCATTGAAAATGTGTAGTTGCATAAAGTAAAGGATTTTGACACCCATACACCCCGCGAATGTCGCAGAAACGCTCGGAATCCTCGATCTTACGATTACGCTCGAATTCGCCGTATCAATCGATACAGAACCGCGATACCAGTTTTAGCCTATTGAGAATGTGTAGTTGCATAATGTTAAGGCTTCTGACGCCCGTACACCCAGCCAAACTCTTAGGAACGGCGGGAATCCTCGATCTTTCGATTTCGCTAAGCTTCGACGTATCAATCGCTGCAGAACTGCGATACCGGTGTTATCGTATTGAGAGTATGCAGTTGCATGGAACAAAGAATTTTGACACCCGTACACCCCGCGAATGTCGCAGAAACACTCGGAATCCTCGATCTTTCGATTTCGCTAAGATGCGACGTATCAATCGATACAGAACTGCGATACCAGTTTTATCGTATTGAGAGTGTGCAGTTGCATAAAATGAAGAATTTTGACACCCGTACACCCAGCCAAACTCTCAGAAACGGCGGGAATCCGCGATCTCTCGATTTCGCTAAGCTTCGACGTATCAATCGCTGCAGCACCACGATACCAGTTTTATCGTATTGAGAATGTATAGTTGCATAAAGTAAAGGATTTTGACACCCGTACACCCCGCGAATGTCGCAGAAACGCTCGGAATCCTCGATCTTTCGATTTCGCTAAGATGCGACGTATCAATCGATACAGAACTGCGATACCAGTTTTATCGTATTGAGAGTGTGTAGTTGCATAAAATGAAGAATTTTGACACCCGTACACCCAGCAAAACTCTCAGAAACGGCGGAAATCCGCGATCTCTCGATTTCGCTAAGCTTCGACGTATCAATCGCTGCATCACCACGATACCAGTTTTATCGTATTGAGAATGTGTAGTTGCATAAAGTAAAGGATTTTGACACCCGAACACCCCGCGAATGTCGCAGAAACGCTCGGAATCCTTGATCTTTCGATTTCGCTAAGATGCGACGTATCAATCGATACAGAACTGCGATAACAGTTTTATCGTATTGAGAGTGTGTAGTTGCATAAAATGAAGAATTTTGACACCTGTATACCCAGCCAAACTCTCAGAAACGGCGGGAATCCGCGATCTCTCGATTTCGCTAAGCTTCGACGTATCAATCGCTGCAGCACCACGATACCAGTTTTATCTCATTGAAAATGTGTAGTTGCATAAAGTAAAGGATTTTGACACCCATACACCCCGCGAATGTCGCAGAAACGCTCGGAATCCTCGATCTTACGATTACGCTCGAATTCGACGTATCAATCGATACAGAACCGCGATACCAGTTTTAGCCTATTGAGAATGTGGAGTTGCATAATGTTAAGGCTTCTGACACCCGTACACCTAGCCAAACTCTTAGAAACGGCGGGAATCCTCGATCTTTCGATTTCGCTAAGCTTCGACGTATCAATCGATACAGAACTGCGATACCAGTTTTATCGTATTGAGAGTGTGTAGTTGCATAAAATGAAGAATTTTGACACCCGTACACCCAGCCAAACTCTTACAAACGGCGGGAATCCGCGATCTCTCGATTTCGCTATGCTTCGACGTATCAATCGCTGCAGCACCACGATACCAGTTTTATCGTATTGAGAATGTGTAGTTGCATAAAGTAAAGGATTTTGACACCCGTACAACCCACGAATGTCGCAGAAACGCTCGGAATCCTCGATCTTTCGATTTCGCTAAGATTCGACGTATCAATCGATACAGAACCGCGATACCAGTTTTATCGTATTGAGAGTGTGTAGTTGCATAAAATGAAGAATTATGACACCCGTACACCCAGCAAAACTCTCAGAAACGGCGGAAATCCGCGATCTCTCGATTTCGCTAAGCTTCGACGTATCAATCGCTGCATCACCACGATACCAGTTTTATCGTATTGAGAATGTGTAGTTGCATAAAGTAAAGGATTTTGACACCCGTACACCCCGCGAATGTCGCAGAAACGCTCGGAATCCTCGATCTTTCGATTTCGCTAAGAAGCGACGTATCAATCGATACAGAACTGTGATACCAGTTTTATCGTATTGAGAGTGTGTAGTTGCATAAAATGAAGAATTTTGACACCTGTACACCCAGCCAAACTCTCAGAAACGGCGGGAATCCGCGATCTCTCGATTTCGCTAAGCTTCGACGTATCAATCGCTGCACCACCACGATACCAGTTTTATCTCATTGAAAATGTGTAGTTGCATAAAGTTAAGGATTTTGACACCCATACACCCCGCGAATGTCGCAGAAACGCTCGGAATCCTCGATCTTACGATTACGCTCGAATTCGACGTATCAATCGGTACAGAACCGCGATACCAGTTTTAGCCTATTGAGAATGTGTATTTGCATAATGTTAAGGCTTCTGACGCCCGTACACCCAGCCAAACTCTTAGGAACGGCGGGAATCCTCGATCTTTCGATTTCGCTAAGCTTCGACGTATCAATCGCTGCAGTACCACGATACCAGTTTTATCGTATTGAGAGTGTGTAGTTGCATAAAATGAAGAATTTTGACACCCGTACACACAGACAAACTCCCAGAAACGACGGGAATCCTCGATCTCTCGATTTCGCTAAGCTTCGACGTATCAATCGCTGCATCACCACGATACCAGTTTTATCGTATTGAGAATGTGTAGTTGCATGAAACAAAGAATTTTAACACCCGTACACCCCGCGAATGTCGCAGAAACGCTCGGAATCCTCGATCTTTCGATTTCGCTAAGATGAGACGTATCAATCGAAGCAGAACTGCGATACCAGTTTTATCGTATTGAGAGTGTGTAGTTGCATAAAATGAAGAATTTTGACACCCGTACACACAGACAAACTCCCAGAAACGACGGGAATCCTCGATCTTTCGATTTCGCTAAGCTTCGACGTATCAATCGCCGCAGAACTGCGATACCAGTTTTATCGTATTGAGAGTGTGTAGTTGCATGAAACAAAGAATTTTGACATCCGTACACCCCGCTAATGTTGCAGAATCGCTCGGAATCCTCGATCTTTCGATTTCGCTAAGATGCGACGTATCAATCGATACAGAACTGCGATACCAGCTTTATCGTATTCAGAGTGTGTAGTTGCATAAAATGAAGAATTTTGACACCCGTACACCCAGCCAAACTCTCAGAAACGGCGGGAATCCGCGATTTCTCGATTTCGCTAAGCTTCGACGTATCAATCGCTGCAGCACCACGATACCAGTTTTATCGTATTGAGAATGTGTAGTTGCAGAAAGTACAGGATTTTGACACCCGTAGACCCCGCGAATGTCGCAGAAACGCAAGGAATCCTCGATCTTTCGATTTCGCTAAGATGCGACGTATCAATCGATACAGAACTGCGATACCAGTTTTATCGTATTGAGAGTGTGTAGTTACATGAAATGAAGAATTTTTACACACGTACACCCAGCCAAACTGTCAGAAACGGCGGGAATCCTCGATCTTCCGATTTCGCTAAGCTTCGACGTATCAATCGCTGCAGTACCACGATACAAGTTGTAGCCTATTGAGAATGTGTAGTTGCATAATGTCGAGGCTTCTGACACTCGTACACCCAGCCAATCTCTTAGAAACGGCGGGAATCTGCGATCTCTCGACTTCGCTAAGCTTCGACGTTTCAATCGCTGTAGCACCACGATACCAGTTTTAACGTATTGAGAATGTGTAGTTGCATAAAGTAAAGGATTTTGACACCCGTACAACCCGCGAATGTCGCAGAAACGCTCGGAATCCTCGATCTTACGATTACGCTCGAATTCGACGTATCAATCGATACAGAACTGCGATACCAGTTTTATCGTATTGAGAGTGTGTAGTTGCATAAAATGAAGAATTTTGACACCCGTACACCCAGCAAAACTCTCAGAAACGGCGGAAATCCGCGATCTCTCGATATCGCTAAGCTTCGACGTATCAATCGCTGCATCACCACGATACCAGTTTTATCGTATTGAGAATGTGTAGTTGCATGAAACAAAGAATTTTAACACCCGTACACCCCGCGAATGTCGCAGAAACGCTCGGAATCCTCGATCTTTCGATTTCGCTAAGATGCGACGTATCAATCGAAGCAGAACTGCGATGCCAGTTTTATCGTATTGAGAGTGTGTAGTTGCATGAAACAAAGAATTTCGACACCCGTACACCCCGCGAATGTCGCTGAATCGCTCGGAATCCTCGATTTTTCGATTTCGCTAAGATGCGACGTATCAATCGATACAGAACTGCGATACCAGTTTTATCGTATTGAGAGTGTGTAGTTGCATAAAATGAAGAATTTTGACACCCGTACACCCAGCCAAACTCTCAGAAACGGCGGGAATCCGCGATCTCTCGATTTCGCTAAGCTTCGACGTATCAATCGCTGCAGTACCACGATACCAGTTTTAGCCTATTGAGAATGTGTAGTTGCAGGAAGTAAAGGATTTTGACACCCGTACACCCCGCGAATGTCGCAGAAACGCTAGGAATCCTCGATCTTTCGATTTCGCTAAGATGCGACGTATCAATCGATACAGAACTGCGATACCAGTTTTATCGTATTGAGACTGTGTAGTTACATGAACTGAAGAATTTTTACACACGTACACCCAGCCAAACTCTCAGAAACGGCGGGAATCCGCGATCTCTCGATTTCGCTAAGCTTCGTCGTATCAATCGCTGCAGCACCACGATACCAGTTTTATCGTATTGAGAATGTGTAGTTGCATAATGTAGAGGCTTCTGACACTCGTACACCCAGCCAATCTCTTCGAAACGGCGGGAATCTGCGATCTCTCGATTTCGCTAAGCTTCGACGTTTCAATCGCTGCAGCTCCACGATACCAGTTTTATCGTATTGAGAATGTGTAGTTGCATAAAGTAAAGGATTTTGACACCCGTACAATCCGCGAATGTCGCAGAAACGCTCGGAATCCTCGATGTTTCGATTTCGCTCGAATTCGACGTATCAATCGATACAGAACCGCGATACCAGTTTTAGCTTATTGAGAATGTGTAGTGGCATAATGTTAAGGCTTCTGACACCCGTACACCCAGCCAAACTGTTAGAAACGGCGGGAATCTTCGATCTTTCGATTTCGCTACGATGCGACGTATCAATCGATACAGAACTGCGATCCAGTTTTATCGTATTGAGAGTGTGTAGTTGCATAAAATGAAGAATTTTGACACCCGTACACCCAGCCAAACTCTCAGAAACGGCGGGAATCCGCGATCTCTCGATTTCGCTAAGCTTCGACGTATCAATCGCTGCAGTACCACGATACCAGTTTTAGCCTATTGAGAATGTGTAGTTGCAGAAAGTAAAGGATTTTGACACCCGTACACCCCGCGAATGTCGCAGAAACGCTAGGAATCCTCGATCTTTCGATTTCGCTAAGATGCGACGTATCAATCGATACAGAACTGCGATACCAGTTTTATCGTATTGAGAGTGTGTAGTTACATGAACTGAAGAATTTTTACACACGTACACCCAGCCAAACTCTCAGAAACGGCGGGAATCCGCGATCTCTCGATTTCGCTAAGCTTCGACGTATCAATCGCTGCAGCACCACGATACCAGTTTTATCGTATTGAGAATGTGTAGTTGCATAAAGTAAAGGATTTTGACACTCGTACACCCCGCGAATGTCGCAGAAACGCTCGGAATCCTCGATCTTTCGATTTCGCTAAGATGCGACGTATCAATCGATACAGAACTGCGATACCAGTTTTATCGTATTGAGAGTGTGTTGTTGCATGAAATGAAGAATTGTGACACCCGTACACCCAGCCAAACTCTCAGAAACGGCGGGAATCCGCGATCTCTCGATATCGCTAAGCTTCGACGTATCAATCGCTGCAGCACCACGATATCAGTTTTATCGTATTGAGAATGTGTAGTTGCAGAAAGTAAAAGATTTTGACACCCGTACACCCCGCGAATGTCGCAGAAACGCAAGGAATCCTCGATCTTTCGATTTCGCTAAGATGCGACGTATCAATCGATACAGAACTGCGACACCAGTTTCATCGTATTGAGAGTGTGTAGTTACATGAAACCAAGAATTTTTACACAAGTACACCCAGCCAAACTCTCAGAAACGGCGGGGATCCTCGATCTTTCGATTTCGCTAAGCTTCGACGTATCAATCGCTGCAGTACCACGATACCAGTTATAGCCTATTGAGAATGGGTAGTTGCATAATGTAGAGGCTTCTGACACTCGTACACCCAGCCAAACTCTTAGAAACGGCGGGAATCTGCGATCTCTCGATTTCGCTAAGCTTCGACGTTTCAATCGCTGCAGCACCACGATACCAGTTTTATCGTATTAAGAATGTGTAGTTGCATAAAGTAAAGGATTTTGACACCCGTACAATCCGCGAATGTCGCAGAAACGCTCGGAATCCTCGATCTTTCGATTTCGCTCGAATTCGACGTATCAATCGATACAGAACCGCGATACCAGTTTTATCGTATTGAGAGTGTGTAGTTGCATAAAATGAAGAATTTTGACACCCGTACACCCAGCCAAACTCTCAGAAACGGCGGGAATCCGCGATCTCTCGATTTCGCTAAGCTTCGACGTATAAATTGCTGCAGCACCACGATACAAGTTTTATCGTATTGAGAATGTGTAGTTGCATAAAGTAAAGGATTTTGACACCCGTACACCCCGCGAATGTCGCAGAAACGCTCGGAATCCACGATCTTTCGATTTCGCTAAGATGCGACGTATCAATCGAAGCAGAACTGCGATACCAGTTTTATCGTATTGAGAGTGTGTAGTTGCATAAAATGAAGAATTTTGACACCCGTACACCCAACTAAACTCCCAGAAACGACGGGTATCCCCGATCTTTCGATTTCGGTAAGCTACGACGTATCAATCGCCGCAGAACTGCGATACCAGTTTTATCGTATTGAGATTGTGTAGTTGCATGAAACAAAGAATTTCGACACCCGTACACCCCGCGAATGTCGCAGAATCGCTCGGAATCCTCGATCTTTCGATTTCGCTAAGATGCGACGTATCAATCGATACAGAACTGCGATACCAGTTTTATCGTATTGAGAGTGTGTAGTTGCATAAAATGAAGAATTTTGACACCCGTACACCCAGCCAAACTTCCAGAAACGGCGGGAATCCGCGATCTCTCGATTTCGCTAAGCTTCAACGTATCAATCGCTGCAGTACCATGATACCAGTTTTAGCCTATTGAGAATGTGTAGTTGCAGAAAGTAAAGGATTTTGACACCCGAACACCCCGCGAATGTCGCAGAAACGCAAGGAATCCTCGATCTTTCGATTTCGCTAAGATGCGACGTATCAATCGATACAGAACTGCGATACCAGTTTTATCGTATTGAGAGTGTGTAGTTACATGAAATGAAGAATTTTTACACGGAACACCCAGCCAAACTCTCAGAAACGGCAGGAATCCGCGATCTCTCGATTTCGCTAAGCTTCGACGTTTCAATCGCTGCAGCACCACGATACCAGTTTTATCGTATTGAGAATGTGTAGTTGCATAAAGTAAAGGATTATGACACCCGTACACCCCGCGAATGTCGCAGAAACGCTCGGAATCCTCGATCTTTCGATTTCGCTAAGATGCGACGTATCAATCGAAGCAGAACTGCGATACCAGTTTTATCGTATTGAGAGTGTGTAGTTGCATAAAATGAAGAATTTTGACAACCGTACACCTAGACAAACTCCCAGAAACGACGGGAATCCTCGATCTTTCGATTTCGCTAAGCTTCGACGTATCAATCGCTGCAGCACCATGATACCAGTTTTATCGTATTGAGAATGTGTAGTTGCATAAAGTAAGGGATTTTGACACCCGTACACCCCGCGAATGTCGCAGAAACGCTCGGAATCCTCGATTTTTCGATTTCGCTAAGATGCGACGTATCAATCGATACAGAACTGCGATACCAGTTTTATCGTATTGAGAGTCTGTAGTTGCATAAAATGAACAATTTTGACACCTGTACACCCAGCCAAACTCTCAGAAACGGCGGGAATCCGCGATCTCTCGATTTCGCTAAGATGCGACGTATCAATCGATACAGAACTGCGATACCAGTTTTATCGTATTGAGAGTGTGTAGTTGCATGAAATGAAGAATTTTGACACCAGTACACCCAGCCAATCTCTCAGAAACGGTGGGAATGTTCGATCTTTCGATTTCGCTAAACTTCGAAGTCTCAATCGCTGCAGTACCACGATACCAGTTGTAGCCTATTGAGACTGTGTAGTTGCATAATATTAAGTCTTCTGACACCCGTACACCCAGCCAAACTCTTAGAAACGGCGGGAATCCTCGATCTTTCGATTTCGCTAAGCTTCGACGTATCAATCGCTGCAGAACTGCAATACCAGTTTTATCGTATTGAGAGTATGTGGTTGCATGAGACAAAGAATTTTGACACCCGTACACCCCGCGAATGTCGCAGAAACGCTCGGAATCCTCGATCTTTCGATTTCGCTAAGATGCGACGTATCAATCGATACAGAACTGCGATACCAGTTTTATCGTATTGAGAGTGTGTAGTTGCATGAAACAAAGAATTTTGACACCCGTACACCCCGCCAATGTCGCAGAAACGCTCGGAATCCTCGATCTTTCGATTTCGCTAAGATGCGACGTATCAATCGATACAGAACTGCGATACCAGTTTTATCGTATTGAGAGTGTGCAGTTGCATAAAATGAAGAATTTTGACACCCGTACACCCAGCCAAACTCTCAGAAACGGCGGGAATCCGCGATCTCTCGATTTCGCTAAGCTTCGACGTATCAATCGCTGCAGCACCACGATACCAGTTTTATCTCATTGAAAATGTGTAGTTGCATAAAGTAAAGGATTTTGACACCCATACACCCCGCGAATGTCGCAGAAACGCTCGGAATCCTCGATCTTACGATTACGCTCGAATTCGCCGTATCAATCGATACAGAACCGCGATACCAGTTTTAGCCTATTGAGAATGTGTAGTTGCATAATGTTAAGGCTTCTGACGCCCGTACACCCAGCCAAACTCTTAGGAACGGCGGGAATCCTCGATCTTTCGATTTCGCTAAGCTTCGACGTATCAATCGCTGCAGAACTGCGATACCGGTGTTATCGTATTGAGAGTATGCAGTTGCATGGAACAAAGAATTTTGACACCCGTACACCCCGCGAATGTCGCAGAAACACTCGGAATCCTCGATCTTTCGATTTCGCTAAGATGCGACGTATCAATCGATACAGAACTGCGATACCAGTTTTATCGTATTGAGAGTGTGCAGTTGCATAAAATGAAGAATTTTGACACCCGTACACCCAGCCAAACTCTCAGAAACGGCGGGAATCCGCGATCTCTCGATTTCGCTAAGCTTCGACGTATCAATCGCTGCAGCACCACGATACCAGTTTTATCGTATTGAGAATGTATAGTTGCATAAAGTAAAGGATTTTGACACCCGTACACCCCGCGAATGTCGCAGAAACGCTCGGAATCCTCGATCTTTCGATTTCGCTAAGATGCGACGTATCAATCGATACAGAACTGCGATACCAGTTTTATCGTATTGAGAGTGTGTAGTTGCATAAAATGAAGAATTTTGACACCCGTACACCCAGCAAAACTCTCAGAAACGGCGGAAATCCGCGATCTCTCGATTTCGCTAAGCTTCGACGTATCAATCGCTGCATCACCACGATACCAGTTTTATCGTATTGAGAATGTGTAGTTGCATAAAGTAAAGGATTTTGACACCCGAACACCCCGCGAATGTCGCAGAAACGCTCGGAATCCTTGATCTTTCGATTTCGCTAAGATGCGACGTATCAATCGATACAGAACTGCGATAACAGTTTTATCGTATTGAGAGTGTGTAGTTGCATAAAATGAAGAATTTTGACACCTGTATACCCAGCCAAACTCTCAGAAACGGCGGGAATCCGCGATCTCTCGATTTCGCTAAGCTTCGACGTATCAATCGCTGCAGCACCACGATACCAGTTTTATCTCATTGAAAATGTGTAGTTGCATAAAGTAAAGGATTTTGACACCCATACACCCCGCGAATGTCGCAGAAACGCTCGGAATCCTCGATCTTACGATTACGCTCGAATTCGACGTATCAATCGATACAGAACCGCGATACCAGTTTTAGCCTATTGAGAATGTGGAGTTGCATAATGTTAAGGCTTCTGACACCCGTACACCTAGCCAAACTCTTAGAAACGGCGGGAATCCTCGATCTTTCGATTTCGCTAAGCTTCGACGTATCAATCGATACAGAACTGCGATACCAGTTTTATCGTATTGAGAGTGTGTAGTTGCATAAAATGAAGAATTTTGACACCCGTACACCCAGCCAAACTCTTACAAACGGCGGGAATCCGCGATCTCTCGATTTCGCTATGCTTCGACGTATCAATCGCTGCAGCACCACGATACCAGTTTTATCGTATTGAGAATGTGTAGTTGCATAAAGTAAAGGATTTTGACACCCGTACAACCCACGAATGTCGCAGAAACGCTCGGAATCCTCGATCTTTCGATTTCGCTAAGATTCGACGTATCAATCGATACAGAACCGCGATACCAGTTTTATCGTATTGAGAGTGTGTAGTTGCATAAAATGAAGAATTATGACACCCGTACACCCAGCAAAACTCTCAGAAACGGCGGAAATCCGCGATCTCTCGATTTCGCTAAGCTTCGACGTATCAATCGCTGCATCACCACGATACCAGTTTTATCGTATTGAGAATGTGTAGTTGCATAAAGTAAAGGATTTTGACACCCGTACACCCCGCGAATGTCGCAGAAACGCTCGGAATCCTCGATCTTTCGATTTCGCTAAGAAGCGACGTATCAATCGATACAGAACTGCGATACCAGTTTTATCGTATTGAGAGTGTGTAGTTGCATAAAATGAAGAATTTTGACACCTGTACACCCAGCCAAACTCTCAGAAACGGCGGGAATCCGCGATCTCTCGATTTCGCTAAGCTTCGACGTATCAATCGCTGCACCACCACGATACCAGTTTTATCTCATTGAAAATGTGTAGTTGCATAAAGTTAAGGATTTTGACACCCATACACCCCGCGAATGTCGCAGAAACGCTCGGAATCCTCGATCTTACGATTACGCTCGAATTCGACGTATCAATCGGTACAGAACCGCGATACCAGTTTTAGCCTATTGAGAATGTGTATTTGCATAATGTTAAGGCTTCTGACGCCCGTACACCCAGCCAAACTCTTAGGAACGGCGGGAATCCTCGATCTTTCGATTTCGCTAAGCTTCGACGTATCAATCGCTGCAGTACCACGATACCAGTTTTATCGTATTGAGAGTGTGTAGTTGCATAAAATGAAGAATTTTGACACCCGTACACACAGACAAACTCCCAGAAACGACGGGAATCCTCGATCTCTCGATTTCGCTAAGCTTCGACGTATCAATCGCTGCATCACCACGATACCAGTTTTATCGTATTGAGAATGTGTAGTTGCATGAAACAAAGAATTTTAACACCCGTACACCCCGCGAATGTCGCAGAAACGCTCGGAATCCTCGATCTTTCGATTTCGCTAAGATGAGACGTATCAATCGAAGCAGAACTGCGATACCAGTTTTATCGTATTGAGAGTGTGTAGTTGCATAAAATGAAGAATTTTGACACCCGTACACACAGACAAACTCCCAGAAACGACGGGAATCCTCGATCTTTCGATTTCGCTAAGCTTCGACGTATCAATCGCCGCAGAACTGCGATACCAGTTTTATCGTATTGAGAGTGTGTAGTTGCATGAAACAAAGAATTTTGACATCCGTACACCCCGCTAATGTTGCAGAATCGCTCGGAATCCTCGATCTTTCGATTTCGCTAAGATGCGACGTATCAATCGATACAGAACTGCGATACCAGCTTTATCGTATTCAGAGTGTGTAGTTGCATAAAATGAAGAATTTTGACACCCGTACACCCAGCCAAACTCTCAGAAACGGCGGGAATCCGCGATTTCTCGATTTCGCTAAGCTTCGACGTATCAATCGCTGCAGCACCACGATACCAGTTTTATCGTATTGAGAATGTGTAGTTGCAGAAAGTACAGGATTTTGACACCCGTAGACCCCGCGAATGTCGCAGAAACGCAAGGAATCCTCGATCTTTCGATTTCGCTAAGATGCGACGTATCAATCGATACAGAACTGCGATACCAGTTTTATCGTATTGAGAGTGTGTAGTTACATGAAATGAAGAATTTTTACACACGTACACCCAGCCAAACTGTCAGAAACGGCGGGAATCCTCGATCTTCCGATTTCGCTAAGCTTCGACGTATCAATCGCTGCAGTACCACGATACAAGTTGTAGCCTATTGAGAATGTGTAGTTGCATAATGTCGAGGCTTCTGACACTCGTACACCCAGCCAATCTCTTAGAAACGGCGGGAATCTGCGATCTCTCGACTTCGCTAAGCTTCGACGTTTCAATCGCTGTAGCACCACGATACCAGTTTTAACGTATTGAGAATGTGTAGTTGCATAAAGTAAAGGATTTTGACACCCGTACAACCCGCGAATGTCGCAGAAACGCTCGGAATCCTCGATCTTACGATTACGCTCGAATTCGACGTATCAATCGATACAGAACTGCGATACCAGTTTTATCGTATTGAGAGTGTGTAGTTGCATAAAATGAAGAATTTTGACACCCGTACACCCAGCAAAACTCTCAGAAACGGCGGAAATCCGCGATCTCTCGATATCGCTAAGCTTCGACGTATCAATCGCTGCATCACCACGATACCAGTTTTATCGTATTGAGAATGTGTAGTTGCATGAAACAAAGAATTTTAACACCCGTACACCCCGCGAATGTCGCAGAAACGCTCGGAATCCTCGATCTTTCGATTTCGCTAAGATGCGACGTATCAATCGAAGCAGAACTGCGATGCCAGTTTTATCGTATTGAGAGTGTGTAGTTGCATGAAACAAAGAATTTCGACACCCGTACACCCCGCGAATGTCGCTGAATCGCTCGGAATCCTCGATTTTTCGATTTCGCTAAGATGCGACGTATCAATCGATACAGAACTGCGATACCAGTTTTATCGTATTGAGAGTGTGTAGTTGCATAAAATGAAGAATTTTGACACCCGTACACCCAGCCAAACTCTCAGAAACGGCGGGAATCCGCGATCTCTCGATTTCGCTAAGCTTCGACGTATCAATCGCTGCAGTACCACGATACCAGTTTTAGCCTATTGAGAATGTGTAGTTGCAGGAAGTAAAGGATTTTGACACCCGTACACCCCGCGAATGTCGCAGAAACGCTAGGAATCCTCGATCTTTCGATTTCGCTAAGATGCGACGTATCAATCGATACAGAACTGCGATACCAGTTTTATCGTATTGAGACTGTGTAGTTACATGAACTGAAGAATTTTTACACACGTACACCCAGCCAAACTCTCAGAAACGGCGGGAATCCGCGATCTCTCGATTTCGCTAAGCTTCGTCGTATCAATCGCTGCAGCACCACGATACCAGTTTTATCGTATTGAGAATGTGTAGTTGCATAATGTAGAGGCTTCTGACACTCGTACACCCAGCCAATCTCTTCGAAACGGCGGGAATCTGCGATCTCTCGATTTCGCTAAGCTTCGACGTTTCAATCGCTGCAGCTCCACGATACCAGTTTTATCGTATTGAGAATGTGTAGTTGCATAAAGTAAAGGATTTTGACACCCGTACAATCCGCGAATGTCGCAGAAACGCTCGGAATCCTCGATGTTTCGATTTCGCTCGAATTCGACGTATCAATCGATACAGAACCGCGATACCAGTTTTAGCTTATTGAGAATGTGTAGTGGCATAATGTTAAGGCTTCTGACACCCGTACACCCAGCCAAACTGTTAGAAACGGCGGGAATCTTCGATCTTTCGATTTCGCTACGATGCGACGTATCAATCGATACAGAACTGCGATCCAGTTTTATCGTATTGAGAGTGTGTAGTTGCATAAAATGAAGAATTTTGACACCCGTACACCCAGCCAAACTCTCAGAAACGGCGGGAATCCGCGATCTCTCGATTTCGCTAAGCTTCGACGTATCAATCGCTGCAGTACCACGATACCAGTTTTAGCCTATTGAGAATGTGTAGTTGCAGAAAGTAAAGGATTTTGACACCCGTACACCCCGCGAATGTCGCAGAAACGCTAGGAATCCTCGATCTTTCGATTTCGCTAAGATGCGACGTATCAATCGATACAGAACTGCGATACCAGTTTTATCGTATTGAGAGTGTGTAGTTACATGAACTGAAGAATTTTTACACACGTACACCCAGCCAAACTCTCAGAAACGGCGGGAATCCGCGATCTCTCGATTTCGCTAAGCTTCGACGTATCAATCGCTGCAGCACCACGATACCAGTTTTATCGTATTGAGAATGTGTAGTTGCATAAAGTAAAGGATTTTGACACTCGTACACCCCGCGAATGTCGCAGAAACGCTCGGAATCCTCGATCTTTCGATTTCGCTAAGATGCGACGTATCAATCGATACAGAACTGCGATACCAGTTTTATCGTATTGAGAGTGTGTTGTTGCATGAAACCAAGAATTTTTACACAAGTACACCCAGCCAAACTCTCAGAAACGGCGGGGATCCTCGATCTTTCGATTTCGCTAAGCTTCGACGTATCAATCGCTGCAGTACCACGATACCAGTTATAGCCTATTGAGAATGGGTAGTTGCATAATGTAGAGGCTTCTGACACTCGTACACCCAGCCAAACTCTTAGAAACGGCGGGAATCTGCGATCTCTCGATTTCGCTAAGCTTCGACGTTTCAATCGCTGCAGCACCACGATACCAGTTTTATCGTATTAAGAATGTGTAGTTGCATAAAGTAAAGGATTTTGACACCCGTACAATCCGCGAATGTCGCAGAAACGCTCGGAATCCTCGATCTTTCGATTTCGCTCGAATTCGACGTATCAATCGATACAGAACCGCGATACCAGTTTTAGCCTATTGAGAATGTGTAGTGGCATAATGTTAAGGCTTCTGACACCCGTACACCCAGCCAAACTCTTAGAAACGGCGGGAATCCTCGATCTTTCGATTTCGCTAAGATGCGACGTACCAATCGATACAGAACTGCGATACCAGTTTTATCGTATTGAGAGTGTGTAGTTGCATAAAATGAAGAATTTTGACACCCGTACACCCAGCCAAACTCTCAGAAACGGCAGGAATCCGCGATCTCTCGATTTCGCTAAGCTTCGACGTATCAATCGCTGCAGCACCACGATACCAGTTTTATCGTATTGAGAATGTGTAGTTGCAGAAAGTAAAAGATTTTGACACCCGTACACCCCGCGGATGTCGCAGAAACGCAAGGAATCCTCGATCTTTCGATTACGCTAAGATGCGACGTTTCAATCGATACAGAACTGCAATAACAGTTTTATCGTATTGAGAGTATGTAGTTTCATGAAACAAAGAATTTTGACACCCGTACACCCCGCGAATGTCGCAGAAACACTTGGAATCCTCGATCTTTCGATTTCGCTAAGATGCGACGTATCAATCGCTGCAGTACCACGATACCAGTTATTGCCTATTGAGAATGTGTAGTTGCATAATGTAGAGGCTTCTGACACTCGTACACCCAGCCAAACTCTCAGAAACGGCGGGAATCCGCGATCTCTCGATTTCGCTAAGCTTCGACGTATAAATTGCTGCAGCACCACGATACCAGTTTTATCGTATTGAGAATGTGTAGTTGCATAAAGTAAAGGATTTTGACACCCGTACACCCCGCGAATGTCGCAGAAACGCTCGGAATCCTCGATCTTTCGATTTCGCTAAGATGCGACGTATCAATCGATACAGAACCGCGATACCAGTTTTATCGTATTGAGAGTGTGTAGTTGCATAAAATGAAGAATTATGACACCCGTACACCCAGCAAAACTCTCAGAAACGGCGGAAATCCGCGATCTCTCGATTTCGCTAAGCTTCGACGTATCAATCGCTGCATCACCACGATACCAGTTTTATCGTATTGAGAATGTGTAGTTGCATAAAGTAAAGGATTTTGACACCCGTACACCCCGCGAATGTCGCAGAAACGCTCGGAATCCTCGATCTTTCGATTTCGCTAAGAAGCGACGTATCAATCGATACAGAACTGCGATACCAGTTTTATCGTATTGAGAGTGTGTAGTTGCATAAAATGAAGAATTTTGACACCTGTACACCCAGCCAAACTCTCAGAAACGGCGGGAATCCGCGATCTCTCGATTTCGCTAAGCTTCGACGTATCAATCGCTGCACCACCACGATACCAGTTTTATCTCATTGAAAATGTGTAGTTGCATAAAGTTAAGGATTTTGACACCCATACACCCCGCGAATGTCGCAGAAACGCTCGGAATCCTCGATCTTACGATTACGCTCGAATTCGACGTATCAATCGGTACAGAACCGCGATACCAGTTTTAGCCTATTGAGAATGTGTATTTGCATAATGTTAAGGCTTCTGACGCCCGTACACCCAGCCAAACTCTTAGGAACGGCGGGAATCCTCGATCTTTCGATTTCGCTAAGCTTCGACGTATCAATCGCTGCAGTACCACGATACCAGTTTTATCGTATTGAGAGTGTGTAGTTGCATAAAATGAAGAATTTTGACACCCGTACACACAGACAAACTCCCAGAAACGACGGGAATCCTCGATCTCTCGATTTCGCTAAGCTTCGACGTATCAATCGCTGCATCACCACGATACCAGTTTTATCGTATTGAGAATGTGTAGTTGCATGAAACAAAGAATTTTAACACCCGTACACCCCGCGAATGTCGCAGAAACGCTCGGAATCCTCGATCTTTCGATTTCGCTAAGATGAGACGTATCAATCGAAGCAGAACTGCGATACCAGTTTTATCGTATTGAGAGTGTGTAGTTGCATAAAATGAAGAATTTTGACACCCGTACACACAGACAAACTCCCAGAAACGACGGGAATCCTCGATCTTTCGATTTCGCTAAGCTTCGACGTATCAATCGCCGCAGAACTGCGATACCAGTTTTATCGTATTGAGAGTGTGTAGTTGCATGAAACAAAGAATTTTGACATCCGTACACCCCGCTAATGTTGCAGAATCGCTCGGAATCCTCGATCTTTCGATTTCGCTAAGATGCGACGTATCAATCGATACAGAACTGCGATACCAGCTTTATCGTATTCAGAGTGTGTAGTTGCATAAAATGAAGAATTTTGACACCCGTACACCCAGCCAAACTCTCAGAAACGGCGGGAATCCGCGATTTCTCGATTTCGCTAAGCTTCGACGTATCAATCGCTGCAGCACCACGATACCAGTTTTATCGTATTGAGAATGTGTAGTTGCAGAAAGTACAGGATTTTGACACCCGTAGACCCCGCGAATGTCGCAGAAACGCAAGGAATCCTCGATCTTTCGATTTCGCTAAGATGCGACGTATCAATCGATACAGAACTGCGATACCAGTTTTATCGTATTGAGAGTGTGTAGTTACATGAAATGAAGAATTTTTACACACGTACACCCAGCCAAACTGTCAGAAACGGCGGGAATCCTCGATCTTCCGATTTCGCTAAGCTTCGACGTATCAATCGCTGCAGTACCACGATACAAGTTGTAGCCTATTGAGAATGTGTAGTTGCATAATGTCGA
This sequence comes from Clistopyga incitator, assembly GCA_947507545.1. Taxonomy (NCBI): domain Eukaryota; kingdom Metazoa; phylum Arthropoda; class Insecta; order Hymenoptera; family Ichneumonidae; genus Clistopyga; species Clistopyga incitator. The sequence continues at coordinate 7,390,710 of OX382187.1, read as the reverse complement.
GGCTTCTGACACTCGTACACCCAGCCAATCTCTTAGAAACGGCGGGAATCTGCGATCTCTCGACTTCGCTAAGCTTCGACGTTTCAATCGCTGTAGCACCACGATACCAGTTTTAACGTATTGAGAATGTGTAGTTGCATAAAGTAAAGGATTTTGACACCCGTACAACCCGCGAATGTCGCAGAAACGCTCGGAATCCTCGATCTTACGATTACGCTCGAATTCGACGTATCAATCGATACAGAACTGCGATACCAGTTTTATCGTATTGAGAGTGTGTAGTTGCATAAAATGAAGAATTTTGACACCCGTACACCCAGCAAAACTCTCAGAAACGGCGGAAATCCGCGATCTCTCGATATCGCTAAGCTTCGACGTATCAATCGCTGCATCACCACGATACCAGTTTTATCGTATTGAGAATGTGTAGTTGCATGAAACAAAGAATTTTAACACCCGTACACCCCGCGAATGTCGCAGAAACGCTCGGAATCCTCGATCTTTCGATTTCGCTAAGATGCGACGTATCAATCGAAGCAGAACTGCGATGCCAGTTTTATCGTATTGAGAGTGTGTAGTTGCATGAAACAAAGAATTTCGACACCCGTACACCCCGCGAATGTCGCTGAATCGCTCGGAATCCTCGATTTTTCGATTTCGCTAAGATGCGACGTATCAATCGATACAGAACTGCGATACCAGTTTTATCGTATTGAGAGTGTGTAGTTGCATAAAATGAAGAATTTTGACACCCGTACACCCAGCCAAACTCTCAGAAACGGCGGGAATCCGCGATCTCTCGATTTCGCTAAGCTTCGACGTATCAATCGCTGCAGTACCACGATACCAGTTTTAGCCTATTGAGAATGTGTAGTTGCAGGAAGTAAAGGATTTTGACACCCGTACACCCCGCGAATGTCGCAGAAACGCTAGGAATCCTCGATCTTTCGATTTCGCTAAGATGCGACGTATCAATCGATACAGAACTGCGATACCAGTTTTATCGTATTGAGACTGTGTAGTTACATGAACTGAAGAATTTTTACACACGTACACCCAGCCAAACTCTCAGAAACGGCGGGAATCCGCGATCTCTCGATTTCGCTAAGCTTCGTCGTATCAATCGCTGCAGCACCACGATACCAGTTTTATCGTATTGAGAATGTGTAGTTGCATAATGTAGAGGCTTCTGACACTCGTACACCCAGCCAATCTCTTCGAAACGGCGGGAATCTGCGATCTCTCGATTTCGCTAAGCTTCGACGTTTCAATCGCTGCAGCTCCACGATACCAGTTTTATCGTATTGAGAATGTGTAGTTGCATAAAGTAAAGGATTTTGACACCCGTACAATCCGCGAATGTCGCAGAAACGCTCGGAATCCTCGATGTTTCGATTTCGCTCGAATTCGACGTATCAATCGATACAGAACCGCGATACCAGTTTTAGCTTATTGAGAATGTGTAGTGGCATAATGTTAAGGCTTCTGACACCCGTACACCCAGCCAAACTGTTAGAAACGGCGGGAATCTTCGATCTTTCGATTTCGCTACGATGCGACGTATCAATCGATACAGAACTGCGATCCAGTTTTATCGTATTGAGAGTGTGTAGTTGCATAAAATGAAGAATTTTGACACCCGTACACCCAGCCAAACTCTCAGAAACGGCGGGAATCCGCGATCTCTCGATTTCGCTAAGCTTCGACGTATCAATCGCTGCAGTACCACGATACCAGTTTTAGCCTATTGAGAATGTGTAGTTGCAGAAAGTAAAGGATTTTGACACCCGTACACCCCGCGAATGTCGCAGAAACGCTAGGAATCCTCGATCTTTCGATTTCGCTAAGATGCGACGTATCAATCGATACAGAACTGCGATACCAGTTTTATCGTATTGAGAGTGTGTAGTTACATGAACTGAAGAATTTTTACACACGTACACCCAGCCAAACTCTCAGAAACGGCGGGAATCCGCGATCTCTCGATTTCGCTAAGCTTCGACGTATCAATCGCTGCAGCACCACGATACCAGTTTTATCGTATTGAGAATGTGTAGTTGCATAAAGTAAAGGATTTTGACACTCGTACACCCCGCGAATGTCGCAGAAACGCTCGGAATCCTCGATCTTTCGATTTCGCTAAGATGCGACGTATCAATCGATACAGAACTGCGATACCAGTTTTATCGTATTGAGAGTGTGTTGTTGCATGAAACCAAGAATTTTTACACAAGTACACCCAGCCAAACTCTCAGAAACGGCGGGGATCCTCGATCTTTCGATTTCGCTAAGCTTCGACGTATCAATCGCTGCAGTACCACGATACCAGTTATAGCCTATTGAGAATGGGTAGTTGCATAATGTAGAGGCTTCTGACACTCGTACACCCAGCCAAACTCTTAGAAACGGCGGGAATCTGCGATCTCTCGATTTCGCTAAGCTTCGACGTTTCAATCGCTGCAGCACCACGATACCAGTTTTATCGTATTAAGAATGTGTAGTTGCATAAAGTAAAGGATTTTGACACCCGTACAATCCGCGAATGTCGCAGAAACGCTCGGAATCCTCGATCTTTCGATTTCGCTCGAATTCGACGTATCAATCGATACAGAACCGCGATACCAGTTTTAGCCTATTGAGAATGTGTAGTGGCATAATGTTAAGGCTTCTGACACCCGTACACCCAGCCAAACTCTTAGAAACGGCGGGAATCCTCGATCTTTCGATTTCGCTAAGATGCGACGTACCAATCGATACAGAACTGCGATACCAGTTTTATCGTATTGAGAGTGTGTAGTTGCATAAAATGAAGAATTTTGACACCCGTACACCCAGCCAAACTCTCAGAAACGGCAGGAATCCGCGATCTCTCGATTTCGCTAAGCTTCGACGTATCAATCGCTGCAGCACCACGATACCAGTTTTATCGTATTGAGAATGTGTAGTTGCAGAAAGTAAAAGATTTTGACACCCGTACACCCCGCGGATGTCGCAGAAACGCAAGGAATCCTCGATCTTTCGATTACGCTAAGATGCGACGTTTCAATCGATACAGAACTGCAATAACAGTTTTATCGTATTGAGAGTATGTAGTTTCATGAAACAAAGAATTTTGACACCCGTACACCCCGCGAATGTCGCAGAAACACTTGGAATCCTCGATCTTTCGATTTCGCTAAGATGCGACGTATCAATCGCTGCAGTACCACGATACCAGTTATTGCCTATTGAGAATGTGTAGTTGCATAATGTAGAGGCTTCTGACACTCGTACACCCAGCCAAACTCTCAGAAACGGCGGGAATCCGCGATCTCTCGATTTCGCTAAGCTTCGACGTATAAATTGCTGCAGCACCACGATACCAGTTTTATCGTATTGAGAATGTGTAGTTGCATAAAGTAAAGGATTTTGACACCCGTACACCCCGCGAATGTCGCAGAAACGCTCGGAATCCTCGATCTTTCGATTTCGCTAAGATGCGACGTATCAATCGATACAGAACTGCGATACCAGTTTTATCGTATTGAGAGTGTGTAGTTGCATAAAATGAAGAATTTTGACACCCGTACACCCAGCAAAACTTTCAGAAACGGCGGAAATCCGCGATCTCTCGATATCGCTAAGCTTCGACGTATCAATCGCTGCATCACCACGATACCAGTTTTATCGTATTGAGAATGTGTAGTTGCATGAAACAAAGAATTTTAACACCCGTACACCCCGCGAATGTCGCAGAAACGCTCGGAATCCTCGATCTTTCGATTTCGCTAAGATGCGACGTATCAATCGAAGCAGAACTGCGATACCAGTTTTATCGTATTGAGAGTGTGTAGTTGCATGAAACAAAGAATTTCGACACCCGTACACCCCGCGAATGTCGCTGAATCGCTCGGAATCCTCGATTTTTCGATTTCGCTAAGATGCGACGTATCAATCGATACAGAACTGCGATACCAGTTTTATCGTATTGAGAATGTGTAGTTGCATAAAATGAAGAATTTTGACACCCGTACACCCAGCCAAACTCTCAGAAACGGCGGGAATCCGCGATCTCTCGATTTCGCTAAGCTTCGACGTATCAATCGCTGCAGTACCACGATACCAGTTTTAGCCTATTGAGAATGTGTAGTTGCAGGAAGTAAAGGATTTTGACACCCGTACACCCCGCGAATGTCGCAGAAACGCTAGGAATCCTCGATCTTTCGATTTCGCTAAGATGCGACGTATCAATCGATACAGAACTGCGATACCAGTTTTATCGTATTGAGAGTGTGTAGTTACATGAACTGAAGAATTTTTACACACGTACACCCAGCCAAACTGTCAGAAACGGCGGGAATCCGCGATCTCTCGATTTCGCTAAGCTTCGTCGTATCAATCGCTGCAGCACCACGATACCAGTTTTATCGTATTGAGAATGTGTAGTTGCATAATGTAGAGGCTTCTGACACTCGTACACCCAGCCAAACTCTTAGAAACGGCGGGAATCTGCGATCTCTCGATTTCGCTAAGCTTCGACGTTTCAATCGCTGCAGCACCACGATACCAGTTTTATCGTATTGAGAATGTGTAGTTGCATAAAGTAGAGGATTTTGACACCCGTACACCCCGCGAATGTCGCAGAAACGCTCGGAATTCTCGATTCTTCGATTTCGCTAAGATGCGACGTATCAATCGAAGCAGAACTGCGATACCAGTTTTATCGTATTGAGAGTGTGTAGTTGCATAAAATGAAGAATTTCTACACCCGTACACCCAGACAAACTCCCAGAAACGACGGGAATCCTCGATCTTTCGATTTCGCTAAGCTTCGACGTATCAATCGCCGCAGAACTGCGATACCAGTTTTATGGTATTGAGAGTGTGTAGTTGCATGAAACAAAGAATTTTGACATCCGTACACCCCGCGAATGTGGCAGAAACACTCGGAATCCTCGATCTTTCGATTTCGCTAAGATGCGACGTATCAATCGATACAGAACTGCGATACCAGTTTTATCGTATTGAGAGTGTGTAGTTGCATAAAATGAAGAATTTTGACACCCGTACACCCAGCCAAACTCTCAAAAACGGCGGGAATCCGCGATCTCTCAATTTCGCTAAGCTTCGACGTATCAATCGCTGCAGCACCACGATACCAGTTTTATCGTATTGAGAATGTGTAGTTGCAGAAAGTAAAAGATTTTGACACCCGTACACCCCGCGGATGTCGCAGAAACGCAAGGAATCCTCGATCTTTCGATTACGCTAAGATGCGACGTTTCAATCGATACAGAACTGCAATAACAGTTTTATCGTATTGAGAGTATGTAGTTTCATGAAACAAAGAATTTTGAAACCCGTACACCCCGCGAATGTCGCAGAAACACTTGGAATCCTCGATCTTTCGATTTCGCTAAGATGCGACGTATCAATCGCTGCAGTACCACGATACCAGTTATTGCCTATTGAGAATGTGTAGTTGCATAATGTAGAGGCTTCTGACACTCGTACACCCAGCCAAACTCTTAGAAACGGCGGGAATCTGCGATCTCTCGATTTCGCTAAGCTTCGACGTTTCAATCGCTGCAGCACCACGATACCAGTTTCATCGTATTGAGAATGTGTAGTTGCATAAAGTAAAGGATTATGAAACCCGTACAATCCGCGAATGTCGCAGAAACGCTCGGAATCCTCGATCTTTCGATTTCGCTCGAATTCGACGTATCAATCGATACAGAACCGCGATACCAGTTTTAGCCTATTGAGAATGTGTAGTTGCATAATGTTAAGGCTTCTGACACCCGTACACCTAGCCAAACTCTTAGAAACGGCGGGAATCCTCGATCTTTCGATTTCGCTAAGCTTCGACGTATCAATCGCTGCAGAACTGCGATACCAGTGTTATCGTATTGAGAGTATGTAGTTGCGTGGAACAAAGAATTTTGACACCCGTACACCCCGCGAATGTCGCAGAAACGCTCGGAATCCTCGATCTTTCGATTACGCTAAGATGCGACGTATCAATCGATACAGAACTGCGATCCAATTTTATCGTATTGAGAGTGTGTAGTTGCATAAAATGAAGAATTTTGACACCAGTACTCCCAGCCAAACTCTCAGAAACGGCGGGAATCCTCGATTTTTCGATTTTGCTAAGCTTCGACGTATCAATCGCCGCAGAACTGCGATACCAGTTTTATCGTATTGAGAGTATGTAGTTGCATGAAACAAAGAATTTCGACACCCGTACACCCCGCGAATGTCGCAGAAACGCTCGGAATCCTCGATCTTTCGATTCCGCTAAACTTCGACGTATCAATCGATACAGAACCGCGATACCAGTTTTAGCCTATTGAGAATGTGTAGTTGCATAATGTTAAGGCTTCTGACACCCGTACACCTAGCCAAACTCTTAGAAACGGCGGGAATCCTCGATTTTTCGATTTTGCTAAGCTTCGACGTATCAATCGCCGCAGAACTGCGATACCAGTTTTATCGTATTGAGAGTATGTAGTTGCATGAAACAAAGAATTTTGAAACCCGTACACCCCGCGAATGTCGCAGAAACACGTGGAATCCTCGATCTTTCGATTTCGCTAAGATGCGACGTATCAATCGATACAGAACTGCGATACCAGTTTTATCGTATTGAGAATGTGTAGTTGCATAAAATGAAGAATTTTGACACGTGTACACCCAGCCAAACTCTCAGAAACGGCGGGAATCCGCGATCTCTCGATTTCGCTAAGCTTCGACGTATCAATCGCTGCAGCACCATGATACCAGTTTTATCGTATTGAGAATGTGTAGTTGCATAAAGTAAGGGATTTTGACACCCGTACACCCCGTGAATGTCGCAGAAACGCTCGGAATCCTCGATTTTTCGATTTCGCTAAGATGCGACGTATCAATCGATACAGAACTGCGATACCAGTTTTATCGTATTGAGAGTCTGTAGTTGCATAAAATGAAGAATTTTGACACCTGTACACCCAGCCAAACTCTCAGAAACGGCGGGAATCCGCGATCTCTCGATTTCGCTAAGATGCGACGTATCAATCGATACAGAACTGCGATACCAGTTTTACCGTATTGAGAGTGTGTAGTTGCATGAAATGAAGAATTTTGACACCAGTACACCCAGCCAATCTCTCAGAAACGGTGGGAATCCTCGATCTTTCGATTTCGCTAAACTTCGAAGTCTCAATCGCTGCAGTAACACGATACCAGTTGTAGCCTATTGAGACTGTGTAGTTGCATAATATTAAGTCTTCTGACACCCGTACACCCAGCCAAACTCTTAGAAACGGCGGGAATCCTCGATCTTTCGATTTCGCTAAGCTTCGACGTATCAATCGCTGCAGAACTGCAATACCAGTTTTATCGTATTGAGAGTATGTAGTTGCATGAAACAAAGAATTTTGACACCCGTACACCCCGCGAATGTCGCAGAAACACTTGGAATCCTCGATCTTTCGATTTCGCTAAGATGCGACGTATCAATCGATACAGAACTGCGATACCAGTTTTATCGTATTGAGAGTGTGTAGTTGCATAATATGAAGATTTTTGACACCCGTACACCCAGCCAAACTCTCGGAAACGGCGGGAATCCGCGATCTCTCGATTTCGCTAATCTTCGACGTATCAATCGCTGCAGCACCACGATACCAGTTTTATCGTATTGAGAATGTGTAGTTGCAGAAAGTAAAAGATTTGGACACCCGTACACCCCGCGAATGTCGCAGAAACGCAAGGAATCCTCGATCTTTCGATTTCGCTAAGATGCGACGTATCAATCGCTGCAGCACCACGATACCAGTTTTATCGTATTGAGAATGTGTAATTGCATAAAGTAAAGGATTATGACACCCGTACACCCCGCGAAAGTCGCAGAAACGCTCGGAATCCTCGATCTTTCGATTTCGCTAAGATGCGACGTATCAATCGAAGCAGAACTGCGATACCAGTTTTATCGTATTGAGAGTGTGTAGTTGCATAAAATGAAGAATTTTGACACCCGTACACCTAGACAAACTCCCAGAAACGACGGGAATCCTCGATCTTTCGATTTCGCTAAGCTTCGACGTATCAATCGCCGCAGAACTGCGATACCAGTTTTATGGTATTGAGAGTGTGTAGTTGCATGAAACAAAGAATTTTGACATCCGTACACCCCGCGAATGTCGCAGAAACACTCGGAATCCTCGATCTTTCGATTTCGCTAAGATGCGACGTATAAATCGATACAGAACTGCGATACCATTTTTATCGTATTGAGAGTGTGTAGTTGCATAAAATGAAGAATTTTGACACCCGTACACCCAGCCAAACTCTCAGAAACGGCGGGAATCCGCGATCTCTCGATTTCGCAAAGCTTCGACGTATCAATCGCTGCAGCACCACGATAACAGTTTTATCGTATTGAGAATGTGTAGTTGCAGAAAGTAAAAGTTTTGGACACCCGTACACCCCGCGAATATCGCAGAAACGCAAGGAATCCTCGATCTTTCGATTTCGCTAAGATGCGACGTATCAATCGATACAGAACTGCGACACCAGTTTTATCGTATTGAGAGTGTTTAGTCACATGAAATGAAGAATTTTTACACACGTACACACAGCCAAACTCTCAGAAACGGCGGGAATCCTCGATCTTTCGATTTCGCTAAGCTTCGACGTATCAATCGCTGCAGTACCACGATACAAGTTTTAGAATATTGAGAATGTGTAGTTGCATAATGTAGAGGCTTCTGACACTCGTACACCCAGCCAATCTCTTAGAAACGGCGGGAATCTGCGATCTCTCGATTTCGCTAAGCTTCAACGTTTCAATCGCTGCAGCTCCACGATACCAGTTTTATCGTATTGAGAATGTGTAGTTGCATAAAGTAAAGGATTTTGACACCCGTACAACCCGCGAATGTCGCAGAAACGCTCGGAATCCTCGATCTTACGATTACGCTCGAATTCGACGTATCAATCGATACAGAACCGCGATACCAGTTTTAGCCTATTGAGAATGTGTAGTTGCATAATGTTAAGGCTTCTGACACCCGTACACCCAGCCAAACTCTTAGAAACGGCGGGAATCCTCGATCTTTCGATTTCGCTAAGATGCGACGTATCAATCGATACAGAACTGCGATACCAGTTTTATCGTATTGAGAGTGTGTAGTTGCATAAAATGAAGAATTTTGACACCCGTACACCCAGCCAAACTCTCAGAAACGGCGGGAATCCGCGATCTCTCGATTTCGCTAAGCTTCGACGTATCAATCGCTGCAGCACCACGATACCAGTTTTATCGTATTGAGAATGTGTAGTTGCATAAAGTAAAGGATTTTGACACCCGTACACCCCGCGAATGTCGCAGAAACGCTCGGAATCCTCGATTCTTCGATTTCGCTAAGATGCGACGTATCAATCGATACAGAACTGCGATACCAGTTTTATCGTATTGAGAGTGTGTAGTTGCATAAAATGAAGAATTTTGACACGTGTACACCCAGCCAAACTCTCAGAAACGGCGGGAATCCGCGATCTCTCGATTTCGCTAAGCTTCGACGTATCAATCGCTGCAGCACCACGATACCAGTTTTATAGTATTGAGAATGTGTAGTTGCATAAAGTAAAGGATTATGACACCCGTACACCCCGCGAATGTCGCAGAAACGCTCGGAATCCTCGATCTTTCGATTTCGCTAAGATGCGACGTATCGATCGAAGCAGAACTGCGATACCAGTTTTATCGTATTGAGAGTGTGTAGTTGCATAAAATGAAGAATTTCTACACCCGTACACCGAGACAAACTCCCATAAACGACGGGAATCCTCGATCTTTCGATTTCGCTAAGCTTCGACGTATCAATCGCCGCAGAACTGCGATACCAGTTTTATGGTATTGAGAGTGTGTAGTTGCATGAAACAAAGAATTTTGACACCCGTACACCCCGCGAATGTCGCAGAAACGCTCGGAATCCTCGATCTTTCGATTTCGCTAAGATGCGACGTATCAATCGATACAGAACTGCGATACCAGTTTTATCGTATTGAGAGTGTGTAGTTACATAAATCGAAGAATTTTGACACCCGTACACCCAGCAAAACTCTCAGAAACGGCGGAAATCCGCGATCTCTCGATTTCGCTAAGCTTCGACGTATCAATCGCTGCATCACCACGATACCAGTTTTATCGTATTGAGAATGTGTAGTTGCATGAAACAAATAATTTTGACACCCGTACACCCCGCGAATGTCGCAGAAACGCTCGGAATCCTCGATCTTTCGATTTCGCTAAGATGCGACGTATCAATCGAAGCAGAACTGCGATACCAGTTTTATCGTATTGAGAGTGTGTAGTTGCATAAAATGAAGAATTTTGACACCCGTACACCCAACTAAACTCCCAGAAACGACGGGTATCCCCGATCTTTCGATTTCGCTAAGCTACGACGTATCAATCGCCGCAGAACTGCGATACCAGTTTTATCGTATTGAGATTGTGTAGTTGCATGAAACGAAGAATTTCGACACCCGTACACCCCGCGAATGTCGCAGAATCGCTCGGAATCCTCGATCTTTCGATTTCGCTAAGATGCGACGTATCAATCGATACAGAACTGCGATACCAGTTTTATCGTATTGAGAGTGTGTAGTTGCATAAAATGAAGAATTTTGACACCCGTACACCCAGCCAAACTCTCAGAAACGGCGGGAATCCGCGATCTCTCGATTTCGCTAAGCTTCGACGTATCAATCGCTGCAGTACCATGATACCAGTTTTAGCCTATTGAGAATGTGTAGTTGCAGAAAGTAAAGGATTTTGACACCCGTACACCCCGCGAATGTCGCAGAAACGCAAGGAATCCTCGATCTTTCGATTTCGCTAAGATGCGACGTATCAATCGATATAGAACTGCGATACCAGTTTTATCGTATTGAGAGTGTGTAGTTACATGAAATGAAGAATTTTTACACGGAACACCCAGCCAAACTCTCAGAAACGGCGGGAATCCGCGATCTCTCGATTTCGCTAAGCTTCGACGTATCAATCGCTGCAGCACCACGATACCAGTTTTATCGTATTGAGAATGTGTAGTTGCATAAAGTAAAGGATTTTGACACCCGTACACCCCGCGAATGTCGCAGAAACGCTCGGAATCCTCGATTCTTCGATTTCGCTAAGATGCGACGTATCAATCGAAGCAGAACTGCGATACCAGTTTTATCGTATTGAGAGTGTGTAGTTGCATAAAATGAAGAATTTTGACACCCGTACACCCAGCCAAACTCTCAGAAACGGCGGGAATCCGCGATCTCTCGATTTCGCTAAGCTTCGACGTATCAATCGCTGCAGCACCACGATACCAGTTTTATCGTATTGAGAATGTGTAGTTGCAGAAAGTAAAAGATTTTGACACCCGTACACCCCGCGGATGTCGCAGAAACGCAAGGAATCCTCGATCTTTCGATTTCGCTAAGATGCGACGTATCAATCGATACAGAACTGCGACACCAGTTTCATCGTATTGACAGTGTGTAGTTACATGAAATGAAGAATTTTTACACAAGTACACCCAGCCAAACTCTCAGAAACGGCGGGAATCCTCGATCTTTCGTTTTCGCTAAGCTTCGACGTATCAATCGCTGCAGTACCACGATACCAGTTATAGCCTATTGAGAATGTGTAGTTGCATAATGTAGAGGCTTCTGACACTCGTACACCCAGCCAAACTCTTAGAAACGGCGGGAATCTGCGAACTCTCGATTTCGCTAAGCTTCGACGTTTCAATCGCTGCAGCACCACGATACCAGTTTCATCGTATTGAGAATGTGTAGTTGCATAAAGTAAAGGATTTTGACACCCGTACAATCCGCGAATGTCGCAGAAACGCTCGGAATCCTCGATCTTTCGATTTCGCTAAGATGCGACGTATCAATCGATACAGAACTGCGATACCAGTTTTATCGTATTGAGAGTGTGTAGTTGCATAAAATGAAGAATTTTGACACCCGTACACCCAGCCAAACTCTCAGAAACGGCGGGAATCCGCGATCTCTCGATTTCGCTAAGCTTCGACGTATAAATTGCTGCAGCACCACGATACAAGTTTTATCGTATTGAGAATGTGTAGTTCCATAAAGTAAAGGATTTTGACACCCGTACACCCCGCGAATGTCGCAGAAACGCTCGGAATCCACGATCTTTCGATTTCGCTAAGATGCGACGTATCAATCGAAGCAGAACTGCGATACCAGTTTTATCGTATTGAGAGTGTGTAGTTGCATAAAATGAAGAATTTTGACACCCGTACACCCAACTAAACTCCCAGAAACGACGGGTATCCCCGATCTTTCGATTTCGGTAAGCTACGACGTATCAATCGCCGCAGAACTGCGATACCAGTTTTATCGTATTGAGATTGTGTAGTTGCATGAAACAAAGAATTTCGACACCCGTACACCCCGCGAATGTCGCAGAATCGCTCGGAATCCTCGATCTTTCGATTTCGCTAAGATGCGACGTATCAATCGATACAGAACTGCGATACCAGTTTTATCGTATTGAGAGTGTGTAGTTGCATAAAATGAAGAATTTTGACACCCGTACACCCAGCCAAACTTCCAGAAACGGCGGGAATCCGCGATCTCTCGATTTCGCTAAGCTTCGACGTATCAATCGCTGCAGTACCATGATACCAGTTTTAGCCTATTGAGAATGTGTAGTTGCAGAAAGTAAAGGATTTTGACACCCGAACACCCCGCGAATGTCGCAGAAACGCAAGGAATCCTCGATCTTTCGATTTCGCTAAGATGCGACGTATCAATCGATACAGAACTGCGATACCAGTTTTATCGTATTGAGAGTGTGTAGTTACATGAAATGAAGAATTTTTACACGGAACACCCAGCCAAACTCTCAGAAACGGCAGGAATCCGCGATCTCTCGATTTCGCTAAGCTTCGACGTTTCAATCGCTGCAGCACCACGATACCAGTTTTATCGTATTGAGAATGTGTAGTTGCATAAAATGAAGAATTTTGACACCCGTACACCCAGCAAAACTCTCAGAAACGGCGGAAATCCGCGATCTCTCGATATCGCTAAGCTTCGACGTATCAATCGCTGCATCACCACGATACCAGTTTTATCGTATTGAGAATGTGTAGTTGCATGAAACAAAGAATTTTAACACCCGTACACCCCGCGAATGTCGCAGAAACGCTCGGAATCCTCGATCTTTCGATTTCGCTAAGATGCGACGTATCAATCGAAGCAGAACTGCGATACCAGTTTTATCGTATTGAGAGTGTGTAGTTGCATGAAACAAAGAATTTCGACACCCGTACACCCCGCGAATGTCGCTGAATCGCTCGGAATCCTCGATTTTTCGATTTCGCTAAGATGCGACGTATCAATCGATACAGAACTGCGATACCAGTTTTATCGTATTGAGAGTGTGTAGTTGCATAAAATGAAGAATTTTGACACCCGTACACCCAGCCAAACTCTCAGAAACGGCGGGAATCCGCGATCTCTCGATTTCGCTAAGCTTCGACGTATCAATCGCTGCAGTACCACGATACCAGTTTTAGCCTATTGAGAATGTGTAGTTGCAGGAAGTAAAGGATTTTGACACCCGTACACCCCGCGAATGTCGCAGAAACGCTAGGAATCCTCGATCTTTCGATTTCGCTAAGATGCGACGTATCAATCGATACAGAACTGCGATACCAGTTTTATCGTATTGAGAGTGTGTAGTTACATGAACTGAAGAATTTTTACACACGTACACCCAGCCAAACTGTCAGAAACGGCGGGAATCCGCGATCTCTCGATTTCGCTAAGCTTCGTCGTATCAATCGCTGCAGCACCACGATACCAGTTTTATCGTATTGAGAATGTGTAGTTGCATAATGTAGAGGCTTCTGACACTCGTACACCCAGCCAAACTCTTAGAAACGGCGGGAATCTGCGATCTCTCGATTTCGCTAAGCTTCGACGTTTCAATCGCTGCAGCACCACGATACCAGTTTTATCGTATTGAGAATGTGTAGTTGCATAAAGTAGAGGATTTTGACACCCGTACACCCCGCGAATGTCGCAGAAACGCTCGGAATTCTCGATTCTTCGATTTCGCTAAGATGCGACGTATCAATCGAAGCAGAACTGCGATACCAGTTTTATCGTATTGAGAGTGTGTAGTTGCATAAAATGAAGAATTTCTACACCCGTACACCCAGACAAACTCCCAGAAACGACGGGAATCCTCGATCTTTCGATTTCGCTAAGCTTCGACGTATCAATCGCCGCAGAACTGCGATACCAGTTTTATGGTATTGAGAGTGTGTAGTTGCATGAAACAAAGAATTTTGACATCCGTACACCCCGCGAATGTGGCAGAAACACTCGGAATCCTCGATCTTTCGATTTCGCTAAGATGCGACGTATCAATCGATACAGAACTGCGATACCAGTTTTATCGTATTGAGAGTGTGTAGTTGCATAAAATGAAGAATTTTGACACCCGTACACCCAGCCAAACTCTCAAAAACGGCGGGAATCCGCGATCTCTCAATTTCGCTAAGCTTCGACGTATCAATCGCTGCAGCACCACGATACCAGTTTTATCGTATTGAGAATGTGTAGTTGCAGAAAGTAAAAGATTTTGACACCCGTACACCCCGCGGATGTCGCAGAAACGCAAGGAATCCTCGATCTTTCGATTACGCTAAGATGCGACGTTTCAATCGATACAGAACTGCAATAACAGTTTTATCGTATTGAGAGTATGTAGTTTCATGAAACAAAGAATTTTGAAACCCGTACACCCCGCGAATGTCGCAGAAACACTTGGAATCCTCGATCTTTCGATTTCGCTAAGATGCGACGTATCAATCGCTGCAGTACCACGATACCAGTTATTGCCTATTGAGAATGTGTAGTTGCATAATGTAGAGGCTTCTGACACTCGTACACCCAGCCAAACTCTTAGAAACGGCGGGAATCTGCGATCTCTCGATTTCGCTAAGCTTCGACGTTTCAATCGCTGCAGCACCACGATACCAGTTTCATCGTATTGAGAATGTGTAGTTGCATAAAGTAAAGGATTATGAAACCCGTACAATCCGCGAATGTCGCAGAAACGCTCGGAATCCTCGATCTTTCGATTTCGCTCGAATTCGACGTATCAATCGATACAGAACCGCGATACCAGTTTTAGCCTATTGAGAATGTGTAGTTGCATAATGTTAAGGCTTCTGACACCCGTACACCTAGCCAAACTCTTAGAAACGGCGGGAATCCTCGATCTTTCGATTTCGCTAAGCTTCGACGTATCAATCGCTGCAGAACTGCGATACCAGTGTTATCGTATTGAGAGTATGTAGTTGCGTGGAACAAAGAATTTTGACACCCGTACACCCCGCGAATGTCGCAGAAACGCTCGGAATCCTCGATCTTTCGATTACGCTAAGATGCGACGTATCAATCGATACAGAACTGCGATCCAATTTTATCGTATTGAGAGTGTGTAGTTGCATAAAATGAAGAATTTTGACACCAGTACTCCCAGCCAAACTCTCAGAAACGGCGGGAATCCTCGATTTTTCGATTTTGCTAAGCTTCGACGTATCAATCGCCGCAGAACTGCGATACCAGTTTTATCGTATTGAGAGTATGTAGTTGCATGAAACAAAGAATTTCGACACCCGTACACCCCGCGAATGTCGCAGAAACGCTCGGAATCCTCGATCTTTCGATTCCGCTAAACTTCGACGTATCAATCGATACAGAACCGCGATACCAGTTTTAGCCTATTGAGAATGTGTAGTTGCATAATGTTAAGGCTTCTGACACCCGTACACCTAGCCAAACTCTTAGAAACGGCGGGAATCCTCGATTTTTCGATTTTGCTAAGCTTCGACGTATCAATCGCCGCAGAACTGCGATACCAGTTTTATCGTATTGAGAGTATGTAGTTGCATGAAACAAAGAATTTTGAAACCCGTACACCCCGCGAATGTCGCAGAAACACGTGGAATCCTCGATCTTTCGATTTCGCTAAGATGCGACGTATCAATCGATACAGAACTGCGATACCAGTTTTATCGTATTGAGAATGTGTAGTTGCATAAAATGAAGAATTTTGACACGTGTACACCCAGCCAAACTCTCAGAAACGGCGGGAATCCGCGATCTCTCGATTTCGCTAAGCTTCGACGTATCAATCGCTGCAGCACCATGATACCAGTTTTATCGTATTGAGAATGTGTAGTTGCATAAAGTAAGGGATTTTGACACCCGTACACCCCGTGAATGTCGCAGAAACGCTCGGAATCCTCGATTTTTCGATTTCGCTAAGATGCGACGTATCAATCGATACAGAACTGCGATACCAGTTTTATCGTATTGAGAGTCTGTAGTTGCATAAAATGAAGAATTTTGACACCTGTACACCCAGCCAAACTCTCAGAAACGGCGGGAATCCGCGATCTCTCGATTTCGCTAAGATGCGACGTATCAATCGATACAGAACTGCGATACCAGTTTTACCGTATTGAGAGTGTGTAGTTGCATGAAATGAAGAATTTTGACACCAGTACACCCAGCCAATCTCTCAGAAACGGTGGGAATCCTCGATCTTTCGATTTCGCTAAACTTCGAAGTCTCAATCGCTGCAGTAACACGATACCAGTTGTAGCCTATTGAGACTGTGTAGTTGCATAATATTAAGTCTTCTGACACCCGTACACCCAGCCAAACTCTTAGAAACGGCGGGAATCCTCGATCTTTCGATTTCGCTAAGCTTCGACGTATCAATCGCTGCAGAACTGCAATACCAGTTTTATCGTATTGAGAGTATGTAGTTGCATGAAACAAAGAATTTTGACACCCGTACACCCCGCGAATGTCGCAGAAACACTTGGAATCCTCGATCTTTCGATTTCGCTAAGATGCGACGTATCAATCGATACAGAACTGCGATACCAGTTTTATCGTATTGAGAGTGTGTAGTTGCATAATATGAAGAATTTTGACACCCGTACACCCAGCCAAACTCTCGGAAACGGCGGGAATCCGCGATCTCTCGATTTCGCTAATCTTCGACGTATCAATCGCTGCAGCACCACGATACCAGTTTTATCGTATTGAGAATGTGTAGTTGCAGAAAGTAAAAGATTTGGACACCCGTACACCCCGCGAATGTCGCAGAAACGCAAGGAATCCTCGATCTTTCGATTTCGCTAAGATGCGACGTATCAATCGCTGCAGCACCACGATACCAGTTTTATCGTATTGAGAATGTGTAATTGCATAAAGTAAAGGATTATGACACCCGTACACCCCGCGAAAGTCGCAGAAACGCTCGGAATCCTCGATCTTTCGATTTCGCTAAGATGCGACGTATCAATCGAAGCAGAACTGCGATACCAGTTTTATCGTATTGAGAGTGTGTAGTTGCATAAAATGAAGAATTTTGACACCCGTACACCTAGACAAACTCCCAGAAACGACGGGAATCCTCGATCTTTCGATTTCGCTAAGCTTCGACGTATCAATCGCCGCAGAACTGCGATACCAGTTTTATGGTATTGAGAGTGTGTAGTTGCATGAAACAAAGAATTTTGACATCCGTACACCCCGCGAATGTCGCAGAAACACTCGGAATCCTCGATCTTTCGATTTCGCTAAGATGCGACGTATAAATCGATACAGAACTGCGATACCATTTTTATCGTATTGAGAGTGTGTAGTTGCATAAAATGAAGAATTTTGACACCCGTACACCCAGCCAAACTCTCAGAAACGGCGGGAATCCGCGATCTCTCGATTTCGCAAAGCTTCGACGTATCAATCGCTGCAGCACCACGATAACAGTTTTATCGTATTGAGAATGTGTAGTTGCAGAAAGTAAAAGTTTTGGACACCCGTACACCCCGCGAATATCGCAGAAACGCAAGGAATCCTCGATCTTTCGATTTCGCTAAGATGCGACGTATCAATCGATACAGAACTGCGACACCAGTTTTATCGTATTGAGAGTGTTTAGTCACATGAAATGAAGAATTTTTACACACGTACACACAGCCAAACTCTCAGAAACGGCGGGAATCCTCGATCTTTCGATTTCGCTAAGCTTCGACGTATCAATCGCTGCAGTACCACGATACAAGTTTTAGAATATTGAGAATGTGTAGTTGCATAATGTAGAGGCTTCTGACACTCGTACACCCAGCCAATCTCTTAGAAACGGCGGGAATCTGCGATCTCTCGATTTCGCTAAGCTTCAACGTTTCAATCGCTGCAGCTCCACGATACCAGTTTTATCGTATTGAGAATGTGTAGTTGCATAAAGTAAAGGATTTTGACACCCGTACAACCCGCGAATGTCGCAGAAACGCTCGGAATCCTCGATCTTACGATTACGCTCGAATTCGACGTATCAATCGATACAGAACCGCGATACCAGTTTTAGCCTATTGAGAATGTGTAGTTGCATAATGTTAAGGCTTCTGACACCCGTACACCCAGCCAAACTCTTAGAAACGGCGGGAATCCTCGATCTTTCGATTTCGCTAAGATGCGACGTATCAATCGATACAGAACTGCGATACCAGTTTTATCGTATTGAGAGTGTGTAGTTGCATAAAATGAAGAATTTTGACACCCGTACACCCAGCCAAACTCTCAGAAACGGCGGGAATCCGCGATCTCTCGATTTCGCTAAGCTTCGACGTATCAATCGCTGCAGCACCACGATACCAGTTTTATCGTATTGAGAATGTGTAGTTGCATAAAGTAAAGGATTTTGACACCCGTACACCCCGCGAATGTCGCAGAAACGCTCGGAATCCTCGATTCTTCGATTTCGCTAAGATGCGACGTATCAATCGATACAGAACTGCGATACCAGTTTTATCGTATTGAGAGTGTGTAGTTGCATAAAATGAAGAATTTTGACACGTGTACACCCAGCCAAACTCTCAGAAACGGCGGGAATCCGCGATCTCTCGATTTCGCTAAGCTTCGACGTATCAATCGCTGCAGCACCACGATACCAGTTTTATAGTATTGAGAATGTGTAGTTGCATAAAGTAAAGGATTATGACACCCGTACACCCCGCGAATGTCGCAGAAACGCTCGGAATCCTCGATCTTTCGATTTCGCTAAGATGCGACGTATCGATCGAAGCAGAACTGCGATACCAGTTTTATCGTATTGAGAGTGTGTAGTTGCATAAAATGAAGAATTTCTACACCCGTACACCGAGACAAACTCCCATAAACGACGGGAATCCTCGATCTTTCGATTTCGCTAAGCTTCGACGTATCAATCGCCGCAGAACTGCGATACCAGTTTTATGGTATTGAGAGTGTGTAGTTGCATGAAACAAAGAATTTTGACACCCGTACACCCCGCGAATGTCGCAGAAACGCTCGGAATCCTCGATCTTTCGATTTCGCTAAGATGCGACGTATCAATCGATACAGAACTGCGATACCAGTTTTATCGTATTGAGAGTGTGTAGTTACATAAATCGAAGAATTTTGACACCCGTACACCCAGCAAAACTCTCAGAAACGGCGGAAATCCGCGATCTCTCGATTTCGCTAAGCTTCGACGTATCAATCGCTGCATCACCACGATACCAGTTTTATCGTATTGAGAATGTGTAGTTGCATGAAACAAATAATTTTGACACCCGTACACCCCGCGAATGTCGCAGAAACGCTCGGAATCCTCGATCTTTCGATTTCGCTAAGATGCGACGTATCAATCGAAGCAGAACTGCGATACCAGTTTTATCGTATTGAGAGTGTGTAGTTGCATAAAATGAAGAATTTTGACACCCGTACACCCAACTAAACTCCCAGAAACGACGGGTATCCCCGATCTTTCGATTTCGCTAAGCTACGACGTATCAATCGCCGCAGAACTGCGATACCAGTTTTATCGTATTGAGATTGTGTAGTTGCATGAAACGAAGAATTTCGACACCCGTACACCCCGCGAATGTCGCAGAATCGCTCGGAATCCTCGATCTTTCGATTTCGCTAAGATGCGACGTATCAATCGATACAGAACTGCGATACCAGTTTTATCGTATTGAGAGTGTGTAGTTGCATAAAATGAAGAATTTTGACACCCGTACACCCAGCCAAACTCTCAGAAACGGCGGGAATCCGCGATCTCTCGATTTCGCTAAGCTTCGACGTATCAATCGCTGCAGTACCATGATACCAGTTTTAGCCTATTGAGAATGTGTAGTTGCAGAAAGTAAAGGATTTTGACACCCGTACACCCCGCGAATGTCGCAGAAACGCAAGGAATCCTCGATCTTTCGATTTCGCTAAGATGCGACGTATCAATCGATATAGAACTGCGATACCAGTTTTATCGTATTGAGAGTGTGTAGTTACATGAAATGAAGAATTTTTACACGGAACACCCAGCCAAACTCTCAGAAACGGCGGGAATCCGCGATCTCTCGATTTCGCTAAGCTTCGACGTATCAATCGCTGCAGCACCACGATACCAGTTTTATCGTATTGAGAATGTGTAGTTGCATAAAGTAAAGGATTTTGACACCCGTACACCCCGCGAATGTCGCAGAAACGCTCGGAATCCTCGATTCTTCGATTTCGCTAAGATGCGACGTATCAATCGAAGCAGAACTGCGATACCAGTTTTATCGTATTGAGAGTGTGTAGTTGCATAAAATGAAGAATTTTGACACCCGTACACCCAGCCAAACTCTCAGAAACGGCGGGAATCCGCGATCTCTCGATTTCGCTAAGCTTCGACGTATCAATCGCTGCAGCACCACGATACCAGTTTTATCGTATTGAGAATGTGTAGTTGCAGAAAGTAAAAGATTTTGACACCCGTACACCCCGCGGATGTCGCAGAAACGCAAGGAATCCTCGATCTTTCGATTTCGCTAAGATGCGACGTATCAATCGATACAGAACTGCGACACCAGTTTCATCGTATTGACAGTGTGTAGTTACATGAAATGAAGAATTTTTACACAAGTACACCCAGCCAAACTCTCAGAAACGGCGGGAATCCTCGATCTTTCGTTTTCGCTAAGCTTCGACGTATCAATCGCTGCAGTACCACGATACCAGTTATAGCCTATTGAGAATGTGTAGTTGCATAATGTAGAGGCTTCTGACACTCGTACACCCAGCCAAACTCTTAGAAACGGCGGGAATCTGCGAACTCTCGATTTCGCTAAGCTTCGACGTTTCAATCGCTGCAGCACCACGATACCAGTTTCATCGTATTGAGAATGTGTAGTTGCATAAAGTAAAGGATTTTGACACCCGTACAATCCGCGAATGTCGCAGAAACGCTCGGAATCCTCGATCTTTCGATTTCGCTAAGATGCGACGTATCAATCGATACAGAACTGCGATACCAGTTTTATCGTATTGAGAGTGTGTAGTTGCATAAAATGAAGAATTTTGACACCCGTACACCCAGCCAAACTCTCAGAAACGGCGGGAATCCGCGATCTCTCGATTTCGCTAAGCTTCGACGTATAAATTGCTGCAGCACCACGATACAAGTTTTATCGTATTGAGAATGTGTAGTTGCATAAAGTAAAGGATTTTGACACCCGTACACCCCGCGAATGTCGCAGAAACGCTCGGAATCCACGATCTTTCGATTTCGCTAAGATGCGACGTATCAATCGAAGCAGAACTGCGATACCAGTTTTATCGTATTGAGAGTGTGTAGTTGCATAAAATGAAGAATTTTGACACCCGTACACCCAACTAAACTCCCAGAAACGACGGGTATCCCCGATCTTTCGATTTCGGTAAGCTACGACGTATCAATCGCCGCAGAACTGCGATACCAGTTTTATCGTATTGAGATTGTGTAGTTGCATGAAACAAAGAATTTCGACACCCGTACACCCCGCGAATGTCGCAGAATCGCTCGGAATCCTCGATCTTTCGATTTCGCTAAGATGCGACGTATCAATCGATACAGAACTGCGATACCAGTTTTATCGTATTGAGAGTGTGTAGTTGCATAAAATGAAGAATTTTGACACCCGTACACCCAGCCAAACTCTCAGAAACGGCGGGAATCCGCGATCTCTCGATTTCGCTAAGCTTCGACGTATAAATTGCTGCAGTACCATGATACCAGTTTTATCGTATTGAGAATGTGTAGTTGCATAAAGTAAAGGATTTTGACACCCGTACACCCCGCGAATGTCGCAGAAACGCTCGGAATCCACGATCTTTCGATTTCGCTAAGATGCGACGTATCAATCGAAGCAGAACTGCGATACCAGTTTTATCGTATTGAGAGTGTGTAGTTGCATAAAATGAAGAATTTTGACACCCGTACACCCAACTAAACTCCCAGAAACGACGGGTATCCCCGATCTTTCGATTTCGGTAAGCTACGACGTATCAATCGCCGCAGAACTGCGATACCAGTTTTATCGTATTGAGATTGTGTAGTTGCATGAAACAAAGAATTTCGACACCCGTACACCCCGCGAATGTCGCAGAATCGCTCGGAATCCTCGATCTTTCGATTTCGCTAAGATGCGACGTATCAATCGATACAGAACTGCGATACCAGTTTTATCGTATTGAGAGTGTGTAGTTACATGAAATGAAGAATTTTTACACGGAACACCCAGCCAAACTCTCAGAAACGGCAGGAATCCGCGATCTCTCGATTTCGCTAAGCTTCGACGTTTCAATCGCTGCAGCACCACGATACCAGTTTTATCGTATTGAGAATGTGTAGTTGCATAAAGTAAAGGATTATGACACCCGTACACCCCGCGAATGTCGCAGAAACGCTCGGAATCCTCGATCTTTCGATTTCGCTAAGATGCGACGTATCAATCGAAGCAGAACTGCGATACCAGTTTTATCGTATTGAGAGTGTGTAGTTGCATAAAATGAAGAATTTTGACAACCGTACACCTAGACAAACTCCCAGAAACGACGGGAATCCTCGATCTTTCGATTTCGCTAAGCTTCGACGTATCAATCGCTGCAGCACCATGATACCAGTTTTATCGTATTGAGAATGTGTAGTTGCATAAAGTAAGGGATTTTGACACCCGTACACCCCGCGAATGTCGCAGAAACGCTCGGAATCCTCGATTTTTCGATTTCGCTAAGATGCGACGTATCAATCGATACAGAACTGCGATACCAGTTTTATCGTATTGAGAGTCTGTAGTTGCATAAAATAAACAATTTTGACACCTGTACACCCAGCCAAACTCTCAGAAACGGCGGGAATCCGCGATCTCTCAATTTCGCTAAGATGCGACGTATCAATCGATACAGAACTGCGATACCAGTTTTATCGTATTGAGAGTGTGTAGTTGCATGAAATGAAGAATTTTGACACCAGTACACCCAGCCAATCTCTCAGAAACGGTGGGAATGTTCGATCTTTCGATTTCGCTAAACTTCGAAGTCTCAATCGCTGCAGTACCACGATACCAGTTGTAGCCTATTGAGACTGTGTAGTTGCATAATATTAAGTCTTCTGACACCCGTACACCCAGCCAAACTCTTAGAAACGGCGGGAATCCTCGATCTTTCGATTTCGCTAAGCTTCGACGTATCAATCGCTGCAGAACTGCAATAACAGTTTTATCGTATTGAGAGTATGTGGTTGCATGAGACAAAGAATTTTGACACCCGTACACCCCGCGAATGTCGCAGAAACGCTCGGAATCCTCGATCTTTCGATTTCGCTAAGATGCGACGTATCAATCGATACAGAACTGCGATACCAGTTTTATCGTATTGAGAGTGTGTAGTTGCATGAAACAAAGAATTTTGACACCCGTACACCCCGCGAATGTCGCAGAAACGCTCGGAATCCTCGATCTTTCGATTTCGCTAAGATGCGACGTATCAATCGATACAGAACTGCGATACCAGTTTTATCGAATTGAGAGTGTGTAGTTGCATGAAATGAAGAATTTTGACAACCGTACACCCAGCAAAACTCTCAGAAACGGCGGAAATCCGCGATCTCTCGATTTCGCTAAGCTTCGACGTATCAATCGCTGCATCACCACGATACCAGTTTTATCGTATTGAGAATGTGTAGTTGCATAAAGTAAGGGATTTTGACACCCGTACACCCCGCGAATGTCGCAGAAACGCTCGGAATCCTCGATCTTTCGATTTCGCTAAGATGCGACGTATCAATCGATACAGAACTGCGATACCAGTTTTATCGTAATGACAGTGTGTAGTTGCATAAAATGAAGAATTTTGACACCCGTACACCCAGCAAAACTCTCAGAAACGGCGGAAATCCGCGATCTCTCGATTTCGCTAAGCTTCGACGTATCAATCGCTGCATCACCACGATACCAGTTTTATCGTATTGAGAATGTGTAGTTGCATAAAGTAAAGGATTTTGACACCCGTACACCCCGCGAATGTCGCAGAAACGCTCGGAATCCTCGATCTTTCGATTTCGCTAAGATGCGACGTATCAATCGATACAGAACTGCGATACCAGTTTTATCGTAATGAGACTTTGTAGTTACATGAAATGAAGAATTTTTACACACGTACACCCAGCCTAACTCTCAGAAACGGCGGAAATCCGCGATCTCTCGATTTCGCTAAGCTTCGACGTATCAATCGCTGCATCACCACGATACCAGTTTTATCGTATTGAGAATGTGTAGTTGCATAAAGTAAAGGATTTTGACACCAGTACACCCCGCGAATATCGCAGAAACGCTCGGAATCCTCGATCTTTCGATTTCGCTAAGATGCGACGTATCAATCGAAACAGAACTGCGATACCAGTTTTATCGTATTGAGAGTGTGTAGTTACATGAAATGAAGATTTTTTACACACGTACACCCAGCCTAACTCTCAGAATCGACGGGAATCCTCGATCTTTCGATTTCGCTAAGCTTCGACGTATCAATCGCCGCAGAACTGCGATACCAGTTTTATCGTATTGAGAGTATGTAGTTGCATGAAACAAAGAATTTCGACACCCGTACACCCCGCGAATGTCGCAGAAACGCTCGGGATTTTCGATCTTTCGATTTCGCTAAGATGCGACGTATCAATCGATACAGAACTGCGATACCAGTTTTATCGTATTGAGAGTGTGTAGTTGCATGAAATGAAGAATTTTGACACCAGTACACCCAGCCAATCTCTCAGAAACGGTGGGAATCCTCGATCTATCGATTTAGCTAAACTTCGAAGTCTCAATCGCTGCAGTACCACGATACCAGTTGTAGCCTATTGAGACTGTGTAGTTGCATAATTTTAAGTCTTCTGACACCCGTACACCCAGCCAAACTCTTAGAAACGGCGGGAATCCTCGATCTTTCGATTTCGCTAAGCTTCGACGTATCAATCGCTGCAGAACTGCAATACCAGTTTTATCGTATTGAGAGTATGTAGTTGCATGAAACAAAGAATTTTGACACCCGTACACCCCGCGAATGTCGCAGAAACACTTGGAATCCTCGATCTTTCGATTTCGCTAAGATGCGATGTATCAATCGATACAGAACTGCGATACATGTTTTATCGTATTGAGAGTGTGTAGTTGCATAGTATGAAGAATTTTGACACCCGTACACCCAGCCAAACTCTCGGAAACGGCGGGAATCCGCGATCTCTCGATTTCATTAATCTTCGACGTATCAATCGCTGCAGCACCACGATACCAGTTTTATCGTATTGCGAATGTGTAGTTGCATAAAGTAAAGGATTTTGACACCCGTACACCCCGCGAATGTCGCAGAAACGCTCGGAATCCTCGATCTTTCGATTCCGCTAAGATGCGACGTATTAATCGATACAGAACTGCGATACCAGTTTTGTCGTAATGAGAGTGTGTAGTTGCATAAAATGAAGAATTTTGACACCCGTACACCCAGCAAAACTCTTAGAAACGGCGGAAATCCGCGATCTCTCGATTTCGCTAAGCTTCGACGTATCAATCGCTGCATCACCACGATACCAGTTTTATCGTATTGAGAATGTGTAGTTGCATAAAGTAAAAGATTTTGACACCCGTTCACCCCGCGAATGTCGCAGAAACGCTCGGAATCCTCGATCTTTCGATTTCGCTAAGATGCGACGTATCAATCGAAACAGAACAGCGATACCAGTTTTATCGTATTGAGAGTGTGTAGTTACATGAAATGAAGAATTTTTACACACGTACACCCAGCCAAACTCTCAGAAACGGCGGGAATCCTCGATCTTTCGATGTCGCTAAGCTTCGACGTATCAATCGCTGCAGTACCACGATACCAGTTTTAGCCTATTGAGAATGTGTAGTTGCATAATGTAAAGGCATCTGACACCCGTACACCCAGCCAAACTCTTAGAAACGGCTGGAATCTGCGATCTCTCGATTTCGGTAAGCTTCGACGTTTCAATCGCTGCAGCACCACGATACCAGTTTTATCGTATTGAGAATGTGTAGTTGCATAAATTAAATGATTTTGACACCCGTACACCCCGCGAATGTCGCAGAATCGCTCGGGATTTTCGATCTTTCGATTTCGCTAAGATGCGACGTATCAATCGATACAGAACTGCGATACCAGTTTTATCGTATTGAGAGTGTGTAGTTGCATGAAATGAAGAATTTTGACACCAGTACACCCAGCCAATCTCTCAGAAACGGTGGGAATCCTCGATCTATCGATTTAGCTAAACTTCGAAGTCTCAATCGCTGCAGTACCACGATACCAGTTGTAGCCTATTGAGACTGTGTAGTTGCATAATTTTAAGTCTTCTGACACCCGTACACCCAGCCAAACTCTTAGAAACGGCGGGAATCCTCGATCTTTCGATTTCGCTAAGCTTCGACGTATCAATCGCTGCAGAACTGCAATACCAGTTTTATCGTATTGAGAGTATGTAGTTGCATGAAACAAAGAATTTTGACACCCGTACACCCCGCGAATGTCGCAGAAACACTTGGAATCCTCGATCTTTCGATTTCGCTAAGATGCGATGTATCAATCGATACAGAACTGCGATACATGTTTTATCGTATTGAGAGTGTGTAGTTGCATAGTATGAAGAATTTTGACACCCGTACACCCAGCCAAACTCTCGGAAACGGCGGGAATCCGCGATCTCTCGATTTCATTAATCTTCGACGTATCAATCGCTGCAGCACCACGATACCAGTTTTATCGTATTGCGAATGTGTAGTTGCATAAAGTAAAGGATTTTGACACCCGTACACCCCGCGAATGTCGCAGAAACGCTCGGAATCCTCGATCTTTCGATTTCGCTAAGATGCGACGTATCAATCGATACAGAACTGCGATACCAGTTTTATCGTATTGAGAGTGTGTAGTTGCATAAAATGAAGAATTTTGACACCCGTACACCCAGCCAAACTCTCAGAAACGGCGGGAATCCGCGATCTCTCGATTTCGCTAAGCTTCGACGTATCAATCGCTGCAGCACCACGATACCAGTTTTATCGTATTGAGAATGTGTAGTTGCAGAAAGTAACGGATTTTGACACCCGTACACCCCGCGAATGTCGCAGAAACGCAAGGAATCCTCGATCTTTTGATTTCGCTAAGATGCGATGTATCAATCGATACAGAACTGCGATACCAGTTTTATCGTATTGAGAGTGTGTAGTTGCATAAACTGAAGAATTTTAACACCGATACACCCAGCCAAACTCTCAGAAACGGCGGGAATCCGCGATCTCTCGATTTCGCTAAGCTTCGACGTATCAATCGCTGCAGCACCACGATACCAGTTTTATCGTATTGAGAATGTGTAGTTGCAGAAAGTAAAGGATTTTGACACCCGTACACCCCGCGAATGTCGCAGAAACGCAAGGAATTTTCGATCTTTCGATTTCGCTAAGATGCGACGTATCAATCGATACAGAACTGCGATACCAGTTTTATCGTATTGAGAGACTGTAGTTGCATAAAATGACGAATTCTGACTCCCGTACACCCAGCCAAACTCTTAGAAACGGCGAGAATCCTCGATCTTTCGATTTCGCTAAGCTTCGACATATCAATCGCCGCAGAACTGCGATACCAGTTTTATCGTATTCAGAGTATGTAGTTGCATGAAACAAAGAATTTCGACACCCGTACACCTCGCGAATGTCGCAGAAACGCTCGGAATCCTCGATCTTTCGATTTCGCTAAGATGCGACGTATCAATCGATACAGAACTGCGATACCAGTTTTATCGTTTTGAGAGTGTGTAGTTGCATGAAATGAAGAATTTTGACACCAGTACACCCAGCCAATCCCTCAGAAACGCTGGGAATCCTCGATCTTTCGATTTCGCTAAACTTCGACGTCTCAATCGCTGCAGTACCACGATACCAGTTGTAGCCTATTGAGACTGTGTAGTTGCATAATGTTAAGGCTTCTGACACCCGTACACCCAGCCAAACTCTTAGAAACGGCGGGAATCCTCGATCTTTCGATTTCGCTAAGCTTCGACGTATCAATCGCTGCAGAACTGCGATACCAGTTTTATTGTGTTGAGATTATGTAGTTGCATGAAACAAAGAATTTTGACACCCGTACACCCCGCGAATGTCGCAGAAACACTTGGAATCCTCAATCTTTCGATTTCGCTAAGATGCGACGTATCAATCGATACAGAATCGCGATACCAATTTTATCGTATTGAGAGACTGTAGTTGCATAAAATGACGAATTCTGACTCCCGTACACCCAGCCAAACTCTCGGAAACGGCGGGAATCCTCGATCTTTCGATTTCGCTAAGATGCGACGTATCAATCGAAACAGAACTGCGATACCAGTTTTATCGTATTGAGAGTGTGTAGTTACATGAAATGAAGAATTTTTACACACGTACACCCAGCCTAACTCTCAGAATCGACGGGAATCCTCGATCTTTCGATTTCGCTAAGCTTCGACGTATCAATCGCTGGAGCACCACGATACCAGTTTTATCGTATTGAGAATGTGTAGATGCAGAAAGTAAAGGATTTTGACACCCGTACACCCCGCGAATGTCGCAGAAACGCAAGGAATCCTCGATCTTTCGATTTCGCTAAGATGCGACGTATCAATCGATACAGAACTGCGATACCAGTTTTATCGTATTGAGAGTGTGTAGTTACATGAAATGAAGAATTTTTACACACGTACACCCAGCCAAACTGTCAGAAACGGCGGGAATCCTCGATCTTCCGATTTCTCTAAGCTTCGACGTATCAATCGCTGCAGTACCACGATACCAGTTGTAGCCTATTGAGAATGTGTAGTTGCATAATGTCGAGGTTTCTGACACTCGTACACCCAGCCAATCTCTTAGAAACGGCGGGAATCTGCGATCTCTCGATTTCGCTAAGCTTCGACGTTTCAATCGCTGCAGCACCACGATACCAGTTTTATCGTATTGAGAATGTGTAGTTGCATAAAGTAAAGGATTTTGACACCCGTACAACCCGCGAATGTCGCAGAAACGCTCGGAATCCTCGATCTTACGATTACGCTCGAATTCGACGTATCAATCGATACAGAACTGCGATACCAGTTTTATCGTATTGAGAGTCTGTAGTTGCATAAAATGAACAATTTTGACACCTGTACACCCAGCCAATCTCTCAGAAACGGCGGGAATCCTCGATCTTTCGATTTCGCTAAGCTTCGACGTATCAATCGCTGCAGAACTGCAATACCAGTTTTATCGTATTGAGAGTATGTAGTTGCATGAGACAGAGAATTTTGACACCCGTACACCCCGCGAATGTCGCAGAAACGCTCGGAATCCTCGATCTTTCGATTTCGCTAAGATGCGACGTATCAATCGATACAGAACTGCGATACCAGTTTTATCGTATTGAGAGTGTGTAGTTGCATGAAACAAAGAATTTTGACACCCGTACACCCCGCGAATGTCGCAGAAACGCTCGGAATCCTCGATCTTTCGATTTCGCTAAGATGCGACGTATCAATCGATACAGAACTGCGATACCAGTTTTATCGAATTGAGAGTGTGTAGTTGCATGAAATGAAGAATTTTGACAACCGTACACCCAGCAAAACTCTCAGAAACGGCGGAAATCCGCGATCTCTCGATTTCGCTAAGCTTCGACGTATCAATCGCTGCATCACCACGATACCAGTTTTATCGTATTGAGAATGTGTAGTTGCATAAAGTAAAGGATTTTGACACCCGTACACCCCGCGAATGTCGCAGAAACGCTCGGAATCCTCGATCTTTCGATTTCGCTAAGATGCGACGTATCAATCGATACAGAACTGCGATACCAGTTTTATCGTAATGAGACTTTGTAGATACATGAAATGAAGAATTTTTACACACGTACACCCAGCCTAACTCTCAGAAACGGCGGAAATCCGCGATCTCTCGATTTCGCTAAGCTTCGACGTATCAATCGCTGCATCACCACGATACCAGTTTTATTGTATTGAGAATGTGTAGTTGCATAAAGTAAAGGATTTTGACACCAGTACACCCCGCGAATATCGCAGAAACGCTCGGAATCCTCGATCTTTCGATTTCGCTAAGATGCGACGTATCAATCGAAACAGAACTGCGATACCAGTTTTATCGTATTGAGAGTGTGTAGTTACATGAAATGAAGATTTTTTACACACGTACACCCAGCCTAACTCTCAGAATCGACGGGAATCCTCGATCTTTCGATTTCGCTAAGCTTCGACGTATCAATCGCCGCAGAACTGCGATACCAGTTTTATCGTATTGAGAGTATGTAGTTGCATGAAACAAAGAATTTCGACACCCGTACACCCCGCGAATGTCGCAGAAACGCTCGGGATTTTCGATCTTTCGATTTCGCTAAGATGCGACGTATCAATCGATACAGAACTGCGATACCAGTTTTATCGTATTGAGAGTGTGTAGTTGCATGAAATGAAGAATTTTGACACCAGTACACCCAGCCAATCTCTCAGAAACGGTGGGAATCCTCGATCTATCGATTTAGCTAAACTTCGAAGTCTCAATCGCTGCAGTACCACGATACCAGTTGTAGCCTATTGAGACTGTGTAGTTGCATAATTTTAAGTCTTCTGACACCCGTACACCCAGCCAAACTCTTAGAAACGGCGGGAATCCTCGATCTTTCGATTTCGCTAAGCTTCGACGTATCAATCGCTGCAGAACTGCAATACCAGTTTTATCGTATTGAGAGTATGTAGTTGCATGAAACAAAGAATTTTGACACCCGTACACCCCGCGAATGTCGCAGAAACACTTGGAATCCTCGATCTTTCGATTTCGCTAAGATGCGACGTATCAATCGATACAGAACTGCGATACATGTTTTATCGTATTGAGAGTGTGTAGTTGCATAGTATGAAGAATTTTGACACCCGTACACCCAGCCAAACTCTCGGAAACGGCGGGAATCCGCGATCTCTCGATTTCATTAATCTTCGACGTATCAATCGCTGCAGCACCACGATACCAGTTTTATCGTATTGCGAATGTGTAGTTGCATAAAGTAAAGGATTTTGACACCCGTACACCCCGCGAATGTCGCAGAAACGCTCGGAATCCTCGATCTTTCGATTTCGCTAAGATGCGACGTATCAATCGATACAGAACTGCGATACCAGTTTTGTCGTAATGAGAGTGTGTAGTTGCATAAAATGAAGAATTTTGACACCCGTACACCCAGCAAAACTCTTAGAAACGGCGGAAATCCGCGATCTCTCGATTTCGCTAAGCTTCGACGTATCAATCGCTGCATCACCACGATACCAGTTTTAGCCTATTGAGAATGTGTAGTTGCATAATGTAAAGGCATCTGACACCCGTACACCCAGCCAAACTCTTAGAAACGGCTGGAATCTGCGATCTCTCGATTTCGGTAAGCTTCGACGTTTCAATCGCTGCAGCACCACGATACCAGTTTTATCGTATTGAGAATGTGTAGTTGCATAAATTAAATGATTTTGACACCCGTACACCCCGCGAATGTCGCAGAATCGCTCGGAATCCTCGATCTTTCGATTTCGCTAAGATGCGACGTATCAATCGATACAGAACTGCGATACCAGTTTTATCGTATTGAGAGTGTGTAGTTGCATAAAATGAAGAATTTTGACACCCGTACACCCAGCCAAACTCTCAGAAACGGCGGGAATCCGCGATCTCTCGATTTCGCTAAGCTTCGACGTATCAATCGCTGCAGCACCACGATACCAGTTTTATCGTATTGAGAATGTGTAGTTGCAGAAAGTAACGGATTTTGACACCCGTACACCCCGCGAATGTCGCAGAAACGCAAGGAATCCTCGATCTTTTGATTTCGCTAAGATGCGATGTATCAATCGATACAGAACTGCGATACCAGTTTTATCGTATTGAGAGTGTGTAGTTGCATAAACTGAAGAATTTTGACACCGATACACCCAGCCAAACTCTCAGAAACGGCGGGAATCCGCGATCTCTCGATTTCGCTAAGCTTCGACGTATCAATCGCTGCAGCACCACGATACCAGTTTTATCGTATTGAGAATGTGTAGTTGCAGAAAGTAAAGGATTTTGACACCCGTACACCCCGCGAATGTCGCAGAAACGCAAGGAATTTTCGGTCTTTCGATTTCGCTAAGATGCGACTTATCAATCGATACAGAACTGCGATACCAGTTTTATCGTATTGAGAGACTGTAGTTGCATAAAATGACGAATTCTGACTCCCGTACACCCAGCCAAACTCTTAGAAACGGCGAGAATCCTCGATCTTTCGATTTCGCTAAGCTTCGACATATCAATCGCCGCAGAACTGCGATACCAGTTTTATCGTATTCAGTGTATGTAGTTGCATGAAACAAAGAATTTCGACACCCGTACACCTCGCGAATGTCGCAGAAACGCTCGGAATCCTCGATCTTTCGATTTCGCTAAGATGCGACGTATCAATCGATACAGAACTGCGATACCAGTTTTATCGTTTTGAGAGTGTGTAGTTGCATGAAATGAAGAATTTTGACACCAGTACACCCAGCCAATCCCTCAGAAACGCTGGGAATCCTCGATCTTTCGATTTCGCTAAACTTCGACGTCTCAATCGCTGCAGTACCACGATACCAGTTGTAGCCTATTGAGACTGTGTAGTTGCATAATGTTAAGGCTTCTGACACCCGTACACCCAGCCAAACTCTTAGAAACGGCGGGAATCCTCGATCTTTCGATTTCGCTAAGCTTCGACGTATCAATCGCTGCAGAACTGCGATACCAGTTTTATCGTGTTGAGATTATGTAGTTGCATGAAACAAAGAATTTTGACACCCGTACACCCCGCGAATGTCGCAGAAACACTTGGAATCCTCAATCTTTCGATTTCGCTAAGATGCGACGTATCAATCGATACAGAATCGCGATACCAATTTTATCGTATTGAGAGACTGTAGTTGCATAAAATGACGAATTCTGACTCCCGTACACCCAGCCAAACTCTCGGAAACGGCGGGAATCCTCGATCTTTCGATTTCGCTAAGCTTCGACGTATCAATCGCCGCAGGACTGCGATACCAGTTTTATCGAATTGAAAGTATGTAGTTGCATAAAGTAAAGGATTTTGACACCAGTACACCCCGCGAATGTCGCAGAAACGCTCGGATTCCTCGATCTTTCGATTTCGCTAAGATGCGACGTATCAATCGAAACAGAACTGCGATACCAGTTTTATCGTATTGAGAGTGTGTAGTTACATGAAATGAAGAATTTTTACACACGTACACCCAGCCTAACTCTCAGAATCGACGGGAATCCTCGATCTTTCGATTTCGCTAAGCTTCGACGTATCAATCGCTGGAGCACCACGATACCAGTTTTATCGTATTGAGAATGTGTAGTTTCAGAAAGTAAAGGATTTTGACACCCGTACACCCCGCGAATGTCGCAGAAACGCAAGGAATCCTCGATCTTTCGATTTCGCTAAGATGCGACGTATCAATCGATACAGAACTGCGATACCAGTTTTATCGTATTGAGAGTGTGTAGTTACATGAAATGAAGAATTTTTACACACGTACACCCAGCCAAACTGTCAGAAACGGCGGGAATCCTCGATCTTCCGATTTCTCTAAGCTTCGACGTATCAATCGCTGCAGTACCACGATACCAGTTGTAGCCTATTGAGAATGTGTAGTTGCATAATGTCGAGGTTTCTGACACTCGTACACCCAGCCAATCTCTTAGAAACGGCGGGAATCTGCGATCTCTCGATTTCGCTAAGCTTCGACGTTTCAATCGCTGCAGCACCACGATACCAGTTTTATCGTATTGAAAATGTGTAGTTGCATAAAGTAAAGGATTTTGACACCCGTAAAACCCGCGAATGTCGCAGAAACGCTCGGAATCCTCGATCTTACGATTACGCTCGAATTCGACGTATCAATCGATACAGAACTGCGATACCAGTTGTAGCCTATTGAGAATGTGTAGTTGCATAATGTTAAGGCTTCTGACGCCCGTACACCCAGCCAAACTCTCAGAAACGGCGGGAATCCTCGATCTTTCGATTTCGCTAAGCTTCGACGTATCAATCGCCGCAGAACTGCGCTACCAGTTTTATCGTATTGAGAGTATGTAGTTGCATGAAACAAAGAATTTCGTCACCCGTACACCCCGCGAATGTCGCAGAAACGCTCGGAATCCTCGATCTTTCGATTTCGCTAAGATGCGACGTATCAATCGATACAGAACTGCGATACCAGTTTTATCGTATTGAGAGTGTGTAGTTGCATGAAATGAAGAATTTTGACACCAGTACACCCAACCAATCTCTCAGAAACGGTGGGAATCCTCGATCTTTCGATTTCGCTAAACTTCGACGTATCAATCGCCGCAGTACCACGATACCAGTTGTAGCCTATTGAGACTGTGTAGTTGCATATTGTTAAGGCTTCTGACACCCGTACACCCAGCCAAACTTTTAGAAACGGCGGGAATCCTCGATCTTTCGATTTCGCTAAGCTTCGACGTATCAATCGCTGCAGAACTGCGATACCAGTTTTATCGTATTGAGAATGTGTAGTTGCATAAAGTAAAGGATTTTGACACCAGTACACCCCGCGAATGTCGCAGAAACGCTCGGAATCCTCGATCTTTCGATTTCGCTAAGATGCGACGTATCAATCGAAACAGAACTGCGATACCAGTTTTATCGTATTGAGAGTGTGTAGTTACATGAAATAAAGAATTTTTACACACGTACACCCAGCCTAACTCTCAGAATCGACGGGAATCCTCGATCTTTCGATTTCGCTAAGCTTCGACGTATCAATCGCTGCATCACCACGATACCAGTTTTATCGTATTGAGAATGTGTAGTTGCATAAAGTAAAGGATTTTGACACCAGTACACCCCGCGAATGTCGCAGAAACGCTCGGAATCCTCGATCTTTCAATTTCGCTAAGATTCGACGTATCAATCGATACAGAACCGCGATACCAGTTTTATCGTATTGAGAGACTGTAAGTGCATAAAATGACGAATTCTGACACCCGTACACCCAGCCAAACTCTCAGAAACGCTCGGAATCCTCGATCTTTCGATTTCGCTAAGATGCGACGTATCAATCGATACAGAACTGCGATACCAGTTTTATCGTATTGAGAGTGTGTAGTTGCATAAAATGAAGATTTTTGACACCCGTACACCCAGCCAAACTCTCAGAAACGGCGGAAATCCGCGATCTCTCGATTTCGCTAAGCTTCGACGTATCAATCGCTGCATCACCACGATACCAGTTTTATCGTATTGAGAATGTGTAGTTGCATAAAGTAAAGGATTTTGACACCCGTACACCCCGCGAATGTCGCAGAAACGCTCGGAATCCTCGATCTTTCGATTTCGCTAAGATGCGACGTATCAATCGAAACAGAACTGCGATACCAGTTTTATCGTATTGAGAGTATGTATTTGCTTGAAACAAAGAATTTCGACACCCGTACACCCCGCGAATGTCGCAGAAACGCTCGGAATGCTCGATCTTTCGATTTCGCTAAGATGCGACGTATCAATCGATACAGAACTGCGATACCAGTTTTGTCGTATTGAGAGTGTGTCGTTACATGAAATGAAGAATTTTTATACACGTACACCCAGCCAAACTCTCAGAAAGGGCGGGAATCCTCGATCTTTCGATTTCGCTAAGCTTCGGCGTATCAATGGCTGCAGTACCACGATACCAGTTTTAGCCTATTGAGAATGTGTAGTTGCATAATGTAAAGGCATCTGACACCCGTACACCCAGCCAAACTCTTAGAAACGGCTGGAATCTGCGATCTCTCGATTTCGCTAAGCTTCGACGTTTCAATCGCTGCAGCACCACGATACCAGTTTTATCGTATTGAGAATGTGTAGATGCATAAAGTAAATGATTTTGACACCCGTACAACCCGCGAATGTCGCAGAAACGCTCGGAATCCTCGATCTTACGATTTCGCTAAGATTCGACGTATCAATCGATAGAGAACCGCGATACTAGTTTTATCGTATTGAGAGTGTGTAGTTGCATAAAATGATGAATTCTGACCCCCGTACACCCAGCCAAACGCTCAGAAACGGCGGGAATCCGCGATCTCTCGATTTCGCTAAGCTTCGACGTATCAATCGCTGCAGCACCACGATACCAGTTTTATCGTATTGAGAATGTGTAGTTGCATAAAGTAAAGGATTTTGACACCCGTACACCCCGCGAATGTCGCAGAAACGCTCGGAATCCTCGATCTTTCGATTTCGCTAAGATGCGACGTATCAATCGATACAGAACTGCGATACCAGTTTTATCGTATTGAGAGTGTGTTGTTGCATAAAATGAAGAATTGTGACACCCGTACACCCAGCCAAACTCTCAGAAACGGCGGGAATCCGCGATCTCTCGATTTCGCTAAGCTTCGACGTATCAATCGCTGCAGCACCACGATACCAGTTTTATCGTATTGAGAATGTGTAGTTGCAGAAAGTAAAAGATTTTGACACCCGTACACCCCGCGAATGTCGCAGAAACGCAAGGAATCCTCGATCTTTCGATTTCGCTAAGATGCGACGTATCAATCGATACAGAACTGCGACACCAGTTTCATCGTATTGAGAGTGTGTAGTTACATGAAACCAAGAATTTTTACACAAGTACACCCAGCCAAACTCTCAGAAACGGCGGGAATCCTCGATCTTTCGATTTCGCTAAGCTTCGACGTATCAATCGCTGCAGTACCACGATACCAGTTATAGCCTATTGAGAATGTGTAGTTGCATAATGTAGAGGCTTCTGAGACTCGTACACCCAGCCAAACTCTTAGAAACGGCGGGAATCTGCGATCTCTCGATTTCGCTAAGCTTCGACGTTTCAATCGCTGCAGCACCACGATACCAGTTTTATCGTATTGAGAATGTGTAGTTGCATAAAGTAAAGGATTTTGACATCTGTAGAATCCGCGAATGTCGCAGAAACGCTCGGAATCCTCGATCTTTCGATTTCGCTCGAATTCGACGTATCAATCGATACAGAACCGCGATACCAGTTTTAGCCTATTGAGAATGTGTAGTGGCATAATGTTAAGGCTTCTGACACCCGTACACCCAGCCAAACTCTTAGAAACGGCGGGAATCCTCGATCTTTCGATTTCGCTAAGCTTCGACGTATCAATCGCTGCAGAACTGCGATACCAGTGTTATCGTATTGAGAGTATGTAGTTGCGTGGAACAAAGAATTTTGACACCCGTACACCCCGCGAATGTCGCAGAAACGCTCGGAATCCTCGATCTTTCGATTACGCTACGATGCGACGTATCAATCGATACAGAACTGCGATCCAGTTTTATCGTATTGAGAATGTGTAGTTGCAGAAGGTAAAGGATTTTGACACCCGTACACCCCGCGAATGTCGCAGAAACGCACGGAATCCTCGATCTTTCGATTTCGCTAAGATGCGACGTATCAATCGATACAGAACTGCGATACCAGTTTTATCGTATTGAGAGTGTTTAGTCACATGAAATGAAGAATTTTTACACACGTACACACAGCCAAACTCTCAGAAACGGCGGGAATCCTCGATCTTTCGATTTCGCTAAGCTTCGACGTATCAATCGCTGCAGTACCACGATACAAGTTTTAGAATATTGAGAATGTGTAGTTGCATAATGTAGAGGCTTCTGACACTCGTACACCCAGCCAATCTCTTAGAAACGGCGGGAATCTGCGATCTCTCGATTTCGCTAAGCTTCAACGTTTCAATCGCTGCAGCTCCACGATACCAGTTTTATCGTATTGAGAATGTGTAGTTGCATAAAGTAAAGGATTTTGACACCCGTACAACCCGCGAATGTCGCAGAAACGCTCGGAATCCTCGATCTTACGATTACGCTCGAATTCGACGTATCAATCGATACAGAACCGCGATACCAGTTTTAGCCTATTGAGAATGTGTAGTTGCATAAT
This sequence comes from Clistopyga incitator, assembly GCA_947507545.1. Lineage (NCBI taxonomy): Eukaryota > Metazoa > Arthropoda > Insecta > Hymenoptera > Ichneumonidae > Clistopyga > Clistopyga incitator. Next base: position 7,352,243 of record OX382187.1, on the reverse strand, counting down.
GTTAAGGCTTCGGACACCCGTACACCCAGCCAAACTCTTAGAAACGGCGGGAATCCTCGATCTTTCGATTTCGCTAAGATGCGACGTATCAATCGATACAGAACTGCGATACCAGTTTTATCGTATTGAGAGTGTGTAGTTGCATAAAATGAAGAATTTTGACACCCGTACACTCAGCCAAACTCTCAGAAACGGCGGGAATCCGCGATCTCTCGATTTCGCTATGCTTCGACGTATCAATCGCTGCAGCACCACGATACCAGTTTTATCGTATTGAGAATGTGTAGTTGCAGAAAGTAAAAGATTTTGACACCCGTACACCCCGCGGATGTCGCAGAAACGCAAGGAATCCTCGATCTTTCGATTTCGCTGAGATGCGACGTATCAATCGATACAGAACTGCGACACCAGTTTCATCGTATTGACAGTGTGTAGTTACATGAAATGAAGAATTTTTACACAAGTACACCCAGCCAAACTCTCAGAAACGGCGGGAATCCTCGATCTTTCGATTTCGCTAAGCTTCGACGTATCAATCGCTGCAGTACCACGATACCAGTTATAGCCTATTGAGAATGTGTAGTTGCATAATGTAGAGGCTTCTGACACTCGTACACCCAGCCAAACTCTTAGAAATGGCGGGAATCTTCGAACTCTCGATTTCGCTAAGCTTCGACGTTTCAATCGCTGCAGCACCACGATACCAGTTTCATCGTATTGAGAATGTGTAGTTGCATAAAGTAAAGGATTTTGACACCCGTACAATCCGCGAATGTCGCAGAAACGCTCGGAATCCTCGATCTTTCGATTTCGCTAAGATGCGACGTATCAATCGATACAGAACTGCGATACCAGTTTTATCGTATTGAGAGTGTGTAGTTGCATAAAATGAAGAATTTTGACACCCGTACACCCAGCCAAACTCTCAGAAACGGCGGGAATCCGCGATCTCTCGATTTCGCTAAGCTTCGACGTATAAATTGCTGCAGCACCACGATACCAGTTTTATCGTATTGAGAATGTGTAGTTGCAGAAAGTAAAGGATTTTGACACCCGTACACCCCGCGAATGTCGCAGAAACGCTCGGAATCCTCGATCTTTCGATTTCGCTAAGATGCGACGTATCAATCGATACAGAACTGCGATACCAGTTTTATCGTATTGAGAGTGTGTAGTTACATAAATCGAAGAATTTTGACACCCGTACACCCAGCAAAACTCTCAGAAACGGCGGAAATCCGCGATCTCTCGATTTCGCTAAGCTTCGACGTATCAATCGCTGCATCACCACGATACCAGTTTTATCGTATTGAGAATGTGTAGTTGCATGAAACAAACAATTTTGACACCCGTACACCCCGCGAATGTCGCAGAAACGCTCGGAATCCTCGATCTTTCGATTTCGCTAAGATGCGACGTATCAATCGAAGCAGAACTGCGATACCAGTTTTATCGTATTGAGAGTGTGTAGTTGCATAAAATGAAGAATTTTGACACCCGTACACCCAACTAAACTCCCAGAAACGACGGGTATCCCCGATCTTTCGATTTCGCTAAGCTACGACGTATCAATCGCCGCAGAACTGCGATACCAGTTTTATCGTATTGAGATTGTGTAGTTGCATGAAACAAAGAATTTCGACACCCGTACACCCCGCGAATGTCGCAGAATCGCTCGGAATCCTCGATCTTTCGATTTCGCTAAGATGCGACGTATCAATCGATACAGAACTGCGATACCAGTTTTATCGTATTGAGAGTGTGTAGTTACATAAATCGAAGAATTTTGACACCCGTACACCCAGCCTAACTCTCAGAAACGGCGGAAATCCGCGATCTCTCGATTTCGCTAAGCTTCGACGTATCAATCGCTGCATCACCACGATACCAGTTTTATCGTATTGAGAATGTGTAGTTGCATAAAGTAAAGGATTTTGACACCAGTACACCCCGCGAATATCGCAGAAACGCTCGGAATCCTCGATCTTTCGATTTCGCTAAGATGCGACGTATCAATCGAAACAGAACTGCGATACCAGTTTTATCGTATTGAGAGTGTGTAGTTACATGAAATGAAGATTTTTTACACACGTACACCCAGCCTAACTCTCAGAATCGACGGGAATCCTCGATCTTTCGATTTCGCTAAGCTTCGACGTATCAATCGCCGCAGAACTGCGATACCAGTTTTATCGTATTGAGAGTATGTAGTTGCATGAAACAAAGAATTTCGACACCCGTACACCCCGCGAATGTCGCAGAAACGCTCGGGATTTTCGATCTTTCGATTTCGCTAAGATGCGACGTATCAATCGATACAGAACTGCGATACCAGTTTTATCGTATTGAGAGTGTGTAGTTGCATGAAATGAAGAATTTTGACACCAGTACACCCAGCCAATCTCTCAGAAACGGTGGGAATCCTCGATCTATCGATTTAGCTAAACTTCGAAGTCTCAATCGCTGCAGTACCACGATACCAGTTGTAGCCTATTGAGACTGTGTAGTTGCATAATTTTAAGTCTTCTGACACCCGTACACCCAGCCAAACTCTTAGAAACGGCGGGAATCCTCGATCTTTCGATTTCGCTAAGCTTCGACGTATCAATCGCTGCAGAACTGCAATACCAGTTTTATCGTATTGAGAGTATGTAGTTGCATGAAACAAAGAATTTTGACACCCGTACACCCCGCGAATGTCGCAGAAACACTTGGAATCCTCGATCTTTCGATTTCGCTAAGATGCGATGTATCAATCGATACAGAACTGCGATACATGTTTTATCGTATTGAGAGTGTGTAGTTGCATAGTATGAAGAATTTTGACACCCGTACACCCAGCCAAACTCTCGGAAACGGCGGGAATCCGCGATCTCTCGATTTCATTAATCTTCGACGTATCAATCGCTGCAGCACCACGATACCAGTTTTATCGTATTGCGAATGTGTAGTTGCATAAAGTAAAGGATTTTGACACCCGTACACCCCGCGAATGTCGCAGAAACGCTCGGAATCCTCGATCTTTCGATTCCGCTAAGATGCGACGTATTAATCGATACAGAACTGCGATACCAGTTTTGTCGTAATGAGAGTGTGTAGTTGCATAAAATGAAGAATTTTGACACCCGTACACCCAGCAAAACTCTTAGAAACGGCGGAAATCCGCGATCTCTCGATTTCGCTAAGCTTCGACGTATCAATCGCTGCATCACCACGATACCAGTTTTATCGTATTGAGAATGTGTAGTTGCATAAAGTAAAAGATTTTGACACCCGTTCACCCCGCGAATGTCGCAGAAACGCTCGGAATCCTCGATCTTTCGATTTCGCTAAGATGCGACGTATCAATCGAAACAGAACAGCGATACCAGTTTTATCGTATTGAGAGTGTGTAGTTACATGAAATGAAGAATTTTTACACACGTACACCCAGCCAAACTCTCAGAAACGGCGGGAATCCTCGATCTTTCGATGTCGCTAAGCTTCGACGTATCAATCGCTGCAGTACCACGATACCAGTTTTAGCCTATTGAGAATGTGTAGTTGCATAATGTAAAGGCATCTGACACCCGTACACCCAGCCAAACTCTTAGAAACGGCTGGAATCTGCGATCTCTCGATTTCGGTAAGCTTCGACGTTTCAATCGCTGCAGCACCACGATACCAGTTTTATCGTATTGAGAATGTGTAGTTGCATAAATTAAATGATTTTGACACCCGTACACCCCGCGAATGTCGCAGAATCGCTCGGGATTTTCGATCTTTCGATTTCGCTAAGATGCGACGTATCAATCGATACAGAACTGCGATACCAGTTTTATCGTATTGAGAGTGTGTAGTTGCATAAAATGAAGAATTTTGACACCCGTACACCCAGCAAAACTCTTAGAAACGGCGGAAATCCGCGATCTCTCGATTTCGCTAAGCTTCGACGTATCAATCGCTGCATCACCACGATACCAGTTTTAGCCTATTGAGAATGTGTAGTTGCATAATGTAAAGGCATCTGACACCCGTACACCCAGCCAAACTCTTAGAAACGGCTGGAATCTGCGATCTCTCGATTTCGGTAAGCTTCGACGTTTCAATCGCTGCAGCACCACGATACCAGTTTTATCGTATTGAGAATGTGTAGTTGCATAAATTAAATGATTTTGACACCCGTACACCCCGCGAATGTCGCAGAATCGCTCGGAATCCTCGATCTTTCGATTTCGCTAAGATGCGACGTATCAATCGATACAGAACTGCGATACCAGTTTTATCGTATTGAGAGTGTGTAGTTGCATAAAATGAAGAATTTTGACACCCGTACACCCAGCCAAACTCTCAGAAACGGCGGGAATCCGCGATCTCTCGATTTCGCTAAGCTTCGACGTATCAATCGCTGCAGCACCACGATACCAGTTTTATCGTATTGAGAATGTGTAGTTGCAGAAAGTAACGGATTTTGACACCCGTACACCCCGCGAATGTCGCAGAAACGCAAGGAATCCTCGATCTTTTGATTTCGCTAAGATGCGATGTATCAATCGATACAGAACTGCGATACCAGTTTTATCGTATTGAGAGTGTGTAGTTGCATAAACTGAAGAATTTTGACACCGATACACCCAGCCAAACTCTCAGAAACGGCGGGAATCCGCGATCTCTCGATTTCGCTAAGCTTCGACGTATCAATCGCTGCAGCACCACGATACCAGTTTTATCGTATTGAGAATGTGTAGTTGCAGAAAGTAAAGGATTTTGACACCCGTACACCCCGCGAATGTCGCAGAAACGCAAGGAATTTTCGGTCTTTCGATTTCGCTAAGATGCGACGTATCAATCGATACAGAACTGCGATACCAGTTTTATCGTATTGAGAGACTGTAGTTGCATAAAATGACGAATTCTGACTCCCGTACACCCAGCCAAACTCTTAGAAACGGCGAGAATCCTCGATCTTTCGATTTCGCTAAGCTTCGACGTATCAATCGCCGCAGAACTGCGCTACCAGTTTTATCGTATTCAGTGTATGTAGTTGCATGAAACAAAGAATTTCGTCACCCGTACACCCCGCGAATGTCGCAGAAACGCTCGGAATCCTCGATCTTTCGATTTCGCTAAGATGCGACGTATCAATCGATACAGAACTGCGATACCAGTTTTATCGTATTGAGAGTGTGTAGTTGCATGAAATGAAGAATTTTGACACCAGTACACCCAACCAATCTCTCAGAAACGGTGGGAATCCTCGATCTTTCGATTTCGCTAAACTTCGACGTATCAATCGCCGCAGTACCACGATACCAGTTGTAGCCTATTGAGACTGTGTAGTTGCATATTGTTAAGGCTTCTGACACCCGTACACCCAGCCAAACTTTTAGAAACGGCGGGAATCCTCGATCTTTCGATTTCGCTAAGCTTCGACGTATCAATCGCTGCAGAACTGCGATACCAGTTTTATCGTATTGAGAATGTGTAGTTGCATAAAGTAAAGGATTTTGACACCAGTACACCCCGCGAATGTCGCAGAAACGCTCGGAATCCTCGATCTTTCGATTTCGCTAAGATGCGACGTATCAATCGAAACAGAACTGCGATACCAGTTTTATCGTATTGAGAGTGTGTAGTTACATGAAATGAAGAATTTTTACACACGTACACCCAGCCTAACTCTCAGAATCGACGGGAATCCTCGATCTTTCGATTTCGCTAAGCTTCGACGTATCAATCGCTGCATCACCACGATACCAGTTTTATCGTATTGAGAATGTGTAGTTGCATAAAGTAAAGGATTTTGACACCAGTACACCCCGCGAATGTCGCAGAAACGCTCGGAATCCTCGATCTTTCAATTTCGCTAAGATTCGACGTATCAATCGATACAGAACCGCGATACCAGTTTTATCGTATTGAGAGACTGTAAGTGCATAAAATGACGAATTCTGACACCCGTACACCCAGCCAAACTCTCAGAAACGCTCGGAATCCTCGATCTTTCGATTTCGCTAAGATGCGACGTATCAATCGATACAGAACTGCGATACCAGTTTTATCGTATTGAGAGTGTGTAGTTGCATAAAATGAAGATTTTTGACACCCGTACACCCAGCCAAACTCTCAGAAACGGCGGAAATCCGCGATCTCTCGATTTCGCTAAGCTTCGACGTATCAATCGCTGCATCACCACGATACCAGTTTTATCGTATTGAGAATGTGTAGTTGCATAAAGTAAAGGATTTTGACACCCGTACACCCCGCGAATGTCGCAGAAACGCTCGGAATCCTCGATCTTTCGATTTCGCTAAGATGCGACGTATCAATCGAAACAGAACTGCGATACCAGTTTTATCGTATTGAGAGTATGTATTTGCTTGAAACAAAGAATTTCGACACCCGTACACCCCGCGAATGTCGCAGAAACGCTCGGAATGCTCGATCTTTCGATTTCGCTAAGATGCGACGTATCAATCGATACAGAACTGCGATACCAGTTTTGTCGTATTGAGAGTGTGTCGTTACATGAAATGAAGAATTTTTATACACGTACACCCAGCCAAACTCTCAGAAAGGGCGGGAATCCTCGATCTTTCGATTTCGCTAAGCTTCGGCGTATCAATGGCTGCAGTACCACGATACCAGTTTTAGCCTATTGAGAATGTGTAGTTGCATAATGTAAAGGCATCTGACACCCGTACACCCAGCCAAACTCTTAGAAACGGCTGGAATCTGCGATCTCTCGATTTCGCTAAGCTTCGACGTTTCAATCGCTGCAGCACCACGATACCAGTTTTATCGTATTGAGAATGTGTAGATGCATAAAGTAAATGATTTTGACACCCGTACAACCCGCGAATGTCGCAGAAACGCTCGGAATCCTCGATCTTACGATTTCGCTAAGATTCGACGTATCAATCGATAGAGAACCGCGATACTAGTTTTATCGTATTGAGAGTGTGTAGTTGCATAAAATGATGAATTCTGACCCCCGTACACCCAGCCAAACGCTCAGAAACGGCGGGAATCCGCGATCTCTCGATTTCGCTAAGCTTCGACGTATCAATCGCTGCAGCACCACGATACCAGTTTTATCGTATTGAGAATGTGTAGTTGCATAAAGTAAAGGATTTTGACACCCGTACACCCCGCGAATGTCGCAGAAACGCTCGGAATCCTCGATCTTTCGATTTCGCTAAGATGCGACGTATCAATCGATACAGAACTGCGATACCAGTTTTATCGTATTGAGAGTGTGTTGTTGCATAAAATGAAGAATTGTGACACCCGTACACCCAGCCAAACTCTCAGAAACGGCGGGAATCCGCGATCTCTCGATTTCGCTAAGCTTCGACGTATCAATCGCTGCAGCACCACGATACCAGTTTTATCGTATTGAGAATGTGTAGTTGCAGAAAGTAAAAGATTTTGACACCCGTACACCCCGCGAATGTCGCAGAAACGCAAGGAATCCTCGATCTTTCGATTTCGCTAAGATGCGACGTATCAATCGATACAGAACTGCGACACCAGTTTCATCGTATTGAGAGTGTGTAGTTACATGAAACCAAGAATTTTTACACAAGTACACCCAGCCAAACTCTCAGAAACGGCGGGAATCCTCGATCTTTCGATTTCGCTAAGCTTCGACGTATCAATCGCTGCAGTACCACGATACCAGTTATAGCCTATTGAGAATGTGTAGTTGCATAATGTAGAGGCTTCTGAGACTCGTACACCCAGCCAAACTCTTAGAAACGGCGGGAATCTGCGATCTCTCGATTTCGCTAAGCTTCGACGTTTCAATCGCTGCAGCACCACGATACCAGTTTTATCGTATTGAGAATGTGTAGTTGCATAAAGTAAAGGATTTTGACATCTGTAGAATCCGCGAATGTCGCAGAAACGCTCGGAATCCTCGATCTTTCGATTTCGCTCGAATTCGACGTATCAATCGATACAGAACCGCGATACCAGTTTTAGCCTATTGAGAATGTGTAGTGGCATAATGTTAAGGCTTCTGACACCCGTACACCCAGCCAAACTCTTAGAAACGGCGGGAATCCTCGATCTTTCGATTTCGCTAAGCTTCGACGTATCAATCGCTGCAGAACTGCGATACCAGTGTTATCGTATTGAGAGTATGTAGTTGCGTGGAACAAAGAATTTTGACACCCGTACACCCCGCGAATGTCGCAGAAACGCTCGGAATCCTCGATCTTTCGATTACGCTACGATGCGACGTATCAATCGATACAGAACTGCGATCCAGTTTTATCGTATTGAGAATGTGTAGTTGCATAAAATGAAGAATTTTGACACCCGTACACCCAGCCAAACTTTCAGAAACGGCGGGAATCCGCGATCTCTCGATTTCGCTAAGCTTCGACGTATCAATCGCTGCAGTACCACGATACCAGTTTTAGCCTATTGAGAATGTGTAGTTGCAGAAGGTAAAGGATTTTGACACCCGTACACCCCGCGAATGTCGCAGAAACGCACGGAATCCTCGATCTTTCGATTTCGCTAAGATGCGACGTATCAATCGATACAGAACTGCGATACCAGTTTTATCGTATTGAGAGTGTTTAGTCACATGAAATGAAGAATTTTTACACACGTACACACAGCCAAACTCTCAGAAACGGCGGGAATCCTCGATCTTTCGATTTCGCTAAGCTTCGACGTATCAATCGCTGCAGTACCACGATACAAGTTTTAGAATATTGAGAATGTGTAGTTGCATAATGTAGAGGCTTCTGACACTCGTACACCCAGCCAATCTCTTAGAAACGGCGGGAATCTGCGATCTCTCGATTTCGCTAAGCTTCAACGTTTCAATCGCTGCAGCTCCACGATACCAGTTTTATCGTATTGAGAATGTGTAGTTGCATAAAGTAAAGGATTTTGACACCCGTACAACCCGCGAATGTCGCAGAAACGCTCGGAATCCTCGATCTTACGATTACGCTCGAATTCGACGTATCAATCGATACAGAACCGCGATACCAGTTTTAGCCTATTGAGAATGTGTAGTTGCATAATGTTAAGGCTTCTGACACCCGTACACCCAGCCAAACTCTTAGAAACGGCGGGAATCCTCGATCTTTCGATTTCGCTAAGATGCGACGTATCAATCGATACAGAACTGCGATACCAGTTTTATCGTATTGAGAGTGTGTAGTTGCATAAAATGAAGAATTTTGACACCCGTACACTCAGCCAAACTCTCAGAAACGGCGGGAATCCGCGATCTCTCGATTTCGCTATGCTTCGACGTATCAATCGCTGCAGCACCACGATACCAGTTTTATCGTATTGAGAATGTGTAGTTGCAGAAAGTAAAAGATTTTGACACCCGTACACCCCGCGGATGTCGCAGAAACGCAAGGAATCCTCGATCTTTCGATTTCGCTGAGATGCGACGTATCAATCGATACAGAACTGCGACACCAGTTTCATCGTATTGACAGTGTGTAGTTACATGAAATGAAGAATTTTTACACAAGTACACCCAGCCAAACTCTCAGAAACGGCGGGAATCCTCGATCTTTCGATTTCGCTAAGCTTCGACGTATCAATCGCTGCAGTACCACGATACCAGTTATAGCCTATTGAGAATGTGTAGTTGCATAATGTAGAGGCTTCTGACACTCGTACACCCAGCCAAACTCTTAGAAATGGCGGGAATCTGCGAACTCTCGATTTCGCTAAGCTTCGACGTTTCAATCGCTGCAGCACCACGATACCAGTTTCATCGTATTGAGAATGTGTAGTTGCATAAAGTAAAGGATTTTGACACCCGTACAATCCGCGAATGTCGCAGAAACGCTCGGAATCCTCGATCTTTCGATTTCGCTAAGATGCGACGTATCAATCGATACAGAACTGCGATACCAGTTTTATCGTATTGAGAGTGTGTAGTTGCATAAAATGAAGAATTTTGACACCCGTACACCCAGCCAAACTCTCAGAAACGGCGGGAATCCGCGATCTCTCGATTTCGCTAAGCTTCGACGTATAAATTGCTGCAGCACCACGATACCAGTTTTATCGTATTGAGAATGTGTAGTTGCAGAAAGTAAAGGATTTTGACACCCGTACACCCCGCGAATGTCGCAGAAACGCTCGGAATCCTCGATCTTTCGATTTCGCTAAGATGCGACGTATCAATCGATACAGAACTGCGATACCAGTTTTATCGTATTGAGAGTGTGTAGTTACATAAATCGAAGAATTTTGACACCCGTACACCCAGCAAAACTCTCAGAAACGGCGGAAATCCGCGATCTCTCGATTTCGCTAAGCTTCGACGTATCAATCGCTGCATCACCACGATACCAGTTTTATCGTATTGAGAATGTGTAGTTGCATGAAACAAACAATTTTGACACCCGTACACCCCGCGAATGTCGCAGAAACGCTCGGAATCCTCGATCTTTCGATTTCGCTAAGATGCGACGTATCAATCGAAGCAGAACTGCGATACCAGTTTTATCGTATTGAGAGTGTGTAGTTGCATAAAATGAAGAATTTTGACACCCGTACACCCAACTAAACTCCCAGAAACGACGGGTATCCCCGATCTTTCGATTTCGCTAAGCTACGACGTATCAATCGCCGCAGAACTGCGATACCAGTTTTATCGTATTGAGATTGTGTAGTTGCATGAAACAAAGAATTTCGACACCCGTACACCCCGCGAATGTCGCAGAATCGCTCGGAATCCTCGATCTTTCGATTTCGCTAAGATGCGACGTATCAATCGATACAGAACTGCGATACCAGTTTTATCGTATTGAGAGTGTGTAGTTGCATAAAATGAAGAATTTTGACACCCGTACAACCAGCCAAACTCTCAGAAACGGCGGGAATCCGCGATCTCTCGATTTCGCTAAGCTTCGACGTATCAATCGCTGCAGTACCATGATACCAGTTTTAGCCTATTGAGAATGTGTAGTTGCAGAAAGTAAAGGATTTTGACACCCGTACACCCCGCGAATGTCGCAGAAACGCAAGGAATCCTCGATCTTTCGATTTCGCTAAGATGCGACGTATCAATCGATACAGAACTGCGATACCAGTTTTATCGTATTGAGAGTGTGTAGTTACATGAAATGAAGAATTTTTACACGGAACACCCAGCCAAACTCTCAGAAACGGCGGGAATCCGCGATCTCTCGATTTCGCTAAGCTTCGACGTATCAATCGCTGCAGCACCACGATACCAGTTTTATCGTATTGAGAATGTGTAGTTGCATAAAGTAAAGGATTTTGAAACCCGTACACCCCGCGAATGTCGCAGAAACGCTCGGAATCCTCGATTCTTCGATTTCGCTAAGATGCGACGTATCAATCGAAGCAGAACTGCGATACCCGTTTTATCGTATTGAGAGTGTGTAGTTGCATAAAATGAAGAATTTCTACACCCGTACACCCAGACAAACTCGCATAAACGACGGGAATCCTCGATCTTTCGATTTCGCTAAGCTTCGACGTATCAATCGCCGCAGAACTGCGATACCAGTTTTATGGTATTAATAGTGTGTAGTTGCATGAAACAAAGAATTTTGACATCCGTACACCCCGCGAATGTCGCAGAAACACTCGGAATCCTCGATCTTTCGATTTCGCTAAGATGCGACGTATCAATCGATACAGAACTGCGATACCAGTTTTATCGTATTGAGAGTGTGTAGTTGCATAAAATGAAGAATTTTGACACCCGTACACCCAGCCAAACTCTCAGAAACGGCGGGAATCCGCGATCTCTCGATTTCGCTATGCTTCGACGTATCAATCGCTGCAGCACCACGATACCAGTTTTATCGTATTGAGAATGTGTAGTTGCAGAAAGTAAAAGATTTTGACACCCGTACACCCCGCGGATGTCGCAGAAACGCAAGGAATCCTCGATCTTTCGATTTCGCTAGGATGCGACGTATCAATCGATACAGAACTGCGACACCAGTTTCATCGTATTGACAGTGTGTAGTTACATGAAATGAAGAATTTTTACACAAGTACACCCAGCCAAACTCTCAGAAACGGCGGGAATCCTCGATCTTTCGATTTCGCTAAGCTTCGACGTATCAATCGCTGCAGTACCACGATACCAGTTATAGCCTATTGAGAATGTGTAGTTGCATAATGTAGAGGCTTCTGACACTCGTACACCCAGCCAAACTCTTAGAAACGGCGGGAATCTGCGAACTCTCGATTTCGCTAAGCTTCGACGTTTCAATCGCTGCAGCACCACGATACCAGTTTCATCGTATTGAGAATGTGTAGTTGCATAAAGTAAAGGATTTTGACACCCGTACAATCCGCGAATGTCGCAGAAACGCTCGGAATCCTCGATCTTTCGATTTCGCTAAGATGCGACGTATCAATCGATACAGAACTGCGATACCAGTTTTATCGTATTGAGAGTGTGTAGTTGCATAAAATGAAGAATTTTGACACCCGTACACCCAGCCAAACTCTCAGAAACGGCGGGAATCCGCGATCTCTCGATTTCGCTAAGCTTCGACGTATAAATTGCTGCAGCACCACGATACAAGTTTTATCGTATTGAGAATGTGTAGTTGCATAAAGTAAAGGATTTTGACACCCGTACACCCCGCGAATGTCGCAGAAACGCTCGGAATCCACGATCTTTCGATTTCGCTAAGATGCGACGTATCAATAGATACAGAACTGCGATACCAGTTTTATCGTATTGAGAGTGTGTAGTTACATAAATCGAAGAATTTTGACACCCGTACACCCAGCAAAACTCTCAGAAACGGCGGAAATCCGCGATCTCTCGATTTCGCTAAGCTTCGACGTATCATCCGCTGCATCACCACGATACCAGTTTTATCGTATTGAGAATGTGTAGTTGCATGAAACAAAGAATTTTGACACCCGTACACCCCGCGAATGTCGCAGAAACGCTCGGAATCCTCGATCTTTCGATTTCGCTAAGATGCGACGTATCAATCGATACAGAACTGCGATACCAGTTTTATCGTATTGAGAGTGTGTAGTTGCATAAAATGAAGAATTTTGACACCCGTACACCCAACTAAACTCCCAGAAACGACGGGTATCCCCGATCTTTCGATTTCGGTAAGCTACGACGTATCAATCGCCGCAGAACTGCGATACCAGTTTTATCGTATTGAGATTGTGTAGTTGCATGAAACAAAGAATTTCGACACCCGTACACCCCGCGAATGTCGCAGAATCGCTCGGAATCCTCGATCTTTCGATTTCGCTAAGATGCGACGTATCAATCGATACAGAACTGCGATACCAGTTTTATCGTATTGAGAGTGTGTAGTTGCATAAAATGAAGAATTTTGACACCCGTACACCCAGCCAAACTCTCAGAAACGGCGGGAATCCGCGATCTCTCGATTTCGCTAAGCTTCGACGTATCAATCGCTGCAGTACCATGATACCAGTTTTAGCCTATTGAGAATGTGTAGTTGCAGAAAGTAAAGGATTTTGACACCCGAACACCCCGCGAATGTCGCAGAAACGCAAGGAATCCTCGATCTTTCGATTTCGCTAAGATGCGACGTATCAATCGATACAGAACTGCGATACCAGTTTTATCGTATTGAGAGTGTGTAGTTACATGAAATGAAGAATTTTTACACGGAACACCCAGCCAAACTCTCAGAAACGGCGGGAATCCGCGATCTCTCGATTTCGCTAAGCTTCGACGTATCAATCGCTGCAGCACCACGATACCAGTTTTATCGTATTGAGAATGTGTAGTTGCATAAAGTAAAGGATTATGACACCCGTACACCCCGCGAATGTCGCAGAAACGCTCGGAATCCTCGATCATTCGATTTCGCTAAGATGCGACGTATCAATCGAAGCAGAACTGCGATACCAGTTTTATCGTATTGAGAGTGTGTAGTTGCATAAAATGAAGAATTTTGACAACCGTACACCCAGACAAACTCCCAGAAACGACGGGAATCCTCGATCTTTCGATTTCGCTAAGCTTCGACGTATCAATCGCCGCAGAACTGCGATACCAGTTTTATGGTATTGAGAGTGTGTTGTTGCATGAAACAAAGAATTTTGACATCCGTACACCCCGCGAATGTCGCAGAAACACTCGGAATCCTCGATCTTTCGATTTCGCTAAGATGCGACGTATCAATCGATACAGAACTGCGATACCAGTTTTATCGTATTGAGAGTGTGTAGTTGCATAAAATGAAGAATTTTGACACCCGTACACCCAGCATAACTCTCAGAAACGGCGGGAATCCGCGATCTCTCGATTTCGCTAAGCTTCGACGTATCAATCGCTGCAGCACCATGATACCAGTTTTATCGTATTGAGAATGTGTAGTTGCATAAAGTAAAGGATTATGACACCCGTACACCCCGCGAATGTCGCAGAAACGCTCGGAATCCTCGATCATTCGATTTCGCTAAGATGCGACGTATCAATCGATACAGAACTGCGATACCAGTTTTATCGTATTGAGAGTGTGTAGTTACATGAAATGAAGAATTTTTACACGGAACACCCAGCCAAACTCTCAGAAACGGCGGGAATCCGCGATCTCTCGATTTCGCTAAGCTTCGACGTATCAATCGCTGCAGCACCACGATACCAGTTTTATCGTATTGAGAATGTGTAGTTGCATAAAGTAAAGGATTTTGAAACCCGTACACCCCGCGAATGTCGCAGAAACGCTCGGAATCCTCGATTCTTCGATTTCGCTAAGATGCGACGTATCAATCGATACAGAACTGCGATACCAGTTTTATCGTATTGAGAGTGTGTAGTTGCATAAAATGAAGAATTTTGACACCCGTACACCCAGCCAAACTCTCAGAAACGGCGGGAATCCGCGATCTCTCGATTTCGCTAAGCTTCGACGTATAAATTGCTGCAGCACCACGATACAAGTTTTATCGTATTGAGAATGTGTAGTTGCATAAAGTAAAGGATTTTGACACCCGTACACCCCGCGAATGTCGCAGAAACGCTCGGAATCCACGATCTTTCGATTTCGCTAAGATGCGACGTATCAATAGATACAGAACTGCGATACCAGTTTTATCGTATTGAGAGTGTGTAGTTACATAAATCGAAGAATTTTGACACCCGTACACCCAGCAAAACTCTCAGAAACGGCGGAAATCCGCGATCTCTCGATTTCGCTAAGCTTCGACGTATCATCCGCTGCATCACCACGATACCAGTTTTATCGTATTGAGAATGTGTAGTTGCATGAAACAAAGAATTTTGACACCCGTACACCCCGCGAATGTCGCAGAAACGCTCGGAATCCTCGATCTTTCGATTTCGCTAAGATGCGACGTATCAATCGAAGCAGAACTGCGATACCAGTTTTATCGTATTGAGAGTGTGTAGTTGCATAAAATGAAGAATTTTGACACCCGTACACCCAACTAAACTCCCAGAAACGACGGGTATCCCCGATCTTTCGATTTCGGTAAGCTACGACGTATCAATCGCCGCAGAACTGCGATACCAGTTTTATCGTATTGAGATTGTGTAGTTGCATGAAACAAAGAATTTCGACACCCGTACACCCCGCGAATGTCGCAGAATCGCTCGGAATCCTCGATCTTTCGATTTCGCTAAGATGCGACGTATCAATCGATACAGAACTGCGATACCAGTTTTATCGTATTGAGAGTGTGTAGTTGCATAAAATGAAGAATTTTGACACCCGTACACCCAGCCAAACTCTCAGAAACGGCGGGAATCCGCGATCTCTCGATTTCGCTAAGCTTCGACGTATCAATCGCTGCAGTACCATGATACCAGTTTAGCCTATTGAGAATGTGTAGTTGCAGAAAGTAAAGGATTTTGACACCCGAACACCCCGCGAATGTCGCAGAAACGCAAGGAATCCTCGATCTTTCGATTTCGCTAAGATGCGACGTATCAATCGATACAGAACTGCGATACCAGTTTTATCGTATTGAGAGTGTGTAGTTACATGAAATGAAGAATTTTTACACGGAACACCCAGCCAAACTCTCAGAAACGGCGGGAATCCGCGATCTCTCGATTTCGCTAAGCTTCGACGTATCAATCGCTGCAGCACCACGATACCAGTTTTATCGTATTGAGAATGTGTAGTTGCATAAAGTAAAGGATTATGACACCCGTACACCCCGCGAATGTCGCAGAAACGCTCGGAATCCTCGATCATTCGATTTCGCTAAGATGCGACGTATCAATCGAAGCAGAACTGCGATACCAGTTTTATCGTATTGAGAGTGTGTAGTTGCATAAAATGAAGAATTTTGACAACCGTACACCCAGACAAACTCCCAGAAACGACGGGAATCCTCGATCTTTCGATTTCGCTAAGCTTCGACGTATCAATCGCCGCAGAACTGCGATACCAGTTTTATGGTATTGAGAGTGTGTTGTTGCATGAAACAAAGAATTTTGACATCCGTACACCCCGCGAATGTCGCAGAAACACTCGGAATCCTCGATCTTTCGATTTCGCTAAGATGCGACGTATCAATCGATACAGAACTGCGATACCAGTTTTATCGTATTGAGAGTGTGTAGTTGCATAAAATGAAGAATTTTGACACCCGTACACCCAGCATAACTCTCAGAAACGGCGGGAATCCGCGATCTCTCGATTTCGCTAAGCTTCGACGTATCAATCGCTGCAGCACCATGATACCAGTTTTATCGTATTGAGAATGTGTAGTTGCATAAAGTAAGGGATTTTGACACCCGTACACCCCGCGAATGTCGCAGAAACGCTCGGAATCCTCGATTTTTCGATTTCGCTAAGATGCGACGTATCAATCGATACAGAACTGCGATACCAGTTTTATCGTATTGAGAGTCTGTAGTTGCATAAAATGAACAATTTTGACACCTGTACACCCAGCCAAACTCTCAGAAACGGCGGGAATCCGCGATCTCTCGATTTCGCTAAGATGCGACGTATCAATCGATACAGAACTGCGATACCAGTTTTAGCGTATTGAGAGTGTGTAGTTGCATGAAATGAAGAATTTTGACACCAGTACACCCAGCCAATCTCTCAGAAACGGTGGGAATGTTCGATCTTTCGATTTCGCTAAACTTCGAAGTCTCAATCGCTGCAGTACCACGATACCAGTTGTAGCCTATTGAGACTGTGTAGTTGCATAATATTAAGTCTTCTGACACCCGTACACCCAGCCAAACTCTTCGAAACGGCGGGAATCCTCGATCTTTCGATTTCGCTAAGCTTCGACGTATCAATCGCTGCAGAACTGCAATACCAGTTTTATCGTATTGAGAGTATGTAGTTGCATGAAACAAAGAATTTTGACATCCGTACACCCCGCGAATGTCGCAGAAACACTCGGAATCCTCGATCTTTCGATTTCGCTAAGATGCGACGTATCAATCGATACAGAACTGCGATACCAGTTTTATCGTATTGAGAGTGTGTAGTTGCATAAAATGAAGAATTTTGACACCCGTACACCCAGCATAACTCTCAGAAACGGCGGGAATCCGCGATCTCTCGATTTCGCTAAGCTTCGACGTATCAATCGCTGCAGCACCATGATACCAGTTTTATCGTATTGAGAATGTGTAGTTGCATAAAGTAAGGGATTTTGACACCCGTACACCCCGCGAATGTCGCAGAAACGCTCGGAATCCTCGATTTTTCGATTTCGCTAAGATGCGACGTATCAATCGATACAGAACTGCGATACCAGTTTTATCGTATTGAGAGTCTGTAGTTGCATAAAATGAACAATTTTGACACCTGTACACCCAGCCAAACTCTCAGAAACGGCGGGAATCCGCGATCTCTCGATTTCGCTAAGATGCGACGTATCAATCGATACAGAACTGCGATACCAGTTTTAGCGTATTGAGAGTGTGTAGTTGCATGAAATGAAGAATTTTGACACCAGTACACCCAGCCAATCTCTCAGAAACGGTGGGAATGTTCGATCTTTCGATTTCGCTAAACTTCGAAGTCTCAATCGCTGCAGTACCACGATACCAGTTGTAGCCTATTGAGACTGTGTAGTTGCATAATATTAAGTCTTCTGACACCCGTACACCCAGCCAAACTCTTAGAAACGGCGGGAATCCTCGATCTTTCGATTTCGCTAAGCTTCGACGTATCAATCGCTGCAGAACTGCAATACCAGTTTTATCGTATTGAGAGTATGTAGTTGCATGAGACAAAGAATTTTGACACCCGTACACCCCGCGAATGTCGCAGAAACGCTCGGAATCCTCGATCTTTCGATTTCGCTAAGATGCGCCGTATCAATCGATACAGAACTGCGATACCAGTTTTATCGTATTGAGAGTGTGTAGTTGCATGAAACAAAGAATTTTGACACCCGTACACCCCGCGAATGTCGCAGAAACGCTCGGAATCCTCGATCTTTCGATTTCGCTAAGATGCGACGTATCAATCGATACAGAACTGCGATACCAGTTTTATCGAATTGAGAGTGTGTAGTTGCATGAAATGAAGAATTTTGACAACCGTACACCCAGCAAAACTCTCAGAAACGGCGGAAATCCGCGATCTCTCGATTTCGCTAAGCTTCGACGTATCAATCGCTGCATCACCACGATACCAGTTTTATCGTATTGAGAATGTGTAGTTGCATAAAGTAAGGGATTTTGACACCCGTACACCCCGCGAATGTCGCAGAAACGCTCGGAATCCTCGATCTTTCGATTTCGCTAAGATGCGACGTATCAATCGATACAGAACTGCGATACCAGTTTTATCGTAATGAGAGTGTGTAGTTGCATAAAATGAAGAATTTCGACACCCGTACACCCAGCAAAACTCTCAGAAACGGCGGGAATCCGCGATCTCTCGATTTCGCTAAGATGCGACGTATAAATCGATACAGAACTGCGATACCAGTTTTATCGTATTGAGAGTGTGTAGTTGCATGAAATGAAGAATTTTGACACCGGTACACCCAGCCAATCTCTCAGAAACGGTGGGAATGTTCGATCTTTCGATTTCGCTAAACTTCGAAGTCTCAATCGCTGCAGTACCACGATACCAGTTGTAGCCTATTGAGACTGTGTAGTTGCATAATATTAAGTCTTCTGACACCCGTACACCCAGCCAAACTCTTAGAAACGGCGGGAATCCTCGATCTTTCGATTTCGCTAAGCTTCGACGTATCAATCGCTGCAGAACTGCAATACCAGTTTTATCGTATTGAGAGTATGTAGTTGCATGAGACAAAGAATTTTGACACCCGTACACCCCGCGAATGTCGCAGAAACGCTCGGAATCCTCGATCTTTCGATTTCGCTAAGATGCGACGTATCAATCGATACAGAACTGCGATACCAGTTTTATCGTATTGAGAGTGTGTAGTTGCATGAAACAAAGAATTTTGACACCCGTACACCCCGCGAATGTCGCAGAAACGCTCGGAATCCTCGATCTTTCGATTTCGCTAAGATGCGACGTATCAATCGATACAGAACTGCGATACCAGTTTTATCGAATTGAGAGTGTGTAGTTGCATGAAATGAAGAATTTTGACAACCGTACACCCAGCAAAACTCTCAGAAACGGCGGAAATCTGCGATCTCTCGATTTCGCTAAGCTTCGACGTATCAATCGCTGCATCACCACGATACCAGTTTTATCGTATTGAGAATGTGTAGTTGCATAAAGTAAGGGATTTTGACACCCGTGCACCCCGCGAATGTCGCAGAAACGCTCGGAATCCTCGATCTTTCGATTTCGCTAAGATGCGACGTATCAATCGATACAGAACTGCGTTACCAGTTTTATCGTAATGAGAGTGTGTAGTTGCATAAAATGAAGAATTTTGACACCCGTACACCCAGCCAAACTCTCAGAAACGGCGGAAATCCGCGATCTCTCGATTTCGCTAAGCTTCGACGTATCAATCGCTGCATCACCACGATACCAGTTTTATCGTATTGAGAATGTGTAGTTGCATAAAGTAAAGGATTTTGACACCCGTACACCCCGCGAATGTCGCAGAAACGCTCGGAATCCTCGATCTTTCGATTTCGCTAAGATGCGACGTATCAATCGATACAGAACTGCGATACCAGTTTTATCGTAATGAGACTTTTTAGTTACATGAAATGAAGAATTTTTACACACGTACACCCAGCCTAACTCTCAGAAACGGCGGAAATCCGCGATCTCTCGATTTCGCTAAGCTTCGACGTATCAATCGCTGCATCACCACGATACCAGTTTTATCGTATTGAGAATGTGTAGTTGCATAAAGTAAAGGATTTTGACACCAGTACACCCCGCGAATATCGCAGAAACGCTCGGAATCCTCGATCTTTCGATTTCGCTAAGATGCGACGTATCAATCGAAACAGAACTGCGATACCAGTTTTATCGTATTGAGAGTGTGTAGTTACATGAAATGAAGATTTTTTACACACGTACACCCAGCCTAACTCTCAGAATCGACGGGAATCCTCGATCTTTCGATTTCGCTAAGCTTCGACGTATCAATCGCCGCAGAACTGCGATACCAGTTTTATCGTATTGAGAGTATGTAGTTGCATGAAACAAAGAATTTCGACACCCGTACACCCCGCGAATGTCGCAGAAACGCTCGGGATTTTCGATCTTTCGATTTCGCTAAGATGCGACGTATCAATCGATACAGAACTGCGATACCAGTTTTATCGTATTGAGAGTGTGTAGTTGCATGAAATGAAGAATTTTGACACCAGTACACCCAGCCAATCTCTCAGAAACGGTGGGAATCCTCGATCTATCGATTTAGCTAAACTT
This sequence comes from Clistopyga incitator, assembly GCA_947507545.1. Classification (NCBI taxonomy): domain Eukaryota; kingdom Metazoa; phylum Arthropoda; class Insecta; order Hymenoptera; family Ichneumonidae; genus Clistopyga; species Clistopyga incitator. The sequence goes on along the minus strand of OX382187.1, from coordinate 7,331,448 downwards.
CGAAGTCTCAATCGCTGCAGTACCACGATACCAGTTGTAGCCTATTGAGACTGTGTAGTTGCATAATTTTAAGTCTTCTGACACCCGTACACCCAGCCAAACTCTTAGAAACGGCGGGAATCCTCGATCTTTCGATTTCGCTAAGCTTCGACGTATCAATCGCTGCAGAACTGCAATACCAGTTTTATCGTATTGAGAGTATGTAGTTGCATGAAACAAAGAATTTTGACACCCGTACACCCCGCGAATGTCGCAGAAACACTTGGAATCCTCGATCTTTCGATTTCGCTAAGATGCGACGTATCAATCGATACAGAACTGCGATACATGTTTTATCGTATTGAGAGTGTGTAGTTGCATAGTATGAAGAATTTTGACACCCGTACACCCAGCCAAACTCTCGGAAACGGCGGGAATCCGCGATCTCTCGATTTCATTAATCTTCGACGTATCAATCGCTGCAGCACCACGATACCAGTTTTATCGTATTGCGAATGTGTAGTTGCATAAAGTAAAGGATTTTGACACCCGTACACCCCGCGAATGTCGCAGAAACGCTCGGAATCCTCGATCTTTCGATTTCGCTAAGATGCGACGTATCAATCGATACAGAACTGCGATACCAGTTTTGTCGTAATGAGAGGGTGTAGTTGCATAAAATGAAGAATTTTGACACCCGTACACCCAGCAAAACTCTTAGAAACGGCGGAAATCCGCGATCTCTCGATTTCGCTAAGCTTCGACGTATCAATCGCTGCATCACCACGATACCAGTTTTATCGTATTGAGAATGTGTAGTTGCATAAAGTAAAAGATTTTGACACCCGTACACCCCGCGAATGTCGCAGAATCGCTCGGAATCCTCGATCTTTCGATTTCGCTAAGATGCGACGTATCAATCGATACAGAACTGCGATACCAGTTTTATCGTATTGAGAGTGTGTAGTTGCATAAAATGAAGAATTTTGACACCCGTACACCCAGCCAAACTCTCAGAAACGGCGGGAATCCGCGATCTCTCGATTTCGCTAAGCTTCGACGTATCAATCGCTGCAGTACCACGATACCAGTTTTAGCCTATTGAGAATGTGTAGTTGCATAATGTAAAGGCATCTGACACCCGTACACCCAGCCAAACTCCTAGAAACGGCTGGAATCTGCGATCTCTCGATTTCGGTAAGCTTCGACGTTTCAATCGCTGCAGCACCACGATACCAGTTTTATCGTATTGAGAATGTGTAGTTGCATAAATTAAATGATTTTGACACCCGTACACCCCGCGAATGTCGCAGAATCGCTCGGAATCCTCGATCTTTCGATTTCGCTAAGATGCGACGTATCAATCGATACAGAACTGCGATACCAGTTTTATCGTATTGAGAGTGTGTAGATGCATAAAATGAAGAATTTTTACACACGTACACCCAGCCAAACTCTCAGAAACGGCGGGAATCCTCGATCTTTCGATGTCGCTAAGCTTCGACGTATCAATCGCTGCAGTACCACGATACCAGTTTTAGCCTATTGAGAATGTGTAGTTGCATAATGTAAAGGCATCTGACACCCGTACACCCAGCCAAACTCCTAGAAACGGCTGGAATCTGCGATCTCTCGATTTCGGTAAGCTTCGACGTTTCAATCGCTGCAGCACCACGATACCAGTTTTATCGTATTGAGAATGTGTAGTTGCATAAATTAAATGATTTTGACACCCGTACACCCCGCGAATGTCGCAGAATCGCTCGGAATCCTCGATCTTTCGATTTCGCTAAGATGCGACGTATCAATCGATACAGAACTGCGATACCAGTTTTATCGTATTGAGAGTGTGTAGTTGCATAAAATGAAGAATTTTGACACCCGTACACCCAGCCAAACTCTCAGAAACGGCGGGAATCCGCGATCTCTCGATTTCGCTAAGCTTCGACGTATCAATCGCTGCAGCACCACGATACCAGTTTTATCGTATTGAGAATGTGTAGTTGCAGAAAGTAACGGATTTTGACACCCGTACACCCCGCGAATGTCGCAGAAACGCAAGGAATCCTCGATCTTTTGATTTCGCTAAGATGCGATGTATCAATCGATACAGAACTGCGATACCAGTTTTATCGTATTGAGAGTGTGTAGTTGCATAAACTGAAGAATTTTGACACCGATACACCCAGCCAAACTCTCAGAAACGGCGGGAATCCGCGATCTCTCGATTTCGCTAAGCTTCGACGTATCAATCGCTGCAGCACCACGATACCAGTTTTATCGTATTGAGAATGTGTAGTTGCAGAAAGTAAAGGATTTTGACACCCGTACACCCCGCGAATGTCGCAGAAACGCAAGGAATTTTCGATCTTTCGATTTCGCTAAGATGCGACGTATCAATCGATACAGAACTGCGATACCAGTTTTATCGTATTGAGAGACTGTAGTTGCATAAAATGACGAATTCTGACTCCCGTACACCCAGCCAAACTCTTAGAAACGGCGAGAATCCTCGATCTTTCGATTTCGCTAAGCTTCGACATATCAATCGCCGCAGAACTGCGATACCAGTTTTATCGTATTCAGGGTATGTAGTTGCATGAAACAAAGAATTTCGACACCCGTACACCTCGCGAATGTCGCAGAAACGCTCGGAATCCTCGATCTTTCGATTTCGCTAAGATGCGACGTATCAATCGATACAGAACTGCGATAACAGTTTTATCGTTTTGAGAGTGTGTAGTTGCATGAAATGAAGAATTTTGACACCAGTACACCCAGCCAATCCCTCAGAAACGCTGGGAATCCTCGATCTTTCGATTTCGCTAAACTTCGACGTCTCAATCGCTGCAGTACCACGATACCAGTTGTAGCCTATTGAGACTGTGTAGTTGCATAATGTTAAGGCTTCTGACACCCGTACACCCAGCCAAACTCTTAGAAACGGCGGGAATCCTCGATCTTTCGATTTCGCTAAGCTTCGACGTATCAATCGCTGCAGAACTGCGATACCAGTTTTATCGTGTTGAGATTATGTAGTTGCATGAAACAAAGAATTTTGACACCCGTACACCCCGCGAATGTCGCAGAAACACTTGGAATCCTCAATCTTTCGATTTCGCTAAGATGCGACGTATCAATCGATACAGAATCGCGATACCAATTTTATCGTATTGAGAGACTGTAGTTGCATAAAATGACGAATTCTGACTCCCGTACACCCAGCCAAACTCTCGGAAACGGCGGGAATCCTCGATCTTTCGATTTCGCTAAGCTTCGACGTATCAATCGCCGCAGGACTGCGATACCAGTTTTATCGAATTGAAAGTATGTAGTTGCATAAAGTAAAGGATTTTGACACCAGTACACCCCGCGAATGTCGCAGAAACGCTCGGAATCCTCGATCTTTCGATTTCGCTAAGATGCGACGTATCAATCGAAACAGAACTGCGATACCAGTTTTATCGTATTGAGAGTGTGTAGTTACATGAAATGAAGAATTTTTACACACGTACACCCAGCCTAACTCTCAGAATCGACGGGAATCCTCGATCTTTCGATTTCGCTAAGCTTCGACGTATCAATCGCTGGAGCACCACGATACCAGTTTTATCGTATTGAGAATGTGTAGTTTCAGAAAGTAAAGGATTTTGACACCCGTACACCTCGCGAATGTCACAGAAACGCAAGGAATCCTCGATCTTTCGATTTCGCTAAGATGCGACGTATCAATCGATACAGAACTGCGATAACAGCTTTATCGTATTGAGAGTGTGTAGTTACATGAAATGAAGAATTTTTACACACGTACACCCAGCCAAACTGTCAGAAACGGCGGGAATCTTCGATCTTCCGATTTCTCTAAGCTTCGACGTATCAATCGCTGCAGTACCACGATACCAGTTGTAGCCTATTGAGAATGTGTAGTTGCATAATGTCGAGGTTTCTGACACTCGTACACCCAGCCAATCTCTTAGAAACGGCGGGAATCTGCGATCTCTCGATTTCGCTAAGCTTCGACGTTTCAATCGCTGCAGCACCACGATACCAGTTTTATCGTATTGAGAATGTGTAGTTGCATAAAGTAAAGGATTGTGACACCCGTACAACCCGCGAATGTCGCAGAAACGCTCGGAATCCTCGATCTTACGATTACGCTCGAATTCGACGTATCAATCGATACAGAACTGCGATACCAGTTTTAGCATATTGAGAATGTGTAGTTGCATAATGTTAAGGCTTCTGACGCCCGTACACCCAGCCAAACTCTCAGAAACGGCGGGATCCCTCGATCTTTCGATTTCGCTAAGCTTCGACGTATCAATCGCAGCAGAACTGCGCTACCAGTTTTATCGTATTGAGAGTATGTAGTTGCATGAAACAAAGAATTTCGTCACCCGTACACCCCGCGAATGTCGCAGAAACGCTCGGAATCCTCGATCTTTCGATTTCGCTAAGATGCGACGTATCAATCGATACAGAACTGCGATACCAGTTTTATCGTATTGAGAGTGTGTAGTTGCATGAAATGAAGAATTTTGACACCAGTACACCCAACCAATCTCTCAGAAACGGTGGGAATCCTCGATCTTTCGATTTCGCTAAACTTCGACGTATCAATCGCTGCAGTACCACGATACCAGTTGTAGCCTATTGAGACTGTGTAGTTGCATATTGTTAAGGCTTCTGACACCCGTACACCCAGCCAAACTTTTAGAAACGGCGGGAATCCTCGATCTTTCGATTTCGCTAAGCTTCGACGTATCAATCGCTGCAGAACTGCGATACCAGTTTTATCGTATTGAGAATGTGTAGTTGCATAAAGTAAAGGATTTTGACACCAGTACACCCCGCGAATGTCGCAGAAACGCTCGGAATCCTCGATCTTTCGATTTCGCTAAGATGCGACGTATCAATCGAAACAGAACTGCGATACCAGTTTTATCGTATTGAGAGTGTGTAGTTACATGAAATGAAGAATTTTTACACACGTACACCCAGCCTAACTCTCAGAATCGACGGAAATCCTCGATCTTTCGATTTCGCTAAGCTTCGACGTATCAATCGCTGCATCACCACGATACCAGTTTTATCGTATTGAGAATGTGTAGTTGCATAAAGTAAAGGATTTTGACACCAGTACACCCCGCGAATGTCGCAGAAACGCTCGGAATCCTCGATCTTTCGATTTCGCTAAGATTCGACGTATCAATCGATACAGAACCGCGATACCAGTTTTATCGTATTGAGAGACTGTAGTTGCATAAAATGACGAATTCTGACACCCGTACACCCAGCCAAACTCTCAGAAACGCTCGGAATCCTCGATCTTTCGATTTCGCTAAGATGCGACGTATCAATCGATACAGAACTGCGATACCAGTTTTATCGTATTGAGAGTGTGTAGTTGCATAAAATGAAGATTTTTGACACCCGTACACCCAGCCAAACTCTCAGAAACGGCGGAAATCCGCGATCTCTCGATTTCGCTAAGCTTCGACGTATCAATCGCTGCATCACCACGATACCAGTTTTATCGTATTGAGAATGTGTAGTTGCATAAAGTAAAGGATTTTGACACCCGTACACCCCGCGAATGTCGCAGAAACGCTCGGAATCCTCGATCTTTCGATTTCGCTAAGATGCGACGTATCAATCGAAACAGAACTGCGATACCAGTTTTATCGTATTGAGAGTATGTATTTGCTTGAAACAAAGAATTTCGAAACCCGTACACCCCGCGAATGTCGCAGAAACGCTCGGAATGCTCGATCTTTCGATTTCGCTAAGATGCGACGTATCAATCGATACAGAACTGCGATACCAGTTTTGTCGTATTGAGAGTGTGTCGTTACATGAAATGAAGAATTTTTATACACGTACACGCAGCCAAACTCTCAGAAAGGGCGGGAATCCTCGATCTTTCGATTTCGCTAAGCTTCGGCGTATCAATGGCTGCAGTACCACGATACCAGTTTTAGCCTATTGAGAATGTGTAGTTGCATAATGTAAAGGCATCTGACACCCGTAGACCCAGCCAAACTCTTAGAAACGGCTGGAATCTGCGATCTCTCGATTTCGCTAAGCTTCGACGTTTCAATCGCTGCAGCACCACGATACCAGTTTTATCGTATTGAGAATGTGTAGATGCATAAAGTAAATGATTTTGACACCCGTACAACCCGCGAATGTCGCAGAAACGCTCGGAATCCTCGATCTTACGATTTCGCTAAGATTCGACGTATCAATCGATACAGAACCGCGATACTAGTTTTATCGTATTGAGAGTGTGTAGATGCATAAAATGATGAATTCTGACCCCCGTACACCCAGCCAAACGCTCAGAAACGGCGGGAATCCGCGATCTCTCGATTTCGCTAAGCTTCGACGTATCAATCGCTGCAGCACCACGATACCAGTTTTATCGTATTGAGAATGTGTAGTTGCATAAAGTAAAGGATTTTGACACCCGTACACCCCGCGAATGTCGCAGAAACGCTCGGAATCCTCGATCTTTCGATTTCGCTAAGATGCGACGTATCAATCGATACAGAACTGCGATACCAGTTTTATCGTATTGAGAGTGTGTTGTTGCATAAAATGAAGAATTGTGACACCCGTACACCCAGCCAAACTCTCAGAAACGGCGGGAATCCGCGATCTCTCGATTTCGCTAAGCTTCGACGTATCAATCGCTGCAGCACCACGATACCAGTTTTATCGTATTGAGAATGTGTAGTTGCAGAAAGTAAAAGATTTTGACACCCGTACACCCCGCGAATGTCGCAGAAACGCAAGAAATCCTCGATCTTTCGATTTCGCTAAGATGCGACGTATCAATCGATACAGAACTGCGACACCAGTTTCATCGTATTGAGAGTGTGTAGTTACATGAAACCAAGAATTTTTACACAAGTACACCCAGCCAAACTCTCAGAAACGGCGGGAATCCTCGATCTTTCGATTTCGCTAAGCTTCGACGTATCAATCGCTGCAGTACCACGATAACAGTTATAGCCTATTGAGAATGTGTAGTTGCATAATGTAGAGGCTTCTGACACTCGTACACCCAGCCAAACTCTTAGAAACGGAGGGAATCTGCGATCTCTCGATTTCGCTAAGCTTCGACGTTTCAATCGCTGCAGCACCACGATACCAGTTTTATCGTATTGAGAATGTGTAGTTCCATAAAGTAAAGGATTTTGACACCTGTAGAATCCGCGAATGTCGCAGAAACGCTCGGAATCCTCGATCTTTCGATTTCGCTCGAATTCGACGTATCAATCGATACAGAACCGCGATACCAGTTTTAGCCTATTGAGAATGTGTAGTGGCATAATGTTAAGGCTTCTGACACCCGTACACCCAGCCAAACTCTTAGAAACGGCGGGAATCCTCGATCTTTCGATTTCGCTAAGCTTCGACGTATCCATCGCTGCAGAACTGCGATACCAGTGTTATCGTATTGAGAGTATGTAGTTGCGTGGAACAAAGAATTTTGACACCCGTACACCCCGCGAATGTCGCAGAAACGCTCGGAATCCTCGATCTTTCGATTACGCTACGATGCGACGTATCAATCGATACAGAACTGCAATCCAGTTTTATCGTATTGAGAGTGTGTAGTTGCATAAAATGAAGAATTTTGACACCCGTACACCCAGCCAAACTCTCAGAAACGGCGGGAATCCGCGATCTCTCGATTTCGCTAAGATTCGACGTATCAATCGCTGCAGTACCACGATACCAGTTTTAACCTATTGAGAATGTGTAGTTGCAAAAAGTAAAGGATATTGACACCCGTACACCCCGCGAATGTCGCAGAAACGCACGGAATCCTCGATCTTTCGATTTCGCTAAGATGCGACGTATCAATCGATACAGAACTGCGATACCAGTTTTATCGTATTGAGAGTGTGTAGTTGCATAAAATGAAGAATTTTGACACCCGTACACCGAGCCAAACTCTCAGAAACGGCGGGAATCTGCGATCTCTCGATTTCGCTAAGCTTCGACGTATCAATCGCTGCAGTACCATGATACCAGTTTTAGCCTATTGAGAATGTGTAGTTGCAGAAAGTAAAGGATTTTGACACCCGTACACCCCGCGAATGTCGCAGAAACGCAAGGAATCCTCGATCTTTCGATTTCGCTAAGATGCGACGTATCAATCGATACAGAACTACGATACCAGTTTTATCGTATTGAGAGTGTGTAGTTACATGAAATGAAGAATTTTTACACGGAACACCCAGCCAAACTCTCAGAAACGGCGGGAATCCGCGATCTCTCGATTTCGCTAAGCTTCGACGTATCAATCGCCGCAGAACTGCGATACCAGTTTTATGGTATTGAGAGTGTGTAGTTGCATGAAACAAAGAATTTTGACATCCGTACACCCCGCGAATGTCGCAGAAACGCTCGGAATCCTCGATTTTTCGATTTCGCTAAGATGCGACGTATCAATCGATACAGAACTGCGATACCAGTTTTATCGTATTGCGAGTCTGTAGTTGCATAAAATGAACAATTTTGACACCTGTACACCCAGCCAAACTCTCAGAAACGGCGGGAATCCGCGATCTCTCGATTTCGCTAAGATGCGACGTATCAATCGATACAGAACTGCGATACCAGTTTTATCGTATTGAGAGTGTGTAGTTGCATGAAATGAAGAATTTTGACACCAGTACACCCAGCCAATCTCTCAGAAACGGTGGGAATGTTCGATCTTTCGATTTCGCTAAACTTCGAAGTCTTAATCGCTGCAGTACCACGATACCAGTTGTAGCCTATTGAGACTGTGTAGTTGCATAATATTAAGTCTTCTGACACCCGTACACCCAGCCAAACTCTTAGAAACGGCGGGAATCCTCGATCTTTCGATTTCGCTAAGCTTCGACGTATCAATCGCTGCAGAACTGCAATACCAGTTTTATCGTATTGATAGTATGTAGTTGCATGAGACAAAGAATTTTGACACCCGTACACCCCGCGAATGTCGCAGAAACGCTCGGAATCCTCGATCTTTCGATTTCGCTAAGATGCGACGTATCAATCGATACAGAACTGCGATACCAGTTTTATCGTATTGCGAGTGTGTAGTTGCATGAAACAAAGAATTTTGACACCCGTACACCCCGCGAATGTCGCAGAAACGCTCGGAATCCTCGATCTTTCGATTTCGCTAAGATGCGACGTATCAATCGATACAGAACTGCGATACCAGTTTTATCGTAATGACAGTGTGTAGTTGCATAAAATAAAGAATTTTGACACCCGTACACCCAGTGAAACTCTCAGAAACGGCGGAAATCCGCGATCTCTCGATTTCGCTAAGCTTCGACGTATCAATCGCTGCATCACCACGATACCAGTTTTATCGTATTGAGAATGTGTAGTTGCATAAAGTAAAGGATTTTGACACCCGTACACCCCGCGAATGTCGCAGAAACGCTCGGAATCCTCGATCTTTCGATTTCGCTAAGATGCGACGTATCAATCGATACAGAACTGCGATACCAGTTTTATCGTAATGAGACTTTGTAGTTACATGAAATGAAGAATTTTTACACACGTACACCCAGCCTAACTCTCAGAAACGGCGGAAATCCGCGATCTCTCGATTTCGCTAAGCTTCGACGTATCAATCGCTGCATCACCACGATACCGGTTTTATCGTATTGAGAATGTGTAGTTGCATAAAGTAAAGGATTTTGACACCAGTACACCCCGCGAATGTCGCAGAAACGCTCGAAATCCTCGATCTTTCGATTTCGCTAAGGAGCGACGTATCAATCGAAACAGAACTGCGATACCAGTTTTATCGTATTGAGAGTGTGTAGTTACATGAAATGAAGAATTTTTACACACGTACACCCAGCCAAACTCTCAGAAACGGCGGGAATCCTCGATCTTTCGATTTCGCTAAGCTTCGACGTATCAATCGCTGCAGTACCACGATACCAGTTTTAGCCTATTGAGAATGTGTAGTTGCATAATGTAAAGGCATCTGACACCCGTACACCCAGCCAAACTCTTAGAAACGGCTGGAATCTGCGATCTCTCGATTTCGGTAAGCTTCGACGTTTCAATCGCTGCAGCACCACGATACCAGTTTTATCGTATTGAGAATGTGTAGTTGCATAAATTAAATGATTTTGACACCCGTACACCCCGCGAATGTCGCAGAATCGCTCGGAATCCTCGATCTTTCGATTTCGCTAAGATGCGACGTATCAATCGATACAGAACTGCGATCCCAGTTTTATCGTATTGAAAGTGTGTAGTTGCATAAAATGAAGAATTTTGACACCCGTACACCCAGCCAAACTCTCAGAAACGGCGGGAATCCGCGATCTCTCGATTTCGCTAAGCTTCGACGTATCAATCGCTGCAGCACCACGATACCAGTTTTATCGTGTTGAGAATGTGTAGTTGCAGAAAGTAAAGGATTTTAACACCCGTACACCCCGCGAATGTCGCAGAAACGCAAGGAATCCTCGATCTTTTGATTCCGCTAAGATGCGATGTATCAATCGATACAGAACTGCGATACCAGTTTTATCGTATTGAGAGTGTGTAGTTGCATAAAATGAAGAATTTTGACACCCGTACACCCAGCCAAACCCTCAGAAACGGCGGGAATCCGCGATCTCTCGATTTCGCTAAGCTTCGACGTATCAATCGCTGCAGCACCACGATACCAGTTTTATCGTATTGAGAATGTGTAGTTGCAGAAAGTAAAGGATTTTGACACCCGTACACCCCGCGAATGTCGCAGAAACGCAAGGAATTTTCGATCTTTCGATTTCGCTAAGATGCGACGTATCAATCGATACAGAACTGCGATACCAGTTTTATCGTATTGAGAGACTGTAGTTGCATAAAATGACGAATTCTGACTCCCGTACACCCAGCCAAACTCTTAGAAACGGCTGGAATCTGCGATCTCTCGATTTCGGTAAGCTTTGACGTTTCAATCGCTGCAGCACCACGATACCAGTTTTATCGTATTGAGAATGTGTAGTTGCATAAATTAAATGATTTTGACACCCGTACACCCCGCGAATGTCGCAGAATCGCTCGGAATCCTCGATCTTTCGATTTCGCTAAGATGCGACGTATCAATCGATACAGAACTGCGATACCAGTTTTATCGTATTGAAAGTGTGTAGTTGCATAAAATGAAGAATTTTGACACCCGTACACCCAGCCAAACTCTCAGAAACGGCGGGAATCCGCGATCTCTCGATTTCGCTAAGCTTCGACGTATCAATCGCTGCAGCACCACGATACCAGTTTTATCGTATTGAGAATGTGTAGTTGCAGAAAGTAACGGATTTTGACACCCGTACACCCCGCGAATGTCGCAGAAACGCAAGGAATCCTCGATCTTTTGATTTCGCTAAGATGCGATGTATCAATCGATACAGAACTGCGATACCAGTTTTATCGTATTGAGAGTGTGTAGTTGCATAAAATGAAGAATTTTGACACCCGTACACCCAGCCAAACTCTCAGAAACGGCGGGAATCCGCGATCTCTCGATTTCGCTAAGCTTCGACGTATCAATCGCTGCAGAACTGCGATACCAGTTTTATCGTATTGAGAGTATGTAGTTGCATGAAACAAAGAATTTCGACACCCGTACACCTCGCGAATGTCGCAGAAACGCTCGGAATCCTCGATCTTTCGATTTCGCTAAGATGCGACGTATCAATCGATACAGAACTGCGATACCAGTTTTATCGTTTTGAGAGTGTGTAGTTGCATGAAATGAAGAATTTTGACACCAGTACACCCAGCCAATCCCTCAGAAACGCTGGGAATCCTCGATCTTTCGATTTCGCTAAACTTCGACGTCTCAATCGCTGCAGTACCACGATACCAGTTGTAGCCTATTGAGACTGTGTAGTTGCATAATGTTAAGGCTTCTGACACCCGTACACCCAGCCAAACTCTTAGAAACGGCGGGAATCCTCGATCTTTCGATTTCGCTACGCTTCGACGTATCAATCGCTGCAGAACTGCGATACGAGTTTTATCGTGTTGAGATTATGTAGTTGCATGAAACAAAGAATTTTGACACCCGTACACCCCGCGAATGTCGCAGAAACACTTGGAATCCTCAATCTTTCGATTTCGCTAAGATGCGACGTATCAATCGATACAGAATCGCGATACCAGTTTTATCGTATTGAGAGACTGTAGTTGCATAAAATGACGAATTCTGACTCCCGTACACCCAGCCAAACTCTCGGAAACGGCGGGAATCCTCGATCTTTCGATTTCGCTAAGCTTCGACGTATCAATCGCCGCAGGACTGCGATACCAGTTTTATCGTATTGAAAGTATGTAGTTGCATGAAACAAAGAATTTCGTCACCCGTACACCCCGCGAATGTCGCAGAATCGCTCGGAATCCTCGATCTTTCGATTTCGCTAAGATGCGACGTATCAATCGATACAGAACTGCGATACCAGTTTTATTGTATTGAGAGTGTGTAGTTGCATAAAATGAAGAATTTTGACACCCGTACACCCAGCCAAACTCTCAGAAACGGCGGGAATCCGCGATCTCTCGATTTCGCTAAGCTTCGACGTATCAATCGCTGGAGCACCACGATACCAGTTTTATCGTATTGAGAATGAGTAGTTGCAGAAAGTAAAGGATTTTGACACCCGTACACCCCGCGAATGTCGCAGAAACGCAAGGAATCCTCGATCTTTCGATTTCGCTAAGATGCGACGTATCTATCGATACAGAACTGCGATACCAGTTTTATCGTATTGAGAGTGTGTAGTTGCATAAAATGAAGAATTTGGACACCCGTACAACCAGCCAAACTCTCAGAAACGGCGGGAATCCGCGACCTCTCGATTTCGCTAAGCTTCGACGTATCAATCGCTGCAGTACCATGATACCAGTTTTAGCCTATTGAGAATGTGTAGTTGCAGAAAGTAAAGGATTTTGACACCCGTACACCCCGCGAATGTCGCAGAAACGCAAGGAATCCTCGATCTTTCGATTTCGCTAAGATGCGACGTATCAATCGATACAGAACTGCGACACCAGTTTCATCGTATTGAGAGTGTGTAGTTACATGAAACCAAGAATTTTTACACAAGTACACCCAGCCAAACTCTCAGAAACGGTGGGAATCCTCGATCTTTCGATTTCGCTAAGCTTCGACGTATCAATCGCTGCAGTACCACGATACAAGTTTTCGATTATTGAGAATGTGTAGTTGCATAATGTAGAGGCTTCTGACACTCGTACACCCAGCCAATCTCTTAGAAACGGCGGGAATCTGCGATCTCTCGATTTCGCTAAGCTTCGACGTTTCAATCGCTGCAGCTCCACGATACCAGTTTTATCGTATTGACAATGTGTAGTTGCATAAAGTAAAGTATTTTGACACCCGTACAACCCGCGAATGTCGCAGAAACGCTCGGAATCCTCGATCTTACGATTACGCTCGATTTCGACGTATCAATCGATACAGAACCGCCATACCAGTTTTAGCCTATTGAGAATGTGTAGTTGCATAATGTTAAGGCTTCTGACACCCGTACACCCAGCCAAACTCTTAGAAACGGCGGGAATCCTCGATCTTTCGATTTCGCTAAGATGCGACGTATCAATCGATACAGAACTGCGATACCAGTTTTATCGTATTGAGAGTGTGTAGTTGCATAAAATGAAGAATTTTGACACCCGTACACCCAACTAAACTCCCAGAAACGACGGGTATCCCCGATCTTTCGATTTCGCTAAGCTATGACGTATCAATCGCCGCAGAACTGCGATACCAGTTTTATCTTATTGAGATTGTGTAGTTGCATGAAACACAGAATTTCGACACCCGTACACCCCGCGAATGTCGCAGAATCGCTCGGAATCCTCGATCTTTCGATTTCGCTAAGATGCGACGTATCAATCGATACAGAACTGCGATACCAGTTTTATCGTATTGAGAGTGTGTAGTTGCATAAAATGAAGAATTTTGACACCCGTACATCCAGCCAAACTCTCAGAAACGGCGGGAATCCGCGATCTCTCGATTTCGCTAAGCTTCGACGTATCAATCGCTGCAGTACCATGATACCAGTTTTAGCCTATTGAGAATGTGTAGTTGCAGAAAGTAAAGGATTTTGACACCCGTACACCCCGCGAATGTCGCAGAAACGCAAGGAATCCTCGATCTTTCGATTTCGCTAAGATGCGACGTATCAATCGATACAGAACTGCGATACCAGTTTTATCGTATTGAGAGTGTGTAGTTACATGAAATGAAGAATTTTTACACGGAACACCCAGCCAAACTCTCAGAAACGGCGGGAATCCGCGATCTCTCGATTTCGCTAAGCTTCGACGTATCAATCGCTGCAGCACCACGATACCAGTTTTATCGTATTGAGAATGTGTAGTTGCAGAAAGTAAAGGATTTTGACACCCGTACACCCCGCGAATGTCGCAGAAACGCAAGGAATTTTCGATCTTTCGATTTCGCTAAGATGCGACGTATCAATCGATACAGAACTGCGATACCAGTTTTATCGTATTGAGAGACTGTAGTTGCATAAAATGACGAATTCTGACTCCCGTACACCCAGCCAAACTCTTAGAAACGGCGAGAATCCTCGATCTTTCGATTTCGCTAAGCTTCGACATATCAATCGCCGCAGAACTGCGATACCAGTTTTATCGTATTCAGAGTATGTAGTTGCATGAAACAAAGAATTTCGACACCCGTACACCTCGCGAATGTCGCAGAAACGCTCGGAATCCTCGATCTTTCGATTTCGCTAAGATGCGACGTATCAATCGATACAGAACTGCGATAACAGTTTTATCGTTTTGAGAGTGTGTAGTTGCATGAAATGAAGAATTTTGACACCAGTACACCCAGCCAATCCCTCAGAAACGCTGGGAATCCTCGATCTTTCGATTTCGCTAAACTTCGACGTCTCAATCGCTGCAGTACCACGATACCAGTTGTAGCCTATTGAGACTGTGTAGTTGCATAATGTTAAGGCTTCTGACACCCGTACACCCAGCCAAACTCTTAGAAACGGCGGGAATCCTCGATCTTTCGATTTCGCTAAGCTTCGACGTATCAATCGCTGCAGAACTGCGATACCAGTTTTATCGTGTTGAGATTATGTAGTTGCATGAAACAAAGAATTTTGACACCCGTACACCCCGCGAATGTCGCAGAAACACTTGGAATCCTCAATCTTTCGATTTCGCTAAGATGCGACGTATCAATCGATACAGAATCGCGATACCAATTTTATCGTATTGAGAGACTGTAGTTGCATAAAATGACGAATTCTGACTCCCGTACACCCAGCCAAACTCTCGGAAACGGCGGGAATCCTCGATCTTTCGATTTCGCTAAGCTTCGACGTATCAATCGCCGCAGGACTGCGATACCAGTTTTATCGAATTGAAAGTATGTAGTTGCATAAAGTAAAGGATTTTGACACCAGTACACCCCGCGAATGTCGCAGAAACGCTCGGAATCCTCGATCTTTCGATTTCGCTAAGATGCGACGTATCAATCGAAACAGAACTGCGATACCAGTTTTATCGTATTGAGAGTGTGTAGTTACATGAAATGAAGAATTTTTACACACGTACACCCAGCCTAACTCTCAGAATCGACGGGAATCCTCGATCTTTCGATTTCGCTAAGCTTCGACGTATCAATCGCTGGAGCACCACGATACCAGTTTTATCGTATTGAGAATGTGTAGTTGCAGAAAGTAAAGGATTTTGACACCCGTACACCTCGCGAATGTCACAGAAACGCAAGGAATCCTCGATCTTTCGATTTCGCTAAGATGCGACGTATCAATCGATACAGAACTGCGATAACAGCTTTATCGTATTGAGAGTGTGTAGTTACATGAAATGAAGAATTTTTACACACGTACACCCAGCCAAACTGTCAGAAACGGCGGGAATCTTCGATCTTCCGATTTCTCTAAGCTTCGACGTATCAATCGCTGCAGTACCACGATACCAGTTGTAGCCTATTGAGAATGTGTAGTTGCATAATGTCGAGGTTTCTGACACTCGTACACCCAGCCAAACTCTCAGAAACGGCGGGAATCCTCGATCTTTCGATTTCGCTAAGCTTCGACGTATCAATCGCCGCAGAACTGCGCTACCAGTTTTATCGTATTGAGAGTATGTAGTTGCATGAAACAAAGAATTTCGTCACCCGTACACCCCGCGAATGTCGCAGAAACGCTCGGAATCCTCGATCTTTCGATTTCGCTAAGATGCGACGTATCAATCGATACAGAACTGCGATACCAGTTTTATCGTATTGAGAGTGTGTAGTTGCATGAAATGAAGAATTTTGACACCAGTACACCCAACCAATCTCTCAGAAACGGTGGGAATCCTCGATCTTTCGATTTCGCTAAACTTCGACGTATCAATCGCTGCAGTACCACGATACCAGTTGTAGCCTATTGAGACTGTGTAGTTGCATATTGTTAAGGCTTCTGACACCCGTACACCCAGCCAAACTTTTAGAAACGGCGGGAATCCTCGATCTTTCGATTTCGCTAAGCTTCGACGTATCAATCGCTGCAGAACTGCGATACCAGTTTTATCGTATTGAGAATGTGTAGTTGCATAAAGTAAAGGATTTTGACACCAGTACACCCCGCGAATGTCGCAGAAACGCTCGGAATCCTCGATCTTTCGATTTCGCTAAGATGCGACGTATCAATCGAAACAGAACTGCGATACCAGTTTTATCGTATTGAGAGTGTGTAGTTACATGAAATGAAGAATTTTTACACACGTACACCCAGCCTAACTCTCAGAATCGACGGAAATCCTCGATCTTTCGATTTCGCTAAGCTTCGACGTATCAATCGCTGCATCACCACGATACCAGTTTTATCGTATTGAGAATGTGTAGTTGCATAAAGTAAAGGATTTTGACACCAGTACACCCCGCGAATGTCGCAGAAACGCTCGGAATCCTCGATCTTTCGATTTCGCTAAGATTCGACGTATCAATCGATACAGAACCGCGATACCAGTTTTATCGTATTGAGAGACTGTAGTTGCATAAAATGACGAATTCTGACACCCGTACACCCAGCCAAACTCTCAGAAACGCTCGGAATCCTCGATCTTTCGATTTCGCTAAGATGCGACGTATCAATCGATACAGAACTGCGATACCAGTTTTATCGTATTGAGAGTGTGTAGTTGCATAAAATGAAGATTTTTGACACCCGTACACCCAGCCAAACTCTCAGAAACGGCGGAAATCCGCGATCTCTCGATTTCGCTAAGCTTCGACGTATCAATCGCTGCATCACCACGATACCAGTTTTATCGTATTGAGAATGTGTAGTTGCATAAAGTAAAGGATTTTGACACCCGTACACCCCGCGAATGTCGCAGAAACGCTCGGAATCCTCGATCTTTCGATTTCGCTAAGATGCGACGTATCAATCGAAACAGAACTGCGATACCAGTTTTATCGTATTGAGAGTATGTATTTGCTTGAAACAAAGAATTTCGAAACCCGTACACCCCGCGAATGTCGCAGAAACGCTCGGAATGCTCGATCTGTCGATTTCGCTAAGATGCGACGTATCAATCGATACAGAACTGCGATACCAGTTTTGTCGTATTGAGAGTGTGTCGTTACATGAAATGAAGAATTTTTATACACGTACACGCAGCCAAACTCTCAGAAAGGGCGGGAATCCTCGATCTTTCGATTTCGCTAAGCTTCGGCGTATCAATGGCTGCAGTACCACGATACCAGTTTTAGCCTATTGAGAATGTGTAGTTGCATAATGTAAAGGCATCTGACACCCGTAGACCCAGCCAAACTCTTAGAAACGGCTGGAATCTGCGATCTCTCGATTTCGCTAAGCTTCGACGTTTCAATCGCTGCAGCACCACGATACCAGTTTTATCGTATTGAGAATGTGTAGATGCATAAAGTAAATGATTTTGACACCCGTACAACCCGCGAATGTCGCAGAAACGCTCGGAATCCTCGATCTTACGATTTCGCTAAGATTCGACGTATCAATCGATACAGAACCGCGATACTAGTTTTATCGTATTGAGAGTGTGTAGATGCATAAAATGATGAATTCTGACCCCCGTACACCCAGCCAAACGCTCAGAAACGGCGGGAATCCGCGATCTCTCGATTTCGCTAAGCTTCGACGTATCAATCGCTGCAGCACCACGATACCAGTTTTATCGTATTGAGAATGTGTAGTTGCATAAAGTAAAGGATTTTGACACCCGTACACCCCGCGAATGTCGCAGAAACGCTCGGAATCCTCGATCTTTCGATTTCGCTAAGATGCGACGTATCAATCGATACAGAACTGCGATACCAGTTTTATCGTATTGAGAGTGTGTTGTTGCATAAAATGAAGAATTGTGACACCCGTACACCCAGCCAAACTCTCAGAAACGGCGGGAATCCGCGATCTCTCGATTTCGCTAAGCTTCGACGTATCAATCGCTGCAGCACCACGATACCAGTTTTATCGTATTGAGAATGTGTAGTTGCAGAAAGTAAAAGATTTTGACACCCGTACACCCCGCGAATGTCGCAGAAACGCAAGAAATCCTCGATCTTTCGATTTCGCTAAGATGCGACGTATCAATCGATACAGAACTGCGACACCAGTTTCATCGTATTGAGAGTGTGTAGTTACATGAAACCAAGAATTTTTACACAAGTACACCCAGCCAAACTCTCAGAAACGGCGGGAATCCTCGATCTTTCGATTTCGCTAAGCTTCGACGTATCAATCGCTGCAGTACCACGATAACAGTTATAGCCTATTGAGAATGTGTAGTTGCATAATGTAGAGGCTTCTGACACTCGTACACCCAGCCAAACTCTTAGAAACGGAGGGAATCTGCGATCTCTCGATTTCGCTAAGCTTCGACGTTTCAATCGCTGCAGCACCACGATACCAGTTTTATCGTATTGAGAATGTGTAGTTCCATAAAGTAAAGGATTTTGACACCTGTAGAATCCGCGAATGTCGCAGAAACGCTCGGAATCCTCGATCTTTCGATTTCGCTCGAATTCGACGTATCAATCGATACAGAACCGCGATACCAGTTTTAGCCTATTGAGAATGTGTAGTGGCATAATGTTAAGGCTTCTGACACCCGTACACCCAGCCAAACTCTTAGAAACGGCGGGAATCCTCGATCTTTCGATTTCGCTAAGCTTCGACGTATCCATCGCTGCAGAACTGCGATACCAGTGTTATCGTATTGAGAGTATGTAGTTGCGTGGAACAAAGAATTTTGACACCCGTACACCCCGCGAATGTCGCAGAAACGCTCGGAATCCTCGATCTTTCGATTACGCTACGATGCGACGTATCAATCGATACAGAACTGCAATCCAGTTTTATCGTATTGAGAGTGTGTAGTTGCATAAAATGAAGAATTTTGACACCCGTACACCCAGCCAAACTCTCAGAAACGGCGGGAATCCGCGATCTCTCGATTTCGCTAAGATTCGACGTATCAATCGCTGCAGTACCACGATACCAGTTTTAACCTATTGAGAATGTGTAGTTGCAAAAAGTAAAGGATATTGACACCCGTACACCCCGCGAATGTCGCAGAAACGCACGGAATCCTCGATCTTTCGATTTCGCTAAGATGCGACGTATCAATCGATACAGAACTGCGATACCAGTTTTATCGTATTGAGAGTGTGTAGTTGCATAAAATGAAGAATTTTGACACCCGTACACCGAGCCAAACTCTCAGAAACGGCGGGAATCTGCGATCTCTCGATTTCGCTAAGCTTCGACGTATCAATCGCTGCAGTACCATGATACCAGTTTTAGCCTATTGAGAATGTGTAGTTGCAGAAAGTAAAGGATTTTGACACCCGTACACCCCGCGAATGTCGCAGAAACGCAAGGAATCCTCGATCTTTCGATTTCGCTAAGATGCGACGTATCAATCGATACAGAACTGCGATACCAGTTTTATCGTATTGAGAGTGTGTAGTTACATGAAATGAAGAATTTTTACACGGAACACCCAGCCAAACTCTCAGAAACGGCGGGAATCCGCGATCTCTCGATTTCGCTAAGCTTCGACGTATCAATCGCCGCAGAACTGCGATACCAGTTTTATGGTATTGAGAGTGTGTAGTTGCATGAAACAAAGAATTTTGACATCCGTACACCCCGCGAATGTCGCAGAAACGCTCGGAATCCTCGATTTTTCGATTTCGCTAAGATGCGACGTATCAATCGATACAGAACTGCGATACCAGTTTTATCGTATTGCGAGTCTGTAGTTGCATAAAATGAACAATTTTGACACCTGTACACCCAGCCAAACTCTCAGAAACGGCGGGAATCCGCGATCTCTCGATTTCGCTAAGATGCGACGTATCAATCGATACAGAACTGCGATACCAGTTTTATCGTATTGAGAGTGTGTAGTTGCATGAAATGAAGAATTTTGACACCAGTACACCCAGCCAATCTCTCAGAAACGGTGGGAATGTTCGATCTTTCGATTTCGCTAAACTTCGAAGTCTTAATCGCTGCAGTACCACGATACCAGTTGTAGCCTATTGAGACTGTGTAGTTGCATAATATTAAGTCTTCTGACACCCGTACACCCAGCCAAACTCTTAGAAACGGCGGGAATCCTCGATCTTTCGATTTCGCTAAGCTTCGACGTATCAATCGCTGCAGAACTGCAATACCAGTTTTATCGTATTGATAGTATGTAGTTGCATGAGACAAAGAATTTTGACACCCGTACACCCCGCGAATGTCGCAGAAACGCTCGGAATCCTCGATCTTTCGATTTCGCTAAGATGCGACGTATCAATCGATACAGAACTGCGATACCAGTTTTATCGTATTGCGAGTGTGTAGTTGCATGAAACAAAGAATTTTGACACCCGTACACCCCGCGAATGTCGCAGAAACGCTCGGAATCCTCGATCTTTCGATTTCGCTAAGATGCGACGTATCAATCGATACAGAACTGCGATACCAGTTTTATCGTAATGACAGTGTGTAGTTGCATAAAATAAAGAATTTTGACACCCGTACACCCAGTGAAACTCTCAGAAACGGCGGAAATCCGCGATCTCTCGATTTCGCTAAGCTTCGACGTATCAATCGCTGCATCACCACGATACCAGTTTTATCGTATTGAGAATGTGTAGTTGCATAAAGTAAAGGATTTTGACACCCGTACACCCCGCGAATGTCGCAGAAACGCTCGGAATCCTCGATCTTTCGATTTCGCTAAGATGCGACGTATCAATCGATACAGAACTGCGATACCAGTTTTATCGTAATGAGACTTTGTAGTTACATGAAATGAAGAATTTTTACACACGTACACCCAGCCTAACTCTCAGAAACGGCGGAAATCCGCGATCTCTCGATTTCGCTAAGCTTCGACGTATCAATCGCTGCATCACCACGATACCGGTTTTATCGTATTGAGAATGTGTAGTTGCATAAAGTAAAGGATTTTGACACCAGTACACCCCGCGAATGTCGCAGAAACGCTCGAAATCCTCGATCTTTCGATTTCGATAAGGAGCGACGTATCAATCGAAACAGAACTGCGATACCAGTTTTATCGTATTGAGAGTGTGTAGTTACATGAAATGAAGAATTTTTACACACGTACACCCAGCCAAACTCTCAGAAACGGCGGGAATCCTCGATCTTTCGATTTCGCTAAGCTTCGACGTATCAATCGCTGCAGTACCACGATACCAGTTTTAGCCTATTGAGAATGTGTAGTTGCATAATGTAAAGGCATCTGACACCCGTACACCCAGCCAAACTCTTAGAAACGGCTGGAATCTGCGATCTCTCGATTTCGGTAAGCTTCGACGTTTCAATCGCTGCAGCACCACGATACCAGTTTTATCGTATTGAGAATGTGTAGTTGCATAAATTAAATGATTTTGACACCCGTACACCCCGCGAATGTCGCAGAATCGCTCGGAATCCTCGATCTTTCGATTTCGCTAAGATGCGACGTATCAATCGATACAGAACTGCGATCCCAGTTTTATCGTATTGAAAGTGTGTAGTTGCATAAAATGAAGAATTTTGACACCCGTACACCCAGCCAAACTCTCAGAAACGGCGGGAATCCGCGATCTCTCGATTTCGCTAAGCTTCGACGTATCAATCGCTGCAGCACCACGATACCAGTTTTATCGTGTTGAGAATGTGTAGTTGCAGAAAGTAAAGGATTTTGACACCCGTACACCCCGCGAATGTCGCAGAAACGCAAGGAATCCTCGATCTTTTGATTCCGCTAAGATGCGATGTATCAATCGATACAGAACTGCGATACCAGTTTTATCGTATTGAGAGTGTGTAGTTGCATAAAATGAAGAATTTTGACACCCGTACACCCAGCCAAACCCTCAGAAACGGCGGGAATCCGCGATCTCTCGATTTCGCTAAGCTTCGACGTATCAATCGCTGCAGCACCACGATACCAGTTTTATCGTATTGAGAATGTGTAGTTGCAGAAAGTAAAGGATTTTGACACCCGTACACCCCGCGAATGTCGCAGAAACGCAAGGAATTTTCGATCTTTCGATTTCGCTAAGATGCGACGTATCAATCGATACAGAACTGCGATACCAGTTTTATCGTATTGAGAGACTGTAGTTGCATAAAATGACGAATTCTGACTCCCGTACACCCAGCCAAACTCTTAGAAACGGCTGGAATCTGCGATCTCTCGATTTCGGTAAGCTTTGACGTTTCAATCGCTGCAGCACCACGATACCAGTTTTATCGTATTGAGAATGTGTAGTTGCATAAATTAAATGATTTTGACACCCGTACACCCCGCGAATGTCGCAGAATCGCTCGGAATCCTCGATCTTTCGATTTCGCTAAGATGCGACGTATCAATCGATACAGAACTGCGATACCAGTTTTATCGTATTGAAAGTGTGTAGTTGCATAAAATGAAGAATTTTGACACCCGTACACCCAGCCAAACTCTCAGAAACGGCGGGAATCCGCGATCTCTCGATTTCGCTAAGCTTCGACGTATCAATCGCTGCAGCACCACGATACCAGTTTTATCGTATTGAGAATGTGTAGTTGCAGAAAGTAACGGATTTTGACACCCGTACACCCCGCGAATGTCGCAGAAACGCAAGGAATCCTCGATCTTTTGATTTCGCTAAGATGCGATGTATCAATCGATACAGAACTGCGATACCAGTTTTATCGTATTGAGAGTGTGTAGTTGCATAAAATGAAGAATTTTGACACCCGTACACCCAGCCAAACTCTCAGAAACGGCGGGAATCCGCGATCTCTCGATTTCGCTAAGCTTCGACGTATCAATCGCTGCAGAACTGCGATACCAGTTTTATCGTATTGAGAGTATGTAGTTGCATGAAACAAAGAATTTCGACACCCGTACACCTCGCGAATGTCGCAGAAACGCTCGGAATCCTCGATCTTTCGATTTCGCTAAGATGCGACGTATCAATCGATACAGAACTGCGATACCAGTTTTATCGTTTTGAGAGTGTGTAGTTGCATGAAATGAAGAATTTTGACACCAGTACACCCAGCCAATCCCTCAGAAACGCTGGGAATCCTCGATCTTTCGATTTCGCTAAACTTCGACGTCTCAATCGCTGCAGTACCACGATACCAGTTGTAGCCTATTGAGACTGTGTAGTTGCATAATGTTAAGGCTTCTGACACCCGTACACCCAGCCAAACTCTTAGAAACGGCGGGAATCCTCGATCTTTCGATTTCGCTACGCTTCGACGTATCAATCGCTGCAGAACTGCGATACGAGTTTTATCGTGTTGAGATTATGTAGTTGCATGAAACAAAGAATTTTGACACCCGTACACCCCGCGAATGTCGCAGAAACACTTGGAATCCTCAATCTTTCGATTTCGCTAAGATGCGACGTATCAATCGATACAGAATCGCGATACCAGTTTTATCGTATTGAGAGACTGTAGTTGCATAAAATGACGAATTCTGACTCCCGTACACCCAGCCAAACTCTCGGAAACGGCGGGAATCCTCGATCTTTCGATTTCGCTAAGCTTCGACGTATCAATCGCCGCAGGACTGCGATACCAGTTTTATCGTATTGAAAGTATGTAGTTGCATGAAACAAAGAATTTCGTCACCCGTACACCCCGCGAATGTCGCAGAATCGCTCGGAATCCTCGATCTTTCGATTTCGCTAAGATGCGACGTATCAATCGATACAGAACTGCGATACCAGTTTTATTGTATTGAGAGTGTGTAGTTGCATAAAATGAAGAATTTTGACACCCGTACACCCAGCCAAACTCTCAGAAACGGCGGGAATCCGCGATCTCTCGATTTCGCTAAGCTTCGACGTATCAATCGCTGGAGCACCACGATACCAGTTTTATCGTATTGAGAATGAGTAGTTGCAGAAAGTAAAGGATTTTGACACCCGTACACCCCGCGAATGTCGCAGAAACGCAAGGAATCCTCGATCTTTCGATTTCGCTAAGATGCGACGTATCTATCGATACAGAACTGCGATACCAGTTTTATCGTATTGAGAGTGTGTAGTTGCATAAAATGAAGAATTTGGACACCCGTACAACCAGCCAAACTCTCAGAAACGGCGGGAATCCGCGACCTCTCGATTTCGCTAAGCTTCGACGTATCAATCGCTGCAGTACCATGATACCAGTTTTAGCCTATTGAGAATGTGTAGTTGCAGAAAGTAAAGGATTTTGACACCCGTACACCCCGCGAATGTCGCAGAAACGCAAGGAATCCTCGATCTTTCGATTTCGCTAAGATGCGACGTATCAATCGATACAGAACTGCGACACCAGTTTCATCGTATTGAGAGTGTGTAGTTACATGAAACCAAGAATTTTTACACAAGTACACCCAGCCAAACTCTCAGAAACGGTGGGAATCCTCGATCTTTCGATTTCGCTAAGCTTCGACGTATCAATCGCTGCAGTACCACGATACAAGTTTTCGATTATTGAGAATGTGTAGTTGCATAATGTAGAGGCTTCTGACACTCGTACACCCAGCCAATCTCTTAGAAACGGCGGGAATCTGCGATCTCTCGATTTCGCTAAGCTTCGACGTTTCAATCGCTGCAGCTCCACGATACCAGTTTTATCGTATTGAGAATGTGTAGTTGCATAAAGTAAAGGATTTTGACACCCGTACAACCCGCGAATGTCGCAGAAACGCTCGGAATCCTCGATCTTACGATTACGCTCGATTTCGACGTATCAATCGATACAGAACCGCCATACCAGTTTTAGCCTATTGAGAATGTGTAGTTGCATAATGTTAAGGCTTCTGACACCCGTACACCCAGCCAAACTCTTAGAAACGGCGGGAATCCTCGATCTTTCGATTTCGCTAAGATGCGACGTATCAATCGATACAGAACTGCGATACCAGTTTTATCGTATTGAGAGTGTGTAGTTGCATAAAATGAAGAATTTTGACACCCGTACACCCAACTAAACTCCCAGAAACGACGGGTATCCCCGATCTTTCGATTTCGCTAAGCTATGACGTATCAATCGCCGCAGAACTGCGATACCAGTTTTATCGTATTGAGATTGTGTAGTTGCATGAAACACAGAATTTCGACACCCGTACACCCCGCGAATGTCGCAGAATCGCTCGGAATCCTCGATCTTTCGATTTCGCTAAGATGCGACGTATCAATCGATACAGAACTGCGATACCAGTTTTATCGTATTGAGAGTGTGTAGTTGCATAAAATGAAGAATTTTGACACCCGTACATCCAGCCAAACTCTCAGAAACGGCGGGAATCCGCGATCTCTCGATTTCGCTAAGCTTCGACGTATCAATCGCTGCAGTACCATGATACCAGTTTTAGCCTATTGAGAATGTGTAGTTGCAGAAAGTAAAGGATTTTGACACCCGTACACCCCGCGAATGTCGCAGAAACGCAAGGAATCCTCGATCTTTCGATTTCGCTAAGATGCGACGTATCAATCGATACAGAACTGCGATACCAGTTTTATCGTATTGAGAGTGTGTAGTTACATGAAATGAAGAATTTTTACACGGAACACCCAGCCAAACTCTCAGAAACGGCGGGAATCCGCGATCTCTCGATTTCGCTAAGCTTCGACGTATCAATCGCTGCAGCACCACGATACCAGTTTTATCGTATTGAGAATGTGTAGTTGCATAAAGTAAAGGATATTGACACCCGTACACCCCGCGAATGTCGCAGAAACGCAAGGAATTTTCGATCTTTCGATTTCGCTAAGATGCGACGTATCAATCGATACAGAACTGCGATACCAGTTTTATCGTATTGAGAGACTGTAGTTGCATAAAATGACGAATTCTGACTCCCGTACACCCAGCCAAACTCTTAGAAACGGCGGGAATCCTCGATCTTTCGATTTCGCTAAGCTTCGACATATCAATCGCCGCAGAACTGCGATACCAGTTTTATCGTATTGAGAGTATGTAGTTGCATGAAACAAAGAATTTCGACACCCGTACACCTCGCGAATGTCGCAGAAACGCTCGGAATCCTCGATCTTTCGATTTCGCTAAGATGCGACGTATCAATCGATACAGAACTGCGATACCAGTTTTATCGTTTTGAGAGTGTGTAGTTGCATGAAATGAAGAATTTTGACACCAGTACACCCAGCCAATCCCTCAGAAACGCTGGGAATCCTCGATCTTTCGATTTCGCTAAACTTCGACGTCTCAATCGCTGCAGTACCACGATACCAGTTGTAGCCTATTGAGACTGTGTAGTTGCATAATGTTAAGGCTTCTGACACCCGTACACCCAGCCAAACTCTTAGAAACGGCGAGAATCCTCGATTTTTCGATTTCGCTACGCTTCGACGTATCAATCGCTGCAGAACTGCGATACGAGTTTTATCGTGTTGAGATTATGTAGTTGCATGAAACAAAGAATTTTGACACCCGTACACCCCGCGAATGTCGCAGAAACACTTGGAATCCTCAATCTTTCGATTTCGCTAAGATGCGACGTATCAATCGATACAGAATCGCGATACCAGTTTTATCGTATTGAGAGACTGTAGTTGCATAAAATGACGAATTCTGACTCCCGTACACCCAGCCAAACTCTCGGAAACGGCGGGAATCCTCGATCTTTCGATTTCGCTAAGCTTCGACGTATCAATCGCCGCAGGACTGCGATACCAGTTTTATCGTATTGAAAGTATGTAGTTGCATGAAACAAAGAATTTCGTCACCCGTACACCCCGCGAATGTCGCAGAATCGCTCGGAATCCTCGATCTTTCGATTTCGCTAAGATGCGACGTATCAATCGATACAGAACTGCGATACCAGTTTTATTGTATTGAGAGTGTGTAGTTGCATAAAATGAAGAATTTTGACACCCGTACACCCAGCCAAACTCTCAGAAACGGCGGGAATCCGCGATCTCTCGATTTCGCTAAGCTTCGACGTATCAATCGCTGGAGCACCACGATACCAGTTTTATCGTATTGAGAATGAGTAGTTGCAGAAAGTAAAGGATTTTGACACCCGTACACCCCGCGAATGTCGCAGAAACGCAAGGAATCCTCGATCTTTCGATTTCGCTAAGATGCGACGTATCAATCGATACAGAACTGCGATACCAGTTTTATCGTATTGAGAGTGTGTAGTTGCATAAAATGAAGAATTTGGACACCCGTACAACCAGCCAAACTCTCAGAAACGGCGGGAATCCGCGATCTCTCGATTTCGCTAAGCTTCGACGTATCAATCGCTGCAGTACCATGATACCAGTTTTAGCCTATTGAGAATGTGTAGTTGCAGAAAGTAAAGGATTTTGACACCCGTACACCCCGCGAATGTCGCAGAAACGCAAGGAATCCTCGATCTTTCGATTTCGCTAAGATGCGACGTATCAATCGATACAGAACTGCGACACCAGTTTCATCGTATTGAGAGTGTGTAGTTACATGAAACCAAGAATTTTTACACAAGTACACCCAGCCAAACTCTCAGAAACGGTGGGAATCCTCGATCTTTCGATTTCGCTAAGCTTCGACGTATCAATCGCTGCAGTACCACGATACAAGTTTTCGATTATTGAGAATGTGTAGTTGCATAATGTAGAGGCTTCTGACACTCGTACACCCAGCCAATCTCTTAGAAACGGCGGGAATCTGCGATCTCTCGATTTCGCTAAGCTTCGACGTTTCAATCGCTGCAGCTCCACGATACCAGTTTTATCGTATTGAGAATGTGTAGTTGCATAAAGTAAAGGATTTTGACACCCGTACAACCCGCGAATGTCGCAGAAACGCTCGGAATCCTCGATCTTACGATTACGCTCGATTTCGACGTATCAATCGATACAGAACCGCCATACCAGTTTTAGCCTATTGAGAATGTGTAGTTGCATAATGTTAAGGCTTCTGACACCCGTACACCCAGCCAAACTCTTAGAAACGGCGGGAATCCTCGATCTTTCGATTTCGCTAAGATGCGACGTATCAATCGATACAGAACTGCGATACCAGTTTTATCGTATTGAGAGTGTGTAGTTGCATAAAATGAAGAATTTTGACACCCATACACCCAACTAAACTCCCAGAAACGACGGGTATCCCCGATCTTTCGATTTCGCTAAGCTATGACGTATCAATCGCCGCAGAACTGCGATACCAGTTTTATCGTATTGAGATTGTGTAGTTGCATGAAACACAGAATTTCGACACCCGTACACCCCGCGAATGTCGCAGAATCGCTCGGAATCCTCGATCTTTCGATTTCGCTAAGATGCGACGTATCAATCGATACAGAACTGCGATACCAGTTTTATCGTATTGAGAGTGTGTAGTTGCATAAAATGAAGAATTTTGACACCCGTACATCCAGCCAAACTCTCAGAAACGGCGGGAATCCGCGATCTCTCGATTTCGCTAAGCTTCGACGTATTAATCGCTGCAGTACCATGATACCAGTTTTAGCCTATTGAGAATGTGTAGTTGCAGAAAGTAAAGGATTTTGACACCCGTACACCCCGCGAATGTCGCAGAAACGCAAGGAATCCTCGATCTTTCGATTTCGCTAAGATGCGACGTATCAATCGATACAGAACTGCGATACCAGTTTTATCGTATTGAGAGTGTGTAGTTACATGAAATGAAGAATTTTTACACGGAACACCCAGCCAAACTCTCAGAAACGGCGGGAATCCGCGATCTCTCGATTTCGCTAAGCTTCGACGTATCAATCGCTGCAGCACCACGATACCAGTTTTATCGTATTGAGAATGTGTAGTTGCATAAAGTAAAGGATTATGACACCCGTACACCCCGCGAATGTCGCAGAAACGCTCGGAATCCTCGATCTTTCGATTACGCTAAGATGCGACGTATCAATCGAAGCAGAACTGCGATACCAGTTTTATCGTAATGACAGTGTGTAGTTGCATAAAATGAAGAATTTTGACACCCGTACACCCAGCAAAACTCTCAGAAACGGCGGAAATCCGCGATCTCTCGATTTCGCTAAGCTTCGACGTATCAATCGCTGCATCACCACGATACCAGTTTTATCGTATTGAGAATGTGTAGTTGCATAAAGTAAAGGATTTTGACACCCGTACACCCCGCGAATGTCGCAGAAACGCTCGGAATCCTCGATCTTTCGATTTCGCTAAGATGCGACGTATCAATCGATACAGAACTGCGATACCAGTTTTATCGTAATGAGACTTTGTAGTTACATGAAATGAAGAATTTTTACACACGTACACCCAGCCTAACTCTCAGAAACGGCGGAAATCCGCGATCTCTCGATTTCGCTAAGCTTCGACGTATCAATCGCTGCATCACCACGATACCGGTTTTATCGTATTGAGAATGTGTAGTTGCATAAAGTAAAGGATTTTGACACCAGTACACCCCGCGAATGTCGCAGAAACGCTCGAAATCCTCGATCTTTCGATTTCGCTAAGATGCGACGTATCAATCGAAACAGAACTGCGATACCAGTTTTATCGTATTGAGAGTGTGTAGTTACATGAAATGAAGAATTTTTACACACGTACACCCAGCCTAACTCTCAGAATCGACGGGAATCCTCGATCTTTCGATTTCGCTAAGCTTCGACGTATCAATCGCCGCAGAACTGCGATACCAGTTTTATCGTATTGAGAGTATGTAGTTGCATGAAACAAAGAATTTCGACACCCGTACACCCCGCGAATGTGGCAGAAACGCTCGGGATCCTCGATCTTTCGATTTCGCTAAGATGCGACGTATCAATCGATACAGAACTGCGATACCAGTTTTATCGTATTGAGAGTGTGTAGTTGCATGAAATGAATAATTTTGACACCAGTACACCCAGCCAATCTCTCAGAAACGGTGGGAATCCTCGATCTTTCGATTTAGCTAAACTTCGAAGTCTCAATCGCTGCAGTACCACGATACCAGTTGTAGCCTATTGAGACTGTGTAGTTGCATAATTTTAAGTCTTCTGACACCCGTACACCCAGCCAAACTCTTAGAAACGGCGGGAATCCTCGATCTTTCGATTTCGCTAAGCTTCGACGTATCAATCGCTGCAGAACTGCAATACCAGTTTTATCGTATTGAGAGTATGTAGTTGCATGAAACAAAGAATTTTGACACCCGTACACCCCGCGAATGTCGCAGAAACACTTGGAATCCTCGATCTTTCGATTTCGCTAAGATGCGACGTATCAATCGATACAGAACTGCGATACCAGTTTTATCGTATTGAGAGTGTGTAGTTGCATAATATGAAGAATTGTGACACCCGTACACCCAGCCAAAGTCTCGGAAACGGCGGGAATCCGCGATCTCTCGATTTCATTAATCTTCGACGTATCAATCGCTGCAGCACCACGATACCAGTTTTATCGTATTGAGAATGTGTAGTTGCATAAAGTAAAGGATTTTGACACCCGTACACCCCGCGAATGTCGCAGAAACGCTCGGAATCCTCGATCTTTCGATTTCGCTAAGATGCGACGTATCAATCGATACAGAACTGCGATACCAGTTTTGTCGTAATGAGAGTGTGTAGTTGCATAAAATGAAGAATTTTGACACCCGTACACCCAGCAAAACTCTTAGAAACGGCGGAAATCCGCGATCTCTCGATTTCTCTAAGCTTCGACGTATCAATCGCTGCATCACCACGATACCAGTTTTATCGTATTGAGAATGTGTAGTTGCATAAAGTAAAGGATTTTGACACCCGTACACCCCGCGAATGTCGCAGAAACGCTCGGAATCCTCGATCTTTCGATTTCGCTAAGATGCCACGTATCAATCGAAACAGAACAGCGATACCAGTTTTATCGTATTGAGAGTGTGTAGTTACATGAAATGAAGAATTTTTACACACGTACACCCAGCCAAACTCTCAGAAACGGCGGGAATCCTCGATCTTTCGATTTCGCTAAGCTTCGACGTATCAATCGCTGCAGTACCACGATACCAGTTTTAGCCTATTGAGAATGTGTAGTTGCATAATGTAAAGGCATCTGACACCCGTACACCCAGCCAAACTCTTAGAAACGGCTGGAATCTGCGATCTCTCGATTTCGGTAAGCTTCGACGTTTCAATCGCTGCAGCACCACGATACCAGTTTTATCGTATTGAGAATGTGTAGTTGCATAAATTAAATGATTTTGACACCCGTACACCCCGCGAATGTCGCAGAATCGCTCGGAATCCTCGATCTTTCGATTTCGCTAAGATGCGACGTATCAATCGATACAGAACTGCGATCCCAGTTTTATCGTATTGAAAGTGTGTAGTTGCATAAAATGAAGAATTTTGACACCCGTACACCCAGCCAAACTCTCAGAAACGGCGGGAATCCGCGATCTCTCGATTTCGCTAAGCTTCGACGTATCAATCGCTGCAGCACCACGATACCAGTTTTATCGTGTTGAGAATGTGTAGTTGCAGAAAGTAAAGGATTTTGACACCCGTACACCCCGCGAATGTCGCAGAAACGCAAGGAATCCTCGATCTTTTGATTCCGCTAAGATGCGATGTATCAATCGATACAGAACTGCGATACCAGTTTTATCGTATTGAGAGTGTGTAGTTGCATAAAATGAAGAATTTTGACACCCGTACACCCAGCCAAACCCTCAGAAACGGCGGGAATCCGCGATCTCTCGATTTCGCTAAGCTTCGACGTATCAATCGCTGCAGCACCACGATACCAGTTTTATCGTATTGAGAATGTGTAGTTGCAGAAAGTAAAGGATTTTGACACCCGTACACCCCGCGAATGTCGCAGAAACGCAAGGAATTTTCGATCTTTCGATTTCGCTAAGATGCGACGTATCAATCGATACAGAACTGCGATACCAGTTTTATCGTATTGAGAGACTGTAGTTGCATAAAATGACGAATTCTGACTCCCGTACACCCAGCCAAACTCTTAGAAACGGCTGGAATCTGCGATCTCTCGATTTCGGTAAGCTTTGACGTTTCAATCGCTGCAGCACCACGATACCAGTTTTATCGTATTGAGAATGTGTAGTTGCATAAATTAAATGATTTTGACACCCGTACACCCCGCGAATGTCGCAGAATCGCTCGGAATCCTCGATCTTTCGATTTCGCTAAGATGCGACGTATCAATCGATACAGAACTGCGATACCAGTTTTATCGTATTGAAAGTGTGTAGTTGCATAAAATGAAGAATTTTGACACCCGTACACCCAGCCAAACTCTCAGAAACGGCGGGAATCCGCGATCTCTCGATTTCGCTAAGCTTCGACGTATCAATCGCTGCAGCACCACGATACCAGTTTTATCGTATTGAGAATGTGTAGTTGCAGAAAGTAACGGATTTTGACACCCGTACACCCCGCGAATGTCGCAGAAACGCAAGGAATCCTCGATCTTTTGATTTCGCTAAGATGCGATGTATCAATCGATACAGAACTGCGATACCAGTTTTATCGTATTGAGAGTGTGTAGTTGCATAAAATGAAGAATTTTGACACCCGTACACCCAGCCAAACTCTCAGAAACGGCGGGAATCCGCGATCTCTCGATTTCGCTAAGCTTCGACGTATCAATCGCTGCAGAACTGCGATACCAGTTTTATCGTATTGAGAGTATGTAGTTGCATGAAACAAAGAATTTCGACACCCGTACACCTCGCGAATGTCGCAGAAACGCTCGGAATCCTCGATCTTTCGATTTCGCTAAGATGCGACGTATCAATCGATACAGAACTGCGATACCAGTTTTATCGTTTTGAGAGTGTGTAGTTGCATGAAATGAAGAATTTTGACACCAGTACACCCAGCCAATCCCTCAGAAACGCTGGGAATCCTCGATCTTTCGATTTCGCTAAACTTCGACGTCTCAATCGCTGCAGTACCACGATACCAGTTGTAGCCTATTGAGACTGTGTAGTTGCATAATGTTAAGGCTTCTGACACCCGTACACCCAGCCAAACTCTTAGAAACGGCGGGAATCCTCGATCTTTCGATTTCGCTACGCTTCGACGTATCAATCGCTGCAGAACTGCGATACGAGTTTTATCGTGTTGAGATTATGTAGTTGCATGAAACAAAGAATTTTGACACCCGTACACCCCGCGAATGTCGCAGAAACACTTGGAATCCTCAATCTTTCGATTTCGCTAAGATGCGACGTATCAATCGATACAGAATCGCGATACCAGTTTTATCGTATTGAGAGACTGTAGTTGCATAAAATGACGAATTCTGACTCCCGTACACCCAGCCAAACTCTCGGAAACGGCGGGAATCCTCGATCTTTCGATTTCGCTAAGCTTCGACGTATCAATCGCCGCAGGACTGCGATACCAGTTTTATCGTATTGAAAGTATGTAGTTGTATGAAACAAAGAATTTCGTCACCCGTACACCCCGCGAATGTCGCAGAATCGCTCGGAATCCTCGATCTTTCGATTTCGCTAAGATGCGACGTATCAATCGATACAGAACTGCGATACCAGTTTTATTGTATTGAGAGTGTGTAGTTGCATAAAATGAAGAATTTTGACACCCGTACACCCAGCCAAACTCTCAGAAACGGCGGGAATCCGCGATCTCTCGATTTCGCTAAGCTTCGACGTATCAATCGCTGGAGCACCACGATACCAGTTTTATCGTATTGAGAATGAGTAGTTGCAGAAAGTAAAGGATTTTGACACCCGTACACCCCGCGAATGTCGCAGAAACGCAAGGAATCCTCGATCTTTCGATTTCGCTAAGATGCGACGTATCTATCGATACAGAACTGCGATACCAGTTTTATCGTATTGAGAGTGTGTAGTTGCATAAAATGAAGAATTTGGACACCCGTACAACCAGCCAAACTCTCAGAAACGGCGGGAATCCGCGACCTCTCGATTTCGCTAAGCTTCGACGTATCAATCGCTGCAGTACCATGATACCAG
Organism: Clistopyga incitator; assembly: GCA_947507545.1. Taxonomy (NCBI): domain Eukaryota; kingdom Metazoa; phylum Arthropoda; class Insecta; order Hymenoptera; family Ichneumonidae; genus Clistopyga; species Clistopyga incitator. Next base: position 7,296,937 of record OX382187.1, on the reverse strand, counting down.
TTTTAGCCTATTGAGAATGTGTAGTTGCAGATAGTAAAGGATTTTGACACCCGTACACCCCGCGAATGTCGCAGAAACGCAAGGAATCCTCGATCTTTCGATTTCGCTAAGATGCGACGTATCAATCGATACAGAACTGCGACACCAGTTTCATCGTATTGAGAGTGTGTAGTTACATGAAACCAAGAATTTTTACACAAGTACACCCAGCCAAACTCTCAGAAACGGTGGGAATCCTCGATCTTTCGATTTCGCTAAGCTTCGACGTATCAATCGCTGCAGTACCACGATACAAGTTTTCGATTATTGAGAATGTGTAGTTGCATAATGTAGAGGCTTCTGACACTCGTACACCCAGCCAATCTCTTAGAAACGGCGGGAATCTGCGATCTCTCGATTTCGCTAAGCTTCGACGTTTCAATCGCTGCAGCTCCACGATACCAGTTTTATCGTATTGAGAATGTGTAGTTGCATAAAGTAAAGGATTTTGACACCCGTACAACCCGCGAATGTCGCAGAAACGCTCGGAATCCTCGATCTTACGATTACGCTCGATTTCGACGTATCAATCGATACAGAACCGCCATACCAGTTTTAGCCTATTGAGAATGTGTAGTTGCATAATGTTAAGGCTTCTGACACCCGTACACCCAGCCAAACTCTTAGAAACGGCGGGAATCCTCGATCTTTCGATTTCGCTAAGATGCGACGTATCAATCGATACAGAACTGCGATACCAGTTTTATCGTATTGAGAGTGTGTAGTTGCATAAAATGAAGAATTTTGACACCCGTACACCCAACTAAACTCCCAGAAACGACGGGTATCCCCGATCTTTCGATTTCGCTAAGCTATGACGTATCAATCGCCGCAGAACTGCGATACCAGTTTTATCGTATTGAGATTGTGTAGTTGCATGAAACACAGAATTTCGACACCCGTACACCCCGCGAATGTCGCAGAATCGCTCGGAATCCTCGATCTTTCGATTTCGCTAAGATGCGACGTATCAATCGATACAGAACTGCGATACCAGTTTTATCGTATTGAGAGTGTGTAGTTGCATAAAATGAAGAATTTTGACACCCGTACATCCAGCCAAACTCTCAGAAACGGCGGGAATCCGCGATCTCTCGATTTCGCTAAGCTTCGACGTATCAATCGCTGCAGTACCATGATACCAGTTTTAGCCTATTGAGAATGTGTAGTTGCAGAAAGTAAAGGATTTTGACACCCGTACACCCCGCGAATGTCGCAGAAACGCAAGGAATCCTCGATCTTTCGATTTCGCTAAGATGCGACGTATCAATCGATACAGAACTGCGATACCAGTTTTATCGTATTGAGAGTGTGTAGTTACATGAAATGAAGAATTTTTACACGGAACACCCAGCCAAACTCTCAGAAACGGCGGGAATCCGCGATCTCTCGATTTCGCTAAGCTTCGACGTATCAATCGCTGCAGCACCACGATACCAGTTTTATCGTATTGAGAATGTGTAGTTGCATAAAGTAAAGGATATTGACACCCGTACACCCCGCGAATGTCGCAGAAACGCAAGGAATTTTCGATCTTTCGATTTCGCTAAGATGCGACGTATCAATCGATACAGAACTGCGATACCAGTTTTATCGTATTGAGAGACTGTAGTTGCATAAAATGACGAATTCTGACTCCCGTACACCCAGCCAAACTCTTAGAAACGGCGGGAATCCTCGATCTTTCGATTTCGCTAAGCTTCGACATATCAATCGCCGCAGAACTGCGATACCAGTTTTATCGTATTGAGAGTATGTAGTTGCATGAAACAAAGAATTTCGACACCCGTACACCTCGCGAATGTCGCAGAAACGCTCGGAATCCTCGATCTTTCGATTTCGCTAAGATGCGACGTATCAATCGATACAGAACTGCGATACCAGTTTTATCGTTTTGAGAGTGTGTAGTTGCATGAAATGAAGAATTTTGACACCAGTACACCCAGCCAATCCCTCAGAAACGCTGGGAATCCTCGATCTTTCGATTTCGCTAAACTTCGACGTCTCAATCGCTGCAGTACCACGATACCAGTTGTAGCCTATTGAGACTGTGTAGTTGCATAATGTTAAGGCTTCTGACACCCGTACACCCAGCCAAACTCTTAGAAACGGCGAGAATCCTCGATTTTTCGATGTCGCTACGCTTCGACGTTTCAATCGCTGCAGAACTGCGATACGAGTTTTATCGTGTTGAGATTATGTAGTTGCATGAAACAAAGAATTTTGACACCCGTACACCCCGCGAATGTCGCAGAAACACTTGGAATCCTCAATCTTTCGATTTCGCTAAGATGCGACGTATCAATCGATACAGAATCGCGATACCAGTTTTATCGTATTGAGAGACTGTAGTTGCATAAAATGACGAATTCTGACTCCCGTACACCCAGCCAAACTCTCGGAAACGGCGGGAATCCTCGATCTTTCGATTTCGCTAAGCTTCGACGTATCAATCGCCGCAGGACTGCGATACCAGTTTTATCGTATTGAAAGTATGTAGTTGCATGAAACAAAGAATTTCGTCACCCGTACACCCCGCGAATGTCGCAGAATCGCTCGGAATCCTCGATCTTTCGATTTCGCTAAGATGCGACGTATCAATCGATACAGAACTGCGATACCAGTTTTATTGTATTGAGAGTGTGTAGTTGCATAAAATGAAGAATTTTGACACCCGTACACCCAGCCAAACTCTCAGAAACGGCGGGAATCCGCGATCTCTCGATTTCGCTAAGCTTCGACGTATCAATCGCTGGAGCACCACGATACCAGTTTTATCGTATTGAGAATGAGTAGTTGCAGAAAGTAAAGGATTTTGACACCCGTACACCCCGCGAATGTCGCAGAAACGCAAGGAATCCTCGATCTTTCGATTTCGCTAAGATGCGACGTATCAATCGATACAGAACTGCGATACCAGTTTTATCGTATTGAGAGTGTGTAGTTGCATAAAATGAAGAATTTGGACACCCGTACAACCAGCCAAACTCTCAGAAACGGCGGGAATCCGCGATCTCTCGATTTCGCTAAGCTTCGACGTATCAATCGCTGCAGTACCATGATACCAGTTTTAGCCTATTGAGAATGTGTAGTTGCAGAAAGTAAAGGATTTTGACACCCGTACACCCCGCGAATGTCGCAGAAACGCAAGGAATCCTCGATCTTTCGATTTCGCTAAGATGCGACGTATCAATCGATACAGAACTGCGACACCAGTTTCATCGTATTGAGAGTGTGTAGTTACATGAAACCAAGAATTTTTACACAAGTACACCCAGCCAAACTCTCAGAAACGGTGGGAATCCTCGATCTTTCGATTTCGCTAAGCTTCGACGTATCAATCGCTGCAGTACCACGATACAAGTTTTCGATTATTGAGAATGTGTAGTTGCATAATGTAGAGGCTTCTGACACTCGTACACCCAGCCAATCTCTTAGAAACGGCGGGAATCTGCGATCTCTCGATTTCGCTAAGCTTCGACGTTTCAATCGCTGCAGCTCCACGATACCAGTTTTATCGTATTGAGAATGTGTAGTTGCATAAAGTAAAGGATTTTGACACCCGTACAACCCGCGAATGTCGCAGAAACGCTCGGAATCCTCGATCTTACGATTACGCTCGATTTCGACGTATCAATCGATACAGAACCGCCATACCAGTTTTAGCCTATTGAGAATGTGTAGTTGCATAATGTTAAGGCTTCTGACACCCGTACACCCAGCCAAACTCTTAGAAACGGCGGGAATCCTCGATCTTTCGATTTCGCTAAGATGCGACGTATCAATCGATACAGAACTGCGATACCAGTTTTATCGTATTGAGAGTGTGTAGTTGCATAAAATGAAGAATTTTGACACCCATACACCCAACTAAACTCCCAGAAACGACGGGTATCCCCGATCTTTCGATTTCGCTAAGCTATGACGTATCAATCGCCGCAGAACTGCGATACCAGTTTTATCGTATTGAGATTGTGTAGTTGCATGAAACACAGAATTTCGACACCCGTACACCCCGCGAATGTCGCAGAATCGCTCGGAATCCTCGATCTTTCGATTTCGCTAAGATGCGACGTATCAATCGATACAGAACTGCGATACCAGTTTTATCGTATTGAGAGTGTGTAGTTGCATAAAATGAAGAATTTTGACACCCGTACATCCAGCCAAACTCTCAGAAACGGCGGGAATCCGCGATCTCTCGATTTCGCTAAGCTTCGACGTATTAATCGCTGCAGTACCATGATACCAGTTTTAGCCTATTGAGAATGTGTAGTTGCAGAAAGTAAAGGATTTTGACACCCGTACACCCCGCGAATGTCGCAGAAACGCAAGGAATCCTCGATCTTTCGATTTCGCTAAGATGCGACGTATCAATCGATACAGAACTGCGATACCAGTTTTATCGTATTGAGAGTGTGTAGTTACATGAAATGAAGAATTTTTACACGGAACACCCAGCCAAACTCTCAGAAACGGCGGGAATCCGCGATCTCTCGATTTCGCTAAGCTTCGACGTATCAATCGCTGCAGCACCACGATACCAGTTTTATCGTATTGAGAATGTGTAGTTGCATAAAGTAAAGGATTATGACACCCGTACACCCCGCGAATGTCGCAGAAACGCTCGGAATCCTCGATCTTTCGATTACGCTAAGATGCGACGTATCAATCGAAGCAGAACTGCGATACCAGTTTTATCGTAATGACAGTGTGTAGTTGCATAAAATGAAGAATTTTGACACCCGTACACCCAGCAAAACTCTCAGAAACGGCGGAAATCCGCGATCTCTCGATTTCGCTAAGCTTCGACGTATCAATCGCTGCATCACCACGATACCAGTTTTATCGTATTGAGAATGTGTAGTTGCATAAAGTAAAGGATTTTGACACCCGTACACCCCGCGAATGTCGCAGAAACGCTCGGAATCCTCGATCTTTCGATTTCGCTAAGATGCGACGTATCAATCGATACAGAACTGCGATACCAGTTTTATCGTAATGAGACTTTGTAGTTACATGAAATGAAGAATTTTTACACACGTACACCCAGCCTAACTCTCAGAAACGGCGGAAATCCGCGATCTCTCGATTTCGCTAAGCTTCGACGTATCAATCGCTGCATCACCACGATACCGGTTTTATCGTATTGAGAATGTGTAGTTGCATAAAGTAAAGGATTTTGACACCAGTACACCCCGCGAATGTCGCAGAAACGCTCGAAATCCTCGATCTTTCGATTTCGCTAAGATGCGACGTATCAATCGAAACAGAACTGCGATACCAGTTTTATCGTATTGAGAGTGTGTAGTTACATGAAATGAAGAATTTTTACACACGTACACCCAGCCTAACTCTCAGAATCGACGGGAATCCTCGATCTTTCGATTTCGCTAAGCTTCGACGTATCAATCGCCGCAGAACTGCGATACCAGTTTTATCGTATTGAGAGTATGTAGTTGCATGAAACAAAGAATTTCGACACCCGTACACCCCGCGAATGTGGCAGAAACGCTCGGGATCCTCGATCTTTCGATTTCGCTAAGATGCGACGTATCAATCGATACAGAACTGCGATACCAGTTTTATCGTATTGAGAGTGTGTAGTTGCATGAAATGAATAATTTTGACACCAGTACACCCAGCCAATCTCTCAGAAACGGTGGGAATCCTCGATATTTCGATTTAGCTAAACTTCGAAGTCTCAATCGCTGCAGTACCACGATACCAGTTGTAGCCTATTGAGACTGTGTAGTTGCATAATTTTAAGTCTTCTGACACCCGTACACCCAGCCAAACTCTTAGAAACGGCGGGAATCCTCGATCTTTCGATTTCGCTAAGCTTCGACGTATCAATCGCTGCAGAACTGCAATACCAGTTTTATCGTATTGAGAGTATGTAGTTGCATGAAACAAAGAATTTTGACACCCGTACACCCCGCGAATGTCGCAGAAACACTTGGAATCCTCGATCTTTCGATTTCGCTAAGATGCGACGTATCAATCGATACAGAACTGCGATACCAGTTTTATCGTATTGAGAGTGTGTAGTTGCATAATATGAAGAATTGTGACACCCGTACACCCAGCCAAAGTCTCGGAAACGGCGGGAATCCGCGATCTCTCGATTTCATTAATCTTCGACGTATCAATCGCTGCAGCACCACGATACCAGTTTTATCGTATTGAGAATGTGTAGTTGCATAAAGTAAAGGATTTTGACACCCGTACACCCCGCGAATGTCGCAGAAACGCTCGGAATCCTCGATCTTTCGATTTCGCTAAGATGCGACGTATCAATCGATACAGAACTGCGATACCAGTTTTGTCGTAATGAGAGTGTGTAGTTGCATAAAATGAAGAATTTTGACACCCGTACACCCAGCAAAACTCTTAGAAACGGCGGAAATCCGCGATCTCTCGATTTCTCTAAGCTTCGACGTATCAATCGCTGCATCACCACGATACCAGTTTTATCGTATTGAGAATGTGTAGTTGCATAAAGTAAAGGATTTTGACACCCGTACACCCCGCGAATGTCGCAGAAACGCTCGGAATCCTCGATCTTTCGATTTCGCTAAGATGCCACGTATCAATCGAAACAGAACAGCGATACCAGTTTTATCGTATTGAGAGTGTGTAGTTACATGAAATGAAGAATTTTTACACACGTACACCCAGCCAAACTCTCAGAAACGGCGGGAATCCTCGATCTTTCGATTTCGCTAAGCTTCGACGTATCAATCGCTGCAGTACCACGATACCAGTTTTAGCCTATTGAGAATGTGTAGTTGCATAATGTAAAGGCATCTGACACCCGTACACCCAGCCAAACTCTTAGAAACGGCTGGAATCTGCGATCTCTCGATTTCGGTAAGCTTCGACGTTTCAATCGCTGCAGCACCACGATACCAGTTTTATCGTATTGAGAATGTGTAGTTGCATAAATTCAATGATTTTGACACCCGTACACCCCGCGAATATCGCAGAATCGCTCGGAATCCTCGATCTTTCGATTTCGCTAAGATGCGACGTATCAATCGATACAGAACTGCGATCCCAGTTTTATCGTATTGAAAGTGTGTAGTTGCATAAAATGAAGAATTTTGACGCCCGTACACCCAGCCAAACTCTCAGAAACGGCGGGAATCCGCGATCTCTCGATTTCGCTAAGCTTCGACGTATCAATCGCTGCAGCACCACGATACCAGTTTTATCGTATTGAGAATGTGTAGTTGCAGAAAGTAAAGGATTTTGACACCCGTACACCCCGCGAATGTCGCAGAAACGCAAGGAATCCTCGATCTTTTGATTTCGCTAAGATGCGATGTATCAATCGATACAGAACTGCGATACCAGTTTTATCGTATTGAGAGTGTGTAGTTGCATAAAATGAAGAATTTTGACACCCGTACACCCAGCCAAACTCTCAGAAACGGCGGGAATCCGCGATCTCTCGATTTCGCTAAGCTTCGACGTATCAATCGCTGCAGAACTGCGATACCAGTTTTATCGTATTGAGAGTATGTAGTTGCATGAAACAAAGAATTTCGACACCCGTACACCTCGCGAATGTCGCAGAAACGCTCGGAATCCTCGATCTTTCGATTTCGCTAAGATGCGACGTATCAATCGATACAGAACTGCGATACCAGTTTTATCGTTTTGAGAGTGTGTAGTTGCATGAAATGAAGAATTTTGACACCAGTACACCCAGCCAATCCCTCAGAAACGCTGGGAATCCTCGATCTTTCGATTTCGCTAAACTTCGACGTCTCAATCGCTGCAGTACCACGATACCAGTTGTAGCCTATTGAGACTGTGTAGTTGCATAATGTTAAGGCTTCTGACACCCGTACACCCAGCCAAACTCTTAGAAACGGCGGGAATCCTCGATCTTTCGATTTCGCTACGCTTCGACGTATCAATCGCTGCAGAACTGCGATACGAGTTTTATCGTGTTGAGATTATGTAGTTGCATGAAACAAAGAATTTTGACACCCGTACACCCCGCGAATGTCGCAGAAACACTTGGAATCCTCAATCTTTCGATTTCGCTAAGATGCGACGTATCAATCGATACAGAATCGCGATACCAGTTTTATCGTATTGAGAGACTGTAGTTGCATAAAATGACGAATTCTGACTCCCGTACACCCAGCCAAACTCTCGGAAACGGCGGGAATCCTCGATCTTTCGATTTCGCTAAGCTTCGACGTATCAATCGCCGCAGGACTGCGATACCAGTTTTATCGTATTGAAAGTATGTAGTTGCATGAAACAAAGAATTTCGTCACCCGTACACCCCGCGAATGTCGCAGAATTGCTCGGAATCCTCGATCTTTCGATTTCGCTAAGATGCGACGTATCAATCGATACAGAACTGCGATACCAGTTTTATTGTATTGAGAGTGTGTAGTTTCATAAAATGAAGAATTTTGACACCCGTACACTCAGCCAAACTCTCAGAAACGGCGGGAATCCGCGATCTCTCGATTTCGCTAAGCTTCGACGTATCAATCGCTGGAGCACCACGATACCAGTTTTATCGTATTGAGAATGAGTAGTTGCAGAAAGTAAAGGATTTTGACACCCGTACACCCCGCGAATGTCGCAGAAACGCAAGGAATCCTCGATCTTTCGATTTCGCTAAGATGCGACGTATCAATCGATACAGAACTGCGATACCAGTTTTATCGTATTGAGAGTGTGTAGTTGCATAAAATGAAGAATTTGGACACCCGTACAACCAGCCAAACTCTCAGAAACGGCGGGAATCCGCGATCTCTCGATTTCGCTAAGCTTCGACGTATCAATCGCTGCAGTACCATGATACCAGTTTTAGCCTATTGAGAATGTGTAGTTGCAGAAAGTAAAGGATTTTGACACCCGTACACCCCGCGAATGTCGCAGAAACGCAAGGAATCCTCGATCTTTCGATTTCGCTAAGATGCGACGTATCAATCGATACAGAACTGCGACACCAGTTTCATCGTATTGAGAGTGTGTAGTTACATGAAACCAAGAATTTTTACACAAGTACACCCAGCCAAACTCTCAGAAACGGTGGGAATCCTCGATCTTTCGATTTCGCTAAGCTTCGACGTATCAATCGCTGCAGTACCACGATACAAGTTTTCGATTATTGAGAATGTGTAGTTGCATAATGTAGAGGCTTCTGACACTCGTACACCCAGCCAATCTCTTAGAAACGGCGGGAATCTGCGATCTCTCGATTTCGCTAAGCTTCGACGTTTCAATCGCTGCAGCTCCACGATACCAGTTTTATCGTATTGAGAATGTGTAGTTGCATAAAGTAAAGGATTTTGACACCCGTACAACCCGCGAATGTCGCAGAAACGCTCGGAATCCTCGATCTTACGATTACGCTCGATTTCGACGTATCAATCGATACAGAACCGCCATACCAGTTTTAGCCTATTGAGAATGTGTAGTTGCATAATGTTAAGGCTTCTGACACCCGTACACCCAGCCAAACTCTTAGAAACGGCGGGAATCCTCGATCTTTCGATTTCGCTAAGATGCGACGTATCAATCGATACAGAACTGCGATACCAGTTTTATCGTATTGAGAGTGTGTAGTTGCATAAAATGAAGAATTTTGACACCCGTACACCCAACTAAACTCCCAGAAACGACGGGTATCCCCGATCTTTCGATTTCGCTAAGCTATGACGTATCAATCGCCGCAGAACTGCGATACCAGTTTTATCGTATTGAGATTGTGTAGTTGCATGAAACACAGAATTTCGACACCCGTACACCCCGCGAATGTCGCAGAATCGCTCGGAATCCTCGATCTTTCGATTTCGCTAAGATGCGACGTATCAATCGATACAGAACTGCGATACCAGTTTTATCGTATTGAGAGTGTGTAGTTGCATAAAATGAAGAATTTTGACACCCGTACATCCAGCTAAACTCTCAGAAACGGCGGGAATCCGCGATCTCTCGATTTCGCTAAGCTTCGACGTATCAATCGCTGCAGTACCATGATACCAGTTTTAGCCTATTGAGAATGTGTAGTTGCAGAAAGTAAAGGATTTTGACACCCGTACACCCCGCGAATGTCGCAGAAACGCAAGGAATCCTCGATCTTTCGATTTCGCTAAGATGCGACGTATCAATCGATACAGAACTGCGATACCAGTTTTATGGTATTGAGAGTGTGTAGTTACATGAAATGAAGAATTTTTACACGGAACACCCAGCCAAACTCTCAGACACGGCGGGAATCCGCGATCTCTCGATTTCGCTAAGCTTCGACGTATCAATCGCTGCAGCACCACGATACCAGTTTTATCGTATTGAGAATGTGTAGTTGCATAAAGTAAAGGATTATGACACCCGTACACCCCGCGAATGTCGCAGAAACGCTCGGAATCCTCGATCTTTCGATTACGCTAAGATGCGACGTATCAATCGAAGCAGAACTGCGATACCAGTTTTATCGTATTGAGAGTGTGTAGTTGCATAAAATGAAGAATTTTGACAACCGTACACCTAGACAAACTCCCAGAAACGACGGGAATCCTCGATCTTTCGATTTCGCTAAGCTTCGACGTATCAATCGCCGCAGAACTGCGATACCAGTTTTATGGTATTGAGAGTGTGTAGTTGCATGAAACAAAGAATTTTGACATCCGTACACCCCGCGAATGTCGCAGAAACACTCGGAATCCTCGATCTTTCGATTTCGCTAAGATGCGACGTATCAATCGATACAGAACTGCGATACCAGTTTTATCGTATTGAGAGTGTGTAGTTGCATAAAATGAAGAATTTTGACACCCGTACACCCAGCATAACTCTCAGAAACGGCGGGAATCCGCGATCTCTCGATTTCGCTAAGCTTCGACGTATCAATCGCTGCAGCACCATGATACCAGTTTTATCGTATTGAGAATGTGTAGTTGCATAAAGTAAGGGATTTTGACACCCGTACACCCCGCGAATGTCGCAGAAACGCTCGGAATCCTCGATTTTTCGATTTCGCTAAGATGCGACGTATCAATCGATACAGAACTGCGATACCAGTTTTATCGTATTGCGAGTCTGTAGTTGCATAAAATGAACAATTTTGACACCTGTACACCCAGCCAAACTCTCAGAAACGGCGGGAATCCGCGATCTCTCGATTTCGCTAAGATGCGACGTATCAATCGATACAGAACTGCGATACCAGTTTTATCGTATTGAGAGTGTGTAGTTGCATGAAATGAAGAATTTTGACACCAGTACACCCAGCCAATCTCTCAGAAACGGTGGGAATGTTCGATCTTTCGATTTCGCTAAACTTCGAAGTCTCAATCGCTGCAGTACCACGATACCAGTTGTAGCCTATTGAGACTGTGTAGTTGCATAATATTAAGTCTTCTGACACCCGTACACCCAGCCAAACTCTTAGAAACGGCGGGAATCCTCGATCTTTCGATTTCGCTAAGCTTCGACGTATCAATCGCTGCAGAACTGCAATACCAGTTTTATCGTATTGAGAGTATGTAGTTGCATGAGACAAAGAATTTTGACACCCGTACACCCCGCGAATGTCGCAGAAACGCTCGGAATCCTCGATCTTTCGATTTCGCTAAGATGCGACGTATCAATCGATACAGAACTGCGATACCAGTTTTATCGTATTGAGAGTGTGTAGTTGCATGAAACAAAGAATTTTGACACCCGTAAGCCCCGCGAATGTCGCAGAAACGCTCGGAATCCTCGATCTTTCGATTTCGCTAAGATGCGACGTATCAATCGATACAGAACTGCGATACCAGTTTTATCGAATTGAGAGTGTGTAGTTGCATGAAATGAAGAATTTTGACAACCGTACACCCAGCAAAACTCTCAGAAACGGCGGAAATCCGCGATCTCTCGATTTCGCTAAGCTTCGACGTATCAATCGCTGCATCACCACGATACCAGTTTTATCGTATTGAGAATGTGTAGTTGCATAAAGTAAAGGATTTTGACACCCGTACACCCCGCGAATGTCGCAGAAACGCTCGGAATCCTCGATCTTTCGATTTCGCTAAGATGCGACGTATCAATCGATACAGAACTGCGATACCAGTTTTATCGTAATGACAGTGTGTAGTTGCATAAAATGAAGAATTTTGACACCCGTACACCCAGCAAAACTCTCAGAAACGGCGGAAATCCGCGATCTCTCGATTTCGCTAAGCTTCGACGTATCAATCGCTGCATCACCACGATACCAGTTTTATCGTATTGAGAATGTGTAGTTGCATAAAGTAAAGGATTTTGACACCCGTACACCCCGCGAATGTCGCAGAAACGCTCGGAATCCTCGATCTTTCGATTTCGCTAAGATGCGACGTATCAATCGATACAGAACTGCGATACCAGTTTTATCGTAATGAGACTTTGTAGTTACATGAAATGAAGAATTTTTACACACGTACACCCAGCCTAACTCTCAGAAACGGCGGAAATCCGCGATCTCTCGATTTCGCTAAGCTTCGACGTATCAATCGCTGCATCACCACGATACCAGTTTTATCGTATTGAGAATGTGTAGTTGCATAAAGTAAAGGATTTTGACACCAGTACACCCCGCGAATGTCGCAGAAACGCTCGAAATCCTCGATCTTTCGATTTCGCTAAGATGCGACGTATCAATCGAAACAGAACTGCGATACCAGTTTTATCGTATTGAGAGTGTGTAGTTACATGAAATGAAGAATTTTCACACACGTACACCCAGCCTAACTCTCAGAATCGACGGGAATCCTCGATCTTTCGATTTCGCTAAGCTTCGACGTATCAATCGCCGCAGAACTGCGATACCAGTTTTATCGTATTGAGAGTATGTAGTTGCATGAAACAAAGAATTTCGACACCCGTACACCCCGCGAATGTCGCAGAAACGCTCGGGATCCTCGATCTTTCGATTTCGCTAAGATGCGACGTATCAATCGATACAGAACTGCGATACCAGTTTTATCGTATTGAGAGTGTGTAGTTGCATGAAATGAAGAATTTTGACACCAGTACACCCAGCCAATCTCTCAGAAACGGTGGGAATCCTCGATCTTTCGATTTAGCTAAACTTCGAAGTCTCAATCGCTGCAGTACCACAATACCAGTTGTAGCCTATTGAGACTGTGTAGTTGCATAATTTTAAGTCTTCTGACACCCGTACACCCAGCCAAACTCTTAGAAACGGCGGGAATCCTCGATCTTTCGATTTCGCTAAGCTTCGACGTATCAATCGCTGCAGAACTGCAATACCAGTTTTATCGTATTGAGAGTATGTAGTTGCATGAAACAAAGAATTTTGACACCCGTACACCCCGCGAATGTCGCAGAAACGCTCGGAATCCTCGATCTTACGATTACGCTCGATTTCGACGTATCAATCGATACAGAACCGCCATACCAGTTTTAGCCTATTGAGAATGTGTAGTTGCATAATGTTAAGGCTTCTGACACCCGTACACCCAGCCAAACTCTTAGAAACGGCGGGAATCCTCGATCTTTCGATTTCGCTAAGATGCGACGTATCAATCGATACAGAACTGCGATACCAGTTTTATCGTATTGAGAGTGTGTAGTTGCATAAAATGAAGAATTTTGACACCCGTACACCCAACTAAACTCCCAGAAACGACGGGTATCCCCGATCTTTCGATTTCGCTAAGCTATGACGTATCAATCGCCGCAGAACTGCGATACCAGTTTTATCGTATTGAGATTGTGTAGTTGCATGAAACACAGAATTTCGACACCCGTACACCCCGCGAATGTCGCAGAATCGCTCGGAATCCTCGATCTTTCGATTTCGCTAAGATGCGACGTATCAATCGATACAGAACTGCGATACCAGTTTTATCGTATTGAGAGTGTGTAGTTGCATAAAATGAAGAATTTTGACACCCGTACATCCAGCCAAACTCTCAGAAACGGCGGGAATCCGCGATCTCTCGATTTCGCTAAGCTTCGACGTATCAATCGCTGCAGTACCATGATACCAGTTTTAGCCTATTGAGAATGTGTAGTTGCAGAAAGTAAAGGATTTTGACACCCGTACACCCCGCGAATGTCGCAGAAACGCAAGGAATCCTCGATCTTTCGATTTCGCTAAGATGCGACGTATCAATCGATACAGAACTGCGATACCAGTTTTATCGTATTGAGAGTGTGTAGTTACATGAAATGAAGAATTTTTACACGGAACACCCAGCCAAACTCTCAGAAACGGCGGGAATCCGCGATCTCTCGATTTCGCTAAGCTTCGACGTATCAATCGCTGCAGCACCACGATACCAGTTTTATCGTATTGAGAATGTGTAGTTGCATAAAGTAAAGGATATTGACACCCGTACACCCCGCGAATGTCGCAGAAACGCAAGGAATTTTCGATCTTTCGATTTCGCTAAGATGCGACGTATCAATCGATACAGAACTGCGATACCAGTTTTATCGTATTGAGAGACTGTAGTTGCATAAAATGACGAATTCTGACTCCCGTACACCCAGCCAAACTCTTAGAAACGGCGGGAATCCTCGATCTTTCGATTTCGCTAAGCTTCGACATATCAATCGCCGCAGAACTGCGATACCAGTTTTATCGTATTGAGAGTATGTAGTTGCATGAAACAAAGAATTTCGACACCCGTACACCTCGCGAATGTCGCAGAAACGCTCGGAATCCTCGATCTTTCGATTTCGCTAAGATGCGACGTATCAATCGATACAGAACTGCGATACCAGTTTTATCGTTTTGAGAGTGTGTAGTTGCATGAAATGAAGAATTTTGACACCAGTACACCCAGCCAATCCCTCAGAAACGCTGGGAATCCTCGATCTTTCGATTTCGCTAAACTTCGACGTCTCAATCGCTGCAGTACCACGATACCAGTTGTAGCCTATTGAGACTGTGTAGTTGCATAATGTTAAGGCTTCTGACACCCGTACACCCAGCCAAACTCTTAGAAACGGCGAGAATCCTCGATTTTTCGATGTCGCTACGCTTCGACGTTTCAATCGCTGCAGAACTGCGATACGAGTTTTATCGTGTTGAGATTATGTAGTTGCATGAAACAAAGAATTTTGACACCCGTACACCCCGCGAATGTCGCAGAAACACTTGGAATCCTCAATCTTTCGATTTCGCTAAGATGCGACGTATCAATCGATACAGAATCGCGATACCAGTTTTATCGTATTGAGAGACTGTAGTTGCATAAAATGACGAATTCTGACTCCCGTACACCCAGCCAAACTCTCGGAAACGGCGGGAATCCTCGATCTTTCGATTTCGCTAAGCTTCGACGTATCAATCGCCGCAGGACTGCGATACCAGTTTTATCGTATTGAAAGTATGTAGTTGCATGAAACAAAGAATTTCGTCACCCGTACACCCCGCGAATGTCGCAGAATCGCTCGGAATCCTCGATCTTTCGATTTCGCTAAGATGCGACGTATCAATCGATACAGAACTGCGATACCAGTTTTATTGTATTGAGAGTGTGTAGTTGCATAAAATGAAGAATTTTGACACCCGTACACCCAGCCAAACTCTCAGAAACGGCGGGAATCCGCGATCTCTCGATTTCGCTAAGCTTCGACGTATCAATCGCTGGAGCACCACGATACCAGTTTTATCGTATTGAGAATGAGTAGTTGCAGAAAGTAAAGGATTTTGACACCCGTACACCCCGCGAATGTCGCAGAAACGCAAGGAATCCTCGATCTTTCGATTTCGCTAAGATGCGACGTATCAATCGATACAGAACTGCGATACCAGTTTTATCGTATTGAGAGTGTGTAGTTGCATAAAATGAAGAATTTGGACACCCGTACAACCAGCCAAACTCTCAGAAACGGCGGGAATCCGCGATCTCTCGATTTCGCTAAGCTTCGACGTATCAATCGCTGCAGTACCATGATACCAGTTTTAGCCTATTGAGAATGTGTAGTTGCAGAAAGTAAAGGATTTTGACACCCGTACACCCCGCGAATGTCGCAGAAACGCAAGGAATCCTCGATCTTTCGATTTCGCTAAGATGCGACGTATCAATCGATACAGAACTGCGACACCAGTTTCATCGTATTGAGAGTGTGTAGTTACATGAAACCAAGAATTTTTACACAAGTACACCCAGCCAAACTCTCAGAAACGGTGGGAATCCTCGATCTTTCGATTTCGCTAAGCTTCGACGTATCAATCGCTGCAGTACCACGATACAAGTTTTCGATTATTGAGAATGTGTAGTTGCATAATGTAGAGGCTTCTGACACTCGTACACCCAGCCAATCTCTTAGAAACGGCGGGAATCTGCGATCTCTCGATTTCGCTAAGCTTCGACGTTTCAATCGCTGCAGCTCCACGATACCAGTTTTATCGTATTGAGAATGTGTAGTTGCATAAAGTAAAGGATTTTGACACCCGTACAACCCGCGAATGTCGCAGAAACGCTCGGAATCCTCGATCTTACGATTACGCTCGATTTCGACGTATCAATCGATACAGAACCGCCATACCAGTTTTAGCCTATTGAGAATGTGTAGTTGCATAATGTTAAGGCTTCTGACACCCGTACACCCAGCCAAACTCTTAGAAACGGCGGGAATCCTCGATCTTTCGATTTCGCTAAGATGCGACGTATCAATCGATACAGAACTGCGATACCAGTTTTATCGTATTGAGAGTGTGTAGTTGCATAAAATGAAGAATTTTGACACCCATACACCCAACTAAACTCCCAGAAACGACGGGTATCCCCGATCTTTCGATTTCGCTAAGCTATGACGTATCAATCGCCGCAGAACTGCGATACCAGTTTTATCGTATTGAGATTGTGTAGTTGCATGAAACACAGAATTTCGACACCCGTACACCCCGCGAATGTCGCAGAATCGCTCGGAATCCTCGATCTTTCGATTTCGCTAAGATGCGACGTATCAATCGATACAGAACTGCGATACCAGTTTTATCGTATTGAGAGTGTGTAGTTGCATAAAATGAAGAATTTTGACACCCGTACATCCAGCCAAACTCTCAGAAACGGCGGGAATCCGCGATCTCTCGATTTCGCTAAGCTTCGACGTATTAATCGCTGCAGTACCATGATACCAGTTTTAGCCTATTGAGAATGTGTAGTTGCAGAAAGTAAAGGATTTTGACACCCGTACACCCCGCGAATGTCGCAGAAACGCAAGGAATCCTCGATCTTTCGATTTCGCTAAGATGCGACGTATCAATCGATACAGAACTGCGATACCAGTTTTATCGTATTGAGAGTGTGTAGTTACATGAAATGAAGAATTTTTACACGGAACACCCAGCCAAACTCTCAGAAACGGCGGGAATCCGCGATCTCTCGATTTCGCTAAGCTTCGACGTATCAATCGCTGCAGCACCACGATACCAGTTTTATCGTATTGAGAATGTGTAGTTGCATAAAGTAAAGGATTATGACACCCGTACACCCCGCGAATGTCGCAGAAACGCTCGGAATCCTCGATCTTTCGATTACGCTAAGATGCGACGTATCAATCGAAGCAGAACTGCGATACCAGTTTTATCGTAATGACAGTGTGTAGTTGCATAAAATGAAGAATTTTGACACCCGTACACCCAGCAAAACTCTCAGAAACGGCGGAAATCCGCGATCTCTCGATTTCGCTAAGCTTCGACGTATCAATCGCTGCATCACCACGATACCAGTTTTATCGTATTGAGAATGTGTAGTTGCATAAAGTAAAGGATTTTGACACCCGTACACCCCGCGAATGTCGCAGAAACGCTCGGAATCCTCGATCTTTCGATTTCGCTAAGATGCGACGTATCAATCGATACAGAACTGCGATACCAGTTTTATCGTAATGAGACTTTGTAGTTACATGAAATGAAGAATTTTTACACACGTACACCCAGCCTAACTCTCAGAAACGGCGGAAATCCGCGATCTCTCGATTTCGCTAAGCTTCGACGTATCAATCGCTGCATCACCACGATACCGGTTTTATCGTATTGAGAATGTGTAGTTGCATAAAGTAAAGGATTTTGACACCAGTACACCCCGCGAATGTCGCAGAAACGCTCGAAATCCTCGATCTTTCGATTTCGCTAAGATGCGACGTATCAATCGAAACAGAACTGCGATACCAGTTTTATCGTATTGAGAGTGTGTAGTTACATGAAATGAAGAATTTTTACACACGTACACCCAGCCTAACTCTCAGAATCGACGGGAATCCTCGATCTTTCGATTTCGCTAAGCTTCGACGTATCAATCGCCGCAGAACTGCGATACCAGTTTTATCGTATTGAGAGTATGTAGTTGCATGAAACAAAGAATTTCGACACCCGTACACCCCGCGAATGTGGCAGAAACGCTCGGGATCCTCGATCTTTCGATTTCGCTAAGATGCGACGTATCAATCGATACAGAACTGCGATACCAGTTTTATCGTATTGAGAGTGTGTAGTTGCATGAAATGAATAATTTTGACACCAGTACACCCAGCCAATCTCTCAGAAACGGTGGGAATCCTCGATATTTCGATTTAGCTAAACTTCGAAGTCTCAATCGCTGCAGTACCACGATACCAGTTGTAGCCTATTGAGACTGTGTAGTTGCATAATTTTAAGTCTTCTGACACCCGTACACCCAGCCAAACTCTTAGAAACGGCGGGAATCCTCGATCTTTCGATTTCGCTAAGCTTCGACGTATCAATCGCTGCAGAACTGCAATACCAGTTTTATCGTATTGAGAGTATGTAGTTGCATGAAACAAAGAATTTTGACACCCGTACACCCCGCGAATGTCGCAGAAACACTTGGAATCCTCGATCTTTCGATTTCGCTAAGATGCGACGTATCAATCGATACAGAACTGCGATACCAGTTTTATCGTATTGAGAGTGTGTAGTTGCATAATATGAAGAATTGTGACACCCGTACACCCAGCCAAAGTCTCGGAAACGGCGGGAATCCGCGATCTCTCGATTTCATTAATCTTCGACGTATCAATCGCTGCAGCACCACGATACCAGTTTTATCGTATTGAGAATGTGTAGTTGCATAAAGTAAAGGATTTTGACACCCGTACACCCCGCGAATGTCGCAGAAACGCTCGGAATCCTCGATCTTTCGATTTCGCTAAGATGCGACGTATCAATCGATACAGAACTGCGATACCAGTTTTGTCGTAATGAGAGTGTGTAGTTGCATAAAATGAAGAATTTTGACACCCGTACACCCAGCAAAACTCTTAGAAACGGCGGAAATCCGCGATCTCTCGATTTCTCTAAGCTTCGACGTATCAATCGCTGCATCACCACGATACCAGTTTTATCGTATTGAGAATGTGTAGTTGCATAAAGTAAAGGATTTTGACACCCGTACACCCCGCGAATGTCGCAGAAACGCTCGGAATCCTCGATCTTTCGATTTCGCTAAGATGCCACGTATCAATCGAAACAGAACAGCGATACCAGTTTTATCGTATTGAGAGTGTGTAGTTACATGAAATGAAGAATTTTTACACACGTACACCCAGCCAAACTCTCAGAAACGGCGGGAATCCTCGATCTTTCGATTTCGCTAAGCTTCGACGTATCAATCGCTGCAGTACCACGATACCAGTTTTAGCCTATTGAGAATGTGTAGTTGCATAATGTAAAGGCATCTGACACCCGTACACCCAGCCAAACTCTTAGAAACGGCTGGAATCTGCGATCTCTCGATTTCGGTAAGCTTCGACGTTTCAATCGCTGCAGCACCACGATACCAGTTTTATCGTATTGAGAATGTGTAGTTGCATAAATTCAATGATTTTGACACCCGTACACCCCGCGAATATCGCAGAATCGCTCGGAATCCTCGATCTTTCGATTTCGCTAAGATGCGACGTATCAATCGATACAGAACTGCGATCCCAGTTTTATCGTATTGAAAGTGTGTAGTTGCATAAAATGAAGAATTTTGACGCCCGTACACCCAGCCAAACTCTCAGAAACGGCGGGAATCCGCGATCTCTCGATTTCGCTAAGCTTCGACGTATCAATCGCTGCAGCACCACGATACCAGTTTTATCGTATTGAGAATGTGTAGTTGCAGAAAGTAAAGGATTTTGACACCCGTACACCCCGCGAATGTCGCAGAAACGCAAGGAATCCTCGATCTTTTGATTTCGCTAAGATGCGATGTATCAATCGATACAGAACTGCGATACCAGTTTTATCGTATTGAGAGTGTGTAGTTGCATAAAATGAAGAATTTTGACACCCGTACACCCAGCCAAACTCTCAGAAACGGCGGGAATCCGCGATCTCTCGATTTCGCTAAGCTTCGACGTATCAATCGCTGCAGAACTGCGATACCAGTTTTATCGTATTGAGAGTATGTAGTTGCATGAAACAAAGAATTTCGACACCCGTACACCTCGCGAATGTCGCAGAAACGCTCGGAATCCTCGATCTTTCGATTTCGCTAAGATGCGACGTATCAATCGATACAGAACTGCGATACCAGTTTTATCGTTTTGAGAGTGTGTAGTTGCATGAAATGAAGAATTTTGACACCAGTACACCCAGCCAATCCCTCAGAAACGCTGGGAATCCTCGATCTTTCGATTTCGCTAAACTTCGACGTCTCAATCGCTGCAGTACCACGATACCAGTTGTAGCCTATTGAGACTGTGTAGTTGCATAATGTTAAGGCTTCTGACACCCGTACACCCAGCCAAACTCTTAGAAACGGCGGGAATCCTCGATCTTTCGATTTCGCTACGCTTCGACGTATCAATCGCTGCAGAACTGCGATACGAGTTTTATCGTGTTGAGATTATGTAGTTGCATGAAACAAAGAATTTTGACACCCGTACACCCCGCGAATGTCGCAGAAACACTTGGAATCCTCAATCTTTCGATTTCGCTAAGATGCGACGTATCAATCGATACAGAATCGCGATACCAGTTTTATCGTATTGAGAGACTGTAGTTGCATAAAATGACGAATTCTGACTCCCGTACACCCAGCCAAACTCTCGGAAACGGCGGGAATCCTCGATCTTTCGATTTCGCTAAGCTTCGACGTATCAATCGCCGCAGGACTGCGATACCAGTTTTATCGTATTGAAAGTATGTAGTTGCATGAAACAAAGAATTTCGTCACCCGTACACCCCGCGAATGTCGCAGAATTGCTCGGAATCCTCGATCTTTCGATTTCGCTAAGATGCGACGTATCAATCGATACAGAACTGCGATACCAGTTTTATTGTATTGAGAGTGTGTAGTTTCATAAAATGAAGAATTTTGACACCCGTACACTCAGCCAAACTCTCAGAAACGGCGGGAATCCGCGATCTCTCGATTTCGCTAAGCTTCGACGTATCAATCGCTGGAGCACCACGATACCAGTTTTATCGTATTGAGAATGAGTAGTTGCAGAAAGTAAAGGATTTTGACACCCGTACACCCCGCGAATGTCGCAGAAACGCAAGGAATCCTCGATCTTTCGATTTCGCTAAGATGCGACGTATCAATCGATACAGAACTGCGATACCAGTTTTATCGTATTGAGAGTGTGTAGTTGCATAAAATGAAGAATTTGGACACCCGTACAACCAGCCAAACTCTCAGAAACGGCGGGAATCCGCGATCTCTCGATTTCGCTAAGCTTCGACGTATCAATCGCTGCAGTACCATGATACCAGTTTTAGCCTATTGAGAATGTGTAGTTGCAGAAAGTAAAGGATTTTGACACCCGTACACCCCGCGAATGTCGCAGAAACGCAAGGAATCCTCGATCTTTCGATTTCGCTAAGATGCGACGTATCAATCGATACAGAACTGCGACACCAGTTTCATCGTATTGAGAGTGTGTAGTTACATGAAACCAAGAATTTTTACACAAGTACACCCAGCCAAACTCTCAGAAACGGTGGGAATCCTCGATCTTTCGATTTCGCTAAGCTTCGACGTATCAATCGCTGCAGTACCACGATACAAGTTTTCGATTATTGAGAATGTGTAGTTGCATAATGTAGAGGCTTCTGACACTCGTACACCCAGCCAATCTCTTAGAAACGGCGGGAATCTGCGATCTCTCGATTTCGCTAAGCTTCGACGTTTCAATCGCTGCAGCTCCACGATACCAGTTTTATCGTATTGAGAATGTGTAGTTGCATAAAGTAAAGGATTTTGACACCCGTACAACCCGCGAATGTCGCAGAAACGCTCGGAATCCTCGATCTTACGATTACGCTCGATTTCGACGTATCAATCGATACAGAACCGCCATACCAGTTTTAGCCTATTGAGAATGTGTAGTTGCATAATGTTAAGGCTTCTGACACCCGTACACCCAGCCAAACTCTTAGAAACGGCGGGAATCCTCGATCTTTCGATTTCGCTAAGATGCGACGTATCAATCGATACAGAACTGCGATACCAGTTTTATCGTATTGAGAGTGTGTAGTTGCATAAAATGAAGAATTTTGACACCCGTACACCCAACTAAACTCCCAGAAACGACGGGTATCCCCGATCTTTCGATTTCGCTAAGCTATGACGTATCAATCGCCGCAGAACTGCGATACCAGTTTTATCGTATTGAGATTGTGTAGTTGCATGAAACACAGAATTTCGACACCCGTACACCCCGCGAATGTCGCAGAATCGCTCGGAATCCTCGATCTTTCGATTTCGCTAAGATGCGACGTATCAATCGATACAGAACTGCGATACCAGTTTTATCGTATTGAGAGTGTGTAGTTGCATAAAATGAAGAATTTTGACACCCGTACATCCAGCTAAACTCTCAGAAACGGCGGGAATCCGCGATCTCTCGATTTCGCTAAGCTTCGACGTATCAATCGCTGCAGTACCATGATACCAGTTTTAGCCTATTGAGAATGTGTAGTTGCAGAAAGTAAAGGATTTTGACACCCGTACACCCCGCGAATGTCGCAGAAACGCAAGGAATCCTCGATCTTTCGATTTCGCTAAGATGCGACGTATCAATCGATACAGAACTGCGATACCAGTTTTATGGTATTGAGAGTGTGTAGTTACATGAAATGAAGAATTTTTACACGGAACACCCAGCCAAACTCTCAGACACGGCGGGAATCCGCGATCTCTCGATTTCGCTAAGCTTCGACGTATCAATCGCTGCAGCACCACGATACCAGTTTTATCGTATTGAGAATGTGTAGTTGCATAAAGTAAAGGATTATGACACCCGTACACCCCGCGAATGTCGCAGAAACGCTCGGAATCCTCGATCTTTCGATTACGCTAAGATGCGACGTATCAATCGAAGCAGAACTGCGATACCAGTTTTATCGTATTGAGAGTGTGTAGTTGCATAAAATGAAGAATTTTGACAACCGTACACCTAGACAAACTCCCAGAAACGACGGGAATCCTCGATCTTTCGATTTCGCTAAGCTTCGACGTATCAATCGCCGCAGAACTGCGATACCAGTTTTATGGTATTGAGAGTGTGTAGTTGCATGAAACAAAGAATTTTGACATCCGTACACCCCGCGAATGTCGCAGAAACACTCGGAATCCTCGATCTTTCGATTTCGCTAAGATGCGACGTATCAATCGATACAGAACTGCGATACCAGTTTTATCGTATTGAGAGTGTGTAGTTGCATAAAATGAAGAATTTTGACACCCGTACACCCAGCATAACTCTCAGAAACGGCGGGAATCCGCGATCTCTCGATTTCGCTAAGCTTCGACGTATCAATCGCTGCAGCACCATGATACCAGTTTTATCGTATTGAGAATGTGTAGTTGCATAAAGTAAGGGATTTTGACACCCGTACACCCCGCGAATGTCGCAGAAACGCTCGGAATCCTCGATTTTTCGATTTCGCTAAGATGCGACGTATCAATCGATACAGAACTGCGATACCAGTTTTATCGTATTGCGAGTCTGTAGTTGCATAAAATGAACAATTTTGACACCTGTACACCCAGCCAAACTCTCAGAAACGGCGGGAATCCGCGATCTCTCGATTTCGCTAAGATGCGACGTATCAATCGATACAGAACTGCGATACCAGTTTTATCGTATTGAGAGTGTGTAGTTGCATGAAATGAAGAATTTTGACACCAGTACACCCAGCCAATCTCTCAGAAACGGTGGGAATGTTCGATCTTTCGATTTCGCTAAACTTCGAAGTCTCAATCGCTGCAGTACCACGATACCAGTTGTAGCCTATTGAGACTGTGTAGTTGCATAATATTAAGTCTTCTGACACCCGTACACCCAGCCAAACTCTTAGAAACGGCGGGAATCCTCGATCTTTCGATTTCGCTAAGCTTCGACGTATCAATCGCTGCAGAACTGCAATACCAGTTTTATCGTATTGAGAGTATGTAGTTGCATGAGACAAAGAATTTTGACACCCGTACACCCCGCGAATGTCGCAGAAACGCTCGGAATCCTCGATCTTTCGATTTCGCTAAGATGCGACGTATCAATCGATACAGAACTGCGATACCAGTTTTATCGTATTGAGAGTGTGTAGTTGCATGAAACAAAGAATTTTGACACCCGTAAGCCCCGCGAATGTCGCAGAAACGCTCGGAATCCTCGATCTTTCGATTTCGCTAAGATGCGACGTATCAATCGATACAGAACTGCGATACCAGTTTTATCGAATTGAGAGTGTGTAGTTGCATGAAATGAAGAATTTTGACAACCGTACACCCAGCAAAACTCTCAGAAACGGCGGAAATCCGCGATCTCTCGATTTCGCTAAGCTTCGACGTATCAATCGCTGCATCACCACGATACCAGTTTTATCGTATTGAGAATGTGTAGTTGCATAAAGTAAAGGATTTTGACACCCGTACACCCCGCGAATGTCGCAGAAACGCTCGGAATCCTCGATCTTTCGATTTCGCTAAGATGCGACGTATCAATCGATACAGAACTGCGATACCAGTTTTATCGTAATGACAGTGTGTAGTTGCATAAAATGAAGAATTTTGACACCCGTACACCCAGCAAAACTCTCAGAAACGGCGGAAATCCGCGATCTCTCGATTTCGCTAAGCTTCGACGTATCAATCGCTGCATCACCACGATACCAGTTTTATCGTATTGAGAATGTGTAGTTGCATAAAGTAAAGGATTTTGACACCCGTACACCCCGCGAATGTCGCAGAAACGCTCGGAATCCTCGATCTTTCGATTTCGCTAAGATGCGACGTATCAATCGATACAGAACTGCGATACCAGTTTTATCGTAATGAGACTTTGTAGTTACATGAAATGAAGAATTTTTACACACGTACACCCAGCCTAACTCTCAGAAACGGCGGAAATCCGCGATCTCTCGATTTCGCTAAGCTTCGACGTATCAATCGCTGCATCACCACGATACCAGTTTTATCGTATTGAGAATGTGTAGTTGCATAAAGTAAAGGATTTTGACACCAGTACACCCCGCGAATGTCGCAGAAACGCTCGAAATCCTCGATCTTTCGATTTCGCTAAGATGCGACGTATCAATCGAAACAGAACTGCGATACCAGTTTTATCGTATTGAGAGTGTGTAGTTACATGAAATGAAGAATTTTCACACACGTACACCCAGCCTAACTCTCAGAATCGACGGGAATCCTCGATCTTTCGATTTCGCTAAGCTTCGACGTATCAATCGCCGCAGAACTGCGATACCAGTTTTATCGTATTGAGAGTATGTAGTTGCATGAAACAAAGAATTTCGACACCCGTACACCCCGCGAATGTCGCAGAAACGCTCGGGATCCTCGATCTTTCGATTTCGCTAAGATGCGACGTATCAATCGATACAGAACTGCGATACCAGTTTTATCGTATTGAGAGTGTGTAGTTGCATGAAATGAAGAATTTTGACACCAGTACACCCAGCCAATCTCTCAGAAACGGTGGGAATCCTCGATCTTTCGATTTAGCTAAACTTCGAAGTCTCAATCGCTGCAGTACCACGATACCAGTTGTAGCCTATTGAGACTGTGTAGTTGCATAATTTTAAGTCTTCTGACACCCGTACACCCAGCCAAACTCTTAGAAACGGCGGGAATCCTCGATCTTTCGATTTCGCTAAGCTTCGACGTATCAATCGCTGCAGAACTGCAATACCAGTTTTATCGTATTGAGAGTATGTAGTTGCATGAAACAAAGAATTTTGACACCCGTACACCCCGCGAATGTCGCAGAAACACTTGGAATCCTCGATCTTTCGATTTCGCTAAGATGCGACGTATCAATCGATACAGAACTGCGATACCAGTTTTATCGTATTGAGAGTGTGTAGTTGCATGAAACAAGGAATTTTGACACCCGTAAGCCCCGCAAATGTCGCAGAAACGCTCGGAATCCTCGATCTTTCGATTTCGCTAAGATGCGACGTATCAATCGATACAGAACTGCGATACCAGTTTTATCGAATTGAGAGTGTGTAGTTGCATGAAATGAAGAATTTTGACAACCGTACACCCAGCAAAACTCTCAGAAACGGCGGAAATCCGCGATCTCTCGATTTCGCTAAGCTTCGACGTATCAATCGCTGCATCACCACGATACCAGTTTTATCGTATTGAGAATGTGTAGTTGCATAAAGTAAAGGATTTTGACACCCGTACACCCCGCGAATGTCGCAGAAACGCTCGGAATCCTCGATCTTTCGATTTCGCTAAGATGCGACGTATCAATCGATACAGAACTGCGATACCAGTTTTATCGTAATGACAGTGTGTAGTTGCATAAAATGAAGAATTTTGACACCCGTACACCCAGCAAAACTCTCAGAAACGGCGGAAATCGGCGATCTCTCGATTTCGCTAAGCTTCGACGTATCAATCGCTGCATCACCACGATACCAGTTTTATCGTATTGAGAATGTGTAGTTGCATAAAGTAAAGGATTTTGACACCCGTACACCCCGCGAATGTCGCAGAAACGCTCGGAATCCTCGATCTTTCGATTTCGCTAAGATGCGACGTATCAATCGATACAGAACTGCGATACCAGTTTTATCGTAATGAGACTTTGTAGTTACATGAAATGAAGAATTTTTACACACGTACACCCAGCCTAACTCTCAGAAACGGCGGAAATCCGCGATCTCTCGATTTCGCTAAGCTTCGACGTATCAATCGCTGCATCACCACGATACCAGTTTTATCGTATTGAGAATGTGTAGTTGCATAAAGTAAAGGATTTTGACACCAGTACACCCCGCGAATGTCGCAGAAACGCTCGAAATCCTCGATCTTTCGATTTCGCTAAGATGCGACGTATCAATCGAAACAGAACTGCGATACCAGTTTTATCGTATTGAGAGTGTGTAGTTACATGAAATGAAGAATTTTTACACACGTACACCCAGCCTAACTCTCAGAATCGACGGGAATCCTCGATCTTTCGATTTCGCTAAGCTTCGACGTATCAATCGCCGCAGAACTGCGATACCAGTTTTATCGTATTGAGAGTATGTAGTTGCATGAAACAAAGAATTTCGACACCCGTACACCCCGCGAATGTCGCAGAAACGCTCGGGATCCTCGATCTTTCGATTTCGCTAAGATGCGACGTATCAATCGATACAGAACTGCGATACCAGTTTTATCGTATTGAGAGTGTGTAGTTGCATGAAATGAAGAATTTTGACACCAGTACACCCAGCCAATCTCTCAGAAACGGTGGGAATCCTCGATCTTTCGATTTAGCTAAACTTCGAAGTCTCAATCGCTGCAGTACCACGATACCAGTTGTAGCCTATTGAGACTGTGTAGTTGCATAATTTTAAGTCTTCTGACACCCGTACACCCAGCCAAACTCTTAGAAACGGCGGGAATCCTCGATCTTTCGATTTCGCTAAGCTTCGACGTATCAATCGCTGCAGAACTGCAATACCAGTTTTATCGTATTGAGAGTATGTAGTTGCATGAAACAAAGAATTTTGACACCCGTACACCCCGCGAATGTCGCAGAAACACTTGGAATCCTCGATCTTTCGATTTCGCTAAGATGCGACGTATCAATCGATACAGAACTGCGATACCAGTTTTATCGTATTGAGAGTGTGTAGTTGCATAATATGAAGAATTGTGACACCCGTACACCCAGCCAAACTGTCGGAAACGGCGGGAATCCGCGATCCCTCGATTTCATTAATCTTCGACGTATCAATCGCTGCAGCACCACGATACCAGTTTTATCGTATTGAGAATGTGTAGTTGCATAAAGTAAAGGATTTTGACACCCGTACACCCCGCGAATGTCGCAGAAACGCTCGGAATCCTCGATCTTTCGATTTCGCTAAGATGCGACGTATCAATCGATACAGAACTGCGATACCAGTTTTGTCGTAATGAGAGTGTGTAGTTGCATAAAATGAAGAATTTTGACACCCGTACACCCAGCAAAACTCTTAGAAACGGCGGAAATCCGCGATCTCTCGATTTCGCTAAGCTTCGACGTATCAATCGCTGCATCACCACGATACCAGTTTTATCGTATTGAGAATGTGTAGTTGCATAAAGTAAAGGATTTTGACACCCGTACACCCCGCGAATGTCGCAGAAACGCTCGGAATCCTCGATCTTTCGATTCCGCTAAGATGCGACGTATCAATCGAAACAGAACAGCGATACCAGTTTTATCGTATTGAGAGTGTGTAGTTACATGAAATGAAGAATTTTTACACACGTACACCCAGCCAAACTCTCAGAAACGGCGGGAATCCTCGATCTTTCGATTTCGCTAAGCTTCGACGTATCAATCGCTGCAGTACCACGATACCAGTTTTAGCCTATTGAGAATGTGTAGTTGCATAATGTAAAGGCATCTGACACCCGTAAACCCAGCCAAACTCTTAGAAACGGCTGGAATCTGCGATCTCTCGATTTCGGTAAGCTTCGACGTTTCAATCGCTGCAGCACCACGATACCAGTTTTATCGTATTGAGAATGTGTAGTTGCATAAATTAAATGATTTTGACACCCGTACACCCCGCGAATGTCGCAGAATCGCTCGGAATCCTCGATCTTTCGATTTCGCTAAGATGCGACGTATCAATCGATACAGAACTGCGATACCAGTTTTATCGTATTGAAAGTGTGTAGTTGCATAAAATGAAGAATTTTGACACCCGTACACCCAGCCAAACTCTCAGAAACGGCGGGAATCCGCGATCTCTCGATTTCGCTAAGCTTCGACGTATCAATCGCTGCAGAACTGCGATACCAGTTTTATCGTGTTGAGATTATGTAGTTGCATGAAACAGAGAATTTTGACACCCGTACACCCCGCGAATGTCGCAGAAACACTTGGAATCCTCAATCTTTCGATTTCGCTAAGATGCGACGTATCAATCGATACAGAATCGCGATACCAGTTTTATCGTATTGAGAGACTGTAGTTGCATAAAATGACGAATTCTGACTCCCGTACACCCAGCCAAACTCTCGGAAACGGCGGGAATCCTCGATCTTTCGATTTCGCTAAGCTTCGACGTATCAATCGCCGCAGGACTGCGATACCAGTTTTATCGTATTGAAAGTATGTAGTTGCATGAAACAAAGAATTTCGTCACCCGTACACCCCGCGAATGTCGCAGAATCGCTCGGAATCCTCGATCTTTCGATTTCGCTAAGATGCGACGTATCAATCGATACAGAACTGCGATACCAGTTTTATTGTATTGAGAGTGTGTAGTTGCATAAAATGAAGAATTTTGACACCCGTACACCCAGCCAAACTCTCAGAAACGGCGGGAATCCGCGATCTCTCGATTTCGCTAAGCTTCGACGTATCAATCGCTGGAGCACCACGATACCAGTTTTATCGTATTGAGAATGAGTAGTTGCAGAAAGTAATGGATTTTGACACCCGTACACCCCGCGAATGTCGCAGAAACGCAAGGAATCCTCGATCTTTCGATTTCGCTAAGATGCGACGTATCAATCGATACAGAACTGCGATACCAGTTTTATCGTATTGAGAGTGTGTAGTTGCATAAAATGAAGAATTTGGACACCCGTACAACCAGCCAAACTCTCAGAAACGGCGGGAATCCGCGATCTCTCGATTTCGCTAAGCTTCGACGTATCAATCGCTGCAGTACCATGATACCAGTTTTAGCCTATTGAGAATGTGTAGTTGCAGAAAGTAAAGGATTTTGACACCCGTACACCCCGCGAATGTCGCAGAAACGCAAGGAATCCTCGATCTTTCGATTTCGCTAAGATGCGACGTATCAATCGATACAGAACTGCGACACCAGTTTCATCGTATTGAGAGTGTGTAGTTACATGAAACCAAGAATTTTTACACAAGTACACCCAGCCAAACTCTCAGAAACGGTGGGAATCCTCGATCTTTCGATTTCGCTAAGCTTCGACGTATCAATCGCTGCAGTACCACGATACAAGTTTTCGATTATTGAGAATGTGTAGTTGCATAATGTAGAGGCTTCTGACACTCGTACACCCAGCCAATCTCTTAGAAACGGCGGGAATCTGCGATCTCTCGATTTCGCTAAGCTTCGACGTTTCAATCGCTGCAGCTCCACGATACCAGTTTTATCGTATTGAGAATGTGTAGTTGCATAAAGTAAAGGATTTTGACACCCGTACAACCCGCGAATGTCGCAGAAACGCTCGGAATCCTCGATCTTACTATTACGCTCGATTTCGACGTATCAATCGATACAGAACCGCCAGACCAGTTTTAGCCTATTGAGAATGTGTAGTTGCATAATGTTAAGGCTTCTGACACCCGTACACCCAGCCAAACTCTTAGAAACGGCGGGAATCCTCGATCTTTCGATTTCGCTAAGATGCGACGTATCAATCGATACAGAACTGCGATACCAGTTTTATCGTATTGAGAGTGTGTAGTTGCATAAAATGAAGAATTTTGACACCCGTACACCCAACTAAACTCCCAGAAACGACGGGTATCCCCGATCTTTCGATTTCGCTAAGCTACGACGTATCAATCGCCGCAGAACTGCGATACCAGTTTTATCGTATTGAGATTGTGTAGTTGCATGAAACACAGAATTTCGACACCCGTACACCCCGCGAATGTCGCAGAATCGCTCGGAATCCTCGATCTTTCGATTTCGCTAAGATGCGACGTATCAATCGATACAGAACTGCGATACCAGTTTTATCGTATTGAGAGTGTGTAGTTGCATAAAATGAAGAATTTTGACACCCGTACATCCAGCCAAACTCTCAGAAACGGCGGGAATCCGCGATCTCTCGATTTCGCTAAGCTTCGACGTATCAATCGCTGCAGTACCACGATACCAGTTATAGCCTATTGAGAATGTGTAGTTGCATAATGTAGAGGCTTCTGACACTCGTACACCCAGCCAAACTCTTAGAAATGGCGGGAATCTGCGAACTCTCGATTTCGCTAAGCTTCGACGTTTCAATCGCTGCAGCACCACGATACCAGTTTCATCGTATTGAGAATGTGTAGTTGCATAAAGTAAAGGATTTTGACACCCGTACAATC
The DNA here is from genome assembly GCA_947507545.1 of Clistopyga incitator. Classification (NCBI taxonomy): domain Eukaryota; kingdom Metazoa; phylum Arthropoda; class Insecta; order Hymenoptera; family Ichneumonidae; genus Clistopyga; species Clistopyga incitator. The sequence continues at coordinate 7,265,359 of OX382187.1, read as the reverse complement.
CGCGAATGTCGCAGAAACGCTCGGAATCCTCGATCTTTCGATTTCGCTAAGATGCGACGTATCAATCGATACAGAACTGCGATACCAGTTTTATCGTATTGAGAGTGTGTAGTTGCATAAAATGAAGAATTTTGACACCCGTACACCCAGCCAAACTCTCAGAAACGGCGGGAATCCGCGATCTCTCGATTTCGCTAAGCTTCGACGTATAAATTGCTGCAGCACCACGATACCAGTTTTATCGTATTGAGAATGTGTAGTTGCAGAAAGTAAAGGATTTTGACACCCGTACACCCCGCGAATGTCGCAGAAACGCTCGGAATCCTCGATCTTTCGATTTCGCTAAGATGCGACGTATCAATCGATACAGAACTGCGATACCAGTTTTATCGTATTGAGAGTGTGTAGTTACATAAATCGAAGAATTTTGACACCCGTACACCCAGCAAAACTCTCAGAAACGGCGGAAATCCGCGATCTCTCGATTTCGCTAAGCTTCGACGTATCAATCGCTGCATCACCACGATACCAGTTTTATCGTATTGAGAATGTGTAGTTGCATGAAACAAACAATTTTGACACCCGTACACCCCGCGAATGTCGCAGAAACGCTCGGAATCCTCGATCTTTCGATTTCGCTAAGATGCGACGTATCAATCGAAGCAGAACTGCGATACCAGTTTTATCGTATTGAGAGTGTGTAGTTGCATAAAATGAAGAATTTTGACACCCGTACACCCAACTAAACTCCCAGAAACGACGGGTATCCCCGATCTTTCGATTTCGCTAAGCTACGACGTATCAATCGCCGCAGAACTGCGATACCAGTTTTATCGTATTGAGATTGTGTAGTTGCATAAAACAAAGAATTTCGACACCCGTACACCCCGCGAATGTCGCAGAATCGCTCGGAATCCTCGATCTTTCGATTTCGCTAAGATGCGACGTATCAATCGATACAGAACTGCGATACCAGTTTTATCGTATTGAGAGTGTGTAGTTGCATAAAATGAAGAATTTTGACACCCGTACACCCAGCCAAACTCTCAGAAACGGCGGGAATCCGCGATCTCTCGATTTCGCTAAGCTTCGACGTATCAATCGCTGCAGTACCATGATACCAGTTTCAGCCTATTGAGAATGTGTAGTTGCAGAAAGTAAAGGATTTTGACACCCGTACACCCCGCGAATGTCGCAGAAACGCAAGGAATCCTCGATCTTTCGATTTCGCTAAGATGCGACGTATCAATCGATACAAAACTGCGATACCAGTTTTATCGTATTGAGAGTGTGTAGTTACATGAAATGAAGAATTTTTACACGGAACACCCAGCCAAACTCTCAGAAACGGCGGGAATCCGCGATCTCTCGATTTCGCTAAGCTTCGACGTATCAATCGCTGCAGCACCACGATACCAGTTTTATCGTATTGAGAATGTGTAGTTGCATAAAGTAAAGGATTTTGAAACCCGTACACCCCGCGAATGTCGCAGAAACGCTCGGAATCCTCGATTCTTCGATTTCGCTAAGATGCGACGTATCAATCGATACAGAACTGCGATACCAGTTTTATCGTATTGAGAGTGTGTAGTTGCATAAAATGAAGAATTTTGACACGTGTACACCCAGCCAAACTCTCAGAAACGGCGGGAATCCGCGATCTCTCGATTTCGCTAAGCTTCGACGTATCAATCGCTGCAGCACCACGATACCAGTTTTATCGTATTGAGAATGTGTAGTTGCATAAAGTAAAGGATTATGACACCCGTACACCCCGCGAATATCGCAGAAACGCTCGGAATCCTCGATCTTTCGATTTCGCTAAGATGCGACGTATCAATCGAAGCAGAACTGCGATACCCGTTTAATCGTATTGAGAGTGTGTAGTTGCATAAAATGAAGAATTTCTACACCCGTACACCCAGACAAACTCCCATAAACGACGGGAATCCTCGATCTTTCGATTTCGCTAAGCTTCGACGTATCAATCGCCGCAGAACTGCGATACCAGTTTTATGGTATTAATAGTGTGTAGTTGCATGAAACAAAGAATTTTGACATCCGTACACCCCGCGAATGTCGCAGAAACACTCGGAATCCTCGATCTTTCGATTTCGCTAAGATGCGACGTATCAATCGATACAGAACTGCGATACCAGTTTTATCGTATTGAGAGTTTGTAGTTGCATAAAATGAAGAATTTTGACACCCGTACACCCAGCCAAACTCTCAGAAACGGCGGGAATCCGCGATCTCTCGATTTCGCTATGCTTCGACGTATCAATCGCTGCAGCACCACGATACCAGTTTTATCGTATTGAGAATGTGTAGTTGCAGAAAGTAAAAGATTTTGACACCCGTACACCCCGCGGATGTCGCAGAAACGCAAGGAATCCTCGATCTTTCGATTTCGCTAGGATGCGACGTATCAATCGATACAGAACTGCGACACCAGTTTCATCGTATTGACAGTGTGTAGTTACATGAAATGAAGAATTTTTACACAAGTACACCCAGCCAAACTCTCAGAAACGGCGGGAATCCTCGATCTTTCGATTTCGCTGAGCTTCGACGTATCAATCGCTGCAGTACCACGATACCAGTTATAGCCTATTGAGAATGTGTAGTTGCATAATGTAGAGGCTTCTGACACTCGTACACCCAGCCAAACTCTTAGAAACGGCGGGAATCTGCGAACTCTCGATTTCGCTAAGCTTCGACGTTTCAATCGCTGCAGCACCACGATACCAGTTTCATCGTATTGAGAATGTGTAGTTGCATAAAGTAAAGGATTTTGACACCCGTACACCCCGCGAATGTCGCAGAAACGCTCGGAATCCACGATCTTTCGATTTCGCTAAGATGCGACGTATCAATAGATACAGAACTGCGATACCAGTTTTATCGTATTGAGAGTGTGTAGTTACATAAATCGAAGAATTTTGACACCCGTACACCCAGCAAAACTCTCAGAAACGGCGGAAATCCGCGATCTCTCGATTTCGCTAAGCTTCGACGTATCATCCGCTGCATCACCACGATACCAGTTTTATCGTATTGAGAATGTGTAGTTGCATGAAACAAAGAATTTTGACACCCGTACACCCCGCGAATGTCGCAGAAACGCTCGGAATCCTCGATCTTTCGATTTCGCTAAGATGCGACGTATCAATCGAAGCAGAACTGCGATACCAGTTTTATCGTATTGAGAGTGTGTAGTTGCATAAAATGAAGAATTTTGACACCCGTACACCCAACTAAACTCCCAGAAACGACGGGTATCCCCGATCTTTCGATTTCGGTAAGCTACGACGTATCAATCGCCGCAGAACTGCGATACCAGTTTTATCGTATTGAGATTGTGTAGTTGCATGAAACAAAGAATTTCGACACCCGTACACCCCGCGAATGTCGCAGAATCGCTCGGAATCCTCGATCTTTCGATTTCGCTAAGATGCGACGTATCAATCGATACAGAACTGCGATACCAGTTTTATCGTATTGAGAGTGTGTAGTTGCATAAAATGAAGAATTTTGACACCCGTACACCCAGCCAAACTCTCAGAAACGGCGGGAATCCGCGATCTCTCGATTTCGCTAAGCTTCGACGTATCAATCGCTGCAGTACCATGATACCAGTTTTAGCCTATTGAGAATGTGTAGTTGCAGAAAGTAAAGGATTTTGACACCCGAACACCCCGCGAATGTCGCAGAAACGCAAGGAATCCTCGATCTTTCGATTTCGCTAAGATGCGACGTATCAATCGATACAGAACTGCGATACCAGTTTTATCGTATTGAGAGTGTGTAGTTACATGAAATGAAGAATTTTTACACGGAACACCCAGCCAAACTCTCAGAAACGGCGGGAATCCGCGATCTCTCGATTTCGCTAAGCTTCGACGTATCAATCGCTGCAGCACCACGATACCAGTTTTATCGTATTGAGAATGTGTAGTTGCATAAAGTAAAGGATTATGACACCCGTACACCCCGCGAATGTCGCAGAAACGCTCGGAATCCTCGATCATTCGATTTCGCTAAGATGCGACGTATCAATCGAAGCAGAACTGCGATACCAGTTTTATCGTATTGAGAGTGTGTAGTTGCATAAAATGAAGAATTTTGACAACCGTACACCTAGACAAACTCCCAGAAACGACGGGAATCCTCGATCTTTCGATTTCGCTAAGCTTCGACGTATCAATCGCCGCAGAACTGCGATACCAGTTTTATGGTATTGAGAGTGTGTTGTTGCATGAAACAAAGAATTTTGACATCCGTACACCCCGCGAATGTCGCAGAAACACTCGGAATCCTCGATCTTTCGATTTCGCTAAGATGCGATGTATCAATCGATACAGAACTGCGATACCAGTTTTATCGTATTGAGAGTGTGTAGTTGCATAAAATGAAGAATTTTGACACCCGTACACCCAGCATAACTCTCAGAAACGGCGGGAATCCGCGATCTCTCGATTTCGCTAAGCTCCGACGTATCAATCGCTGCAGCACCATGATACCAGTTTTATCGTATTGAGAATGTGTAGTTGCATAAAGTAAGGGATTTTGACACCCGTACACCCCGCGAATGTCGCAGAAACGCTCGGAATCCTCGATTTTTCGATTTCGCTAAGATGCGACGTATCAATCGATACAGAACTGCGATACCAGTTTTATCGTATTGAGAGTCTGTAGTTGCATAAAATGAACAATTTTGACACCTGTACACCCAGCCAAACTCTCAGAAACGGCGGGAATCCGCGATCTCTCGATTTCGCTAAGATGCGACGTATCAATCGATACAGAACTGCGATACCAGTTTTATCGTATTGAGAGTGTGTAGTTGCATGAAATGAAGAATTTTGACACCAGTACACCCAGCCAATCTCTCAGAAACGGTGGGAATGTTCGATCTTTCGATTTCGCTAAACTTCGAAGTCTCAATCGCTGCAGTACCACGATACCAGTTGTAGCCTATTGAGACTGTGTAGTTGCATAATATTAAGTCTTCTGACACCCGTACACCCAGCCAAACTCTTAGAAACGGCGGGAATCCTCGATCTTTCGATTTCGCTAAGCTTCGACGTATCAATCGCTGCAGAACTGCAATACCAGTTTTATCGTATTGAGAGTATGTAGTTGCATGAGACAAAGAATTTTGACACCCGTACACCCCGCGAATGTCGCAGAAACGCTCGGAATCCTCGATCGTTCGATTTCGCTAAGATGCGACGTATCAATCGATACAGAACTGCGATACCAGTTTTATCGTATTGAGAGTGTGTAGTTGCATGAAACAAAGAATTTTGACACCCGTACACCCCGCGAATGTCGCAGAAACGCTCGGAATCCTCGATCTTTCGATTTCGCTAAGATGCGACGTATCAATCGATACAGAACTGCGATACCAGTTTTATCGAATTGAGAGTGTGTAGTTGCATGAAATGAAGAATTTTGACAACCGTACACCCAGCAAAACTCTCAGAAACGGCGGAAATCCGCGATCTCTCGATTTCGCTAAGCTTCGACGTATCAATCGCTGCATCACCACGATACCAGTTTTATCGTATTGAGAATGTGTAGTTGCATAAAGTAAGGGATTTTGACACCCGTACACCCCGCGAATGTCGCAGAAACGCTCGGAATCCTCGATCTTTCGATTTCGCTAAGATGCGACGTATCAATCGATACAGAACTGCGATACCAGTTTTATCGTAATGAGAGTGTGTAGTTGCATAAAATGAAGAATTTTGACACCCGTACACCTAGCAAAACTCTCAGAAACGGCGGGAATCCGCGATCTCTCGATTTCGCTAAGATGCGACGTATCAATCGATACAGAACTGCGATACCAGTTTTATCGTATTGAGAGTGTGTAGTTGCATGAAATGAAGAATTTTGACACCAGTACACCCAGCCAATCTCTCAGAAACGGTGGGAATGTTCGATCTTTCGATTTCGCTAAACTTCGAAGTCTCAATCGCTGCAGTACCACGATACCAGTTGTAGCCTATTGAGACTGTGTAGTTGCATAATATTAAGTCTTCTGACACCCGTACACCCAGCCAAACTCTTAGAAACGGCGGGAATCCTCGATCTTTCGATTTCGCTAAGCTTCGACGTATCAATCGCTGCAGAACTGCAATACCAGTTTTATCGTATTGAGAGTATGTAGTTGCATGAGACAAAGAATTTTGACACCCGTACACCCCGCGAATGTCGCAGAAACGCTCGGAATCCTCGATCTTTCGATTTCGCTAAGATGCGACGTATCAATCGATACAGAACTGCGATACCAGTTTTATCGTATTGAGAGTGTGTAGTTGCATGAAACAAAGAATTTTGACACCCGTACACCCCGCGAATGTCGCAGAAACGCTCGGAATCCTCGATCTTTCGATTTCGCTAAGATGCGACGTATCAATCGATACAGAACTGCGATACCAGTTTTATCGAATTGAGAGTGTGTAGTTGCATGAAATGAAGAATTTTGACAACCGTACACCCAGCAAAACTCTCAGAAACGGCGGAAATCCGCGATCTCTCGATTTCGCTAAGCTTCGACGTATCAATCGCTGCATCACCACGATACCAGTTTTATCGTATTGAGAATGTGTAGTTGCATAAAGTAAGGGATTTTGACACCCGTGCACCCCGCGAATGTCGCAGAAACGCTCGGAATCCTCGATCTTTCGATTTCGCTAAGATGCGACGTATCAATCGATACAGAACTGCGATACCAGTTTTATCGTAATGAGAGTGTGTAGTTGCATAAAATGAAGAATTTTGACACCCGTACACCCAGCAAAACTCTCAGAAACGGCGGAAATCCGCGATCTCTCGATTTCGCTAAGCTTCGACGTATCAATCGCTGCATCACCACGATACCAGTTTTATCGTATTGAGAATGTGTAGTTGCATAAAGTAAAGGATTTTGACACCCGTACACCCCGCGAATGTCGCAGAAACGCTCGGAATCCTCGATCTTTCGATTTCGCTAAGATGCGACGTATCAATCGATACAGAACTGCGATACCAGTTTTATCGTAATGAGACTTTGTAGTTACATGAAATGAAGAATTTTTACACACGTACACCCAGCCTAACTCTCAGAAACGGCGGAAATCCGCGATCTCTCGATTTCGCTAAGCTTCGACGTATCAATCGCTGCATCACCACGATACCAGTTTTATCGTATTGAGAATGTGTAGTTGCATAAAGTAAAGGATTTTGACACCAGTACACCCCGCGAATATCGCAGAAACGCTCGGAATCCTCGATCTTTCGATTTCGCTAAGATGCGACGTATCAATCGAAACAGAACTGCGATACCAGTTTTATCGTATTGAGAGTGTGTAGTTACATGAAATGAAGAATTTTGACACCCGTACACCCAGCAAAACTCTTAGAAACGGCGGAAATCCGCGATCTCTCGATTTCGCTAAGCTTCGACGTATCAATCGCTGCATCACCACGATACCAGTTTTATCGTATTGAGAATGTGTAGTTGCATAAAGTAAAAGATTTTGACACCCGTACACCCCGCGAATGTCGCAGAAACGCCCGGAATCCTCGATCTTTCGATTTCGCTAAGATGCGACGTATCAATCGAAACAGAACAGCGATACCAGTTTTATCGTATTGAGAGTGTGTAGTTACATGAAATGAAGAATTTTTACACACGTACACCCAGCCAAACTCTCAGAAACGGCGGGAATCCTCGATCTTTCGATGTCGCTAAGCTTCGACGTATCAATCGCTGCAGTACCACGATACCAGTTTTAGCCTATTGAGAATGTGTAGTTGCATAATGTAAAGGCATCTGACACCCGTACACCCAGCCAAACTCCTAGAAACGGCTGGAATCTGCGATCTCTCGATTTCGGTAAGCTTCGACGTTTCAATCGCTGCAGCACCACGATACCAGTTTTATCGTATTGAGAATGTGTAGTTGCATAAATTAAATGATTTTGACACCCGTACACCCCGCGAATGTCGCAGAATCGCTCGGAATCCTCGATCTTTCGATTTCGCTAAGATGCGACGTATCAATCGATACAGAACTGCGATACCAGTTTTATCGTATTGAGAGTGTGTAGTTGCATAAAATGAAGAATTTTGACACCCGTACACCCAGCCAAACTCTCAGAAACGGCGGGAATCCGCGATCTCTCGATTTCGCTAAGCTTCGACGTATCAATCGCTGCAGCACCACGATACCAGTTTTATCGTATTGAGAATGTGTAGTTGCAGAAAGTAACGGATTTTGACACCCGTACACCCCGCGAATGTCGCAGAAACGCAAGGAATCCTCGATCTTTTGATTTCGCTAAGATGCGATGTATCAATCGATACAGAACTGCGATACCAGTTTTATCGTATTGAGAGTGTGTAGTTGCATAAACTGAAGAATTTTGACACCGATACACCCAGCCAAACTCTCAGAAACGGCGGGAATCCGCGATCTCTCGATTTCGCTAAGCTTCGACGTATCAATCGCTGCAGCACCACGATACCAGTTTTATCGTATTGAGAATGTGTAGTTGCAGAAAGTAAAGGATTTTGACACCCGTACACCCCGCGAATGTCGCAGAAACGCAAGGAATTTTCGATCTTTCGATTTCGCTAAGATGCTACGTATCAATCGATACAGAACTGCGATACCAGTTTTATCGTATTGAGAGACTGTAGTTGCATAAAATGACGAATTCTGACTCCCGTACACCCAGCCAAACTCTCGGAAACGGCGGGAATCCTCGATCTTTCGATTTCGCTAAGCTTCGACGTATCAATCGCTGCAGAACTGCGATACCAGTTTTATCGTGTTGAGATTATGTAGTTGCATGAAACAAAGAATTTTGACACCCGTACACCCCGCGAATGTCGCAGAAACACTTGGAATCCTCAATCTTTCGATTTCGCTAAGATGCGACGTATCAATCGATACAGAATCGCGATACCAATTTTATCGTATTGAGAGACTGTAGTTGCATAAAATGACGAATTCTGACTCCCGTACACCCAGCCAAACTCTCGGAAACGGCGGGAATCCTCGATCTTTCGATTTCGCTAAGCTTCGACGTATCAATCGCCGCAGGACTGCGATACCAGTTTTATCGAATTGAAAGTATGTAGTTGCATAAAGTAAAGGATTTTGACACCAGTACACCCCGCGAATGTCGCAGAAACGCTCGGAATCCTCGATCTTTCGATTTCGCTAAGATGCGACGTATCAATCGAAACAGAACTGCGATACCAGTTTTATCGTATTGAGAGTGTGTAGTTACATGAAATGAAGAATTTTTACACACGTACACCCAGCCTAACTCTCAGAATCGACGGGAATCCTCGATCTTTCGATTTCGCTAAGCTTCGACGTATCAATCGCTGGAGCACCACGATACCAGTTTTATCGTATTGAGAATGTGTAGTTGCAGAAAGTAAAGGATTTTGACACCCGTACACCCCGCGAATGTCACAGAAACGCAAGGAATCCTCGATCTTTCGATTTCGCTAAGATGCGACGTATCAATCGATACAGAACTGCGATAACAGCTTTATCGTATTGAGAGTGTGTAGTTACATGAAATGAAGAATTTTTACACACGTACACCCAGCCAAACTGTCAGAAACGGCGGGAATCTTCGATCTTCTCGATTTCTCTAAGCTTCGACGTATCAATCGCTGCAGTACCACGATACCAGTTGTAGCCTATTGAGAATGTGTAGTTGAATAATGTCGAGGTTTCTGACACTCGTACACCCAGCCAATCTCTTAGAAACGGCGGGAATCTGCGATCTCTCGATTTCGCTAAGCTTCGACGTTTCAATCGCTGCAGCACCACGATACCAGTTTTATCGTATTGAGAATGTGTAGTTGCATAAAGTAAAGGATTGTGACACCCGTACAACCCGCGAATGTCGCAGAAACGCTCGGAATCCTCGATCTTACGATTACGCTCGAATTCGACGTATCAATCGATACAGAACTGCGATACCAGTTTTAGCCTATTGAGAATGTGTAGTTGCATAATGTTAAGGCTTCTGACCCCCGTACACCCAGCCAAACTCTCAGAAACGGCGGGAATCCTCGATCTTTCGATTTCGCTAAGCTTCGACGTATCAATCGCCGCAGAACTGCGCTACCAGTTTTATCGTATTGAGAGTATGTAGTTGCATGAAACAAAGAATTTCGTCACCCGTACACCCCGCGAATGTCGCAGAAACGCTCGGAATCCTCGATCTTTCGATTTCGCTAAGATGCGACGTATCAATCGATACAGAACTGCGATACCAGTTTTATCGTATTGAGAGTGTGTAGTTGCATGAAATGAAGAATTTTGACACCAGTACACCCAACCAATCTCTCAGAAACGGTGGGAATCCTCGATCTTTCGATTTCGCTAAACTTCGACGTATCAATCGCTGCAGTACCACGATACCAATTGTAGCCTATTGAGACTGTGTAGTTGCATATTGTTAAGGCATCTGACACCCGTACACCCAGCCAAACTTTTAGAAACGGCGGGAATCCTCGATCTTTCGATTTCGCTAAGCTTCGACGTATCAATCGCTGCAGAACTGCGATACCAGTTTTATCGTATTGAGAATGTGTAGTTGCATAAAGTAAAGGATTTTGACACCAGTACACCCCGCGAATGTCGCAGAAACGCTCGGAATCCTCGATCTTTCGATTTCGCTAAGATGCGACGTATCAATCCAAACAGAACTGCGATACCAGTTTTATCGTATTGAGAGTGTGTAGTTACATGAAATGAAGAATTTTTACACACGTACACCCAGCCTAACTCTCAGAATCGACGGAAATCCTCGATCTTTCGATTTCGCTAAGCTTCGACGTATCAATCGCTGCATCACCACGATACCAGTTTTATCGTATTGAGAATGTGTAGTTGCATAAAGTAAAGGATTTTGACACCAGTACACCCCGCGAATGTCGCAGAAACGCTCGGAATCCTCGATCTTTCGATTTCGCTAAGATTCGACGTATCAATCGATACAGAACCGCGATACCAGTTTTATCGTATTGAGAGACTGTAGTTGCATAAAATGACGAATTCTGACACCCGTACACCCAGCCAAACTCTCAGAAACGCTCGGAATCCTCGATCTTTCGATTTCGCTAAGATGCGACGTATCAATCGATACAGAACTGCGATACCAGTTTTATCGTATTGAGAGTGTGTAGTTGCATAAAATGAAGATTTTTGACACCCGTACACCCAGCCAAACTCTCAGAAACGGCGGAAATCCGCGATCTCTCGATTTCGCTAAGCTTCGACGTATCAATCGCTGCATCACCACGATACCAGTTTTATCGTATTGAGAATGTGTAGTTGCATAAAGTAAAGGATTTTGACACCCGTACACCCCGCGAATGTCGCAGAAACGCTCGGAATCCTCGATCTTTCGATTTCGCTAAGATGCGACGTATCAATCGAAACAGAACTGCGATACCAGTTTTATCGTATTGAGAGTATGTATTTGCTTGAAACAAAGAATTTCGACACCCGTACACCCCGCGAATGTCGCAGAAACGCTCGGAATGCTCGATCTTTCGATTTCGCTAAGATGCGACGTATCAATCGATACAGAACTGCGATACCAGTTTTGTCGTATTGAGAGTGTGTCGTTACATGAAATGAAGAATTTTTATACACGTACACGCAGCCAAACTCTCAGAAAGGGCGGGAATCCTCGATCTTTCGATTTCGCTAAGCTTCGGCGTATCAATGGCTGCAGTACCACGATACCAGTTTTAGCCTATTGAGAATGTGTAGTTGCATAATGTAAAGGCATCTGACACCCGTACACCCAGCCAAACTCTTAGAAACGGCTGGAATCTGCGATCTCTCGATTTCGCTAAGCTTCGACGTTTCAATCGCTGCAGCACCACGATACCAGTTTTATCGTATTGAGAATGTGTAGATGCATAAAGTAAATGATTTTGACACCCGTACAACCCGCGAATGTCGCAGAAACGCTCGGAATCCTCGATCTTACGATTTCGCTAAGATTCGACGTATCAATCGATACAGAACCGCGATACTAGTTTTATCGTATTGAGAGTGTGTAGATGCATAAAATGATGAATTCTGACCCCCGTACACCCAGCCAAACGCTCAGAAACGGCGGGAATCCGCGATCTCTCGATTTCGCTAAGCTTCGACGTATCAATCGCTGCAGCACCACGATACCAGTTTTATCGTATTGAGAATGTGTAGTTGCATAAAGTAAAGGATTTTGACACCCGTACACCCCGCGAATGTCGCAGAAACGCTCGGAATCCTCGATCTTTCGATTTCGCTAAGATGCGACGTATCAATCGATACAGAACTGCGATACCAGTTTTATCGAATTGAGAGTGTGTAGTTGCATGAAATGAAGAATTTTGACAACCGTACACCCAGCAAAACTCTCAGAAACGGCGGAAATCCGCGATCTCTCGATTTCGCTAAGCTTCGACGTATCAATCGCTGCATCACCACGATACCAGTTTTATCGTATTGAGAATGTGTAGTTGCATAAAGTAAGGGATTTTGACACCCGTACACCCCGCGAATGTCGCAGAAACGCTCGGAATCCTCGATCTTTCGATTTCGCTAAGATGCGACGTATCAATCGATACAGAACTGCGATACCAGTTTTATCGTAATGAGAGTGTGTGGTTGCATAAAATGAAGAATTTTGACACCCGTACACCCAGCAAAACTCTCAGAAACGGCGGGAATCCGCGATCTCTCGATTTCGCTAAGATGCGACGTATCAATCGATACAGAACTGCGATACCAGTTTTATCGTATTGAGAGTGTGTAGTTGCATGAAATGAAGAATTTTGACACCAGTACACCCAGCCAATCTCTCAGAAACGGTGGGAATGTTCGATCTTTCGATTTCGCTAAACTTCGAAGTCTCAATCGCTGCAGTACCACGATACCAGTTGTAGCCTATTGAGACTGTGTAGTTGCATAATATTAAGTCTTCTGACACCCGTACACCCAGCCAAACTCTTAGAAACGGCGGGAATCCTCGATCTTTCGATTTCGCTAAGCTTCGACGTATCAATCGCTGCAGAACTGTAATACCAGTTTTATCGTATTGAGAGTATGTAGTTGCATGAGACAAAGAATTTTGACACCCGTACACCCCGCGAATGTCGCAGAAACGCTCGGAATCCTCGATCTTTCGATTTCGCTAAGATGCGACGTATCAATCGATACAGAACTGCGATACCAGTTTTATCGTATTGAGAGTGTGTAGTTGCATGAAACAAAGAATTTTGACACCCGTACACCCCGCGAATGTCGCAGAAACGCTCGGAATCCTCGATCTTTCGATTTCGCTAAGATGCGACGTATCAATCGATACAGAACTGCGATACCAGTTTTATCGAATTGAGAGTGTGTAGTTGCATGAAATGAAGAATTTTGACAACCGTACACCCAGCAAAACTCTCAGAAACGGCGGAAATCCGCGATCTCTCGATTTCGCTAAGCTTCGACGTATCAATCGCTGCATCACCACGATACCAGTTTTATCGTATTGAGAATGTGTAGTTGCATAAAGTAAGGGATTTTGACACCCGTGCACCCCGCGAATGTCGCAGAAACGCTCGGAATCCTCGATCTTTCGATTTCGCTAAGATGCGACGTATCAATCGATACAGAACTGCGATACCAGTTTTATCGTAATGAGAGTGTGTAGTTGCATAAAATGAAGAATTTTGACACCCGTACACCCAGCAAAACTCTCAGAAACGGCGGAAATCCGCGATCTCTCGATTTCGCTAAGCTTCGACGTATCAATCGCTGCATCACCACGATACCAGTTTTATCGTATTGAGAATGTGTAGTTGCATAAAGTAAAGGATTTTGACACCCGTACACCCCGCGAATGTCGCAGAAACGCTCGGAATCCTCGATCTTTCGATTTCGCTAAGATGCGACGTATCAATCGATACAGAACTGCGATACCAGTTTTATCGTAATGAGACTTTGTAGTTACATGAAATGAAGAATTTTTACACACGTACACCCAGCCTAACTCTCAGAAACGGCGGAAATCCGCGATCTCTCGATTTCGCTAAGCTTCGACGTATCAATCGCTGCATCACCACGATACCAGTTTTATCGTATTGAGAATGTGTAGTTGCATAAAGTAAAGGATTTTGACACCAGTACACCCCGCGAATATCGCAGAAACGCTCGGAATCCTCGATCTTTCGATTTCGCTAAGATGCGACGTATCAATCGAAACAGAACTGCGATACCAGTTTTATCGTATTGAGAGTGTGTAGTTACATGAAATGAAGAATTTTGACACCCGTACACCCAGCAAAACTCTTAGAAACGGCGGAAATCCGCGATCTCTCGATTTCGCTAAGCTTCGACGTATCAATCGCTGCATCACCACGATACCAGTTTTATCGTATTGAGAATGTGTAGTTGCATAAAGTAAAAGATTTTGACACCCGTACACCCCGCGAATGTCGTAGAAACGCTCGGAATCCTCGATCTTTCGATTTCGCTAAGATGCGACGTATCAATCGAAACAGAACAGTGATACCAGTTTTATCGTATTGAGAGTGTGTAGTTACATGAAATGAAGAATTTTTACACACGTACACCCAGCCAAACTCTCAGAAACGGCGGGAATCCTCGATCTTTCGATGTCGCTAAGCTTCGACGTATCAATCGCTGCAGTACCACGATACCAGTTTTAGCCTATTGAGAATGTGTAGTTGCATAATGTAAAGGCATCTGACACCCGTACACCCAGCCAAACTCCTAGAAACGGCTGGAATCTGCGATCTCTCGATTTCGGTAAGCTTCGACGTTTCAATCGCTGCAGCACCACGATACCAGTTTTATCGTATTGAGAATGTGTAGTTGCATAAATTAAATGATTTTGACACCCGTACACCCCGCGAATGTCGCAGAATCGCTCGGAATCCTCGATCTTTCGATTTCGCTAAGATGCGACGTATCAATCGATACAGAACTGCGATACCAGTTTTATCGTATTGAGAGTGTGTAGTTGCATAAAATGAAGAATTTTGACACCCGTACACCCAGCCAAACTCTCAGAAACGGCGGGAATCCGCGATCTCTCGATTTCGCTAAGCTTCGACGTATCAATCGCTGCAGCACCACGATACCAGTTTTATCGTATTGAGAATGTGTAGTTGCAGAAAGTAACGGATTTTGACACCCGTACACCCCGCGAATGTCGCAGAAACGCAAGGAATCCTCGATCTTTTGATTTCGCTAAGATGCGATGTATCAATCGATACAGAACTGCGATACCAGTTTTATCGTATTGAGAGTGTGTAGTTGCATAAACTGAAGAATTTTGACACCGATACACCCAGCCAAACTCTCAGAAACGGCGGGAATCCGCGATCTCTCGATTTCGCTAAGCTTCGACGTATCAATCGCTGCAGCACCACGATACCAGTTTTATCGTATTGAGAATGTGTAGTTGCAGAAAGTAAAGGATTTTGACACCCGTACACCCCGCGAATGTCGCAGAAACGCAAGGAATTTTCGATCTTTCGATTTCGCTAAGATGCTACGTATCAATCGATACAGAACTGCAATACCAGTTTTATCGTATTGAGAGACTGTAGTTGCATAAAATGACGAATTCTGACTCCCGTACACCCAGCCAAACTCTCGGAAACGGCGGGAATCCTCGATCTGTCGATTTCGCTAAGCTTCGACGTATCAATCGCTGCAGAACTGCGATACCAGTTTTATCGTGTTGAGATTATGTAGTTGCATGAAACAAAGAATTTTGACACCCGTACACCCCGCGAATGTCGCAGAAACACTTGGAATCCTCAATCTTTCGATTTCGCTAAGATGCGACGTATCAATCGATACAGAATCGCGATACCAATTTTATCGTATTGAGAGACTGTAGTTGCATAAAATGACGAATTCTGACTCCCGTACACCCAGCCAAACTCTCGGAAACGGCGGGAATCCTCGATCTTTCGATTTCGCTAAGCTTCGACGTATCAATCGCCGCAGGACTGCGATACCAGTTTTATCGAATTGAAAGTATGTAGTTGCATAAAGTAAAGGATTTTGACACCAGTACACCCCGCGAATGTCGCAGAAACGCTCGGAATCCTCGATCTTTCGATTTCGCTAAGATGCGACGTATCAATCGAAACAGAACTGCGATACCAGTTTTATCGTATTGAGAGTGTGTAGTTACATGAAATGAAGAATTTTTACACACGTACACACAGCCTAACTCTCAGAATCGACGGGAATCCTCGATCTTTCGATTTCGCTAAGCTTCGACGTATCAATCGCTGGAGCACCACGATACCAGTTTTATCGTATTGAGAATGTGTAGTTGCAGAAAGTAAAGGATTTTGACACCCGTACACCCCGCGAATGTCACAGAAACGCAAGGAATCCTCGATCTCTCGATTTCGCTAAGATGCGACGTATCAATCGATACAGAACTGCGATAACAGCTTTATCGTATTGAGAGTGTGTAGTTACATGAAATGAAGAATTTTTACACACGTACACCCAGCCAAACTGTCAGAAACGGCGGGAATCTTCGATCTTCTCGATTTCTCTAAGCTTCGACGTATCAATCGCTGCAGTACCACGATACCAGTTGTAGCCTATTGAGAATGTGTAGTTGCATAATGTCGAGGTTTCTGACACTCGTACACCCAGCCAATCTCTTAGAAACGGCGGGAATCTGCGATCTCTCGATTTCGCTAAGCTTCGACGTTTCAATCGCTGCAGCACCACGATACCAGTTTTATCGTATTGAGAATGTGTAGTTGCATAAAGTAAAGGATTGTGACACCCGTACAACCCGCGAATGTCGCAGAAACGCTCGGAATCCTCGATCTTACGATTGCGCTCGAATTCGACGTATCAATCGATACAGAACTGCGATACCAGTTTTAGCCTATTGAGAATGTGTAGTTGCATAATGTTAAGGCTTCTGACCCCCGTACACCCAGCCAAACTCTCAGAAACGGCGGGAATCCTCGATCTTTCGATTTCGCTAAGCTTCGACGTATCAATCGCCGCAGAACTGCGCTACCAGTTTTATCGTATTGAGAGTATGTAGTTGCATGAAACAAAGAATTTCGTCACCCGTACACCCCGCGAATGTCGCAGAAACGCTCGGAATCCTCGATCTTTCGATTTCGCTAAGATGCGACGTATCAATCGATACAGAACTGCGATACCAGTTTTATCGTATTGAGAGTGTGTAGTTGCATGAAATGAAGAATTTTGACACCAGTACACCCAACCAATCTCTCAGAAACGGTGGGAATCCTCGATCTTTCGATTTCGCTAAACTTCGACGTATCAATCGCTGCAGTACCACGATACCAATTGTAGCCTATTGAGACTGTGTAGTTGCATATTGTTAAGGCATCTGACACCCGTACACCCAGCCAAACTTTTAGAAACGGCGGGAATCCTCGATCTTTCGATTTCGCTAAGCATCGACGTATCAATCGCTGCAGAACTGCGATACCAGTTTTATCGTATTGAGAATGTGTAGTTCCATAAAGTAAAGGATTTTGACACCAGTACACCCCGCGAATGTCGCAGAAACGCTCGGAATCCTCGATCTTTCGATTTCGCTAAGATGCGACGTATCAATCGAAACAGAACTGCGATACCAGTTTTATCGTATTGAGAGTGTGTAGTTACATGAAATGAAGAATTTTTACACACGTACACCCAGCCTAACTCTCAGAATCGACGGAAATCCTCGATCTTTCGATTTCGCTAAGCTTCGACGTATCAATCGCTGCATCACCACGATACCAGTTTTATCGTATTGAGAATGTGTAGTTGCATAAAGTAAAGGATTTTGACACCAGTACACCCCGCGAATGTCGCAGAAACGCTCGGAATCCTCGATCTTTCGATTTCGCTAAGATTCGACGTATCAATCGATACAGAACCGCGATACCAGTTTTATCGTATTGAGAGACTGTAGTTGCATAAAATGACGAATTCTGACACCCGTACACCCAGCCAAACTCTCAGAAACGCTCGGAATCCTCGATCTTTCGATTTCGCTAAGATGCGACGTATCAATCGATACAGAACTGCGATACCAGTTTTATCGTATTGAGAGTGTGTAGTTGCATAAAATGAAGATTTTTGACACCCGTACACCCAGCCAAACTCTCAGAAACGGCGGAAATCCGCGATCTCTCGATTTCGCTAAGCTTCGACGTATCAATCGCTGCATCACCACGATACCAGTTTTATCGTATTGAGAATGTGTAGTTGCATAAAGTAAAGGATTTTGACACCCGTACACCCCGCGAATGTCGCAGAAACGCTCGGAATCCTCGATCTTTCGATTTCGCTAAGATGCGACGTATCAATCGAAACAGAACTGCGATACCAGTTTTATCGTATTGAGAGTATGTATTTGCTTGAAACAAAGAATTTCGACACCCGTACACCCCGCGAATGTCGCAGAAACGCTCGGAATGCTCGATCTTTCGATTTCGCTAAGATGCGACGTATCAATCGATACAGAACTGCGATACCAGTTTTGTCGTATTGAGAGTGTGTCGTTACATGAAATGAAGAATTTTTATACACGTACACGCAGCCAAACTCTCAGAAAGGGCGGGAATCCTCGATCTTTCGATTTCGCTAAGCTTCGGCGTATCAATGGCTGCAGTACCACGATACCAGTTTTAGCCTATTGAGAATGTGTAGTTGCATAATGTAAAGGCATCTGACGCCCGTACACCCAGCCAAACTCTTAGAAACGGCTGGAATCTGCGATCTCTCGATTTCGCTAAGCTTCGACGTTTCAATCGCTGCAGCACCACGATACCAGTTTTATCGTATTGAGAATGTGTAGATGCATAAAGTAAATGATTTTGACACCCGTACAACCCGCGAATGTCGCAGAAACGCTCGGAATCCTCGATCTTACGATTTCGCTAAGATTCGACGTATCAATCGATACAGAACCGCGATACTAGTTTTATCGTATTGAGAGTGTGTAGATGCATAAAATGATGAATTCTGACCCCCGTACACCCAGCCAAACGCGCAGAAACGGCGGGAATCCGCGATCTCTCGATTTCGCTAAGCTTCGACGTATCAATCGCTGCAGCACCACGATACCAGTTTTATCGTATTGAGAATGTGTAGTTGCATAAAGTAAAGGATTTTGACACCCGTACACCCCGCGAATGTCGCAGAAACGCTCGGAATCCTCGATCTTTCGATTTCGCTAAGATGCGACGTATCAATCGATACAGAACTGCGATACCAGTTTTATCGTATTGAGAGTGTGTTGTTGCATAAAATGAAGAATTGTGACACCCGTACACCCAGCCAAACTCTCAGAAACGGCGGGAATCCGCGATCTCTCGATTTCGCTAAGCTTCGACGTATCAATCGCTGCAGCACCACGATACCAGTTTTATCGTATTGAGAATGTGTAGTTGCAGAAAGTAAAAGATTTTGACACCCGTACACCCCGCGAATGTCGCAGAAACGCAAGGAATCCTCGATCTTTCGATTTCGCTAAGATGCGACGTATCAATCGATACAGAACTGCGACACCAGTTTCATCGTATTGAGAGTGTGTAGTTACATGAAACCAAGAATTTTTACACAAGTACACCCAGCCAAACTCTCAGAAACGGCGGGAATCCTCGATCTTTCGATTTCGCTAAGCTTCGACGTATCAATCGCTGCAGTACCACGATAACAGTTATAGCCTATTGAGAATGTGTAGTTGCATAATGTAGAGGCTTCTGACACTCGTACACCCAGCCAAACTCTTAGAAACGGAGGGAATCTGCGATCTCTCGATTTCGCTAAGCTTCGACGTTTCAATCGCTGCAGCACCACGATACCAGTTTTATCGTATTGAGAATGTGTAGTTCCATAAAGTAAAGGATTTTGACACCTGTAGAATCCGCGAATGTCGCAGAAACGCTCGGAATCCTCGATCTTTCGATTTCGCTCGAATTCGACGTATCAATCGATACAGAACCGCGATACCAGTTTTAGCCTATTGAGAATGTGTAGTGGCATAATGTTAAGGCTTCTGACACCCGTACACCCAGCCAAACTCTTAGAAACGGCGGGAATCCTCGATCTTTCGATTTCGCTAAGCTTCGACGTATCCATCGCTGCAGAACTGCGATACCAGTGTTATCGTATTGAGAGTATGTAGTTGCGTGGAACAAAGAATTTTGACACCCGTACACCCCGCGAATGTCGCAGAAACGCTCGGAATCCTCGATCTTTCGATTACGCTACGATGCGACGTATCAATCGATACAGAACTGCGATCCAGTTTTATCGTATTGAGAGTGTGTAGTTGCATAAAATGAAGAATTTTGACACCCGTACACCCAGCCAAACTCTCAGAAACGGCGGGAATCCGCGATCTCTCGATTTCGCTAAGCTTCGACGTATCAATCGCTGCAGTACCACGATACCAGTTTTAACCTATTGAGAATGTGTAGTTGCAAAAAGTAAAGGATATTGACACCCGTACACCCCGCGAATGTCGCAGAAACGCACGGAATCCTCGATCTTTCGATTTCGCTAAGATGCGACGTATCAATCGATACAGAACTGCGATACCAGTTTTATCGTATTGAGAGTGTGTAGTTGCATAAAATGAAGAATTTTGACACCCGTACACCGAGCCAAACTCTCAGAAACGGCGGCAATCTGCGATCTCTCGATTTCGCTAAGCTTCGACGTATCAATCGCTGCAGTACCATGATACCAGTTTTAGCCTATTGAGAATGTGTAGTTGCAGAAAGTAAAGGATTTTGACACCCGTACACCCCGCGAATGTCGCAGAAACGCAAGGAATCCTCGATCTTTCGATTTCGCTAAGATGCGACGTATCAATCGATACAGAACTGCGATACCAGTTTTATCGTATTGAGAGTGTGTAGTTACATGAAATGAAGAATTTTTACACGGAACACCCAGCCAAACTCTCAGAAACGGCGGGAATCCGCGATCTCTCGATTTCGCTAAGCTTCGACGTATCAATCGCCGCAGAACTGCGATACCAGTTTTATGGTATTGAGAGTGTGTAGTTGCATGAAACAAAGAATTTTGACATCCGTACACCCCGCGAATGTCGCAGAAACGCTCGGAATCCTCGATTTTTCGATTTCGCTAAGATGCGACGTATCAATCGATACAGAACTGCGATACCAGTTTTATCGTATTGCGAGTCTGTAGTTGCATAAAATGAACAATTTTGACACCTGTACACCCAGCCAAACTCTCAAAAACGGCGGGAATCCGCGATCTCTCGATTTCGCTAAGATGCGACGTATCAATCGATACAGAACTGCGATACCAGTTTTATCGTATTGAGAGTGTGTAGTTGCATGAAATGAAGAATTTTGACACCAGTACACCCAGCCAATCTCTCAGAAACGGTGGGAATGTTCGATCTTTCGATTTCGCTAAACTTCGAAGTCTTAATCGCTGCAGTACCACGATACCAGTTGTAGCCTATTGAGACTGTGTAGTTGCATAATATTAAGTCTTCTGACACCCGTACACCCAGCCAAACTCTTAGAAACGGCGGGAATCCTCGATCTTTCGATTTCGCTAAGCTTCGACGTATCAATCGCTGCAGAACTGCAATACCAGTTTTATCGTATTGAGAGTATGTAGTTGCATGAGACAAAGAATTTTGACACCCGTACACCCCGCGAATGTCGCAGAAACGCTCGGAATCCTCGATCTTTCGATTTCGCTAAGATGCGACGTATCAATCGATACAGAACTGCGATACCAGTTTTATCGTATTGAGAGTGTGTAGTTGCATGAAACAAAGAATTTTGACACCCGTACACCCCGCGAATGTCGCAGAAACGCTCGGAATCCTCGATCTTTCGATTTCGCTAAGATGCGACGTATCAAT
Organism: Clistopyga incitator; assembly: GCA_947507545.1. Lineage (NCBI taxonomy): Eukaryota > Metazoa > Arthropoda > Insecta > Hymenoptera > Ichneumonidae > Clistopyga > Clistopyga incitator. The sequence goes on along the minus strand of OX382187.1, from coordinate 7,243,391 downwards.
CGATACAGAACTGCGATACCAGTTTTATCGTAATGACAGTGTGTAGTTGCATAAAATGAAGAATTTTGACACCCGTACACCCAGCAAAACTCTCAGAAACGGCGGAAATCCGCGATCTCTCGATTTCGCTAAGCTTCGACGTATCAATCGCTGCATCACCACGATACCAGTTTTATCGTATTGAGAATGTGTAGTTGCATAAAGTAAAGGATTTTGACACCCGTACACCCCGCGAATGTCGCAGAAACGCTCGGAATCCTCGATCTTTCGATTTCGCTAAGATGCGACGTATCAATCGATACAGAACTGCGATACCAGTTTTATCGTAATGAGACTTTGTAGTTACATGAAATGAAGAATTTTTACACACGTACACCCAGCCTAACTCTCAGAAACGGCGGAAATCCGCGATCTCTCGATTTCGCTAAGCTTCGACGTATCAATCGCTGCATCACCACGATACCGGTTTTATCGTATTGAGAATGTGTAGTTGCATAAAGTAAAGGATTTTGACACCAGTACACCCCGCGAATGTCGCAGAAACGCTCGAAATCCTCGATCTTTCGATTTCGCTAAGGAGCGACGTATCAATCGAAACAGAACTGCGATACCAGTTTTATCGTATTGAGAGTGTGTAGTTACATGAAATGAAGAATTTTTACACACGTACACCCAGCCTAACTCTCAGAATCGACGGGAATCCTCGATCTTTCGATTTCGCTAAGCTTCAACGTATCAATCGCCGCAGAACTGCGATACCAGTTTTATCGTATTGAGAGTATGTAGTTGCATGAAACAAAGAATTTCGACACCCGTACACCCCGCGAATGTGGCAGAAACGCTCGGGATCCTCGATCTTTCGATTTCGCTAAGATGCGACGTATCAATCGATACAGAACTGCGATACCAGTTTTATCGTACCGAGAGTGTGTAGTTGCATGAAATGAAGAATTTTGACACCAGTACACCCAGCCAATCTCTCAGAAACGGTGGGAATCCTCGATCTTTCGATTTAGCTAAACTTCGAAGTCTCAATCGCTGCAGTACCACGATACCAGTTGTAGCCTATTGAGACTGTGTAGTTGCATAATTTTAAGTCTTCTGACACCCGTACACCCAGCCAAACTCTTAGAAACGGCGGGAATCCTCGATCTTTCGATTTCGCTAAGCTTCGACGTATCAATCGCTGCAGAACTGCAATACCAGTTTTATCGTATTGAGAGTATGTAGTTGCATGAAACAAAGAATTTTGACACCCGTACACCCCGCGAATGTCGCAGAAACACTTGGAATCCTCGATCTTTCGATTTCGCTAAGATGCGACGTATCAATCGATACAGAACTGCGATACCAGTTTTATCGTATTGAGAGTGTGTAGTTGCATAATATGAAGAATTGTGACACCCGTACACCCAGCCAAACTCTCGGAAACGGCGGGAATCCGCGATCTCTCGATTTCATTAATCTTCGACGTATCAATCGCTGCAGCACCACGATACCAGTTTTATCGTATTGAGAATGTGTAGTTGCATAAAGTAAAGGATTTTGACACCCGTACACCCCGCGAATGTCGCAGAAACGCTCGGAATCCTCGATCTTTCGATTTCGCTAAGATGCGACGTATCAATCGATACAGAACTGCGATACCAGTTTTGTCGTAATGAGAGTGTGTAGTTGCATAAAATGAAGAATTTTGACACCCGTACACCCAGCAAAACTCTTAGAAACGGCGGAAATCCGCGATCTCTCGATTTCGCTAAGCTTCGACGTATCAATCGCTGCATCACCACGATACCAGTTTTATCGTATTGAGAATGTGTAGTTGCATAAAGTAAGGGATTTTGACACCCGTACACCCCGCGAATGTCGCAGAAACGCTCGGAATCCTCGATCTTTCGATTTCGCTAAGATGCGACGTATCAATCGAAACAGAACAGCGATACCAGTTTTATCGTATTGAGAGTGTGTAGTTACATGAAATGAAGAATTTTTACACACGTACACCCAGCCAAACTCTCAGAAACGGCGGGAATCCTCGATCTTTCGATTTCGCTAAGCTTCGACGTATCAATCGCTGCAGTACCACGATACCAGTTTTAGCCTATTGAGAATGTGTAGTTGCATAATGTAAAGGCATCTGACACCCGTACACCCAGCCAAACTCTTAGAAACGGCTGGAATCTGCGATCTCTCGATTTCGGTAAGCTTCGACGTTTCAATCGCTGCAGCACCACGATACCAGTTTTATCGTATTGAGAATGTGTAGTTGCATAAATTAAATGATTTTGACACCCGTACACCCCGCGAATGTCGCAGAATCGCTCGGAATCCTCGATCTTTCGATTTCGCTAAGATGCGACGTATCAATCGATACAGAACTGCGATCCCAGTTTTATCGTATTGAAAGTGTGTAGTTGCATAAAATGAAGAATTTTGACACCCGTACACCCAGCCAAACTCTCAGAAACGGCGGGAATCCGCGATCTCTCGATTTCGCTAAGCTTCGACGTATCAATCGCTGCAGCACCACGATACCAGTTTTATCGTATTGAGAATGTGTAGTTGCAGAAAGTAAAGGATTTTGACACCCGTACACCCCGCGAATGTCGCAGAAACGCAAGGAATCCTCGATCTTTTGATTTCGCTAAGATGCGATGTATCAATCGATACAGAACTGCGATACCAGTTTTATCGTATTGAGAGTGTGTAGTTGCATAAAATGAAGAATTTTGACACCCGTACACCTAGCCAAACCCTCAGAAACGGCGGGAATCCGCGATCTCTCGATTTCGCTAAGCTTCGACGTATCAATCGCTGCAGCACCACGATACCAGTTTTATCGTATTGAGAATGTGTAGTTGCAGAAAGTAAAGGATTTTGACACCCGTACACCCCGCGAATGTCGCAGAAACGCAAGGAATTTTCGATCTTTCGATTTCGCTAAGATGCGACGTATCAATCGATACAGAACTGCGATACCAGTTTTATCGTATTGAGAGACTGTAGTTGCATAAAATGACGAATTCTGACTCCCGTACACCCAGCCAAACTCTTAGAAACGGCTGGAATCTGCGATCTCTCGATTTCGGTAAGCTTCGACGTTTCAATCGCTGCAGCACCACGATACCAGTTTTATCGTATTGAGAATGTGTAATTGCATAAATTAAATGATTTTGACACCCGTACACCCCGCGAATGTCGCAGAATCGCTCGGAATCCTCGATCTTTCGATTTCGCTAAGATGCGACGTATCAATCGATACAGAACTGCGATACCAGTTTTATCGTATTGAAAGTGTGTAGTTGCATAAAATGAAGAATTTTGACACCCGTACACCCAGCCAAACTCTCAGAAACGGCGGGAATCCGCGATCTCTCGATTTCGCTAAGCTTCGACGTATCAATCGCTGCAGCACCACGATACCAGTTTTATCGTATTGAGAATGTGTAGTTGCAGAAAGTAACGGATTTTGACACCCGTACACCCCGCGAATGTCGCAGAAACGCAAGGAATCCTCGATCTTTTGATTTCGCTAAGATGCGATGTATCAATCGATACAGAACTGCGATACCAGTTTTATCGTATTGAGAGTGTGTAGTTGCATAAAATGAAGAATTTTGACACCCGTACACCCAGCCAAACTCTCAGAAACGGCGGGAATCCGCGATCTCTCGATTTCGCTAAGCTTCGACGTATCAATCGCTGCAGCACCACGATACCAGTTTTATCGTATTGAGAATGTGTAGTTCCAGAAAGTAAAGGATATTGACACCCGTACACCCCGCGAATGTCGCAGAAACGCAAGGAATTTTCGATCTTTCGATTTCGCTAAGATGCGACGTATCAATCGATACAGAACTGCGATACCAGTTTTATCGTATTGAGAGACTGTAGTTGCATAAAATGACGAATTCTGACTCCCGTACACCCAGCCAAACTCTTAGAAACGGCGGGAATCCTCGATCTTTCGATTTCGCTAAGCTTCGACATATCAATCGCCGCAGAACTGCGATACCAGTTTTATCGTATTGAGAGTATGTAGTTGCATGAAACAAAGAATTTCGACACCCGTACACCTCGCGAATGTCGCAGAAACGCTCGGAATCCTCGATCTTTCGATTTCGCTAAGATGCGACGTATCAATCGATACAGAACTGCGATACCAGTTTTATCGTTTTGAGAGTGTGTAGTTGCATGAAATGAAGAATTTTGACACCAGTACACCCAGCCAATCCCTCAGAAACGCTGGGAATCCTCGATCTTTCGATTTCGCTAAACTTCGACGTCTCAATCGCTGCAGTACCACGATACCAGTTGTAGCCTATTGAGACTGTGTAGTTGCATAATGTTAAGGCTTCTGACACCCGTACACCCAGCCAAACTCTTAGAAACGGCGGGAATCCTCGATCTTTCGATTTCGCTACGCTTCGACGTATCAATCGCTGCAGAACTGCGATACGAGTTTTATCGTGTTGAGATTATGTAGTTGCATGAAACAAAGAATTTTGACACCCGTACACCCCGCGAATGTCGCAGAAACACTTGGAATCCTCAATCTTTCGATTTCGCTAAGATGCGACGTATCAATCGATACAGAATCGCGATACCAGTTTTATCGTATTGAGAGACTGTAGTTGCATAAAATGACGAATTCTGACTCCCGTACACCCAGCCAAACTCTCGGAAACGGCGGGAATCCTCGATCTTTCGATTTCGCTAAGCTTCGACGTATCAATCGCCGCAGGACTGCGATACCAGTTTTATCGTATTGAAAGTATGTAGTTGCATGAAACAAAGAATTTCGTCACCCGTACACCCCGCGAATGTCGCAGAATCGCTCGGAATCCTCGATCTTTCGATTTCGCTAAGATTCGACGTATCAATCGATACAGAACTGCGATACCAGTTTTATTGTATTGAGAGTGTGTAGTTGCATAAAATGAAGAATTTTGACACCCGTACACCCAGCCAAACTCTCAGAAACGGCGGGAATCCGCGATCTCTCGATTTCGCTAAGCTTCGACGTATCAATCGCTGGAGCACCACGATACCAGTTTTATCGTATTGAGAATGAGTAGTTGCAGAAAGTAAAGGATTTTGACACCCGTACACCCCGCGAATGTCGCAGAAACGCAAGGAATCCTCGATCTTTCGATTTCGCTAAGATGCGACGTATCAATCGATACAGAACTGCGATACCAGTTTTATCGTATTGAGAGTGTGTAGTTGCATAAAATGAAGAATTTGGACACCCGTACAACCAGCCAAACTCTCAGAAACGGCGGGAATCCGCGATCTCTCGATTTCGCTAAGCTTCGACGTATCAATCGCTGCAGTACCATGATACCAGTTTTAGCCTATTGAGAATGTGTAGTTGCAGAAAGTAAAGGATTTTGACACCCGTACACCCCGCGAATGTCGCAGAAACGCAAGGAATCCTCGATCTTTCGATTTCGCTAAGATGCGACGTATCAATCGATACAGAACTGCGACACCAGTTTCATCGTATTGAGAGTGTGTCGTTACATGAAACCAAGAATTTTTACACAAGTACACCCAGCCAAACTCTCAGAAACGGTGGGAATCCTCGATCTTTCGATTTCGCTAAGCTTCGACGTATCAATCGCTGCAGTACCACGATACAAGTTTTCGATTATTGAGAATGTGTAGTTGCATAATGTAGAGGCTTCTGACACTCGTACACCCAGCCAATCTCTTAGAAACGGCGGGAATCTGCGATCTCTCGATTTCGCTAAGCTTCGACGTTTCAATCGCTGCAGCTCCACGATACCAGTTTTATCGTATTGAGAATGTGTAGTTGCATAAAGTAAAGGATTTTGACACCCGTACAACCCGCGAATGTCGCAGAAACGCTCGGAATCCTCGATCTTACGATTACGCTCGATTTCGACGTATCAATCGATACAGAACCGCCATACCAGTTTTAGCCTATTGAGAATGTGTAGTTGCATAATGTTAAGGCTTCTGACACCCGTACACCCAGCCAAACTCTTAGAAACGGCGGGAATCCTCGATCTTTCGATTTCGCTAAGATGCGACGTATCAATCGATACAGAACTGCGATACCAGTTTTATCGTATTGAGAGTGTGTAGTTGCATAAAATGAAGAATTTTGACACCCGTACACCCAACTAAACTCCCAGAAACGACGGGTATCCCCGATCTTTCGATTTCGCTAAGCTATGACGTATCAATCGCCGCAGAACTGCGATACCAGTTTTATCGTATTGAGATTGTGTAGTTGCATGAAACACAGAATTTCGACACCCGTACACCCCGCGAATGTCGCAGAATCGCTCGGAATCCTCGATCTTTCGATTTCGCTAAGATGCGACGTATCAATCGATACAGAACTGCGATACCAGTTTTATCGTATTGAGAGTGTGTAGTTGCATAATATGAAGAATTGTGACACCCGTACACCCAGCCAAACTCTCGGAAACGGCGGGAATCCGCGATCTCTCGATTTCATTAATCTTCGACGTATCAATCGCTGCAGCACCACGATACCAGTTTTATCGTATTGAGAATGTGTAGTTGCATAAAGTAAAGGATTTTGACACCCGTACACCCCGCGAATGTCGCAGAAACGCTCGGAATCCTCGATCTTTCGATTTCGCTAAGATGCGACGTATCAATCGATACAGAACTGCGATACCAGTTTTGTCGTAATGAGAGTGTGTAGTTGCATAAAATGAAGAATTTTGACACCCGTACACCCAGCAAAACTCTTAGAAACGGCGGAAATCCGCGATCTCTCGATTTCGCTAAGCTTCGACGTATCAATCGCTGCATCACCACGATACCAGTTTTATCGTATTGAGAATGTGTAGTTGCATAAAGTAAGGGATTTTGACACCCGTACACCCCGCGAATGTCGCAGAAACGCTCGGAATCCTCGATCTTTCGATTTCGCTAAGATGCGACGTATCAATCGAAACAGAACAGCGATACCAGTTTTATCGTATTGAGAGTGTGTAGTTACATGAAATGAAGAATTTTTACACACGTACACCCAGCCAAACTCTCAGAAACGGCGGGAATCCTCGATCTTTCGATTTCGCTAAGCTTCGACGTATCAATCGCTGCAGTACCACGATACCAGTTTTAGCCTATTGAGAATGTGTAGTTGCATAATGTAAAGGCATCTGACACCCGTACACCCAGCCAAACTCTTAGAAACGGCTGGAATCTGCGATCTCTCGATTTCGGTAAGCTTCGACGTTTCAATCGCTGCAGCACCACGATACCAGTTTTATCGTATTGAGAATGTGTAGTTGCATAAATTAAATGATTTTGACACCCGTACACCCCGCGAATGTCGCAGAATCGCTCGGAATCCTCGATCTTTCGATTTCGCTAAGATGCGACGTATCAATCGATACAGAACTGCGATCCCAGTTTTATCGTATTGAAAGTGTGTAGTTGCATAAAATGAAGAATTTTGACACCCGTACACCCAGCCAAACTCTCAGAAACGGCGGGAATCCGCGATCTCTCGATTTCGCTAAGCTTCGACGTATCAATCGCTGCAGCACCACGATACCAGTTTTATCGTATTGAGAATGTGTAGTTGCAGAAAGTAAAGGATTTTGACACCCGTACACCCCGCGAATGTCGCAGAAACGCAAGGAATCCTCGATCTTTTGATTTCGCTAAGATGCGATGTATCAATCGATACAGAACTGCGATACCAGTTTTATCGTATTGAGAGTGTGTAGTTGCATAAAATGAAGAATTTTGACACCCGTACACCTAGCCAAACCCTCAGAAACGGCGGGAATCCGCGATCTCTCGATTTCGCTAAGCTTCGACGTATCAATCGCTGCAGCACCACGATACCAGTTTTATCGTATTGAGAATGTGTAGTTGCAGAAAGTAAAGGATTTTGACACCCGTACACCCCGCGAATGTCGCAGAAACGCAAGGAATTTTCGATCTTTCGATTTCGCTAAGATGCGACGTATCAATCGATACAGAACTGCGATACCAGTTTTATCGTATTGAGAGACTGTAGTTGCATAAAATGACGAATTCTGACTCCCGTACACCCAGCCAAACTCTTAGAAACGGCTGGAATCTGCGATCTCTCGATTTCGGTAAGCTTCGACGTTTCAATCGCTGCAGCACCACGATACCAGTTTTATCGTATTGAGAATGTGTAATTGCATAAATTAAATGATTTTGACACCCGTACACCCCGCGAATGTCGCAGAATCGCTCGGAATCCTCGATCTTTCGATTTCGCTAAGATGCGACGTATCAATCGATACAGAACTGCGATACCAGTTTTATCGTATTGAAAGTGTGTAGTTGCATAAAATGAAGAATTTTGACACCCGTACACCCAGCCAAACTCTCAGAAACGGCGGGAATCCGCGATCTCTCGATTTCGCTAAGCTTCGACGTATCAATCGCTGCAGCACCACGATACCAGTTTTATCGTATTGAGAATGTGTAGTTGCAGAAAGTAACGGATTTTGACACCCGTACACCCCGCGAATGTCGCAGAAACGCAAGGAATCCTCGATCTTTTGATTTCGCTAAGATGCGATGTATCAATCGATACAGAACTGCGATACCAGTTTTATCGTATTGAGAGTGTGTAGTTGCATAAAATGAAGAATTTTGACACCCGTACACCCAGCCAAACTCTCAGAAACGGCGGGAATCCGCGATCTCTCGATTTCGCTAAGCTTCGACGTATCAATCGCTGCAGCACCACGATACCAGTTTTATCGTATTGAGAATGTGTAGTTCCAGAAAGTAAAGGATATTGACACCCGTACACCCCGCGAATGTCGCAGAAACGCAAGGAATTTTCGATCTTTCGATTTCGCTAAGATGCGACGTATCAATCGATACAGAACTGCGATACCAGTTTTATCGTATTGAGAGACTGTAGTTGCATAAAATGACGAATTCTGACTCCCGTACACCCAGCCAAACTCTTAGAAACGGCGGGAATCCTCGATCTTTCGATTTCGCTAAGCTTCGACATATCAATCGCCGCAGAACTGCGATACCAGTTTTATCGTATTGAGAGTATGTAGTTGCATGAAACAAAGAATTTCGACACCCGTACACCTCGCGAATGTCGCAGAAACGCTCGGAATCCTCGATCTTTCGATTTCGCTAAGATGCGACGTATCAATCGATACAGAACTGCGATACCAGTTTTATCGTTTTGAGAGTGTGTAGTTGCATGAAATGAAGAATTTTGACACCAGTACACCCAGCCAATCCCTCAGAAACGCTGGGAATCCTCGATCTTTCGATTTCGCTAAACTTCGACGTCTCAATCGCTGCAGTACCACGATACCAGTTGTAGCCTATTGAGACTGTGTAGTTGCATAATGTTAAGGCTTCTGACACCCGTACACCCAGCCAAACTCTTAGAAACGGCGGGAATCCTCGATCTTTCGATTTCGCTACGCTTCGACGTATCAATCGCTGCAGAACTGCGATACGAGTTTTATCGTGTTGAGATTATGTAGTTGCATGAAACAAAGAATTTTGACACCCGTACACCCCGCGAATGTCGCAGAAACACTTGGAATCCTCAATCTTTCGATTTCGCTAAGATGCGACGTATCAATCGATACAGAATCGCGATACCAGTTTTATCGTATTGAGAGACTGTAGTTGCATAAAATGACGAATTCTGACTCCCGTACACCCAGCCAAACTCTCGGAAACGGCGGGAATCCTCGATCTTTCGATTTCGCTAAGCTTCGACGTATCAATCGCCGCAGGACTGCGATACCAGTTTTATCGTATTGAAAGTATGTAGTTGCATGAAACAAAGAATTTCGTCACCCGTACACCCCGCGAATGTCGCAGAATCGCTCGGAATCCTCGATCTTTCGATTTCGCTAAGATTCGACGTATCAATCGATACAGAACTGCGATACCAGTTTTATTGTATTGAGAGTGTGTAGTTGCATAAAATGAAGAATTTTGACACCCGTACACCCAGCCAAACTCTCAGAAACGGCGGGAATCCGCGATCTCTCGATTTCGCTAAGCTTCGACGTATCAATCGCTGGAGCACCACGATACCAGTTTTATCGTATTGAGAATGAGTAGTTGCAGAAAGTAAAGGATTTTGACACCCGTACACCCCGCGAATGTCGCAGAAACGCAAGGAATCCTCGATCTTTCGATTTCGCTAAGATGCGACGTATCAATCGATACAGAACTGCGATACCAGTTTTATCGTATTGAGAGTGTGTAGTTGCATAAAATGAAGAATTTGGACACCCGTACAACCAGCCAAACTCTCAGAAACGGCGGGAATCCGCGATCTCTCGATTTCGCTAAGCTTCGACGTATCAATCGCTGCAGTACCATGATACCAGTTTTAGCCTATTGAGAATGTGTAGTTGCAGAAAGTAAAGGATTTTGACACCCGTACACCCCGCGAATGTCGCAGAAACGCAAGGAATCCTCGATCTTTCGATTTCGCTAAGATGCGACGTATCAATCGATACAGAACTGCGACACCAGTTTCATCGTATTGAGAGTGTGTCGTTACATGAAACCAAGAATTTTTACACAAGTACACCCAGCCAAACTCTCAGAAACGGTGGGAATCCTCGATCTTTCGATTTCGCTAAGCTTCGACGTATCAATCGCTGCAGTACCACGATACAAGTTTTCGATTATTGAGAATGTGTAGTTGCATAATGTAGAGGCTTCTGACACTCGTACACCCAGCCAATCTCTTAGAAACGGCGGGAATCTGCGATCTCTCGATTTCGCTAAGCTTCGACGTTTCAATCGCTGCAGCTCCACGATACCAGTTTTATCGTATTGAGAATGTGTAGTTGCATAAAGTAAAGGATTTTGACACCCGTACAACCCGCGAATGTCGCAGAAACGCTCGGAATCCTCGATCTTACGATTACGCTCGATTTCGACGTATCAATCGATACAGAACCGCCATACCAGTTTTAGCCTATTGAGAATGTGTAGTTGCATAATGTTAAGGCTTCTGACACCCGTACACCCAGCCAAACTCTTAGAAACGGCGGGAATCCTCGATCTTTCGATTTCGCTAAGATGCGACGTATCAATCGATACAGAACTGCGATACCAGTTTTATCGTATTGAGAGTGTGTAGTTGCATAAAATGAAGAATTTTGACACCCGTACATCCAGCCAAACTCTCAGAAACGGCGGGAATCTGCGATCTCTCGATTTCGCTAAGCTTCGACGTATCAATCGCTGCAGTACCATGATACCAGTTTTAGCCTATTGAGAATGTGTAGTTGCAGAAAGTAAAGGATTTTGACACCCGTACACCCCGCGAATGTCGCAGAAACGCAAGGAATCCTCGATCTTTCGATTTCGCTAAGATGCGACGTATCAATCGATACAGAACTGCGATACCAGTTTTATCGTATTGAGAGTGTGTAGTTACATGAAATGAAGAATTTTTACACGGAACACCCAGCCAAACTCTCAGAAACGGCGGGAATCCGCGATCTCTCGATTTCGCTAAGCTTCGACGTATCAATCGCTGCAGCACCACGATACCAGTTTTATCGTATTGAGAATGTGTAGTTGCATAAAGTAAAGGATTATGACACCCGTACACCCCGCGAATGTCGCAGAAACGCTCGGAATCCTCGATCTTTCGATTACGCTAAGATGCGACGTATCAATCGAAGCAGAACTGCGATACCAGTTTTATCGTATTGAGAGTGTGTAGTTGCATAAAATGAAGAATTTTGACAACCGTACACCTAGACAAACTCCCAGAAACGACGGGAATCCTCGATCTTTCGATTTCGCTAAGCTTCGACGTATCAATCGCCGCAGAACTGCGATACCAGTTTTATGGTATTGAGAGTGTGTAGTTGCATGAAACAAAGAATTTTGACATCCGTACACCCCGCGAATGTCGCAGAAACACTCGGAATCCTCGATCTTTCGATTTCGCTAAGATGCGACGTATCAATCGATACAGAACTGCGATACCAGTTTTATCGTATTGAGAGTGTGTAGTTGCATAAAATGAAGAATTTTGACACCCGTACACTCAGCATAACTCTCAGAAACGGCGGGAATCCGCGATCTCTCGATTTCGCTAAGCTTCGACGTATCAATCGCTGCAGCACCATGATACCAGTTTTATCGTATTGAGAATGTGTAGTTGCATAAAGTAAGGGATTTTGACACCCGTACACCCCGCGAATGTCGCAGAAACGCTCGGAATCCTCGATTTTTCGATTTCGTTAAGATGCGACGTATCAATCGATACAGAACTGCGATACCAGTTTTATCGTATTGCGAGTCTGTAGTTGCATAAAATGAACAATTTTGACACCTGTACACCCAGCCAAACTCTCAGAAACGGCGGGAATCCGCGATCTCTCGATTTCGCTAAGATGCGACGTATCAATCGATACAGAACTGCGATACCAGTTTTATCGTATTGAGAGTGTGTAGTTGCATGAAATGAAGAATTTTGACACCAGTACACCCAGCCAATCTCTCAGAAACGGTGGGAATGTTCGATCTTTCGATTTCGCTAAACTTCGAAGTCTCAATCGCTACAGTACCACGATACCAGTTGTAGCCTATTGAGACTGTGTAGTTGCATAATATTAAGTCTTCTGACACCCGTACACCCAGCCAAACTCTTAGAAACGGCGGGAATCCTCGATCTTTCGATTTCGCTAAGCTTCGACGTATCAATCGCTGCAGAACTGCAATACCAGTTTTATCGTATTGAGAGTATGTAGTTGCATGAGACAAAGAATTTTGACACCCGTACACCCCGCGAATGTCGCAGAAACGCTCGGAATCCTCGATCTTTCGATTTCGCTAAGATGCGACGTATCAATCGATACAGAACTGCGATACCAGTTTTATCGTATTGAGAGTGTGTAGTTGCATGAAACAAAGAATTTTGACACCCGTACACCCCGCGAATGTCGCAGAAACGCTCGGAATCCTCGATCTTTCGATTTCGCTAAGATGCGACGTATCAATCGATACAGAACTGCGATACCAGTTTTATCGAATTGAGAGTGTGTAGTTGCATGAAATGAAGAATTTTGACAACCGTACACCCAGCAAAACTCTCAGAAACGGCGGAAATCCGCGATCTCTCGATTTCGCTAAGCTTCGACGTATCAATCGCTGCATCACCACGATACCAGTTTTATCGTATTGAGAATGTGTAGTTGCATAAAGTAAAGGATTTTGACACCCGTATACCCCGCGAATGTCGCAGAAACGCTCGGAATCCTCGATCTTTCGATTTCGCTAAGATGCGACGTATCAATCGATACAGAACTGCGATACCAGTTTTATCGTAATGACAGTGTGTAGTTGCATAAAATGAAGAATTTTGACACCCGTACACCCAGCAAAACTCTCAGAAACGGCGGAAATCCGCGATCTCTCGATTTCGCTAAGCTTCGACGTATCAATCGCTGCATCACCACGATACCAGTTTTATCGTATTGAGAATGTGTAGTTGCATAAAGTAAAGGATTTTGACACCAGTACACCCCGCGAATGTCGCAGAAACGCTCGAAATCCTCGATCTTTCGATTTCGCTAAGATGCGACGTATCAATCGAAACAGAACTGCGATACCAGTTTTATCGTATTGAGAGTGTGTAGTTACATGAAATGAAGAATTTTTACACACGTACACCCAGCCTAACTCTCAGAATCGACGGGAATCCTCGATCTTTCGATTTCGCTAAGCTTCGACGTATCAATCGCCGCAGAACTGCGATACCAGTTTTATCGTATTGAGAGTATGTAGTTGCATGAAACAAAGAATTTCGACACCCGTACACCCCGCGAATGTGGCAGAAACGCTCGGGATCCTCGATCTTTCGATTTCGCTAAGATGCGACGTATCAATCGATACAGAACTGCGATACCAGTTTTATCGTATTGAGAGTGTGTAGTTGCATGAAATGAAGAATTTTGACACCAGTACACCCAGCCAATCTCTCAGAAACGGTGGGAATCCTCGATCTTTCGATTTAGCTAAACTTCGAAGTCTCAATCGCTGCAGTACCACGATACCAGTTGTAGCCTATTGAGACTGTGTAGTTGCATAATTTTAAGTCTTCTGACACCCGTACACCCAGCCAAACTCTTAGAAACGGCGGGAATCCTCGATCTTTCGATTTCGCTAAGCTTCGACGTATCAATCGCTGCAGAACTGCAATACCAGTTTTATCGTATTGAGAGTATGTAGTTGCATGAAACAAAGAATTTTGACACCCGTACACCCCGCGAATGTCGCAGAAACACTTGGAATCCTCGATCTTTCGATTTCGCTAAGATGCGACGTATCAATCGATACAGAACTGCGATACCAGTTTTATCGTATTGAGAGTGTGTAGTTGCATAATATGAAGAATTGTGACACCCGTACACCCAGCCAAACTCTCGGAAACGGCGGGAATCCGCGATCCCTCGATTTCATTAATCTTCGACGTATCAATCGCTGCAGCACCACGATACCAGTTTTATCGTATTGAGAATGTGTAGTTGCATAAAGTAAAGGATTTTGACACCCGTACACCCCGCGAATGTCGCAGAAACGCTCGGAATCCTCGATCTTTCGATTTCGCTAAGATGCGACGTATCAATCGATACAGAACTGCGATACCAGTTTTGTCGTAATGAGAGTGTGTAGTTGCATAAAATGAAGAATTTTGACACCCGTACACCCAGCAAAACTCTTAGAAACGGCGGAAATCCGCGATCTCTCGATTTCGCTAAGCTTCGACGTATCAATCGCTGCATCACCACGATACCAGTTTTATCGTATTGAGAATGTGTAGTTGCATAAAGTAAAGGATTTTGACACCCGTACACCCCGCGAATGTCGCAGAAACGCTCGGAATCCTCGATCTTTCGATTTCGCTAAGATGCGACGTATCAATCGAAACAGAACAGCGATACCAGTTTTATCGTATTGAGAGTGTGTAGTTACATGAAATGAAGAATTTTTACACACGTACACCCAGCCAAACTCTCAGAAACGGCGGGAATCCTCGATCTTTCGATTTCGCTAAGCTTCGACGTATCAATCGCTGCAGTACCACGATACCAGTTTTAGCCTATTGAGAATGTGTAGTTGCATAATGTAAAGGCATCTGACACCCGTAAACCCAGCCAAACTCTTAGAAACGGCTGGAATCTGCGATCTCTCGATTTCGGTAAGCTTCGACGTTTCAATCGCTGCAGCACCACGATACCAGTTTTATCGTATTGAGAATGTGTAGTTGCATAAATTAAATGATTTTGACACCCGTACACCCCGCGAATGTCGCAGAATCGCTCGGAATCCTCGATCTTTCGATTTCGCTAAGATGCGACGTATCAATCGATACAGAACTGCGATACCAGTTTTATCGTATTGAAAGTGTGTAGTTGCATAAAATGAAGAATTTTGACACCCGTACACCCAGCCAAACTCTCAGAAACGGCGGGAATCCGCGATCTCTCGATTTCGCTAAGCTTCGACGTATCAATCGCTGCAGAACTGCGATACCAGTTTTATCGTGTTGAGATTATGTAGTTGCATGAAACAAAGAATTTTGACACCCGTACACCCCGCGAATGTCGCAGAAACACTTGGAATCCTCAATCTTTCGATTTCGCTAAGATGCGACGTATCAATCGATACAGAATCGCGATACCAGTTTTATCGTATTGAGAGACTGTAGTTGCATAAAATGACGAATTCTGACTCCCGTACACCCAGCCAAACTCTCGGAAACGGCGGGAATCCTCGATCTTTCGATTTCGCTAAGCTTCGACGTATCAATCGCCGCAGGACTGCGATACCAGTTTTATCGTATTGAAAGTATGTAGTTGCATGAAACAAAGAATTTCGTCACCCGTACACCCCGCGAATGTCGCAGAATCGCTCGGAATCCTCGATCTTTCGATTTCGCTAAGATGCGACGTATCAATCGATACAGAACTGCGATACCAGTTTTATTGTATTGAGAGTGTGTAGTTGCATAAAATGAAGAATTTTGACACCCGTACACCCAGCCAAACTCTCAGAAACGGCGGGAATCCGCGATCTCTCGATTTCGCTAAGCTTCGACGTATCAATCGCTGGAGCACCACGATACCAGTTTTATCGTATTGAGAATGAGTAGTTGCAGAAAGTAATGGATTTTGACACCCGTACACCCCGCGAATGTCGCAGAAACGCAAGGAATCCTCGATCTTTCGATTTCGCTAAGATACGACGTATCAATCGATACAGAACTGCGATACCAGTTTTATCGTATTGAGAGTGTGTAGTTGCATAAAACGAAGAATTTGGACACCCGTACAACCAGCCAAACTCTCAGAAACGGCGGGAATCCGCGATCTCTCGATTTCGCTAAGCTTCGACGTATCAATCGCTGCAGTACCATGATACCAGTTTTAGCCTATTGAGAATGTGTAGTTGCAGAAAGTAAAGGATTTTGACACCCGTACACCCCGCGAATGTCGCAGAAACGCAAGGAATCCTCGATCTTTCGATTTCGCTAAGATGCGACGTATCAATCGATACAGAACTGCGACACCAGTTTCATCGTATTGAGAGTGTGTAGTTACATGAAACCAAGAATTTTTACACAAGTACACCCAGCCAAACTCTCAGAAACGGTGGGAATCCTCGATCTTTCGATTTCGCTAAGCTTCGACGTATCAATCGCTGCAGTACCACGATACAAGTTTTCGATTATTGAGAATGTGTAGTTGCATAATGTAGAGGCTTCTGACACTCGTACACCCAGCCAATCTCTTAGAAACGGCGGGAATCTGCGATCTCTCGATTTCGCTAAGCTTCGACGTTTCAATCGCTGCAGCTCCACGATACCAGTTTTATCGTATTGAGAATGTGTAGTTGCATAAAGTAAAGGATTTTGACACCCGTACAACCCGCGAATGTCGCAGAAACGCTCGGAATCCTCGATCTTACTATTACGCTCGATTTCGACGTATCAATCGATACAGAACCGCCATACCAGTTTTAGCCTATTGAGAATGTGTAGTTGCATAATGTTAAGGCTTCTGACACCCGTACACCCAGCCAAACTCTTAGAAACGGCGGGAATCCTCGATCTTTCGATTTCGCTAAGATGCGACGTATCAATCGATACAGAACTGCGATACCAGTTTTATCGTATTGAGAGTGTGTAGTTGCATAAAATGAAGAATTTTGACACCCGTACACCCAACTAAACTCCCAGAAACGACGGGTATCCCCGATCTTTCGATTTCGCTAAGCTACGACGTATCAATCGCCGCAGAACTGCGATACCAGTTTTATCGTATTCAGATTGTGTAGTTGCATGAAACACAGAATTTCGACACCCGTACACCCCGCGAATGTCGCAGAATCGCTCGGAATCCTCGATCTTTCGATTTCGCTAAGATGCGACGTATCAATCGATACAGAACTGCGATACCAGTTTTATCGTATTGAGAGTGTGTAGTTGCATAAAATGAAGAATTTTGACACCCGTACATCCAGCCAAACTCTCAGAAACGGCGGGAATCCGCGATCTCTCGATTTCGCTAAGCTTCGACGTATCAATCGCTGCAGTACCATGATACCAGTTTTAGCCTATTGAGAATGTGTAGTTGCAGAAAGTAAAGGATTTTGACACCGGTACACCCCGCGAATGTCGCAGAAACGCAAGGAATCCTCGATCTTTCGATTTCGCTAAGATGCGACGTATCAATCGATACAGAACTGCGATACCAGTTTTATCGTATTGAGAGTGTGTAGTTACATGAAATGAAGAATTTTTACACGGAACACCCAGCCAAACTCTCAGAAACGGCGGGAATCCGCGATCTCTCGATTTCGCTAAGCTTCGACGTATCAATCGCTGCAGCACCACGATACCAGTTTTATCGTATTGAGAATGTGTAGTTGCATAAAGTAAAGGATTATGACACCCGTACACCCCGCGAATGTCGCAGAAACGCTCGGAATCCTCGATCTTTCGATTACGCTAAGATGCGACGTATCAATCGAAGCAGAACTGCGATACCAGTTTTATCGTATTGAGAGTGTGTAGTTGCATAAAATGAAGAATTTTGACAACCGTACACCTAGACAAACTCCCAGAAACGACGGGAATCCTCGATCTTTCGATTTCGCTAAGCTTCGACGTATCAATCGCCGCAGAACTGCGATACCAGTTTTATGGTATTGAGAGTGTGTAGTTGCATGAAACAAAGAATTTTGACATCCGTACACCCCGCGAATGTCGCAGAAACACTCGGAATCCTCGATCTTTCGATTTCGCTAAGATGCGACGTATCAATCGATACAGAACTGCGATACCAGTTTTATCGTATTGAGAGTGTGTAGTTGCATAAAATGAAGAATTTTGACACCCGTACACCCAGCATAACTCTCAGAAACGGCGGGAATCCGCGATCTCTCGATTTCGCTAAGCTTCGACGTATCAATCGCTGCAGCACCATGATACCAGTTTTATCGTATTGAGAATGTGTAGTTGCATAAAGTAAGGGATTTTGACACCCGTACACCCCGCGAATGTCGCAGAAACGCTCGGAATCCTCGATTTTTCGATTTCGCTAAGATGCGACGTATCAATCGATACAGAACTGCGATACCAGTTTTATCGTATTGCGAGTCTGTAGTTGCATAAAATGAACAATTTTGACACCTGTACACCCAGCCAAACTCTCAGAAACGGCGGGAATCCGCGATCTCTCGATTTCGCTAAGATGCGACGTATCAATCGATACAGAACTGCGATACCAGTTTTATCGTATTGAGAGTGTGTAGTTGCATGAAATGAAGAATTTTGACACCAGTACACCCAGCCAATCTCTCAGAAACGGTGGGAATGTTCGATCTTTCGATTTCGCTAAACTTCGAAGTCTCAATCGCTACAGTACCACGATACCAGTTGTAGCCTATTGAGACTGTGTAGTTGCATAATATTAAGTCTTCTGACACCCGTACACCCAGCCAAACTCTTAGAAACGGCGGGAATCCTCGATCTTTCGATTTCGCTAAGCTTCGACGTATCAATCGCTGCAGAACTGCAATACCAGTTTTATCGTATTGAGAGTATGTAGTTGCATGAGACAAAGAATTTTGACACCCGTACACCCCGCGAATGTCGCAGAAACGCTCGGAATCCTCGATCTTTCGATTTCGCTAAGATGCGACGTATCAATCGATACAGAACTGCGATACCAGTTTTATCGTATTGAGAGTGTGTAGTTGCATGAAACAAAGAATTTTGACACCCGTACACCCCGCGAATGTCGCAGAAACGCTCGGAATCCTCGATCTCTCGATTTCGCTAAGATGCGACGTATCAATCGATACAGAACTGCGATACCAGTTTTATCGAATTGAGAGTGTGTAGTTGCATGAAATGAAGAATTTTGACAACCGTACACCCAGCAAAACTCTCAGAAACGGCGGAAATCCGCGATCTCTCGATTTCGCTAAGCTTCGACGTATCAATCGCTGCATCACCACGATACCAGTTTTATCGTATTGAGAATGTGTAGTTGCATAAAGTAAAGGATTTTGACACCCGTACACCCCGCGAATGTCGCAGAAACGCTCGGAATCCTCGATCTTTCGATTCCGCTAAGATGCGACGTATCAATCGATACAGAACTGCGATACCAGTTTTATCGTAATGACAGTGTGTAGTTGCATAAAATGAAGAATTTTGACACCCGTACACCCAGCAAAACTCTCAGAAACGGCGGAAATCCGCGATCTCTCGATTTCGCTAAGCTTCGACGTATCAATCGCTGCATCACCACGATACCAGTTTTATCGTATTAAGAATGTGTAGTTGCATAAAGTAAAGGATTTTGACACCCGTACACCCCCCGAATGTCGCAGAAACGCTCGGAATCCTCGATCTTTCGATTTCGCTAAGATGCGACGTATCAATCGATACAGAACTGCGATACCAGTTTTATCGTAATGAGACTTTGTAGTTACATGAAATGAAGAATTTTTACACACGTACACCCAGCCTAACTCTCAGAAACGGCGGAAATCCGCGATCTTTCGATTTCGCTAAGCTTCGACGTATCAATCGCTGCATCACCACGATACCAGTTTTATCGTATTGAGAATGTGTAGTTGCATAAAGTAAAGGATTTTGACACCAGTACACCCCGCGAATGTCGCAGAAACGCTCGAAATCCTCGATCTTTCGATTTCGCTAAGATGCGACGTATCAATCGAAACAGAACTGCGATACCAGTTTTATCGTATTGAGAGTGTGTAGTTACATGAAATGAAGAATTTTTACACACGTACACCCAGCCTAACTCTCAGAATCGACGGGAATCCTCGATCTTTCGATTTCGCTAAGCTTCGACGTATCAATCGCCGCAGAACTGCGATACCAGTTTTATCGTATTGAGAGTATGTAGTTGCATGAAACAAAGAATTTCGACACTCGTACACCCCGCGAATGTGGCAGAAACGCTCGGGATCCTCGATCTTTCGATTTCGCTAAGATGCGACGTATCAATCGATACAGAACTGCGATACCAGTTTTATCGTATTGAGAGTGTGTAGTTGCATGAAATGAAGAATTTTGACACCAGTACACCCAGCCAATCTCTCAGAAACGGTGGGAATCCTCGATCTTTCGATTTAGCTAAACTTCGAAGTCTCAATCGCTGCAGTACCACGATACCAGTTGTAGCCTATTGAGACTGTGTAGTTGCATAATTTTAAGTCTTCTGACACCCGTACACCCAGCCAAACTCTTAGAAACGGCGGGAATCCTCGATCTGTCGATTTCGCTAAGCTTCGACGTATCAATCGCTGCAGAACTGCAATACCAGTTTTATCGTAATGAGAGTATGTAGTTGCATGAAACAAAGAATTTTGACACCCGTACACCCCGCGAATGTCGCAGAAACACTTGGAATCCTCGATCTTTCGATTTCGCTAAGATGCGACGTATCAATCGATACAGAACTGCGATACCAGTTTTATCGTATTGAGAGTGTGTAGTTGCATAATATGAAGAATTGTGACACCCGTACACCCAGCCAAACTCTCGGAAACGGCGGGAATCCGCGATCCCTCGATTTCATTAATCTTCGACGTATCAATCGCTGCAGCACCACGATACCAGTTTTATCGTATTGAGAATGTGTAGTTGCATAAAGTAAAGGATTTTGACACCCGTACACCCCGCGAATGTCGCAGAAACGCTCGGAATCCTCGATCTTTCGATTTCGCTAAGATGCGACGTATCAATCGATACAGAACTGCGATACCAGTTTTATCGTATTGAGAGTGTGTAGTTGCATAAAATGAAGAATTTTGACACCCGTACACCCAGCATAACTCTCAGAAACGGCGGGAATCCGCGATCTCTCGATTTCGCTAAGCTTCGACGTATCAATCGCTGCAGCACCATGATACCAGTTTTATCGTATTGAGAATGTGTAGTTGCATAAAGTAAGGGATTTTGACACCCGTACACCCCGCGAATGTCGCAGAAACGCTCGGAATCCTCGATTTTTCGATTTCGCTAAGATGCGACGTATCAATCGATACAGAACTGCGATACCAGTTTTATCGTATTGCGAGTCTGTAGTTGCATAAAATGAACAATTTTGACACCTGTACACCCAGCCAAACTCTCAGAAACGGCGGGAATCCGCGATCTCTCGATTTCGCTAAGATGCGACGTATCAATCGATACAGAACTGCGATACCAGTTTTATCGTATTGAGAGTGTGTAGTTGCATGAAATGAAGAATTTTGACACCAGTACACCCAGCCAATCTCTCAGAAACGGTGGGAATGTTCGATCTTTCGATTTCGCTAAACTTCGAAGTCTCAATCGCTACAGTACCACGATACCAGTTGTAGCCTATTGAGACTGTGTAGTTGCATAATATTAAGTCTTCTGACACCCGTACACCCAGCCAAACTCTTAGAAACGGCGGGAATCCTCGATCTTTCGATTTCGCTAAGCTTCGACGTATCAATCGCTGCAGAACTGCAATACCAGTTTTATCGTATTGAGAGTATGTAGTTGCATGAGACAAAGAATTTTGACACCCGTACACCCCGCGAATGTCGCAGAAACGCTCGGAATCCTCGATCTTTCGATTTCGCTAAGATGCGACGTATCAATCGATACAGAACTGCGATACCAGTTTTATCGTATTGAGAGTGTGTAGTTGCATGAAACAAAGAATTTTGACACCCGTACACCCCGCGAATGTCGCAGAAACGCTCGGAATCCTCGATCTTTCGATTTCGCTAAGATGCGACGTATCAATCGATACAGAACTGCGATACCAGTTTTATCGAATTGAGAGTGTGTAGTTGCATGAAATGAAGAATTTTGACAACCGTACACCCAGCAAAACTCTCAGAAACGGCGGAAATCCGCGATCTCTCGATTTCGCTAAGCTTCGACGTATCAATCGCTGCATCACCACGATACCAGTTTTATCGTATTGAGAATGTGTAGTTGCATAAAGTAAAGGATTTTGACACCCGTACACCCCGCGAATGTCGCAGAAACGCTCGGAATCCTCGATCTTTCGATTTCGCTAAGATGCGACGTATCAATCGATACAGAACTGCGATACCAGTTTTATCGTAATGACAGTGTGTAGTTGCATAAAATGAAGAATTTTGACACCCGTACACCCAGCAAAACTCTCAGAAACGGCGGAAATCCGCGATCTCTCGATTTCGCTAAGCTTCGACGTATCAATCGCTGCATCACCACGATACCAGTTTTATCGTATTGAGAATGTGTAGTTGCATAAAGTAAAGGATTTTGACACCCGTACACCCCCCGAATGTCGCAGAAACGCTCGGAATCCTCGATCTTTCGATTTCGCTAAGATGCGACGTATCAATCGATACAGAACTGCGATACCAGTTTTATCGTAATGAGACTTTGTAGTTACATGAAATGAAGAATTTTTACACACGTACACCCAGCCTAACTCTCAGAAACGGCGGAAATCCGCGATCTTTCGATTTCGCTAAGCTTCGACGTATCAATCGCTGCATCACCACGATACCAGTTTTATCGTATTGAGAATGTGTAGTTGCATAAAGTAAAGGATTTTGACACCCGTACACCCCGCGAATGTCGCAGAAACGCTCGGAATCCTCGATCTTTCGATTTCGCTAAGATGCGACGTATCAATCGATACAGAACTGCGATACCAGTTTTGTCGTAATGAGAGTGTGTAGTTGCATAAAATGAAGAATTTTGACACCCGTACACCCAGCAAAACTCTTAGAAACGGCGGAAATCCGCGATCTCTCGATTTCGCTAAGCTTCGACGTATCAATCGCTGCATCACCACGATACCAGTTTTATCGTATTGAGAATGTGTAGTTGCATAAAGTAAAGGATTTTGACACCCGTACACCCCGCGAATGTCGCAGAAACGCTCGGAATCCTCGATCTTTCGATTTCGCTAAGATGCGACGTATCAATCGAAACAGAACAGCGATACCAGTTTTATCGTATTGAGAGTGTGTAGTTACATGAAATGAAGAATTTTTACACACGTACACCCAGCCAAACTCTCAGAAACGGCGGGAATCCTCGATCTTTCGATTTCGCTAAGCTTCGACGTATCAATCGCTGCAGTACCACGATACCAGATTTAGCCTATTGAGAATGTGTAGTTGCATAATGTAAAGGCATCTGACACCCGTAAACCCAGCCAAACTCTTAGAAACGGCTGGAATCTGCGATCTCTCGATTTCGGTAAGCTTCGACGTTTCAATCGCTGCAGCACCACGATACCAGTTTTATCGTATTGAGAATGTGTAGTTGCATAAATTAAATGATTTTGACACCCGTACACCCCGCGAATGTCGCAGAATCGCTCGGAATCCTCGATCTTTCGATTTCGCTAAGATGCGACGTATCAATCGATACAGAACTGCGATACCAGTTTTATCGTATTGAAAGTGTGTAGTTGCATAAAATGAAGAATTTTGACACCCGTACACCCAGCCAAACTCTCAGAAACGGCGGGAATCCGCGATCTCTCGATTTCGCTAAGCTTCGACGTATCAATCGCTGCAGAACTGCGATACCAGTTTTATCGTGTTGAGATTATGTAGTTGCATGAAACAAAGAATTTTGACACCCGTACACCCCGCGAATGTCGCAGAA
The DNA here is from genome assembly GCA_947507545.1 of Clistopyga incitator. Lineage (NCBI taxonomy): Eukaryota > Metazoa > Arthropoda > Insecta > Hymenoptera > Ichneumonidae > Clistopyga > Clistopyga incitator. The sequence goes on along the minus strand of OX382187.1, from coordinate 7,219,171 downwards.
ACACTTGGAATCCTCAATCTTTCGATTTCGCTAAGATGCGACGTATCAATCGATACAGAATCGCGATACCAGTTTTATCGTATTGAGAGACTGTAGTTGCATAAAATGACGAATTCTGACTCCCGTACACCCAGCCAAACTCTCGGAAACGGCGGGAATCCTCGATCTTTCGATTTCGCTAAGCTTCGACGTATCAATCGCCGCAGGACTGCGATACCAGTTTTATCGTATTGAAAGTATGTAGTTGCATGAAACAAAGAATTTCGTCACCCGTACACCCCGCGAATGTCGCAGAATCGCTCGGAATCCTCGATCTTTCGATTTCGCTAAGATGCGACGTATCAATCGATACAGAACTGCGATACCAGTTTTATTGTATTGAGAGTGTGTAGTTGCATAAAATGAAGAATTTTGACACCCGTACACCCAGCCAAACTCTCAGAAACGGCGGGAATCCGCGATCTCTCGATTTCGCTAAGCTTCGACGTATCAATCGCTGGAGCACCACGATACCAGTTTTATCGTATTGAGAATGAGTAGTTGCAGAAAGTAATGGATTTTGACACCCGTACACCCCGCGAATGTCGCAGAAACGCAAGGAATCCTCGATCTTTCGATTTCGCTAAGATGCGACGTATCAATCGATACAGAACTGCGATACCAGTTTTATCGTATTGAGAGTGTGTAGTTGCATAAAATGAAGAATTTGGACACCCGTACAACCAGCCAAACTCTCAGAAACGGCGGGAATCCGCGATCTCTCGATTTCGCTAAGCTTCGACGTATCAATCGCTGCAGTACCACGATACAAGTTTTCGATTATTGAGAATGTGTAGTTGCATAATGTAGAGGCTTCTGACACTCGTACACCCAGCCAATCTCTTAGAAACGGCGGGAATCTGCGATCTCTCGATTTCGCTAAGCTTCGACGTTTCAATCGCTGCAGCTCCACGATACCAGTTTTATCGTATTGAGAATGTGTAGTTGCATAAAGTAAAGGATTTTGACACCCGTACAACCCGCGAATGTCGCAGAAACGCTCGGAATCCTCGATCTTACTATTACGCTCGATTTCGACGTATCAATCGATACAGAACCGCCATACCAGTTTTAGCCTATTGAGAATGTGTAGTTGCATAATGTTAAGGCTTCTGACACCCGTACACCCAGCCAAACTCTTAGAAACGGCGGGAATCCTCGATCTTTCGATTTCGCTAAGATGCGACGTATCAATCGATACAGAACTGCGATACCAGTTTTATCGTATTGAGAGTGTGTAGTTGCATAAAATGAAGAATTTTGACACCCGTACACCCAACTAAACTCCCAGAAACGACGGGTATCCCCGATCTTTCGATTTCGCTAAGCTACGACGTATCAATCGCCGCAGAACTGCGATACCAGTTTTATCGTATTGAGATTGTGTAGTTGCATAAAACACAGAATTTCGACACCCGTACACCCCGCGAATGTCGCAGAATCGCTCGGAATCCTCGATCTTTCGATTTCGCTAAGATGCGACGTATCAATCGATACAGAACTGCGATACCAGTTTTATCGTATTGAGAGTGTGTAGTTGCATAAAATGAAGAATTTTGACACCCGTACATCCAGCCAAACTCTCAGAAACGGCGGGAATCCGCGATCTCTCGATTTCGCTAAGCTTCGACGTATCAATCGCTGCAGTACCATGATACCAGTTTTAGCCTATTGAGAATGTGTAGTTGCAGAAAGTAAAGGATTTTGACACCCGTACACCCCGCGAATGTCGCAGAAACGCAAGGAATCCTCGATCTTTCGATTTCGCTAAGATGCGACGTATCAATCGATACAGAACTGCGATACCAGTTTTATCGTATTGAGAGTGTGTAGTTACATGAAATGAAGAATTTTTACACGGAACACCCAGCCAAACTCTCAGAAACGGCGGGAATCCGCGATCTCTCGATTTCGCTAAGCTTCGACGTATCAATCGCTGCAGCACCACGATACCAGTTTTATCGTATTGAGAATGTGTAGTTGCATAAAGTAAAGGATTATGACACCCGTACACCCCGCGAATGTCGCAGAAACGCTCGGAATCCTCGATCTTTCGATTACGCTAAGATGCGACGTATCAATCGAAGCAGAACTGCGATACCAGTTTTATCGTATTGAGAGTGTGTAGTTGCATAAAATGAAGAATTTTGACAACCGTACACCTAGACAAACTCCCAGAAACGACGGGAATCCTCGATCTTTCGATTTCGCTAAGCTTCGACGTATCAATCGCCGCAGAACTGCGATACCAGTTTTATGGTATTGAGAGTGTGTAGTTGCATGAAACAAAGAATTTTGACATCCGTACACCCCGCGAATGTCGCAGAAACACTCGGAATCCTCGATCTTTCGATTTCGCTAAGATGCGACGTATCAATCGATACAGAACTGCGATACCAGTTTTATCGAATTGAGAGTGTGTAGTTGCATAAAATGAAGAATTTTGACACCAGTACACCCAGCCAATCTCTCAGAAACGGTGGGAATGTTCGATCTTTCGATTTCGCTAAACTTCGAAGTCTCAATCGCTGCAGTACCACGATACCAGTTGTAGCCTATTGAGACTGTGTAGTTGCATAATATTAAGTCTTCTGACACCCGTACACCCAGCCAAACTCTTAGAAACGGCGGGAATCCTCGATCTTTCGATTTCGCTAAGATGCGACGTATCAATCGATACAGAACTGCGATACCAGTTTTATCGTATTGAGAGTGTGTAGTTGCATGAAACAAAGAATTTTGACACCCGTACACCCCGCGAATGTCGCAGAAACGCTCGGAATCCTCGATCTTTCGATTTCGCTAAGATGCGACGTATCAATCGATACAGAACTGCGATACCAGTTTTATCGAATTGAGAGTGTGTAGTTGCATGAAATGAAGAATTTTGACAACCGTACACCCAGCAAAACTCTCAGAAACGGCGGAAATCCGCGATCTCTCGATTTCGCTAAGCTTCGACGTATCAATCGCTGCATCACCACGATACCAGTTTTATCGTATTGAGAATGTGTAGTTGCATAAAGAAAAGGATTTTGACACCCGTACACCCCGCGAATGTCGCAGAAACGCTCGGAATCCTCGATCTTTCGATTTCGCTAAGATGCGACGTATCAATCGATACAGAACTGCGATACCAGTTTTATCGTAATGAGACTTTGTAGTTACATGAAATGAAGAATTTTTACACACGTACACCCAGCCTAACTCTCAGAAACGGCGGAAATCCGCGATCTCTCGATTTCGCTAAGCTTCGACGTATCAATCGCTGCATCACCACGATACCAGTTATATCGTATTGAGAATGTGTAGTTGCATAAAGTAAAGGATTTTGACACCCGTACACCCCGCGAATGTCGCAGAAACGCTCGGGATCCTCGATCTTTCGATTTCGCTAAGATGCGACGTATCAATCGATATAGAACTGCGATACCAGTTTTATCGTATTGAGAGTGTGTAGTTGCATGAAATGAAGAATTTTGACACCAGTACACCCAGCCAATCTCTCAGAAACGGTGGGAATCCTCGATCTTTCGATTTAGCTAAACTTCGAAGTCTCAATCGCTGCAGTACCACGATACCAGTTGTAGCCTATTAAGAATGTGTAGTTGCATAATGTAAAGGCATCTGACACCCGTACACCCAGCCAAACTCTTAGAAACGGCTGGAATCTGCGATCTCTCGATTTCGGTAAGCTTCGACGTTTCAATCGCTGCAGCACCACGATACCAGTTTTATCGTATTGAGAATGTGTAGTTGCATAAATTAAATGATTTTGACACCCGTACACCCCGCGAATGTCGCAGAATCGCTCGGAATCCTCGATCTTTCGATTTCGCTAAGATGCGACGTATCAATCGATACAGAACAGCGATACCAGTTTTATCGTATTGAGAGTGTGTAGTTGCATAAAATGAAGAATTTTGACACCCGTACACCCAGCCAAACTCTCAGAAACGGCGGGAATCCGCGATCTCTCGATTTCGCTAAGCTTCGACGTATCAATCGCTGCAGCACCACGATACCAGTTTTATCGTATTGAGAATGTGTAGTTGCAGAAAGTAAAGGATTTTGACACCCGTACACCCCGCGAATGTCGCAGAAACGCAAGGAATCCCCGATCTTTTGATTTCGCTAAGATGCGACGTATCAATCGATACAGAACTGCGATACCAGTTTTATCGTATTGAGAGTGTGTAGTTGCATAAAATGAAGAATTTGGACACCCGTACAACCAGCCAAACTCTCAGAAACGGCGGGAATCCGCGATCTCTCGATTTCGCTAAGCTTCGACGTATCAATCGCTGCAGTACCATGATACCAGTTTTAGCCTATTGAGAATGTGTAGTTGCAGAAAGTAAAGGATTTTGACACCCGTACACCCCGCGAATGTCGCAGAAACGCAAGGAATCCTCGATCTTTCGATTTCGCTAAGATGCGACGTATCAATCGATACAGAACTGCGACACCAGTTTCATCGTATTGAGAGTGTGAAGTTACATGAAACCAAGAATTTTTACACAAGTACACCCAGCCAAACTCTCAGAAACGGTGGGAATCCTCGATCTTTCGATTTCGCTAAGCTTCGACGTATCAATCGCTGCAGTACCACGATACAAGTTTTCGATTATTGAGAATGTGTAGTTGCATAATGTAGAGGCTTCTGACACTCGTACACCCAGCCAATCTCTTAGAAACGGCGGGAATCTGCGATCTCTCGATTTCGCTAAGCTTCGACGTTTCAATCGCTGCAGCTCCACGATACCAGTTTTATCGTATTGAGAATGTGTAGTTGCATAAAGTAAAGGATTTTGACACCCGTACAACCCGCGAATGTCGCAGAAACGCTCGGAATCCTCGATCTTACGATTACGCTCGATTTCGACGTATCAATCGATACAGAACCGCCATACCAGTTTTAGCCTATTGAGAATGTGTAGTTGCATAATGTTAAGGCTTCTGACACCCGTACACCCAGCCAAACTCTTAGAAACGGCGGGAATCCTCGATCTTTTGATTTCGCTAAGATGCGACGTATCAATCGATACAGAACTGCGATACCAGTTTTATCGTATTGAGAGTGTGTAGTTGCATAAAATGAAGAATTTTGACACCCGTACACCCAACTAAACTCCCAGAAACGACGGGTATCCCCGATCTTTCGATTTCGCTAAGCTACGACGTATCAATCGCTGCATCACCACGATACCAGTTTTATCGTATTGAGAATGTGTAGTTGCATAAAGTAAAGGATTTTGACACCCGTACACCCCGCGAATGTCGCAGAAACGCTCGGAATCCTCGATCTTTCGATTTCGCTAAGATGCGACGTATCAATCGATACAGAACTGCGATACCAGTTTTATCGTAATGAGACTTTGTAGTTACATGAAATGAAGAATTTTTACACACGTACACCCAGCCTAACTCTCAGAAACGGCGGAAATCCGCGATCTCTCGATTTCGCTAAGCTTCGACGTATCAATCGCTGCATCACCACGATACCAGTTATATCGTATTGAGAATGTGTAGTTGCATAAAGTAAAGGATTTTGACACCAGTACACCCCGCGAATGTCGCAGAAATGCTCGGAATCCTCGATCTTTCGATTTCGCTAAGATGCGACGTATCAATCGAAACAGAACTGCGATACCAGTTTTATCGTATTGAGAGTGTGTAGTTACATGAAATGAAGAATTTTTACACACGTACACCCAGCCTAACTCTCAGAATCGACGGGAATCCTCGATCTTTCGATTTCGCTAAGCTTCGACGTATCAATCGCCGCAGAACTGCGATACCAGTTTTATCGTATTAAGAGTATGTAGTTGCATGAAACAAAGAATTTCGACACCCGTACACCCCGCGAATGTCGCAGAAACGCTCGGGATCCTCGATCTTTCGATTTCGCTAAGATGCGACGTATCAATCGATACAGAACTGCGATACCAGTTTTATCGTATTGAGAGTGTGTAGTTGCATGAAATGAAGAATTTTGACACCAGTACACCCAGCTAATCTCTCAGAAACGGTGGGAATCCTCGATCTTTCGATTTAGCTAAACTTCGAAGTCTCAATCGCTGCAGTACCACGATACCAGTTGTAGCCTATTAAGAATGTGTAGTTGCATAATGTAAAGGCATCTGACACCCGTACACCCAGCCAAACTCTTAGAAACGGCTGGAATCTGCGATCTCTCGATTTCGGTAAGCTTCGACGTTTCAATCGCTGCAGCACCACGATACCAGTTTTATCGTATTGAGAATGTGTAGTTGCATAAATTAAATGATTTTGACACCCGTACACCCCGCGAATGTCGCAGAATCGCTCGGAATCCTCGATCTTTCGATTTCGCTAAGATGCGACGTATCAATCGATACAGAACAGCGATACCAGTTTTATCGTATTGAGAGTGTGTAGTTGCATAAAATGAAGAATTTTGACACCCGTACACCCAGCCAAGCTCTCAGAAACGGCGGGAATCCGCGATCTCTCGATTTCGCTAAGCTTCGACGTATCAATCGCTGCAGCACCACGATACCAGTTTTATCGTATTGAGAATGTGTAGTTGCAGAAAGTAAAGGATTTTGACACCCGTACACCCCGCGAATGTCGCAGAAACGCAAGGAATCCCCGATCTTTTGATTTCGCTAAGATGCGACGTATCAATCGATACAGAACTGCGATACCAGTTTTATCGTATTGAGAGTGTGTAGTTGCATAAAATGAAGAATTTGGACACCCGTACAACCTGCCAAACTCTCAGAAACGGCGGGAATCCGCGATCTCTCGATTTCGCTAAGCTTCGACGTATCAATCGCTGCAGTACCATGATACCAGTTTTAGCCTATTGAGAATGTGTAGTTGCAGAAAGTAAAGGATTTTGACACCCGTACGTCCCGCGAATGTCGCAGAAACGCAAGGAATCCTCGATCTTTCGATTTCGCTAAGATGCGACGTATCAATCGATACAGAACTGCGATACCAGTTTTATCGTAATGAGACTTTGTAGTTACATGAAATGAACAATTTTTACACACGTACACCCAGCCTAACTCTCAGAAACGGCGGAAATCCGCGATCTTTCGATTTCGCTAAGCTTCGACGTATCAATCGCTGCATCACCACGATACCAGTTTTATCGTATTGAGAATGTGTAGTTGCATAAAGTAAAGGATTTTGACACCAGTACATCCCGCGAATGTCGCAGAAACGCTCGAAATCCTCGATCTTTCGATTTCGCTAAGATGCGACGTATCAATCGAAACAGAACTGCGATACCAGTTTTATCGTATTGAGAGTGTGTAGTTACATGAAATGAAGAATTTTTACACACGTACACCCAGCCTAACTCTCAGAATCGACGGGAATCCTCGATCTTTCGATTTCGCTAAGCTTCGACGTATCAATCGCCGCAGAACTGCGATACCAGTTTTATCGTATTGAGAGTATGTAGTTGCATGAAACAAAGAATTTCGACACTCGTACACCCCGCGAATGTGGCAGAAACGCTCGGGATCCTCGATCTTTCGATTTCGCTAAGATGCGACGTATCAATCGATACAGAACTGCGATACCAGTTTTATCGTATTGAGAGTGTGTAGTTGCATGAAATGAAGAATTTTGACACCAGTACACCCAGCCAATCTCTCAGAAACGGTGGGAATCCTCGATCTTTCGATTTAGCTAAACTTCGAAGTCTCAATCGCTGCAGTACCACGATACCAGTTGTAGCCTATTGAGACTGTGTAGTTGCATAATTTTAAGTCTTCTGACACCCGTACACCCAGCCAAACTCTTAGAAACGGCGGGAATCCTCGATCTGTCGATTTCGCTAAGCTTCGACGTATCAATCGCTGCAGAACTGCAATACCAGTTTTATCGTAATGAGAGTATGTAGTTGCATGAAACAAAGAATTTTGACACCCGTACACCCCGCGAATGTCGCAGAAACACTTGGAATCCTCGATCTTTCGATTTCGCTAAGATGCGACGTATCAATCGATACAGAACTGCGATACCAGTTTTATCGTATTGAGAGTGTGTAGTTGCATAATATGAAGAATTGTGACACCCGTACACCCAGCCAAACTCTCGGAAACGGCGGGAATCCGCGATCCCTCGATTTCATTAATCTTCGACGTATCAATCGCTGCAGCACCACGATACCAGTTTTATCGTATTGAGAATGTGTAGTTGCATAAAGTAAAGGATTTTGACACCCGTACACCCCGCGAATGTCGCAGAAACGCTCGGAATCCTCGATCTTTCGATTTCGCTAAGATGCGACGTATCAATCGATACAGAACTGCGATACCAGTTTTATCGTATTGAGAGTGTGTAGTTGCATAAAATGAAGAATTTTGACACCCGTACACCCAGCATAACTCTCAGAAACGGCGGGAATCCGCGATCTCTCGATTTCGCTAAGCTTCGACGTATCAATCGCTGCAGCACCATGATACCAGTTTTATCGTATTGAGAATGTGTAGTTGCATAAAGTAAGGGATTTTGACACCCGTACACCCCGCGAATGTCGCAGAAACGCTCGGAATCCTCGATTTTTCGATTTCGCTAAGATGCGACGTATCAATCGATACAGAACTGCGATACCAGTTTTATCGTATTGCGAGTCTGTAGTTGCATAAAATGAACAATTTTGACACCTGTACACCCAGCCAAACTCTCAGAAACGGCGGGAATCCGCGATCTCTCGATTTCGCTAAGATGCGACGTATCAATCGATACAGAACTGCGATACCAGTTTTATCGTATTGAGAGTGTGTAGTTGCATGAAATGAAGAATTTTGACACCAGTACACCCAGCCAATCTCTCAGAAACGGTGGGAATGTTCGATCTTTCGATTTCGCTAAACTTCGAAGTCTCAATCGCTACAGTACCACGATACCAGTTGTAGCCTATTGAGACTGTGTAGTTGCATAATATTAAGTCTTCTGACACCCGTACACCCAGCCAAACTCTTAGAAACGGCGGGAATCCTCGATCTTTCGATTTCGCTAAGCTTCGACGTATCAATCGCTGCAGAACTGCAATACCAGTTTTATCGTATTGAGAGTATGTAGTTGCATGAGACAAAGAATTTTGACACCCGTACACCCCGCGAATGTCGCAGAAACGCTCGGAATCCTCGATCTTTCGATTTCGCTAAGATGCGACGTATCAATCGATACAGAACTGCGATACCAGTTTTATCGTATTGAGAGTGTGTAGTTGCATGAAACAAAGAATTTTGACACCCGTACACCCCGCGAATGTCGCAGAAACGCTCGGAATCCTCGATCTTTCGATTTCGCTAAGATGCGACGTATCAATCGATACAGAACTGCGATACCAGTTTTATCGAATTGAGAGTGTGTAGTTGCATGAAATGAAGAATTTTGACAACCGTACACCCAGCAAAACTCTCAGAAACGGCGGAAATCCGCGATCTCTCGATTTCGCTAAGCTTCGACGTATCAATCGCTGCATCACCACGATACCAGTTTTATCGTATTGAGAATGTGTAGTTGCATAAAGTAAAGGATTTTGACACCCGTACACCCCGCGAATGTCGCAGAAACGCTCGGAATCCTCGATCTTTCGATTTCGCTAAGATGCGACGTATCAATCGATACAGAACTGCGATACCAGTTTTATCGTAATGACAGTGTGTAGTTGCATAAAATGAAGAATTTTGACACCCGTACACCCAGCAAAACTCTCAGAAACGGCGGAAATCCGCGATCTCTCGATTTCGCTAAGCTTCGACGTATCAATCGCTGCATCACCACGATACCAGTTTTATCGTATTGAGAATGTGTAGTTGCATAAAGTAAAGGATTTTGACACCCGTACACCCCCCGAATGTCGCAGAAACGCTCGGAATCCTCGATCTTTCGATTTCGCTAAGATGCGACGTATCAATCGATACAGAACTGCGATACCAGTTTTATCGTAATGAGACTTTGTAGTTACATGAAATGAAGAATTTTTACACACGTACACCCAGCCTAACTCTCAGAAACGGCGGAAATCCGCGATCTTTCGATTTCGCTAAGCTTCGACGTATCAATCGCTGCATCACCACGATACCAGTTTTATCGTATTGAGAATGTGTAGTTGCATAAAGTAAAGGATTTTGACACCCGTACACCCCGCGAATGTCGCAGAAACGCTCGGAATCCTCGATCTTTCGATTTCGCTAAGATGCGACGTATCAATCGATACAGAACTGCGATACCAGTTTTGTCGTAATGAGAGTGTGTAGTTGCATAAAATGAAGAATTTTGACACCCGTACACCCAGCAAAACTCTTAGAAACGGCGGAAATCCGCGATCTCTCGATTTCGCTAAGCTTCGACGTATCAATCGCTGCATCACCACGATACCAGTTTTATCGTATTGAGAATGTGTAGTTGCATAAAGTAAAGGATTTTGACACCCGTACACCCCGCGAATGTCGCAGAAACGCTCGGAATCCTCGATCTTTCGATTTCGCTAAGATGCGACGTATCAATCGATACAGAACTGCGATACCAGTTTTATCGTTTTGAGAGTGTGTAGTTGCATGAAATGAAGAATTTTGACACCAGTACACCCAGCCAATCCCTCAGAAACGCTGGGAATCCTCGATCTTTCGATTTCGCTAAACTTCGACGTCTCAATCGCTGCAGTACCACGATACCAGTTGTAGCCTATTGAGACTGTGTAGTTGCATAATGTTAAGGCTTCTGACACCCGTACACCCAGCCAAACTCTTAGAAACGGCGGGAATCCTCGATCTTTCGATTTCGCTACGCTTCGACGTATCAATCGCTGCAGAACTGCGATACGAGTTTTATCGTGTTGAGATTATGTAGTTGCATGAAACAAAGAATTTTGACACCCGTACACCCCGCGAATGTCGCAGAAACACTTGGAATCCTCAATCTTTCGATTTCGCTAAGATGCGACGTATCAATCGATACAGAATCGCGATACCAGTTTTATCGTATTGAGAGACTGTAGTTGCATAAAATGACGAATTCTGACTCCCGTACACCCAGCCAAACTCTCGGAAACGGCGGGAATCCTCGATCTTTCGATTTCGCTAAGCTTCGACGTATCAATCGCCGCAGGACTGCGATACCAGTTTTATCGTATTGAAAGTATGTAGTTGCATGAAACAAAGAATTTCGTCACCCGTACACCCCGCGAATGTCGCAGAATCGCTCGGAATCCTCGATCTTTCGATTTCGCTAAGATTCGACGTATCAATCGATACAGAACTGCGATACCAGTTTTATTGTATTGAGAGTGTGTAGTTGCATAAAATGAAGAATTTTGACACCCGTACACCCAGCCAAACTCTCAGAAACGGCGGGAATCCGCGATCTCTCGATTTCGCTAAGCTTCGACGTATCAATCGCTGGAGCACCACGATACCAGTTTTATCGTATTGAGAATGAGTAGTTGCAGAAAGTAAAGGATTTTGACACCCGTACACCCCGCGAATGTCGCAGAAACGCAAGGAATCCTCGATCTTTCGATTTCGCTAAGATGCGACGTATCAATCGATACAGAACTGCGATACCAGTTTTATCGTATTGAGAGTGTGTAGTTGCATAAAATGAAGAATTTGGACACCCGTACAACCAGCCAAACTCTCAGAAACGGCGGGAATCCGCGATCTCTCGATTTCGCTAAGCTTCGACGTATCAATCGCTGCAGTACCATGATACCAGTTTTAGCCTATTGAGAATGTGTAGTTGCAGAAAGTAAAGGATTTTGACACCCGTACACCCCGCGAATGTCGCAGAAACGCAAGGAATCCTCGATCTTTCGATTTCGCTAAGATGCGACGTATCAATCGATACAGAACTGCGACACCAGTTTCATCGTATTGAGAGTGTGTCGTTACATGAAACCAAGAATTTTTACACAAGTACACCCAGCCAAACTCTCAGAAACGGTGGGAATCCTCGATCTTTCGATTTCGCTAAGCTTCGACGTATCAATCGCTGCAGTACCACGATACAAGTTTTCGATTATTGAGAATGTGTAGTTGCATAATGTAGAGGCTTCTGACACTCGTACACCCAGCCAATCTCTTAGAAACGGCGGGAATCTGCGATCTCTCGATTTCGCTAAGCTTCGACGTTTCAATCGCTGCAGCTCCACGATACCAGTTTTATCGTATTGAGAATGTGTAGTTGCATAAAGTAAAGGATTTTGACACCCGTACAACCCGCGAATGTCGCAGAAACGCTCGGAATCCTCGATCTTACGATTACGCTCGATTTCGACGTATCAATCGATACAGAACCGCCATACCAGTTTTAGCCTATTGAGAATGTGTAGTTGCATAATGTTAAGGCTTCTGACACCCGTACACCCAGCCAAACTCTTAGAAACGGCGGGAATCCTCGATCTTTCGATTTCGCTAAGATGCGACGTATCAATCGATACAGAACTGCGATACCAGTTTTATCGTATTGAGAGTGTGTAGTTGCATAAAATGAAGAATTTTGACACCCGTACACCCAACTAAACTCCCAGAAACGACGGGTATCCCCGATCTTTCGATTTCGCTAAGCTATGACGTATCAATCGCCGCAGAACTGCGATACCAGTTTTATCGTATTGAGATTGTGTAGTTGCATGAAACACAGAATTTCGACACCCGTACACCCCGCGAATGTCGCAGAATCGCTCGGAATCCTCGATCTTTCGATTTCGCTAAGATGCGACGTATCAATCGATACAGAACTGCGATACCAGTTTTATCGTATTAAGAGTGTGTAGTTGCATAAAATGAAGAATTTTGACACCCGTACATCCAGCCAAACTCTCAGAAACGGCGGGAATCTGCGATCTCTCGATTTCGCTAAGCTTCGACGTATCAATCGCTGCAGTACCATGATACCAGTTTTAGCCTATTGAGAATGTGTAGTTGCAGAAAGTAAAGGATTTTGACACCCGTACACCCCGCGAATGTCGCAGAAACGCAAGGAATCCTCGATCTTTCGATTTCGCTAAGATGCGACGTATCAATCGATACAGAACTGCGATACCAGTTTTATCGTATTGAGAGTGTGTAGTTACATGAAATGAAGAATTTTTACACGGAACACCCAGCCAAACTCTCAGAAACGGCGGGAATCCGCGATCTCTCGATTTCGCTAAGCTTCGACGTATCAATCGCTGCAGCACCACGATACCAGTTTTATCGTATTGAGAATGTGTAGTTGCATAAAGTAAAGGATTATGACACCCGTACACCCCGCGAATGTCGCAGAAACGCTCGGAATCCTCGATCTTTCGATTACGCTAAGATGCGACGTATCAATCGAAGCAGAACTGCGATACCAGTTTTATCGTATTGAGAGTGTGTAGTTGCATAAAATGAAGAATTTTGACAACCGTACACCTAGACAAACTCCCAGAAACGACGGGAATCCTCGATCTTTCGATTTCGCTAAGCTTCGACGTATCAATCGCCGCAGAACTGCGATACCAGTTTTATGGTATTGAGAGTGTGTAGTTGCATGAAACAAAGAATTTTGACATCCGTACACCCCGCGAATGTCGCAGAAACACTCGGAATCCTCGATCTTTCGATTTCGCTAAGATGCGACGTATCAATCGATACAGAACTGCGATACCAGTTTTATCGTATTGAGAGTGTGTAGTTGCATAAAATGAAGAATTTTGACACCCGTACACCCAGCATAACTCTCAGAAACGGCGGGAATCCGCGATCTCTCGATTTCGCTAAGCTTCGACGTATCAATCGCTGCAGCACCATGATACCAGTTTTATCGTATTGAGAATGTGTAGTTGCATAAAGTAAGGGATTTTGACACCCGTACACCCCGCGAATGTCGCAGAAACGCTCGGAATCCTCGATTTTTCGATTTCGCTAAGATGCGACGTATCAATCGATACAGAACTGCGATACCAGTTTTATCGTATTGCGAGTCTGTAGTTGCATAAAATGAACAATTTTGACACCTGTACACCCAGCCAAACTCTCAGAAACGGCGGGAATCCGCGATCTCTCGATTTCGCTAAGATGCGACGTATCAATCGATACAGAACTGCGATACCAGTTTTATCGTATTGAGAGTGTGTAGTTGCATGAAATGAAGAATTTTGACACCAGTACACCCAGCCAATCTCTCAGAAACGGTGGGAATGTTCGATCTTTCGATTTCGCTAAACTTCGAAGTCTCAATCGCTACAGTACCACGATACCAGTTGTAGCCTATTGAGACTGTGTAGTTGCATAATATTAAGTCTTCTGACACCCGTACACCCAGCCAAACTCTTAGAAACGGCGGGAATCCTCGATCTTTCGATTTCGCTAAGCTTCGACGTATCAATCGCTGCAGAACTGCAATACCAGTTTTATCGTATTGAGAGTATGTAGTTGCATGAGACAAAGAATTTTGACACCCGTACACCCCGCGAATGTCGCAGAAACGCTCGGAATCCTCGATCTTTCGATTTCGCTAAGATGCGACGTATCAATCGATACAGAACTGCGATACCAGTTTTATCGTATTGAGAGTGTGTAGTTGCATGAAACAAAGAATTTTGACACCCGTACACCCCGCGAATGTCGCAGAAACGCTCGGAATCCTCGATCTTTCGATTTCGCTAAGATGCGACGTATCAATCGATACAGAACTGCGATACCAGTTTTATCGAATTGAGAGTGTGTAGTTGCATGAAATGAAGAATTTTGACAACCGTACACCCAGCAAAACTCTCAGAAACGGCGGAAATCCGCGATCTCTCGATTTCGCTAAGCTTCGACGTATCAATCGCTGCATCACCACGATACCAGTTTTATCGTATTGAGAATGTGTAGTTGCATAAAGTAAAGGATTTTGACACCCGTACACCCCGCGAATGTCGCAGAAACGCTCGGAATCCTCGATCTTTCGATTTCGCTAAGATGCGACGTATCAATCGATACAGAACTGCGATACCAGTTTTATCGTAATGACAGTGTGTAGTTGCATAAAATGAAGAATTTTGACACCCGTACACCCAGCAAAACTCTCAGAAACGGCGGAAATCCGCGATCTCTCGATTTCGCTAAGCTTCGACGTATCAATCGCTGCATCACCACGATACCAGTTTTATCGTATTGAGAATGTGTAGTTGCATAAAGTAAAGGATTTTGACACCCGTACACCCCCCGAATGTCGCAGAAACGCTCGGAATCCTCGATCTTTCGATTTCGCTAAGATGCGACGTATCAATCGATACAGAACTGCGATACCAGTTTTATCGTAATGAGACTTTGTAGTTACATGAAATGAAGAATTTTTACACACGTACACCCAGCCTAACTCTCAGAAACGGCGGAAATCCGCGATCTTTCGATTTCGCTAAGCTTCGACGTATCAATCGCTGCATCACCACGATACCAGTTTTATCGTATTGAGAATGTGTAGTTGCATAAAGTAAAGGATTTTGACACCCGTACACCCCGCGAATGTCGCAGAAACGCTCGGAATCCTCGATCTTTCGATTTCGCTAAGATGCGACGTATCAATCGATACAGAACTGCGATACCAGTTTTGTCGTAATGAGAGTGTGTAGTTGCATAAAATGAAGAATTTTGACACCCGTACACCCAGCAAAACTCTTAGAAACGGCGGAAATCCGCGATCTCTCGATTTCGCTAAGCTTCGACGTATCAATCGCTGCATCACCACGATACCAGTTTTATCGTATTGAGAATGTGTAGTTGCATAAAGTAAAGGATTTTGACACCCGTACACCCCGCGAATGTCGCAGAAACGCTCGGAATCCTCGATCTTTCGATTTCGCTAAGATGCGACGTATCAATCGAAACAGAACAGCGATACCAGTTTTATCGTATTGAGAGTGTGTAGTTACATGAAATGAAGAATTTTTACACACGTACACCCAGCCAAACTCTCAGAAACGGCGGGAATCCTCGATCTTTCGATTTCGCTAAGCTTCGACGTATCAATCGCTGCAGTACCACGATACCAGATTTAGCCTATTGAGAATGTGTAGTTGCATAATGTAAAGGCATCTGACACCCGTAAACCCAGCCAAACTCTTAGAAACGGCTGGAATCTGCGATCTCTCGATTTCGGTAAGCTTCGACGTTTCAATCGCTGCAGCACCACGATACCAGTTTTATCGTATTGAGAATGTGTAGTTGCATAAATTAAATGATTTTGACACCCGTACACCCCGCGAATGTCGCAGAATCGCTCGGAATCCTCGATCTTTCGATTTCGCTAAGATGCGACGTATCAATCGATACAGAACTGCGATACCAGTTTTATCGTATTGAAAGTGTGTAGTTGCATAAAATGAAGAATTTTGACACCCGTACACCCAGCCAAACTCTCAGAAACGGCGGGAATCCGCGATCTCTCGATTTCGCTAAGCTTCGACGTATCAATCGCTGCAGAACTGCGATACCAGTTTTATCGTGTTGAGATTATGTAGTTGCATGAAACAAAGAATTTTGACACCCGTACACCCCGCGAATGTCGCAGAAACACTTGGAATCCTCAATCTTTCGATTTCGCTAAGATGCGACGTATCAATCGATACAGAATCGCGATACCAGTTTTATCGTATTGAGAGACTGTAGTTGCATAAAATGACGAATTCTGACTCCCGTACACCCAGCCAAACTCTCGGAAACGGCGGGAATCCTCGATCTTTCGATTTCGCTAAGCTTCGACGTATCAATCGCCGCAGGACTGCGATACCAGTTTTATCGTATTGAAAGTATGTAGTTGCATGAAACAAAGAATTTCGTCACCCGTACACCCCGCGAATGTCGCAGAATCGCTCGGAATCCTCGATCTTTCGATTTCGCTAAGATGCGACGTATCAATCGATACAGAACTGCGATACCAGTTTTATTGTATTGAGAGTGTGTAGTTGCATAAAATGAAGAATTTTGACACCCGTACACCCAGCCAAACTCTCAGAAACGGCGGGAATCCGCGATCTCTCGATTTCGCTAAGCTTCGACGTATCAATCGCTGGAGCACCACGATACCAGTTTTATCGTATTGAGAATGAGTAGTTGCAGAAAGTAATGGATTTTGACACCCGTACACCCCGCGAATGTCGCAGAAACGCAAGGAATCCTCGATCTTTCGATTTCGCTAAGATGCGACGTATCAATCGATACAGAACTGCGATACCAGTTTTATCGTATTGAGAGTGTGTAGTTGCATAAAATGAAGAATTTGGACACCCGTACAACCAGCCAAACTCTCAGAAACGGCGGGAATCCGCGATCTCTCGATTTCGCTAAGCTTCGACGTATCAATCGCTGCAGTACCACGATACAAGTTTTCGATTATTGAGAATGTGTAGTTGCATAATGTAGAGGCTTCTGACACTCGTACACCCAGCCAATCTCTTAGAAACGGCGGGAATCTGCGATCTCTCGATTTCGCTAAGCTTCGACGTTTCAATCGCTGCAGCTCCACGATACCAGTTTTATCGTATTGAGAATGTGTAGTTGCATAAAGTAAAGGATTTTGACACCCGTACAACCCGCGAATGTCGCAGAAACGCTCGGAATCCTCGATCTTACTATTACGCTCGATTTCGACGTATCAATCGATACAGAACCGCCATACCAGTTTTAGCCTATTGAGAATGTGTAGTTGCATAATGTTAAGGCTTCTGACACCCGTACACCCAGCCAAACTCTTAGAAACGGCGGGAATCCTCGATCTTTCGATTTCGCTAAGATGCGACGTATCAATCGATACAGAACTGCGATACCAGTTTTATCGTATTGAGAGTGTGTAGTTGCATAAAATGAAGAATTTTGACACCCGTACACCCAACTAAACTCCCAGAAACGACGGGTATCCCCGATCTTTCGATTTCGCTAAGCTACGACGTATCAATCGCCGCAGAACTGCGATACCAGTTTTATCGTATTGAGATTGTGTAGTTGCATAAAACACAGAATTTCGACACCCGTACACCCCGCGAATGTCGCAGAATCGCTCGGAATCCTCGATCTTTCGATTTCGCTAAGATGCGACGTATCAATCGATACAGAACTGCGATACCAGTTTTATCGTATTGAGAGTGTGTAGTTGCATAAAATGAAGAATTTTGACACCCGTACATCCAGCCAAACTCTCAGAAACGGCGGGAATCCGCGATCTCTCGATTTCGCTAAGCTTCGACGTATCAATCGCTGCAGTACCATGATACCAGTTTTAGCCTATTGAGAATGTGTAGTTGCAGAAAGTAAAGGATTTTGACACCCGTACACCCCGCGAATGTCGCAGAAACGCAAGGAATCCTCGATCTTTCGATTTCGCTAAGATGCGACGTATCAATCGATACAGAACTGCGATACCAGTTTTATCGTATTGAGAGTGTGTAGTTACATGAAATGAAGAATTTTTACACGGAACACCCAGCCAAACTCTCAGAAACGGCGGGAATCCGCGATCTCTCGATTTCGCTAAGCTTCGACGTATCAATCGCTGCAGCACCACGATACCAGTTTTATCGTATTGAGAATGTGTAGTTGCATAAAGTAAAGGATTATGACACCCGTACACCCCGCGAATGTCGCAGAAACGCTCGGAATCCTCGATCTTTCGATTACGCTAAGATGCGACGTATCAATCGAAGCAGAACTGCGATACCAGTTTTATCGTATTGAGAGTGTGTAGTTGCATAAAATGAAGAATTTTGACAACCGTACACCTAGACAAACTCCCAGAAACGACGGGAATCCTCGATCTTTCGATTTCGCTAAGCTTCGACGTATCAATCGCCGCAGAACTGCGATACCAGTTTTATGGTATTGAGAGTGTGTAGTTGCATGAAACAAAGAATTTTGACATCCGTACACCCCGCGAATGTCGCAGAAACACTCGGAATCCTCGATCTTTCGATTTCGCTAAGATGCGACGTATCAATCGATACAGAACTGCGATACCAGTTTTATCGAATTGAGAGTGTGTAGTTGCATAAAATGAAGAATTTTGACACCAGTACACCCAGCCAATCTCTCAGAAACGGTGGGAATGTTCGATCTTTCGATTTCGCTAAACTTCGAAGTCTCAATCGCTGCAGTACCACGATACCAGTTGTAGCCTATTGAGACTGTGTAGTTGCATAATATTAAGTCTTCTGACACCCGTACACCCAGCCAAACTCTTAGAAACGGCGGGAATCCTCGATCTTTCGATTTCGCTAAGATGCGACGTATCAATCGATACAGAACTGCGATACCAGTTTTATCGTATTGAGAGTGTGTAGTTGCATGAAACAAAGAATTTTGACACCCGTACACCCCGCGAATGTCGCAGAAACGCTCGGAATCCTCGATCTTTCGATTTCGCTAAGATGCGACGTATCAATCGATACAGAACTGCGATACCAGTTTTATCGAATTGAGAGTGTGTAGTTGCATGAAATGAAGAATTTTGACAACCGTACACCCAGCAAAACTCTCAGAAACGGCGGAAATCCGCGATCTCTCGATTTCGCTAAGCTTCGACGTATCAATCGCTGCATCACCACGATACCAGTTTTATCGTATTGAGAATGTGTAGTTGCATAAAGTAAAGGATTTTGACACCCGTACACCCCGCGAATGTCGCAGAAACGCTCGGAATCCTCGATCTTTCGATTTCGCTAAGATGCGACGTATCAATCGATACAGAACTGCGATACCAGTTTTATCGTAATGAGACTTTGTAGTTACATGAAATGAAGAATTTTTACACACGTACACCCAGCCTAACTCTCAGAAACGGCGGAAATCCGCGATCTCTCGATTTCGCTAAGCTTCGACGTATCAATCGCTGCATCACCACGATACCAGTTATATCGTATTGAGAATGTGTAGTTGCATAAAGTAAAGGATTTTGACACCCGTACACCCCGCGAATGTCGCAGAAACGCTCGGGATCCTCGATCTTTCGATTTCGCTAAGATGCGACGTATCAATCGATACAGAACTGCGATACCAGTTTTATCGTATTAAGAGTGTGTAGTTGCATGAAATGAAGAATTTTGACACCAGTACACCCAGCCAATCTCTCAGAAACGGTGGGAATCCTCGATCTTTCGATTTAGCTAAACTTCGAAGTCTCAATCGCTGCAGTACCACGATACCAGTTGTAGCCTATTAAGAATGTGTAGTTGCATAATGTAAAGGCATCTGACACCCGTACACCCAGCCAAACTCTTAGAAACGGCTGGAATCTGCGATCTCTCGATTTCGGTAAGCTTCGACGTTTCAATCGCTGCAGCACCACGATACCAGTTTTATCGTATTGAGAATGTGTAGTTGCATAAATTAAATGATTTTGACACCCGTACACCCCGCGAATGTCGCAGAATCGCTCGGAATCCTCGATCTTTCGATTTCGCTAAGATGCGACGTATCAATCGATACAGAACAGCGATACCAGTTTTATCGTATTGAGAGTGTGTAGTTGCATAAAATGAAGAATTTTGACACCCGTACACCCAGCCAAACTCTCAGAAACGGCGGGAATCCGCGATCTCTCGATTTCGCTAAGCTTCGACGTATCAATCGCTGCAGCACCACGATACCAGTTTTATCGTATTGAGAATGTGTAGTTGCAGAAAGTAAAGGATTTTGACACCCGTACACCCCGCGAATGTCGCAGAAACGCAAGGAATCCCCGATCTTTTGATTTCGCTAAGATGCGACGTATCAATCGATACAGAACTGCGATACCAGTTTTATCGTATTGAGAGTGTGTAGTTGCATAAAATGAAGAATTTGGACACCCGTACAACCAGCCAAACTCTCAGAAACGGCGGGAATCCGCGATCTCTCGATTTCGCTAAGCTTCGACGTATCAATCGCTGCAGTACCATGATACCAGTTTTAGCCTATTGAGAATGTGTAGTTGCAGAAAGTAAAGGATTTTGACACCCGTACACCCCGCGAATGTCGCAGAAACGCAAGGAATCCTCGATCTTTCGATTTCGCTAAGATGCGACGTATCAATCGATACAGAACTGCGACACCAGTTTCATCGTATTGAGAGTGTGAAGTTACATGAAACCAAGAATTTTTACACAAGTACACCCAGCCAAACTCTCAGAAACGGTGGGAATCCTCGATCTTTCGATTTCGCTAAGCTTCGACGTATCAATCGCTGCAGTACCACGATACAAGTTTTCGATTATTGAGAATGTGTAGTTGCATAATGTAGAGGCTTCTGACACTCGTACACCCAGCCAATCTCTTAGAAACGGCGGGAATCTGCGATCTCTCGATTTCGCTAAGCTTCGACGTTTCAATCGCTGCAGCTCCACGATACCAGTTTTATCGTATTGAGAATGTGTAGTTGCATAAAGTAAAGGATTTTGACACCCGTACAACCCGCGAATGTCGCAGAAACGCTCGGAATCCTCGATCTTACGATTACGCTCGATTTCGACGTATCAATCGATACAGAACCGCCATACCAGTTTTAGCCTATTGAGAATGTGTAGTTGCATAATGTTAAGGCTTCTGACACCCGTACACCCAGCCAAACTCTTAGAAACGGCGGGAATCCTCGATCTTTTGATTTCGCTAAGATGCGACGTATCAATCGATACAGAACTGCGATACCAGTTTTATCGTATTGAGAGTGTGTAGTTGCATAAAATGAAGAATTTTGACACCCGTACACCCAACTAAACTCCCAGAAACGACGGGTATCCCCGATCTTTCGATTTCGCTAAGCTACGACGTATCAATCGCTGCATCACCACGATACCAGTTTTATCGTATTGAGAATGTGTAGTTGCATAAAGTAAAGGATTTTGACACCCGTACACCCCGCGAATGTCGCAGAAACGCTCGGAATCCTCGATCTTTCGATTTCGCTAAGATGCGACGTATCAATCGATACAGAACTGCGATACCAGTTTTATCGTAATGAGACTTTGTAGTTACATGAAATGAAGAATTTTTACACACGTACACCCAGCCTAACTCTCAGAAACGGCGGAAATCCGCGATCTCTCGATTTCGCTAAGCTTCGACGTATCAATCGCTGCATCACCACGATACCAGTTATATCGTATTGAGAATGTGTAGTTGCATAAAGTAAAGGATTTTGACACCAGTACACCCCGCGAATGTCGCAGAAATGCTCGGAATCCTCGATCTTTCGATTTCGCTAAGATGCGACGTATCAATCGAAACAGAACTGCGATACCAGTTTTATCGTATTGAGAGTGTGTAGTTACATGAAATGAAGAATTTTTACACACGTACACCCAGCCTAACTCTCAGAATCGACGGGAATCCTCGATCTTTCGATTTCGCTAAGCTTCGACGTATCAATCGCCGCAGAACTGCGATACCAGTTTTATCGTATTAAGAGTATGTAGTTGCATGAAACAAAGAATTTCGACACCCGTACACCCCGCGAATGTCGCAGAAACGCTCGGGATCCTCGATCTTTCGATTTCGCTAAGATGCGACGTATCAATCGATACAGAACTGCGATACCAGTTTTATCGTATTGAGAGTGTGTAGTTGCATGAAATGAAGAATTTTGACACCAGTACACCCAGCTAATCTCTCAGAAACGGTGGGAATCCTCGATCTTTCGATTTAGCTAAACTTCGAAGTCTCAATCGCTGCAGTACCACGATACCAGTTGTAGCCTATTAAGAATGTGTAGTTGCATAATGTAAAGGCATCTGACACCCGTACACCCAGCCAAACTCTTAGAAACGGCTGGAATCTGCGATCTCTCGATTTCGGTAAGCTTCGACGTTTCAATCGCTGCAGCACCACGATACCAGTTTTATCGTATTGAGAATGTGTAGTTGCATAAATTAAATGATTTTGACACCCGTACACCCCGCGAATGTCGCAGAATCGCTCGGAATCCTCGATCTTTCGATTTCGCTAAGATGCGACGTATCAATCGATACAGAACAGCGATACCAGTTTTATCGTATTGAGAGTGTGTAGTTGCATAAAATGAAGAATTTTGACACCCGTACACCCAGCCAAGCTCTCAGAAACGGCGGGAATCCGCGATCTCTCGATTTCGCTAAGCTTCGACGTATCAATCGCTGCAGCACCACGATACCAGTTTTATCGTATTGAGAATGTGTAGTTGCAGAAAGTAAAGGATTTTGACACCCGTACACCCCGCGAATGTCGCAGAAACGCAAGGAATCCCCGATCTTTTGATTTCGCTAAGATGCGACGTATCAATCGATACAGAACTGCGATACCAGTTTTATCGTATTGAGAGTGTGTAGTTGCATAAAATGAAGAATTTGGACACCCGTACAACCTGCCAAACTCTCAGAAACGGCGGGAATCCGCGATCTCTCGATTTCGCTAAGCTTCGACGTATCAATCGCTGCAGTACCATGATACCAGTTTTAGCCTATTGAGAATGTGTAGTTGCAGAAAGTAAAGGATTTTGACACCCGTACGTCCCGCGAATGTCGCAGAAACGCAAGGAATCCTCGATCTTTCGATTTCGCTAAGATGCGACGTATCAATCGATACAGAACTGCGATACCAGTTTTATCGTAATGAGACTTTGTAGTTACATGAAATGAAGAATTTTTACACACGTACACCCAGCCTAACTCTCAGAAACGGCGGAAATCCGCGATCTTTCGATTTCGCTAAGCTTCGACGTATCAATCGCTGCATCACCACGATACCAGTTTTATCGTATTGAGAATGTGTAGTTGCATAAAGTAAAGGATTTTGACACCAGTACATCCCGCGAATGTCGCAGAAACGCTCGAAATCCTCGATCTTTCGATTTCGCTAAGATGCGACGTATCAATCGAAACAGAACTGCGATACCAGTTTTATCGTATTGAGAGTGTGTAGTTACATGAAATGAAGAATTTTTACACACGTACACCCAGCCTAACTCTCAGAATCGACGGGAATCCTCGATCTTTCGATTTCGCTAAGCTTCGACGTATCAATCGCCGCAGAACTGCGATACCAGTTTTATCGTATTGAGAGTATGTAGTTGCATGAAACAAAGAATTTCGACACTCGTACACCCCGCGAATGTGGCAGAAACGCTCGGGATCCTCGATCTTTCGATTTCGCTAAGATGCGACGTATCAATCGATACAGAACTGCGATACCAGTTTTATCGTATTGAGAGTGTGTAGTTGCATGAAATGAAGAATTTTGACACCAGTACACCCAGCCAATCTCTCAGAAACGGTGGGAATCCTCGATCTTTCGATTTAGCTAAACTTCGAAGTCTCAATCGCTGCAGTACCACGATACCAGTTGTAGCCTATTGAGACTGTGTAGTTGCATAATTTTAAGTCTTCTGACACCCGTACACCCAGCCAAACTCTTAGAAACGGCGGGAATCCTCGATCTGTCGATTTCGCTAAGCTTCGACGTATCAATCGCTGCAGAACTGCAATACCAGTTTTATCGTAATGAGAGTATGTAGTTGCATGAAACAAAGAATTTTGACACCCGTACACCCCGCGAATGTCGCAGAAACACTTGGAATCCTCGATCTTTCGATTTCGCTAAGATGCGACGTATCAATCGATACAGAACTGCGATACCAGTTTTATCGTATTGAGAGTGTGTAGTTGCATAATATGAAGAATTGTGACACCCGTACACCCAGCCAAACTCTCGGAAACGGCGGGAATCCGCGATCCCTCGATTTCATTAATCTTCGACGTATCAATCGCTGCAGCACCACGATACCAGTTTTATCGTATTGAGAATGTGTAGTTGCATAAAGTAAAGGATTTTGACACCCGTACACCCCGCGAATGTCGCAGAAACGCTCGGAATCCTCGATCTTTCGATTTCGCTAAGATGCGACGTATCAATCGATACAGAACTGCGATACCAGTTTTATCGTATTGAGAGTGTGTAGTTGCATAAAATGAAGAATTTTGACACCCGTACACCCAGCATAACTCTCAGAAACGGCGGGAATCCGCGATCTCTCGATTTCGCTAAGCTTCGACGTATCAATCGCTGCAGCACCATGATACCAGTTTTATCGTATTGAGAATGTGTAGTTGCATAAAGTAAGGGATTTTGACACCCGTACACCCCGCGAATGTCGCAGAAACGCTCGGAATCCTCGATTTTTCGATTTCGCTAAGATGCGACGTATCAATCGATACAGAACTGCGATACCAGTTTTATCGTATTGCGAGTCTGTAGTTGCATAAAATGAACAATTTTGACACCTGTACACCCAGCCAAACTCTCAGAAACGGCGGGAATCCGCGATCTCTCGATTTCGCTAAGATGCGACGTATCAATCGATACAGAACTGCGATACCAGTTTTATCGTATTGAGAGTGTGTAGTTGCATGAAATGAAGAATTTTGACACCAGTACACCCAGCCAATCTCTCAGAAACGGTGGGAATGTTCGATCTTTCGATTTCGCTAAACTTCGAAGTCTCAATCGCTACAGTACCACGATACCAGTTGTAGCCTATTGAGACTGTGTAGTTGCATAATATTAAGTCTTCTGACACCCGTACACCCAGCCAAACTCTTAGAAACGGCGGGAATCCTCGATCTTTCGATTTCGCTAAGCTTCGACGTATCAATCGCTGCAGAACTGCAATACCAGTTTTATCGTATTGAGAGTATGTAGTTGCATGAGACAAAGAATTTTGACACCCGTACACCCCGCGAATGTCGCAGAAACGCTCGGAATCCTCGATCTTTCGATTTCGCTAAGATGCGACGTATCAATCGATACAGAACTGCGATACCAGTTTTATCGTATTGAGAGTGTGTAGTTGCATGAAACAAAGAATTTTGACACCCGTACACCCCGCGAATGTCGCAGAAACGCTCGGAATCCTCGATCTTTCGATTTCGCTAAGATGCGACGTATCAATCGATACAGAACTGCGATACCAGTTTTATCGAATTGAGAGTGTGTAGTTGCATGAAATGAAGAATTTTGACAACCGTACACCCAGCAAAACTCTCAGAAACGGCGGAAATCCGCGATCTCTCGATTTCGCTAAGCTTCGACGTATCAATCGCTGCATCACCACGATACCAGTTTTATCGTATTGAGAATGTGTAGTTGCATAAAGTAAAGGATTTTGACACCCGTACACCCCGCGAATGTCGCAGAAACGCTCGGAATCCTCGATCTTTCGATTTCGCTAAGATGCGACGTATCAATCGATACAGAACTGCGATACCAGTTTTATCGTAATGACAGTGTGTAGTTGCATAAAATGAAGAATTTTGACACCCGTACACCCAGCAAAACTCTCAGAAACGGCGGAAATCCGCGATCTCTCGATTTCGCTAAGCTTCGACGTATCAATCGCTGCATCACCACGATACCAGTTTTATCGTATTGAGAATGTGTAGTTGCATAAAGTAAAGGATTTTGACACCCGTACACCCCCCGAATGTCGCAGAAACGCTCGGAATCCTCGATCTTTCGATTTCGCTAAGATGCGACGTATCAATCGATACAGAACTGCGATACCAGTTTTATCGTAATGAGACTTTGTAGTTACATGAAATGAAGAATTTTTACACACGTACACCCAGCCTAACTCTCAGAAACGGCGGAAATCCGCGATCTTTCGATTTCGCTAAGCTTCGACGTATCAATCGCTGCATCACCACGATACCAGTTTTATCGTATTGAGAATGTGTAGTTGCATAAAGTAAAGGATTTTGACACCCGTACACCCCGCGAATGTCGCAGAAACGCTCGGAATCCTCGATCTTTCGATTTCGCTAAGATGCGACGTATCAATCGATACAGAACTGCGATACCAGTTTTGTCGTAATGAGAGTGTGTAGTTGCATAAAATGAAGAATTTTGACACCCGTACACCCAGCAAAACTCTTAGAAACGGCGGAAATCCGCGATCTCTCGATTTCGCTAAGCTTCGACGTATCAATCGCTGCATCACCACGATACCAGTTTTATCGTATTGAGAATGTGTAGTTGCATAAAGTAAAGGATTTTGACACCCGTACACCCCGCGAATGTCGCAGAAACGCTCGGAATCCTCGATCTTTCGATTTCGCTAAGATGCGACGTATCAATCGAAACAGAACAGCGATACCAGTTTTATCGTATTGAGAGTGTGTAGTTACATGAAATGAAGAATTTTTACACACGTACACCCAGCCAAACTCTCAGAAACGGCGGGAATCCTCGATCTTTCGATTTCGCTAAGCTTCGACGTATCAATCGCTGCAGTACCACGATACCAGATTTAGCCTATTGAGAATGTGTAGTTGCATAATGTAAAGGCATCTGACACCCGTAAACCCAGCCAAACTCTTAGAAACGGCTGGAATCTGCGATCTCTCGATTTCGGTAAGCTTCGACGTTTCAATCGCTGCAGCACCACGATACCAGTTTTATCGTATTGAGAATGTGTAGTTGCATAAATTAAATGATTTTGACACCCGTACACCCCGCGAATGTCGCAGAATCGCTCGGAATCCTCGATCTTTCGATTTCGCTAAGATGCGACGTATCAATCGATACAGAACTGCGATACCAGTTTTATCGTATTGAAAGTGTGTAGTTGCATAAAATGAAGAATTTTGACACCCGTACACCCAGCCAAACTCTCAGAAACGGCGGGAATCCGCGATCTCTCGATTTCGCTAAGCTTCGACGTATCAATCGCTGCAGAACTGCGATACCAGTTTTATCGTGTTGAGATTATGTAGTTGCATGAAACAAAGAATTTTGACACCCGTACACCCCGCGAATGTCGCAGAAACACTTGGAATCCTCAATCTTTCGATTTCGCTAAGATGCGACGTATCAATCGATACAGAATCGCGATACCAGTTTTATCGTATTGAGAGACTGTAGTTGCATAAAATGACGAATTCTGACTCCCGTACACCCAGCCAAACTCTCGGAAACGGCGGGAATCCTCGATCTTTCGATTTCGCTAAGCTTCGACGTATCAATCGCCGCAGGACTGCGATACCAGTTTTATCGTATTGAAAGTATGTAGTTGCATGAAACAAAGAATTTCGTCACCCGTACACCCCGCGAATGTCGCAGAATCGCTCGGAATCCTCGATCTTTCGATTTCGCTAAGATGCGACGTATCAATCGATACAGAACTGCGATACCAGTTTTATTGTATTGAGAGTGTGTAGTTGCAT
This sequence comes from Clistopyga incitator, assembly GCA_947507545.1. Taxonomy (NCBI): domain Eukaryota; kingdom Metazoa; phylum Arthropoda; class Insecta; order Hymenoptera; family Ichneumonidae; genus Clistopyga; species Clistopyga incitator. Next base: position 7,190,952 of record OX382187.1, on the reverse strand, counting down.
AAAATGAAGAATTTTGACACCCGTACACCCAGCCAAACTCTCAGAAACGGCGGGAATCCGCGATCTCTCGATTTCGCTAAGCTTCGACGTATCAATCGCTGGAGCACCACGATACCAGTTTTATCGTATTGAGAATGAGTAGTTGCAGAAAGTAATGGATTTTGACACCCGTACACCCCGCGAATGTCGCAGAAACGCAAGGAATCCTCGATCTTTCGATTTCGCTAAGATGCGACGTATCAATCGATACAGAACTGCGATACCAGTTTTATCGTATTGAGAGTGTGTAGTTGCATAAAATGAAGAATTTGGACACCCGTACAACCAGCCAAACTCTCAGAAACGGCGGGAATCCGCGATCTCTCGATTTCGCTAAGCTTCGACGTATCAATCGCTGCAGTACCACGATACAAGTTTTCGATTATTGAGAATGTGTAGTTGCATAATGTAGAGGCTTCTGACACTCGTACACCCAGCCAATCTCTTAGAAACGGCGGGAATCTGCGATCTCTCGATTTCGCTAAGCTTCGACGTTTCAATCGCTGCAGCTCCACGATACCAGTTTTATCGTATTGAGAATGTGTAGTTGCATAAAGTAAAGGATTTTGACACCCGTACAACCCGCGAATGTCGCAGAAACGCTCGGAATCCTCGATCTTACTATTACGCTCGATTTCGACGTATCAATCGATACAGAACCGCCATACCAGTTTTAGCCTATTGAGAATGTGTAGTTGCATAATGTTAAGGCTTCTGACACCCGTACACCCAGCCAAACTCTTAGAAACGGCGGGAATCCTCGATCTTTCGATTTCGCTAAGATGCGACGTATCAATCGATACAGAACTGCGATACCAGTTTTATCGTATTGAGAGTGTGTAGTTGCATAAAATGAAGAATTTTGACACCCGTACACCCAACTAAACTCCCAGAAACGACGGGTATCCCCGATCTTTCGATTTCGCTAAGCTACGACGTATCAATCGCCGCAGAACTGCGATACCAGTTTTATCGTATTGAGATTGTGTAGTTGCATAAAACACAGAATTTCGACAGCCGTACACCCCGCGAATGTCGCAGAATCGCTCGGAATCCTCGATCTTTCGATTTCGCTAAGATGCGACGTATCAATCGATACAGAACTGCGATACCAGTTTTATCGTATTGAGAGTGTGTAGTTGCATAAAATGAAGAATTTTGACACCCGTACATCCAGCCAAACTCTCAGAAACGGCGGGAATCCGCGATCTCTCGATTTCGCTAAGCTTCGACGTATCAATCGCTGCAGTACCATGATACCAGTTTTAGCCTATTGAGAATGTGTAGTTGCAGAAAGTAAAGGATTTTGACACCCGTACACCCCGCGAATGTCGCAGAAACGCAAGGAATCCTCGATCTTTCGATTTCGCTAAGATGCGACGTATCAATCGATACAGAACTGCGATACCAGTTTTATCGTATTGAGAGTGTGTAGTTACATGAAATGAAGAATTTTTACACGGAACACCCAGCCAAACTCTCAGAAACGGCGGGAATCCGCGATCTCTCGATTTCGCTAAGCTTCGACGTATCAATCGCTGCAGCACCACGATACCAGTTTTATCGTATTGAGAATGTGTAGTTGCATAAAGTAAAGGATTATGACACCCGTACACCCCGCGAATGTCGCAGAAACGCTCGGAATCCTCGATCTTTCGATTACGCTAAGATGCGACGTATCAATCGAAGCAGAACTGCGATACCAGTTTTATCGTATTGAGAGTGTGTAGTTGCATAAAATGAAGAATTTTGACAACCGTACACCTAGACAAACTCCCAGAAACGACGGGAATCCTCGATCTTTCGATTTCGCTAAGCTTCGACGTATCAATCGCCGCAGAACTGCGATACCAGTTTTATGGTATTGAGAGTGTGTAGTTGCATGAAACAAAGAATTTTGACATCCGTACACCCCGCGAATGTCGCAGAAACACTCGGAATCCTCGATCTTTCGATTTCGCTAAGATGCGACGTATCAATCGATACAGAACTGCGATACCAGTTTTATCGAATTGAGAGTGTGTAGTTGCATAAAATGAAGAATTTTGACACCAGTACACCCAGCCAATCTCTCAGAAACGGTGGGAATGTTCGATCTTTCGATTTCGCTAAACTTCGAAGTCTCAATCGCTGCAGTACCACGATACCAGTTGTAGCCTATTGAGACTGTGTAGTTGCATAATATTAAGTCTTCTGACACCCGTACACCCAGCCAAACTCTTAGAAACGGCGGGAATCCTCGATCTTTCGATTTCGCTAAGATGCGACGTATCAATCGATACAGAACTGCGATACCAGTTTTATCGTATTGAGAGTGTGTAGTTGCATGAAACAAAGAATTTTGACACCCGTACACCCCGCGAATGTCGCAGAAACGCTCGGAATCCTCGATCTTTCGATTTCGCTAAGATGCGACGTATCAATCGATACAGAACTGCGATACCAGTTTTATCGAATTGAGAGTGTGTAGTTGCATGAAATGAAGAATTTTGACAACCGTACACCCAGCAAAACTCTCAGAAACGGCGGAAATCCGCGATCTCTCGATTTCGCTAAGCTTCGACGTATCAATCGCTGCATCACCACGATACCAGTTTTATCGTATTGAGAATGTGTAGTTGCATAAAGTAAAGGATTTTGACACCCGTACACCCCGCGAATGTCGCAGAAACGCTCGGAATCCTCGATCTTTCGATTTCGCTAAGATGCGACGTATCAATCGATACAGAACTGCGATACCAGTTTTATCGTAATGAGACTTTGTAGTTACATGAAATGAAGAATTTTTACACACGTACACCCAGCCTAACTCTCAGAAACGGCGGAAATCCGCGATCTCTCGATTTCGCTAAGCTTCGACGTATCAATCGCTGCATCACCACGATACCAGTTATATCGTATTGAGAATGTGTAGTTGCATAAAGTAAAGGATTTTGACACCCGTACACCCCGCGAATGTCGCAGAAACGCTCGGGATCCTCGATCTTTCGATTTCGCTAAGATGCGACGTATCAATCGATACAGAACTGCGATACCAGTTTTATCGTATTGAGAGTGTGTAGTTGCATGAAATGAAGAATTTTGACACCAGTACACCCAGCCAATCTCTCAGAAACGGTGGGAATCCTCGATCTTTCGATTTAGCTAAACTTCGAAGTCTCAATCGCTGCAGTACCACGATACCAGTTGTAGCCTATTAAGAATGTGTAGTTGCATAATGTAAAGGCATCTGACACCCGTACACCCAGCCAAACTCTTAGAAACGGCTGGAATCTGCGATCTCTCGATTTCGGTAAGCTTCGACGTTTCAATCGCTGCAGCACCACGATACCAGTTTTATCGTATTGAGAATGTGTAGTTGCATAAATTAAATGATTTTGACACCCGTACACCCCGCGAATGTCGCAGAATCGCTCGGAATCCTCGATCTTTCGATTTCGCTAAGATGCGACGTATCAATCGATACAGAACAGCGATACCAGTTTTATCGTATTGAGAGTGTGTAGTTGCATAAAATGAAGAATTTTGACACCCGTACACCCAGCCAAACTCTCAGAAACGGCGGGAATCCGCGATCTCTCGATTTCGCTAAGCTTCGACGTATCAATCGCTGCAGCACCACGATACCAGTTTTATCGTATTGAGAATGTGTAGTTGCAGAAAGTAAAGGATTTTGACACCCGTACACCCCGCGAATGTCGCAGAAACGCAAGGAATCCCCGATCTTTTGATTTCGCTAAGATGCGACGTATCAATCGATACAGAACTGCGATACCAGTTTTATCGTATTGAGAGTGTGTAGTTGCATAAAATGAAGAATTTGGACACCCGTACAACCAGCCAAACTCTCAGAAACGGCGGGAATCCGCGATCTCTCGATTTCGCTAAGCTTCGACGTATCAATCGCTGCAGTACCATGATACCAGTTTTAGCCTATTGAGAATGTGTAGTTGCAGAAAGTAAAGGATTTTGACACCCGTACACCCCGCGAATGTCGCAGAAACGCAAGGAATCCTCGATCTTTCGATTTCGCTAAGATGCGACGTATCAATCGATACAGAACTGCGACACCAGTTTCATCGTATTGAGAGTGTGAAGTTACATGAAACCAAGAATTTTTACACAAGTACACCCAGCCAAACTCTCAGAAACGGTGGGAATCCTCGATCTTTCGATTTCGCTAAGCTTCGACGTATCAATCGCTGCAGTACCACGATACAAGTTTTCGATTATTGAGAATGTGTAGTTGCATAATGTAGAGGCTTCTGACACTCGTACACCCAGCCAATCTCTTAGAAACGGCGGGAATCTGCGATCTCTCGATTTCGCTAAGCTTCGACGTTTCAATCGCTGCAGCTCCACGATACCAGTTTTATCGTATTGAGAATGTGTAGTTGCATAAAGTAAAGGATTTTGACACCCGTACAACCCGCGAATGTCGCAGAAACGCTCGGAATCCTCGATCTTACGATTACGCTCGATTTCGACGTATCAATCGATACAGAACCGCCATACCAGTTTTAGCCTATTGAGAATGTGTAGTTGCATAATGTTAAGGCTTCTGACACCCGTACACCCAGCCAAACTCTTAGAAACGGCGGGAATCCTCGATCTTTTGATTTCGCTAAGATGCGACGTATCAATCGATACAGAACTGCGATACCAGTTTTATCGTATTGAGAGTGTGTAGTTGCATAAAATGAAGAATTTTGACACCCGTACACCCAACTAAACTCCCAGAAACGACGGGTATCCCCGATCTTTCGATTTCGCTAAGCTACGACGTATCAATCGCTGCATCACCACGATACCAGTTTTATCGTATTGAGAATGTGTAGTTGCATAAAGTAAAGGATTTTGACACCCGTACACCCCGCGAATGTCGCAGAAACGCTCGGAATCCTCGATCTTTCGATTTCGCTAAGATGCGACGTATCAATCGATACAGAACTGCGATACCAGTTTTATCGTAATGAGACTTTGTAGTTACATGAAATGAAGAATTTTTACACACGTACACCCAGCCTAACTCTCAGAAACGGCGGAAATCCGCGATCTCTCGATTTCGCTAAGCTTCGACGTATCAATCGCTGCATCACCACGATACCAGTTATATCGTATTGAGAATGTGTAGTTGCATAAAGTAAAGGATTTTGACACCAGTACACCCCGCGAATGTCGCAGAAATGCTCGGAATCCTCGATCTTTCGATTTCGCTAAGATGCGACGTATCAATCGAAACAGAACTGCGATACCAGTTTTATCGTATTGAGAGTGTGTAGTTACATGAAATGAAGAATTTTTACACACGTACACCCAGCCTAACTCTCAGAATCGACGGGAATCCTCGATCTTTCGATTTCGCTAAGCTTCGACGTATCAATCGCCGCAGAACTGCGATACCAGTTTTATCGTATTAAGAGTATGTAGTTGCATGAAACAAAGAATTTCGACACCCGTACACCCCGCGAATGTCGCAGAAACGCTCGGGATCCTCGATCTTTCGATTTCGCTAAGATGCGACGTATCAATCGATACAGAACTGCGATACCAGTTTTATCGTATTGAGAGTGTGTAGTTGCATGAAATGAAGAATTTTGACACCAGTACACCCAGCTAATCTCTCAGAAACGGTGGGAATCCTCGATCTTTCGATTTAGCTAAACTTCGAAGTCTCAATCGCTGCAGTACCACGATACCAGTTGTAGCCTATTAAGAATGTGTAGTTGCATAATGTAAAGGCATCTGACACCCGTACACCCAGCCAAACTCTTAGAAACGGCTGGAATCTGCGATCTCTCGATTTCGGTAAGCTTCGACGTTTCAATCGCTGCAGCACCACGATACCAGTTTTATCGTATTGAGAATGTGTAGTTGCATAAATTAAATGATTTTGACACCCGTACACCCCGCGAATGTCGCAGAATCGCTCGGAATCCTCGATCTTTCGATTTCGCTAAGATGCGACGTATCAATCGATACAGAACAGCGATACCAGTTTTATCGTATTGAGAGTGTGTAGTTGCATAAAATGAAGAATTTTGACACCCGTACACCCAGCCAAGCTCTCAGAAACGGCGGGAATCCGCGATCTCTCGATTTCGCTAAGCTTCGACGTATCAATCGCTGCAGCACCACGATACCAGTTTTATCGTATTGAGAATGTGTAGTTGCAGAAAGTAAAGGATTTTGACACCCGTACACCCCGCGAATGTCGCAGAAACGCAAGGAATCCCCGATCTTTTGATTTCGCTAAGATGCGACGTATCAATCGATACAGAACTGCGATACCAGTTTTATCGTATTGAGAGTGTGTAGTTGCATAAAATGAAGAATTTGGACACCCGTACAACCTGCCAAACTCTCAGAAACGGCGGGAATCCGCGATCTCTCGATTTCGCTAAGCTTCGACGTATCAATCGCTGCAGTACCATGATACCAGTTTTAGCCTATTGAGAATGTGTAGTTGCAGAAAGTAAAGGATTTTGACACCCGTACGTCCCGCGAATGTCGCAGAAACGCAAGGAATCCTCGATCTTTCGATTTCGCTAAGATGCGACGTATCAATCGATACAGAACTGCGACACCAGTTTCATCGTATTGAGAGTGTGTAGTTACATGAAACCAAGAATTTTTACACAAGTACACCCAGCCAAACTCTCAGAATCGGTGGGAATCCTCGATCTTTCGATTTCGCTAAGCTTCGACGTATCAATCGCTGCAGTACCACGATACAAGTTTTCGATTATTGAGAATGTGTAGTTGCATAATGTAGAGGCTTCTGACACTCGTACACCCAGCCAATCTCTTAGAAACGGCGGGAATCTGCGATCTCTCGATTTCGCTAAGCTTCGACGTTTCAATCGCTGCAGCTCCACGATACCAGTTTTATCGTATTGAGAATGTGTAGTTGCATAAAGTAAAGGATTTTGACACCCGTACAACCCGCGAATGTCGCAGAAACGCTCGGAATCCTCGATCTTACGATTACGCTCGATTTCGACGTATCAATCGATACAGAACCGCCATACCAGTTTTAGCCTATTGAGAATGTGTAGTTGCATAATGTTAAGGCTTCTGACACCCGTACACCCAGCCAAACTCTTAGAAACGGCGGGAATCCTCGATCTTTCGATTTCGCTAAGATGCGACGTATCAATCGATACAGAACTGCGATACCAGTTTTATCGTATTGAGAGTGTGTAGTTGCATAAAATGAAGAATTTTGACACCCGTACACCCAACTAAACTCCCAGAAACGACGGGTATCCCCGATCTTTCGATTTCGCTAAGCTACGACGTATCAATCGCCGGAGAACTGCGATACCAGTTTTATCGTATTGAGATTGTGTAGTTGCATGAAACACAGAATTTCGACACCCGTACACCCCGCGAATGTCGCAGAATCGCTCGGAATTCTCGATCTTTCGATTTCGCTAAGATGCGACGTATCAATCGATACAGAACTGCGATACCAGTTTTATCGTATTGAGAGTGTGTAGTTGCATAAAATGAAGAATTTTGACACCCGTACATCCAGCCAAACTCTCAGAAACGGCGGGAATCCGCGATCTCTCGATTTCGCTAAGCTTCGACGTATCAATCGCTGCAGTACCATGATACCAGTTTTAGCCTATTGAGAATGTGTAGTTGCAGAAAGTAAAGGATTTTGACACCCGTACACCCCGCGAATGTCGCAGAAACGCAAGGAATCCTCGATCTTTCGATTTCGCTAAGATGCGACGTATCAATCGATACAGAACTGCGATACCAGTTTTATCGTATTGAGAGTGTGTAGTTACATGAAATGAAGAATTTTTACACGGAACACCCAGCCAAACTCTCAGAAACGGCGGGAATCCGCGATCTCTCGATTTCGCTAAGCTTCGACGTATCAATCGCTGCAGCACCACGATACCAGTTTTATCGTATTGAGAATGTGTAGTTGCATAAAGTAAAGGATTATGACACCCGTACACCCCGCGAATGTCGCAGAAACGCTCGGAATCCTCGATCTTTCGATTACGCTAAGATGCGACGTATCAATCGAAGCAGAACTGCGATACCAGTTTTATCGTATTGAGAGTGTGTAGTTGCATAAAATGAAGAATTTTGACAACCGTACACCTAGACAAACTCCCAGAAACGACGGGAATCCTCGATCTTTCGATTTCGCTAAGCTTCGACGTATCAATCGCCGCAGAACTGCGATACCAGTTTTGTGGTATTGAGAGTGTGTAGTTGCATGAAACAAAGAATTTTGACATCCGTACACCCCGCGAATGTCGCAGAAACACTCGGAATCCTCGATCTTTCGATTTCGCTAAGATGCGACGTATCAATCGATACAGAACTGCGATACCAGTTTTATCGTATTGAGAGTGTGTAGTTGCATAAAATGAAGAATTTTGACACCCGTACACCCAGCATAACTCTCAGAAACGGCGGGAATCCGCGATCTCTCGATTTCGCTAAGCTTCGACGTATCAATCGCTGCAGCACCATGATACCAGTTTTATCGTATTGAGAATGTGTAGTTGCATAAAGTAAGGGATTTTGACACCCGTACACCCCGCGAATGTCGCAGAAACGCTCGGAATCCTCGATTTTTCGATTTCGCTAAGATGCGACGTATCAATCGATACAGAACTGCGATACCAGTTTTATCGTATTGCGAGTTTGTAGTTGCATAAAATGAACAATTTTGACACCTGTACACCCAGCCAAACTCTCAGAAACGGCGGGAATCCGCGATCTCTCGATTTCGCTAAGATGCGACGTATCAATCGATACAGAACTGCGATACCAGTTTTATCGTATTGAGAGTGTGTAGTTGCATGAAATGAAGAATTTTGACACCAGTACACCCAGCCAATCTCTCAGAAACGGTGGGAATGTTCGATCTTTCGATTTCGCTAAACTTCGAAGTCTCAATCGCTGCAGTACCACGATACCAGTTGTAGCCTATTGAGACTGTGTAGTTGCATAATATTAAGTCTTCTGACACCCGTACACCCAGCCAAACTCTTAGAAACGGCGGGAATCCTCGATCTTTCGATTTCGCTAAGCTTCGACGTATCAATCGCTGCAGAACTGCAATACCAGTTTTATCGTATTGAGAGTATGTAGTTGCATGAGACAAAGAATTTTGACACCCGTACACCCCGCGAATGTCGCAGAAACGCTCGGAATCCTCGATCTTTCGATTTCGCTAAGATGCGACGTATCAATCGATACAGAACTGCGATACCAGTTTTATCGTATTGAGAGTGTGTAGTTGCATGAAACAAAGAATTTTGACACCCGTACACCCCGCGAATGTCGCAGAAACGCTCGGAATCCTCGATCTTTCGATTTCGCTAAGATGCGACGTATCAATCGATACAGAACTGCGATACCAGTATTATCGAATTGAGAGTGTGTAGTTGCATGAAATGAAGAATTTTGACAACCGTACACCCAGCAAAACTCTCAGAAACGGCGGAAATCCGCGATCTCTCGATTTCGCTAAGCTTCGACGTATCAATCGCTGCATCACCACGATACCAGTTTTATCGTATTGAGAATGTGTAGTTGCATAAAGTAAAGGATTTTGACACCCGTACACCCCGCGAATGTCGCAGAAACGCTCGGAATCCTCGATCTTTCGATTTCGCTAAGATGCGACGTATCAATCGATACAGAACTGCGATACCAGTTTTATCGTAATGAGACTTTGTAGTTACATGAAATGAAGAATTTTTACACACGTACACCCAGCCTAACTCTCAGAATCGACGGGAATCCTCGATCTTTCGATTTCGCTAAGCTTCGACGTATCAATCGCCGCAGAACTGCGATACCAGTTTTATCGTATTGAGAGTATGTAGTTGCATGAAACAAAGAATTTCGACACCCGTACACCCCGCGAATGTCGCAGAAACGCTCGGGATCCTCGATCTTTCGATTTCGCTAAGATGCGACGTATCAATCGATACAGAACTGCGATACCAGTTTTATCGTATTGAGAGTGTGTAGTTGCATGAAATGAAGAATTTTGACACCAGTACACCCAGCCAATCTCTCAGAAACGGTGGGAATCCTCGATCTTTCGATTTAGCTAAACTTCGAGGTCTCAATCGCTGCAGTACCACGATACCAGTTGTAGCCTATTGAGAATGTGTAGTTGCATAATGTAAAGGCATCTGACACCCGTACACCCAGCCAAACTCTTAGAAACGGCTGGAATCTGCGATCTCTCGATTTCGGTAAGCTTCGACGTTTCAATCGCTGCAGCACCACGATACCAGTTTTATCGTATTGAGAATGTGTAGTTGCATAAATTAAATGATTTTGACACCCGTACACCCCGCGAATGTCGCAGAATCGCTCGGAATCCTCGATCTTTCGATTTCGCTAAGATGCGACGTATCAATCGATACAGAACTGCGATACCAGTTTTATCGTATTGAGAGTGTGTAGTTGCATAAAATGAAGAATTTTGACACCCGTACACCCAGCCAAACTCTCAGAAACGGCGGGAATCCGCGATCTCTCGATTTCGCTAAGCTTCGACGTATCAATCGCTGCAGCACCACGATACCAGTTTTATCGTATTGAGAATGTGTAGTTGCAGAAAGTAAAGGATTTTGACACCCGTACACCCCGCGAATGTCGCAGAAACGCAAGGAATCCTCGATCTTTTGATTTCGCTAAGATGCGATGTATCAATCGATACAGAACTGCGATACCAGTTTTATCGTATTGAGAGTGTGTAGTTGCATAAAATGAAGAATTTTGACACCCGTACACCCAGCCAAACTCTCAGAAACGGCGGGAATCCGCGATCTCTCGATTTCGCTAAGCTTCGACGTATCAATCGCTGCAGCACCACGATACCAGTTTTATCGTATTGAGAATGTGTAGTTGCAGAAAGTAAAGGATTTTGACACCCGTACACCCCGCGAATGTCGCAGAAACGCAAGGAATTTTCGATCTTTCGATTTCGCTAAGATGCGACGTATCAATCGATACAGAACTGCGATACCAGTTTTATCGTATTGAGAGACTGTAGTTGCATAAAATGACGAATTCTGACTCCCGTACACCCAGCCAAACTCTTAGAAACGGCGGGAATCCTCGATCTTTCGATTTCGCTAAGCTTCGACATATCAATCGCCGCAGAACTGCGATACCAGTTTTATCGTATTGAGAGTATGTAGTTGCATGAAACAAAGAATTTCGACACCCGTACACCTCGCGAATGTCGCAGAAACGCTCGGAATCCTCGATCTTTCGATTTCGCTAAGATGCGACGTATCAATCGATACAGAACTGCGATACCAGTTTTATCGTTTTGAGAGTGTGTAGTTGCATGAAATGAAGAATTTTGACACCAGTACACCCAGCCAATCCCTCAGAAACGCTGGGAATCCTCGATCTTTCGATTTCGCTAAACTTCGACGTCTCAATCGCTGCAGTACCACGATACCAGTTGTAGCCTATTGAGACTGTGTAGTTGCATAATGTTAAGGCTTCTGACACCCGTACACCCAGCCAAACTCTTAGAAACGGCGGGAATCCTCGATCTTTCGATTTCGCTAAGCTTCGACGTATCAATCGCTGCAGAACTGCGATACCAGTTTTATCGTGTTGAGATTATGTAGTTGCATGAAACAAAGAATTTTGACACCCGTACACCCCGCGAATGTCGCAGAAACACTTGGAATCCTCAATCTTACGATTTCACTAAGATGCGACGTATCAATCGATACAGAATCGCGATACCAGTTTTATCGTATTGAGAGACTGTAGTTGCATAAAATGACGAATTCTGACTCCCGTACACCCAGCCAAACTCTCGGAAACGGCGGGAATCCTCGATCTTTCGATTTCGCTAAGCTTCGACGTATCAATCGCCGCAGGACTGCGATACCAGTTTTATCGTATTGAAAGTATGTAGTTGCATGAAACAAAGAATTTCGTCACCCGTACACCCCGCGAATGTCGCAGAATCGTTCGGAATCCTCGATTCTTCGATTTCGCTAAGATGCGACGTATCAAACGATACAGAACTGCGATACCAGTTTTATTGTATTGAGAGTGTGTAGTTGCATAAAATGAAGAATTTTGACACCCGTACACCCAGCATAACTCTCAGAAACGGCGGGAATCCGCGATCTCTCGCTTTCGCTAAGCTTCGACGTATCAATCGCTGCAGCACCATGATACCAGTTTTATCGTATTGAGAATGTGTAGTTGCATAAAGTAAGGGATTTTGACACCCGTACACCCCGCGAATGTCGCAGAAACGCTCGGAATCCTCGATTTTTCGATTTCGCTAAGATGCGACGTATCAATCGATACAGAACTGCGATACCAGTTTTATCGTATTGCGAGTCTGTAGTTGCATAAAATGAACAATTTTGACACCTGTACACCCAGCATAACTCTCAGAAACGGCGGGAATCCGCGATCTCTCGCTTTCGCTAAGCTTCGACGTATCAATCGCTGCAGCACCATGATACCAGTTTTATCGTATTGAGAATGTGTAGTTGCATAAAGTAAGGGATTTTGACACCCGTACACCCCGCGAATGTCGCAGAAACGCTCGGAATCCTCGATTTTTCGATTTCGCTAAGATGCGACGTATCAATCGATGCAGAACTGCGATACCAGTTTTATCGTATTGCGAGTCTGTAGTTGCATAAAATGAACAATTTTGACACCTGTACACCCAGCCAAACTCTCAGAAACGGCGGGAATCCGCGATCTCTCGATTTCGCTAAGATGCGACGTATCAATCGATACAGAACTGCGATACCAGTTTTATCGTATTGAGAGTGTGTAGTTGCATGAAATGAAGAATTTTGACACCAGTACACCCAGCCAATCTCTCAGAAACGGTGGGAATGTTCGATCTTTCGATTTCGCTAAACATCGAAGTCTCAATCGCTGCAGTACCACGATACCAGTTGTAGCCTATTGAGACTGTGTAGTTGCATAATATTAAGTCTTCTGACACCCGTACACCCAGCCAAACTCTTAGAAACGGCGGGAATCTGCGATCTCTCGATTTCGCTAAGCTTCGACGTTTCAATCGCTGCAGCACCACGATACCAGTTTTATCGTATTCAGAATGTGTAGTTGCAGAAAGTAAAGGATTTTGACACCCGTACACCCCGCGAATGTCGCAGAAACGCAAGGAATCCTCGATCTTTTGATTTCGCTAAGATGCGATGTATCAATCGATACAGAACTGCGATACTAGTTTTATCGTATTGAGAGACTGTAGTCTCATAAAATGACGAATTCTGACTCCCGTACACCCAGCCAAACTCTTAGAAACGGCGGGAATCCTCGATCTTTCGATTTCGCTAAGCTTCGACGTATCAATCGCTGCAGCACCACGATACCAGTTTTATCGTATTCAGAATGTGTAGTTGCAGAAAGTAAAGGATTTTGACACCCGTACACCTCGCGAATGTCGCAGAAACGCTCGGAATCCTCGATCTTTCGATTTCGCTAAGATGCGACGTATCAATCGATACAGAACTGCGATACCAGTTTTATCGTTTTGAGAGTGTGTAGTTGCATGAAATGAAGAATTTTGACACCAGTACACCCAGCCAATCCCTCAGAAACGCTGGGAATCCTCGATCTTTCGATTTCGCTAAACTTCGACGTCTCAATCGCTGCAGTACCACGATACCAGTTGTAGCCTATTGAGACTGTGTAGTTGCATAATGTTAAGGCTTCTGACACCCGTACACCCAGCCAAACTCTTAGAAACGGCGGGAATCCTCGATCTTTCGATTTCGCTAAGCTTCGACGTATCAATCGCTGCAGAACTGCGATACCAGTTTTATCGTGTTGAGATTATGTAGTTGCATGAAACAAAGAATTTTGACACCCGTACACCCCGCGAATGTCGCAGAAACACTTGGAATCCTCAATCTTACGATTTCGCTAAGATGCGACGTATCAATCGATACAGAATCGCGATACCAGTTTTATCGTATTGAGAGACTGTAGTTGCATAAAATGACGAATTCTGACTCCCGTACAACCAGCCAAACTCTCGGAAACGGCGGGAATCCTCGATCTTTCGATTTCGCTAAGCTTCGACGTATCAATCGCCGCAGGACTGCGATACCAGTTTTATCGTATTGAAAGTATGTAGTTGCATGGAACAAAGAATTTCGTCACCCGTACACCCCGCGAATGTCGCAGAATCGCTCGGAATCCTCGATCTTTCGATTTCGCTAAGATGCGACGTATCAATCGATACAGAACTGCGATACCAGTTTTATTGTATTGAGAGTGTGTAGTTGCATAAAATGAAGAATTTTGACACCCGTACACCCAGCCAAACTCTCAGAAACGGCGGGAATCCGCGATCTCTCGATTTCGCTAAGCTTCGACGTATCAATCGCTGGAGCACCACGATACCAGTTGTAGCCTATTGAGAATGTGTAGTTGCATAATGTCGAGGTTTCTGACACTCGTACACCCAGCCAATCTCTTAGAAACGGCGGGAATCTGCGATCTCTCGATTTCGCTAAGCTTCGACGTTTCAATCGCTGCAGCACCACGATACCAGTTTTATCGTATTGAGAATGTGTAGTTGCATAAAGTAAAGGATTTTGACACCCGTACAACCCGCGAATGTCGCAGAAACGCTCGGAATCCTCGATCTTACGATTACGCTCGAATTCGACGTATCAATCGATACAGAACCGCGATACCAGTTTTAGCCTATTGAGAATGTGTAGTTGCATAATGTTAAGGCTTCTGACGCTCGTACACCCAGCCAAACTCTCAGAAACGGCGGGAATCCTCGATCTTTCGATTTCGCTAAGTTTCGACGTATCAATCGCCGCAGAACTGCGCTACCAGTTTTATCGTATTGAGAGTATGTAGTTGCATGAAACAAAGAATTTCGTCACCCGTACACCCCGCGAATGTCGCAGAAACGCTCGGAATCCTCGATCTTTCGATTTCGCTAAGATGCGACGTATCAATCGATACAGAACTGCGATACCAGTTTTATCGTATTGAGAGTGTGTAGTTGCATGAAATGAAGAATTTTGACACCAGAACACCCAGCCAATCTCTCAGAAACGGTGGGAATCCTCGATCTTTCGATTTCGCTAAACTTCGACGTATCAATCGCTGCAGTACCACGATACCAGTTGTAGCCTATTGAGACTGTGAAGTTGCATAATGTTGAGGCTTCTGACACCCGTACACCCAGCCAAACTTTTAGAAACGGCGGGAATCCTCGATCTTTCGATTTCGCTAAGCTTCGACGTATCAATCGCTACAGAACTGCGATACCAGTTTTATCGTATTGAGAATGTGTAGTTGCATAAAGTAAAGGATTTTGACACCAGTTCACCCCGCGAATGTCGCAGAAACGCTCGGAATCCTCGATCTTTCGATTTCGCTAAGATGCGACGTATCAATCGAAACAGAACTGCGATACCAGTTTTATCGTATTGAGAGTGTGTAGTTACATGAAATGAAGAATTTTTACACACGTACACCCAGCCTAACTCTCAGAATCGACGGGAATCCTCGATCTTTCGATTTCGCTAAGCTTCGACGTATCAATCGCTGCATCACCACGATACCAGTTTTATCGTATTGAGAATGTGTAGTTGCATAAAGTTAAGGATTTTGACACCCGTACACCCAGCGAATGTCGCAGAAACGCTCGGAATCCTCGATCTTTCGATTTCGCTAAGATGCGACGTATCAATCGAAACAGAACTGCGATACCAGTTTTATCGTATTGAGAGTATGTATTTGCTTGAAACAAAGAATTTCGACACCCGTACACCCCGCGAATGTCGCAGAAACGCTCGGAATGCTCGATCTTTCGATTTCGCTAAGATGCGACGTATCAATCGATACAGAACTGCGATACCAGTTTTGTCGTATTGAGAGTGTGTCGTTACATGAAATGAAGAATTTTTATACACGTACACCCAGCCAAACTCTCAGAAAGGGCGGGAATCCTCGATCTTTCGATTTCGCTAAGCTTCGGCGTATCAATGGCTGCAGTACCACGATACCAGTTTTAGCCTATTGAGAGTGTGTAGTTGCATGAAATGAAGAATTTTGACACCAGTACACCCAGCCAATCTCTCAGAAACGGTGGGAATGTTCGATCTTTCGATTTCGCTAAACTTCGAAGTCTCAATCGCTGCAGTACCACGATACCAGTTGTAGCCTATTGAGACTGTGTAGTTGCATAATATTAAGTCTTCTGACACCCGTACACCCAGCCAAACTCTTAGAAACGGCGGGAATCTGCGATCTCTCGATTTCGCTAAGCTTCGACGTTTCAATCGCTGCAGCACCACGATACCAGTTTTATCGTATTCAGAATGTGTAGTTGCAGAAAGTAAAGGATTTTGACACCCGTACACCCCGCGAATGTCGCAGAAACGCAAGGAATCCTCGATCTTTTGATTTCGCTAAGATGCGATGTATCAATCGATACAGAACTGCGATACCAGTTTTATCGTATTGAGAGTGTGTAGTTGCATAAAATGAAGAATTTTGACACCCGTACACCCAGCCAAACTCTCGGAAACGGCGGGAATCCTCGATCTTTCGATTTCGCGAAGCTTCGACGTATCAATCGCCGCAGGACTGCGATACCAGTTTTATCGTATTGAAAGTATGTAGTTGCATGGAACAAAGAATTTCGTCACCCGTACACCCCGCGAATGTCGCAGAATCGCTCGGAATCCTCGATCTTTCGATTTCGCTAAGATGCGACGTATCAATCGATACAGAACTGCGATACCAGTTTTATTGTATTGAGAGTGTGTAGTTGCATAAAATGAAGAATTTTGACACCCGTACACCCAGCCAAACTCTCAGAAACGGCGGGAATCCGCGATCTCTCGATTTCGCTAAGCTTCGACGTATCAATCGCTGGAGCACCACGATACCAGTTGTAGCCTATTGAGAATGTGTAGTTGCATAATGTCGAGGTTTCTGACACTCGTACACCCAGCCAATCTCTTAGAAACGGCGGGAATCTGCGATCTCTCGATTTCGCTAAGCTTCGACGTTTCAATCGCTGCAGCACCACGATACCAGTTTTATCGTATTGAGAATGTGTAGTTGCATAAAGTAAAGGATTTTGACACCCGTACAACCCGCGAATGTCGCAGAAACGCTCGGAATCCTCGATCTTACGATTACGCTCGAATTCGACGTATCAATCGATACAGAACCGCGATACCAGTTTTAGCCTATTGAGAATGTGTAGTTGCATAATGTTAAGGCTTCTGACGCTCGTACACCCAGCCAAACTCTCAGAAACGGCGGGAATCCTCGATCTTTCGATTTCGCTAAGTTTCGACGTATCAATCGCCGCAGAACTGCGCTACCAGTTTTATCGTATTGAGAGTATGTAGTTGCATGAAACAAAGAATTTCGTCACCCGTACACCCCGCGAATGTCGCAGAAACGCTCGGAATCCTCGATCTTTCGATTTCGCTAAGATGCGACGTATCAATCGATACAGAACTGCGATACGAGTTTTATCGTATTGAGAGTGTGTAGTTGCATGAAATGAAGAATTTTGACACCAGAACACCCAGCCAATCTCTCAGAAACGGTGGGAATCCTCGATCTTTCGATTTCGCTAAACTTCGACGTATCAATCGCTGCAGTACCACGATACCAGTTGTAGCCTATTGAGACTTTGAAGTTGCATAATGTTGAGGCTTCTGACACCCGTACACCCAGCCAAACTTTTAGAAACGGCGGGAATCCTCGATCTTTCGATTTCGCTAAGCTTCGACGTATCAATCGCTACAGAACTGCGATACCAGTTTTATCGTATTGAGAATGTGTAGTTGCATAAAGTAAAGGATTTTGACACCAGTTCACCCCGCGAATGTCGCAGAAACGCTCGGAATCCTCGATCTTTCGATTTCGCTAAGATGCGACGTATCAATCGAAACAGAACTGCGATACCAGTTTTATCGTATTGAGAGTGTGTAGTTACATGAAATGAAGAATTTTTACACACGTACACCCAGCCTAACTCTCAGAATCGACGGGAATCCTCGATCTTTCGATTTCGCTAAGCTTCGACGTATCAATCGCTGCATCACCACGATACCAGTTTTATCGTATTGAGAATGTGTAGTTGCATAAAGTTAAGGATTTTGACACCCGTACACCCAGCGAATGTCGCAGAAACGCTCGGAATCCTCGATCTTTCGATTTCGCTAAGATGCGACGTATCAATCGAAACAGAACTGCGATACCAGTTTTATCGTATTGAGAGTATGTATTTGCTTGAAACAAAGAATTTCGACACCCGTACACCCCGCGAATGTCGCAGAAACGCTCGGAATGCTCGATCTTTCGATTTCGCTAAGATGCGACGTATCAATCGATACAGAACTGCGATACCAGTTTTGTCGTATTGAGAGTGTGTCGTTACATGAAATGAAGAATTTTTATACACGTACACCCAGCCAAACTCTCAGAAAGGGCGGGAATCCTCGATCTTTCGATTTCGCTAAGCTTCGGCGTATCAATGGCTGCAGTACCACGATACCAGTTTTAGCCTATTGAGAATGTGTAGTTGCATAATGTAAAGGCATCTGACACCCGTACACCCAGCCAAACTCTTAGAAACGGCTGGAATCTGCGATCTCTCGATTTCGCTAAGCTCCGACGTTTCAATCGCTGCAGCACCACGATACCAGTTTTATCGTATTGAGAATGTGTAGATGCATAAAGTAAATGATTTTGACACCCGTACAACCCGCGAATGTCGCAGAAACGCTCGGAATCCTCGATCTTACGATTTCGCTAAGATTCGACGTATCAATCGATACAGAACCGCGATACTAGTTTTATCGTATTGAGAGTGTGTAGTTGCATAAAATGATGAATTCTGACCCCCGTACACCCAGCCAAACGCTCAGAAACGGCGGGAATCCGCGATCTCTCGATTTCGCTAAGCTTCGACGTATCAATCGCTGCAGTACCACGATACCAGTTTTAGCCTATTGAGAATGTGTAGTTGCAGAAAGTAAAGGATTTTGACACCCGTACACCCCGCGAATGTCGCAGAAACGCACGGAATCCTCGATCTTTCGATTTCGCTAAGATGCGACGTATCAATCGATACAGAACTGCGATACCAGTTTTATCGTATTGAGAGTGTGTAGTTACATGAAATGAAGAATTTTTACACACGTACACCCACCCAAACTCTCAGAAACGGTGGGAATCCTCGATCTTTCGATTTCGCTAAGCTTCGACGTATCAATCGCTGCAGTACCACGATACAAGTTTTCGATTATTGAGAATGTGTAGTTGCATAATGTAGAGGCTTCTGACACTCGTACACCCAGCCAATCTCCTAGAAACGGCGGGAATCTGCGATCTCTCGATTTCGCTAAGCTTCGACGTTTCAATCGCTGCAGCTCCACGATACCAGTTTTATCGTATTGAGAATGTGTAGTTGCATAAAGTAAAGGATTATGACACCCGTACACCCCGCGAATGTCGCAGAAACGCTCGGAATCCTCGATCTTTCGATTACGCTAAGATGCGACGTATCAATCGAAGCAGAACTGCGATACCAGTTTTATCGTATTGAGAGTGTGTAGTTGCATAAAATGAAGAATTTTGACAACCGTACACCTAGACAAACTCCCAGAAACGACGGGAATCCTCGATCTTTCGATTTCGCTAAGCTTCGACGTATCAATCGCCGCAGAACTGCGATACCAGTTTTATGGTATTGAGAGTGTGTAGTTGCATGAAACAAAGAATTTTGACATCCGTACACCCGGCGAATGTCGCAGAAACACTCGGAATCCTCGATCTTTCGATTTCGCTAAGATGCGACGTATCAATCGATACAGAACTGCGATACCAGTTTTATCGTATTGAGAGTGTGTAGTTGCATAAAATGAAGAATTTTGACACCCGTACACCCAGCATAACTCTCAGAAACGGCGGGAATCCGCGATCTCTCGATTTCGCTAAGCTTCGACGTATCAATCGCTGCAGCACCATGATACCAGTTTTATCGTATTGAGAATGTGTAGTTGCATAAAGTAAGGGATTTTGACACCCGTACACCCCGCGAATGTCGCAGAAACGCTCGGAATCCTCGATTTTTCGATTTCGCTAAGATGCGACGTATCAATCGATACAGAACTGCGATACCAGTTTTATCGTATTGCGAGTTTTTAGTTGCATAAAATGAACAATTTTGACACCTGTACACCCAGCCAAACTCTCAGAAACGGCGGGAATCCGCGATCTTTCGATTTCGCTAAGATGCGACGTATCAATCGATACAGAACTGCGATACCAGTTTTATCGTATTGAGAGTGTGTAGTTGCATGAAATGAAGAATTTTGACACCAGTACACCCAGCCAATCTCTCAGAAACGGTGGGAATCCTCGATCTTTCGATTTAGCTAAACTTCGAAGTCTCAATCGCTGCAGTACCACGATACCAGTTGTAGCCTATTGAGAATGTGTAGTTGCATAATGTAAAGGCATCTGACACCCGTACACGCAGCCAAACTCTTAGAAACGGCTGGAATCTGCGATCTCTCGATTTCGGTAAGCTTCGACGTTTCAATCGCTGCAGCACCACGATACCAGTTTTATCGTATTGAGAATGTGTAGTTGCATAAATTAAATGATTTTGACACCCGTACACCCCGCGAATGTCGCAGAATCGCTCGGAATCCTCGATCTTTCGATTTCGCTAAGATGCGACGTATCAATCGATACAGAACTGCGATACCAGTTTTATCGTATTGAGAGTGTGTAGTTGCATAAAATGAAGAATTTTGACACCCGTACACCCAGCCAAACTCTCAGAAACGGCGGGAATCCGCGATCTCTCGATTTCGCTAAGCTTCGACGTATCAATCGCTGCAGCACCACGATACCAGTTTTATCGTATTGAGAATGTGTAGTTGCAGAATGTAAAGGATTTTGACACCCGTACACCCCGCGAATGTCGCAGAAACGCAAGGAATCCTCGATCTTTTGATTTCGCTAAGATGCGATGTATCAATCGATACAGAACTGCGATACCAGTTTTATCGTATTGAGAGTGTGTAGTTGCATAAAATGAAGAATTTTGACACCCGTACACCCAGCCAAACTCTCAGAAACGGCGGGAATCCGCGATCTCTCGATTTCGCTAAGCTTCGACGTATCAATCGCTGCAGCACCACGATACCAGTTTTATCGTATTGAGAATGTGTAGTTGCAGAAAGTAAAGGATTTTGACACCCGTACACCCCGCGAATGTCGCAGAAACGCAAGGAATTTTCGATCTTTCGATTTCGCTAAGATGCGACGTATCAATCGATACAGAACTGCGATACCAGTTTTATCGTATTGAGAGACTGTAGTTGCATAAAATGACGAATTCTGACTCCCGTACACCCAGCCAAACTCTTAGAAACGGCGGGAATCCTCGATCTTTCGATTTCGCTAAGCTTCGACATATCAATCGCCGCAGAACTGCGATACCAGTTTTATCGTATTGAGAGTATGTAGTTGCATGAAACAAAGAATTTCGACACCCGTACACCTCGCGAATGTCGCAGAAACGCTCGGAATCCTCGATCTTTCGATTTCGCTAAGATGCGACGTATCAATCGATACAGAACTGCGATACCAGTTTTATCGTTTTGAGAGTGTGTAGTTGCATGAAATGAAGAATTTTGACACCAGTACACCCAGCCAATCCCTCAGAAACGCTGGGAATCCTCGATCTTTCGATTTCGCTAAACTTCGACGTCTCAATCGCTGCAGTACCACGATACCAGTTGTAGCCTATTGAGACTGTGTAGTTGCATAATGTTAAGGCTTCTGACACCCGTACACCCAGCCAAACTCTTAGAAACGGCGGGAATCCTCGATCTTTCGATTTCGCTAAGCTTCGACGTATCAATCGCTGCAGAACTGCGATACCAGTTTTATCGTGTTGAGATTATGTAGTTGCATGAAACAAAGAATTTTGACACCCGTACACCCCGCGAATGTCGCAGAAACACTTGGAATCCTCAATCTTACGATTTCACTAAGATGCGACGTATCAATCGATACAGAATCGCGATACCAGTTTTATCGTATTGAGAGACTGTAGTTGCATAAAATGACGAATTCTGACTCCCGTACACCCAGCCAAACTCTCGGAAACGGCGGGAATCCTCGATCTTTCGATTTCGCTAAGCTTCGACGTATCAATCGCCGCAGGACTGCGATACCAGTTTTATCGTATTGAAAGTATGTAGTTGCATGAAACAAAGAATTTCGTCACCCGTACACCCCGCGAATGTCGCAGAATCGTTCGGAATCCTCGATTCTTCGATTTCGCTAAGATGCGACGTATCAAACGATACAGAACTGCGATACCAGTTTTTTTGTATTGAGAGTGTGTAGTTGCATAAAATGAAGAATTTTGACACCCGTACACCCAGCATAACTCTCAGAAACGGCGGGAATCCGCGATCTCTCGCTTTCGCTAAGCTTCGACGTATCAATCGCTGCAGCACCATGATACCAGTTTTATCGTATTGAGAATGTGTAGTTGCATAAAGTAAGGGATTTTGACACCCGTACACCCCGCGAATGTCGCAGAAACGCTCGGAATCCTCGATTTTTCGATTTCGCTAAGATGCGACGTATCAATCGATACAGAACTGCGATACCAGTTTTATCGTATTGCGAGTCTGTAGTTGCATAAAATGAACAATTTTGACACCTGTACACCCAGCATAACTCTCAGAAACGGCGGGAATCCGCGATCTCTCGCTTTCGCTAAGCTTCGACGTATCAATCGCTGCAGCACCATGATACCAGTTTTATCGTATTGAGAATGTGTAGTTGCATAAAGTAAGGGATTTTGACACCCGTACACCCCGCGAATGTCGCAGAAACGCTCGGAATCCTCGATTTTTCGATTTCGCTAAGATGCGACGTATCAATCGATACAGAACTGCGATACCAGTTTTATCGTATTGCGAGTCTGTAGTTGCATAAAATGAACAATTTTGACACCTGTACACCCAGCCAAACTCTCAGAAACGGCGGGAATCCGCGATCTCTCGATTTCGCTAAGATGCGACGTATCAATCGATACAGAACTGCGATACCAGTTTTATCGTATTGAGAGTGTGTAGTTGCATGAAATGAAGAATTTTGACACCAGTACACCCAGCCAATCTCTCAGAAACGGTGGGAATGTTCGATCTTTCGATTTCGCTAAACATCGAAGTCTCAATCGCTGCAGTACCACGATACCAGTTGTAGCCTATTGAGACTGTGTAGTTGCATAATATTAAGTCTTCTGACACCCGTACACCCAGCCAAACTCTTAGAAACGGCGGGAATCTGCGATCTCTCGATTTCGCTAAGCTTCGACGTTTCAATCGCTGCAGCACCACGATACCAGTTTTATCGTATTCAGAATGTGTAGTTGCAGAAAGTAAAGGATTTTGACACCCGTACACCCCGCGAATGTCGCAGAAACGCAAGGAATCCTCGATCTTTTGATTTCGCTAAGATGCGATGTATCAATCGATACAGAACTGCGATACTAGTTTTATCGTATTGAGAGACTGTAGTCTCATAAAATGACGAATTCTGACTCCCGTACACCCAGCCAAACTCTTAGAAACGGCGGGAATCCTCGATCTTTCGATTTCGCTAAGCTTCGACGTATCAATCGCTGCAGCACCACGATACCAGTTTTATCGTATTCAGAATGTGTAGTTGCAGAAAGTAAAGGATTTTGACACCCGTACACCTCGCGAATGTCGCAGAAACGCTCGGAATCCTCGATCTTTCGATTTCGCTAAGATGCGACGTATCAATCGATACAGAACTGCGATACCAGTTTTATCGTTTTGAGAGTGTGTAGTTGCATGAAATGAAGAATTTTGACACCAGTACACCCAGCCAATCCCTCAGAAACGCTGGGAATCCTCGATCTTTCGATTTCGCTAAACTTCGACGTCTCAATCGCTGCAGTACCACGATACCAGTTGTAGCCTATTGAGACTGTGTAGTTGCATAATGTTAAGGCTTCTGACACCCGTACACCCAGCCAAACTCTTAGAAACGGCGGGAATCCTCGATCTTTCGATTTCGCTAAGCTTCGACGTATCAATCGCTGCAGAACTGCGATACCAGTTTTATCGTGTTGAGATTATGTAGTTGCATGAAACAAAGAATTTTGACACCCGTACACCCCGCGAATGTCGCAGAAACACTTGGAATCCTCAATCTTACGATTTCGCTAAGATGCGACGTATCAATCGATACAGAATCGCGATACCAGTTTTATCGTATTGAGAGACTGTAGTTGCATAAAATGACGAATTCTGACTCCCGTACAACCAGCCAAACTCTCGGAAACGGCGGGAATCCTCGATCTTTCGATTTCGCTAAGCTTCGACGTATCAATCGCCGCAGGACTGCGATACCAGTTTTATCGTATTGAAAGTATGTAGTTGCATGGAACAAAGAATTTCGTCACCCGTACACCCCGCGAATGTCGCAGAATCGCTCGGAATCCTCGATCTTTCGATTTCGCTAAGATGCGACGTATCAATCGATACAGAACTGCGATACCAGTTTTATTGTATTGAGAGTGTGTAGTTGCATAAAATGAAGAATTTTGACACCCGTACACCCAGTTAAACTCTCAGAAACGGCGGGAATCCGCGATCTCTCGATTTCGCTAAGCTTCGACGTATCAATCGCTGGAGCACCACGATACCAGTTGTAGCCTATTGAGAATGTGTAGTTGCATAATGTCGAGGTTTCTGACACTCGTACACCCAGCCAATCTCTTAGAAACGGCGGGAATCTGCGATCTCTCGATTTCGCTAAGCTTCGACGTTTCAATCGCTGCAGCACCACGATACCAGTTTTATCGTATTGAGAATGTGTAGTTGCATAAAGTAAAGGATTTTGACACCCGTACAACCCGCGAATGTCGCAGAAACGCTCGGAATCCTCGATCTTACGATTACGCTCGAATTCGACGTATCAATCGATACAGAACCGCGATACCAGTTTTAGCCTATTGAGAATGTGTAGTTGCATAATGTTAAGGCTTCTGACGCTCGTACACCCAGCCAAACTCTCAGAAACGGCGGGAATCCTCGATCTTTCGATTTCGCTAAGTTTCGACGTATCAATCGCCGCAGAACTGCGCTACCAGTTTTATCGTATTGAGAGTATGTAGTTGCATGAAACAAAGAATTTCGTCACCCGTACACCCCGCGAATGTCGCAGAAACGCTCGGAATCCTCGATCTTTCGATTTCGCTAAGATGCGACGTATCAATCGATACAGAACTGCGATACCAGTTTTATCGTATTGAGAGTGTGTAGTTGCATGAAATGAAGAATTTTGACACCAGAACACCCAGCCAATCTCTCAGAAACGGTGGGAATCCTCGATCTTTCGATTTCGCTAAACTTCGACGTATCAATCGCTGCAGTACCACGATACCAGTTGTAGCCTATTGAGACTGTGAAGTTGCATAATGTTGAGGCTTCTGACACCCGTACACCCAGCCAAACTTTTAGAAACGGCGGGAATCCTCGATCTTTCGATTTCGCTAAGCTTCGACGTATCAATCGCTACAGAACTGCGATACCAGTTTTATCGTATTGAGAATGTGTAGTTGCATAAAGTAAAGGATTTTGACACCAGTTCACCCCGCGAATGTCGCAGAAACGCTCGGAATCCTCGATCTTTCGATTTCGCTAAGATGCGACGTATCAATCGAAACAGAACTGCGATACCAGTTTTATCGTATTGAGAGTGTGTAGTTACATGAAATGAAGAATTTTTACACACGTACACCCAGCCTAACTCTCAGAATCGACGGGAATCCTCGATCTTTCGATTTCGCTAAGCTTCGACGTATCAATCGCTGCATCACCACGATACCAGTTTTATCGTATTGAGAATGTGTAGTTGCATAAAGTTAAGGATTTTGACACCCGTACACCCAGCGAATGTCGCAGAAACGCTCGGAATCCTCGATCTTTCGATTTCGCTAAGATGCGACGTATCAATCGAAACAGAACTGCGATACCAGTTTTATCGTATTGAGAGTATGTATTTGCTTGAAACAAAGAATTTCGACACCCGTACACCCCGCGAATGTCGCAGAAACGCTCGGAATGCTCGATCTTTCGATTTCGCTAAGATGCGACGTATCAATCGATACAGAACTGCGATACCAGTTTTGTCGTATTGAGAGTGTGTCGTTACATGAAATGAAGAATTTTTATACACGTACACCCAGCCAAACTCTCAGAAAGGGCGGGAATCCTCGATCTTTCGATTTCGCTAAGCTTCGGCGTATCAATGGCTGCAGTACCACGATACCAGTTTTAGCCTATTGAGAGTGTGTAGTTGCATGAAATGAAGAATTTTGACACCAGTACACCCAGCCAATCTCTCAGAAACGGTGG
Organism: Clistopyga incitator; assembly: GCA_947507545.1. Lineage (NCBI taxonomy): Eukaryota > Metazoa > Arthropoda > Insecta > Hymenoptera > Ichneumonidae > Clistopyga > Clistopyga incitator. The sequence continues at coordinate 7,164,409 of OX382187.1, read as the reverse complement.
GAATGTTCGATCTTTCGATTTCGCTAAACTTCGAAGTCTCAATCGCTGCAGTACCACGATACCAGTTGTAGCCTATTGAGACTGTGTAGTTGCATAATATTAAGTCTTCTGACACCCGTACACCCAGCCAAACTCTTAGAAACGGCGGGAATCTGCGATCTCTCGATTTGGCTAAGCTTCGACGTTTCAATCGCTGCAGCACCACGATACCAGTTTTATCGTATTCAGAATGTGTAGTTGCAGAAAGTAAAGGATTTTGACACCCGTACACCCCGCGAATGTCGCAGAAACGCAAGGAATCCTCGATCTTTTGATTTCGCTAAGATGCGATGTATCAATCGATACAGAACTGCGATACCAGTTTTATCGTATTGAGAGTGTGTAGTTGCATAAAATGAAGAATTTTGACACCCGTACACCCAGCCAAACTCTCGGAAACGGCGGGAATCCTCGATCTTTCGATTTCGCGAAGCTTCGACGTATCAATCGCCGCAGGACTGCGATACCAGTTTTATCGTATTGAAAGTATGTAGTTGCATGGAACAAAGAATTTCGTCACCCGTACACCCCGCGAATGTCGCAGAATCGCTCGGAATCCTCGATCTTTCGATTTCGCTAAGATGCGACGTATCAATCGATACAGAACTGCGATACCAGTTTTATTGTATTGAGAGTGTGTAGTTGCATAAAATGAAGAATTTTGACACCCGTACACCCAGCCAAACTCTCAGAAACGGCGGGAATCCGCGATCTCTCGATTTCGCTAAGCTTCGACGTATCAATCGCTGGAGCACCACGATACCAGTTGTAGCCTATTGAGAATGTGTAGTTGCATAATGTCGAGGTTTCTGACACTCGTACACCCAGCCAATCTCTTAGAAACGGCGGGAATCTGCGATCTCTCGATTTCGCTAAGCTTCGACGTTTCAATCGCTGCAGCACCACGATACCAGTTTTATCGTATTGAGAATGTGTAGTTGCATAAAGTAAAGGATTTTGACACCCGTACAACCCGCGAATGTCGCAGAAACGCTCGGAATCCTCGATCTTACGATTACGCTCGAATTCGACGTATCAATCGATACAGAACCGCGATACCAGTTTTAGCCTATTGAGAATGTGTAGTTGCATAATGTTAAGGCTTCTGACGCTCGTACACCCAGCCAAACTCTCAGAAACGGCGGGAATCCTCGATCTTTCGATTTCGCTAAGTTTCGACGTATCAATCGCCGCAGAACTGCGCTACCAGTTTTATCGTATTGAGAGTATGTAGTTGCATGAAACAAAGAATTTCGTCACCCGTACACCCCGCGAATGTCGCAGAAACGCTCGGAATCCTCGATCTTTCGATTTCGCTAAGATGCGACGTATCAATCGATACAGAACTGCGATACGAGTTTTATCGTATTGAGAGTGTGTAGTTGCATGAAATGAAGAATTTTGACACCAGAACACCCAGCCAATCTCTCAGAAACGGTGGGAATCCTCGATCTTTCGATTTCGCTAAACTTCGACGTATCAATCGCTGCAGTACCACGATACCAGTTGTAGCCTATTGAGACTTTGAAGTTGCATAATGTTGAGGCTTCTGACACCCGTACACCCAGCCAAACTTTTAGAAACGGCGGGAATCCTCGATCTTTCGATTTCGCTAAGCTTCGACGTATCAATCGCTACAGAACTGCGATACCAGTTTTATCGTATTGAGAATGTGTAGTTGCATAAAGTAAAGGATTTTGACACCAGTTCACCCCGCGAATGTCGCAGAAACGCTCGGAATCCTCGATCTTTCGATTTCGCTAAGATGCGACGTATCAATCGAAACAGAACTGCGATACCAGTTTTATCGTATTGAGAGTGTGTAGTTACATGAAATGAAGAATTTTTACACACGTACACCCAGCCTAACTCTCAGAATCGACGGGAATCCTCGATCTTTCGATTTCGCTAAGCTTCGACGTATCAATCGCTGCATCACCACGATACCAGTTTTATCGTATTGAGAATGTGTAGTTGCATAAAGTTAAGGATTTTGACACCCGTACACCCAGCGAATGTCGCAGAAACGCTCGGAATCCTCGATCTTTCGATTTCGCTAAGATGCGACGTATCAATCGAAACAGAACTGCGATACCAGTTTTATCGTATTGAGAGTATGTATTTGCTTGAAACAAAGAATTTCGACACCCGTACACCCCGCGAATGTCGCAGAAACGCTCGGAATGCTCGATCTTTCGATTTCGCTAAGATGCGACGTATCAATCGATACAGAACTGCGATACCAGTTTTGTCGTATTGAGAGTGTGTCGTTACATGAAATGAAGAATTTTTATACACGTACACCCAGCCAAACTCTCAGAAAGGGCGGGAATCCTCGATCTTTCGATTTCGCTAAGCTTCGGCGTATCAATGGCTGCAGTACCACGATACCAGTTTTAGCCTATTGAGAATGTGTAGTTGCATAATGTAAAGGCATCTGACACCCGTACACCCAGCCAAACTCTTAGAAACGGCTGGAATCTGCGATCTCTCGATTTCGCTAAGCTCCGACGTTTCAATCGCTGCAGCACCACGATACCAGTTTTATCGTATTGAGAATGTGTAGATGCATAAAGTAAATGATTTTGACACCCGTACAACCCGCGAATGTCGCAGAAACGCTCGGAATCCTCGATCTTACGATTTCGCTAAGATTCGACGTATCAATCGATACAGAACCGCGATACTAGTTTTATCGTATTGAGAGTGTGTAGTTGCATAAAATGATGAATTCTGACCCCCGTACACCCAGCCAAACGCTCAGAAACGGCGGGAATCCGCGATCTCTCGATTTCGCTAAGCTTCGACGTATCAATCGCTGCAGTACCACGATACCAGTTTTAGCCTATTGAGAATGTGTAGTTGCAGAAAGTAAAGGATTTTGACACCCGTACACCCCGCGAATGTCGCAGAAACGCACGGAATCCTCGATCTTTCGATTTCGCTAAGATGCGACGTATCAATCGATACAGAACTGCGATACCAGTTTTATCGTATTGAGAGTGTGTAGTTACATGAAATGAAGAATTTTTACACACGTACACCCACCCAAACTCTCAGAAACGGTGGGAATCCTCGATCTTTCGATTTCGCTAAGCTTCGACGTATCAATCGCTGCAGTACCACGATACAAGTTTTCGATTATTGAGAATGTGTAGTTGCATAATGTAGAGGCTTCTGACACTCGTACACCCAGCCAATCTCCTAGAAACGGCGGGAATCTGCGATCTCTCGATTTCGCTAAGCTTCGACGTTTCAATCGCTGCAGCTCCACGATACCAGTTTTATCGTATTGAGAATGTGTAGTTGCATAAAGTAAAGGATTATGACACCCGTACACCCCGCGAATGTCGCAGAAACGCTCGGAATCCTCGATCTTTCGATTACGCTAAGATGCGACGTATCAATCGAAGCAGAACTGCGATACCAGTTTTATCGTATTGAGAGTGTGTAGTTGCATAAAATGAAGAATTTTGACAACCGTACACCTAGACAAACTCCCAGAAACGACGGGAATCCTCGATCTTTCGATTTCGCTAAGCTTCGACGTATCAATCGCCGCAGAACTGCGATACCAGTTTTATGGTATTGAGAGTGTGTAGTTGCATGAAACAAAGAATTTTGACATCCGTACACCCGGCGAATGTCGCAGAAACACTCGGAATCCTCGATCTTTCGATTTCGCTAAGATGCGACGTATCAATCGATACAGAACTGCGATACCAGTTTTATCGTATTGAGAGTGTGTAGTTGCATAAAATGAAGAATTTTGACACCCGTACACCCAGCATAACTCTCAGAAACGGCGGGAATCCGCGATCTCTCGATTTCGCTAAGCTTCGACGTATCAATCGCTGCAGCACCATGATACCAGTTTTATCGTATTGAGAATGTGTAGTTGCATAAAGTAAGGGATTTTGACACCCGTACACCCCGCGAATGTCGCAGAAACGCTCGGAATCCTCGATTTTTCGATTTCGCTAAGATGCGACGTATCAATCGATACAGAACTGCGATACCAGTTTTATCGTATTGCGAGTTTGTAGTTGCATAAAATGAACAATTTTGACACCTGTACACCCAGCCAAACTCTCAGAAACGGCGGGAATCCGCGATCTCTCGATTTCGCTAAGATGCGACGTATCAATCGATACAGAACTGCGATACCAGTGTTATCGTATTGAGAGTGTGTAGTTGCATGAAATGAAGAATTTTGACACCAGTACACCCAGCCAATCTCTCAGAAACGGTGGGAATGTTCGATCTTTCGATTTCGCTAAACTTCGAAGTCTCAATCGCTGCAGTACCACGATACCAGTTGTAGCCTATTGAGACTGTGTAGTTGCATAATATTAAGTCTTCTGACACCCGTACACCCAGCCAAACTCTTAGAAACGGCGGGAATCCTCGATCTTTCGATTTCGCTAAGCTTCGACGTATCAATCGCTGCAGAACTGCAATACCAGTTTCATCGTATTGAGAGTATGTAGTTGCATGAGACAAAGAATTTTGACACCCGTACACCCCGCGAATGTCGCAGAAACGCTCGGAATCCTCGATCTTTCGATTTCGCTAAGATGCGACGTATCAATCGATACAGAACTGCGATACCAGTTTTATCGTATTGAGAGTGTGTAGTTGCATGAAACAAAGAATTTTGACACCCGTACACCCCGCGAATGTCGCAGAAACGCTCGGAATCCTCGATCTTTCGATTTCGCTAAGATGCGACGTATCAATCGATACAGAACTGCGATACCAGTTTTATCGAATTGAGAGTGTGTAGTTGCATGAAATGAAGAATTTTGACAACCGTACACCCAGCAAAACTCTCAGAAACGGCGGAAATCCGCGATCTCTCGATTTCGCTAAGCTTCGACGTATCAATCGCTGCATCACCACGATACCAGTTTTATCGTATTGAGAATGTGTAGTTGCATAAAGTAAAGGATTTTGACACCCGTACACCCCGCGAATGTCGCAGAAACGCTCGGAATCCTCGATCTTTCGATTTCGCTAAGATGCGACGTATCAATCGATACAGAACTGCGATACCAGTTTTATCGTAATGAGACTTTGTAGTTACATGAAATGAAGAATTTTTACACACGTACACCCAGCCTAACTCTCAGAATCGACGGGAATCCTCGATCTTTCGATTTCGCTAAGCTTCGACGTATCAATCGCCGCAGAACTGCGATACCAGTTTTATCGTATTGAGAGTATGTAGTTGCATGAAACAAAGAATTTCGACACCCGTACACCCCGCGAATGTCGCAGAAACGCTCGGGATCCTCGATCTTTCGATTTCGCTAAGATGCGACGTATCAATCGATACAGAACTGCGATACCAGTTTTATCGTATTGAGAGTGTGTAGTTGCATGAAATGAAGAATTTTGACACCAGTACACCCAGCCAATCTCTCAGAAACGGTGGGAATCCTCGATCTTTCGATTTAGCTAAACTTCGAAGTCTCAATCGCTGCAGTACCACGATACCAGTTGTAGCCTATTGAGAATGTGTAGTTGCATAATGTAAAGGCATCTGACACCCGTACACCCAGCCAAACTCTTAGAAACGGCTGGAATCTGCGATCTCTCGATTTCGGTAAGCTTCGACGTTTCAATCGCTGCAGCACCACGATACCAGTTTTATCGTATTGAGAATGTGTAGTTGCATAAATTAAATGATTTTGACACCCGTACACCCCGCGAATGTCGCAGAATCGCTCGGAATCCTCGATCTTTCGATTTCGCTAAGATGCGACGTATCAATCGATACAGAACTGCGATACCAGTTTTATCGTATTGAGAGTGTGTAGTTGCATAAAATGAAGAATTTTGACACCCGTACACCCAGCCAAACTCTCAGAAACGGCGGGAATCCGCGATCTCTCGATTTCGCTAAGCTTCGACGTATCAATCGCTGCAGCACCACGATACCAGTTTTATCGTATTGAGAATGTGTAGTTGCAGAAAGTAAAGGATTTTGACACCCGTACACCCCGCGAATGTCGCAGAAACGCAAGGAATCCTCGATCTTTTGATTTCGCTAAGATGCGATGTATCAATCGATACAGAACTGCGATACCAGTTTTATCGTATTGAGAGTGTGTAGTTGCATAAAATGAAGAATTTTGACACCCGTACACCCAGCCAAACTCTCAGAAACGGCGGGAATCCGCGATCTCTCGATTTCGCTAAGCTTCGACGTATCAATCGCTGCAGCACCACGATACCAGTTTTATCGTATTGAGAATGTGTAGTTGCAGAAAGTAAAGGATTTTGACACCCGTACACCCCGCGAATGTCGCAGAAACGCAAGGAATTTTCGATCTTTCGATTTCGCTAAGATGCGACGTATCAATCGATACAGAACTGCGATACCAGTTTTATCGTATTGAGAGACTGTAGTTGCATAAAATGACGAATTCTGACTCCCGTACACCCAGCCAAACTCTTAGAAACGGCGGGAATCCTCGATCTTTCGATTTCGCTAAGCTTCGACATATCAATCGCCGCAGAACTGCGATACCAGTTTTATCGTATTGAGAGTATGTAGTTGCATGAAACAAAGAATTTCGACACCCGTACACCTCGCGAATGTCGCAGAAACGCTCGGAATCCTCGATCTTTCGATTTCGCTAAGATGCGACGTATCAATCGATACAGAACTGCGATACCAGTTTTATCGTTTTGAGAGTGTGTAGTTGCATGAAATGAAGAATTTTGACACCAGTACACCCAGCCAATCCCTCAGAAACGCTGGGAATCCTCGATCTTTCGATTTCGCTAAACTTCGACGTCTCAATCGCTGCAGTACCACGATACCAGTTGTAGCCTATTGAGACTGTGTAGTTGCATAATGTTAAGGCTTCTGACACCCGTACACACAGCCAAACTCTTAGAAACGGCGGGAATCCTCGATCTTTCGATTTCGCTAAGCTTCGACGTATCAATCGCTGCAGAACTGCGATACCAGTTTTATCGTGTTGAGATTATGTAGTTGCATGAAACAAAGAATTTTGACACCCGTACACCCCGCGAATGTCGCAGAAACACTTGGAATCCTCAATCTTACGATTTCACTAAGATGCGACGTATCAATCGATACAGAATCGCGATACCAGTTTTATCGTATTGAGAGACTGTAGTTGCATAAAATGACGAATTCTGACTCCCGTACACCCAGCCAAACTCTCGGAAACGGCGGGAATCCTCGATCTTTCGATTTCGCTAAGCTTCGACGTATCAATCGCCGCAGGACTGCGATACCAGTTTTATCGTATTGAAAGTATGTAGTTGCATGAAACAAAGAATTTCGTCACCCGTACACCCCGCGAATGTCGCAGAATCGTTCGGAATCCTCGATTCTTCGATTTCGCTAAGATGCGACGTATCAAACGATACAGAACTGCGATACCAGTTTTATTGTATTGAGAGTGTGTAGTTGCATAAAATGAAGAATTTTGACACCCGTACACCCAGCATAACTCTCAGAAACGGCGGGAATCCGCGATCTCTCGCTTTCGCTAAGCTTCGACGTATCAATCGCTGCAGCACCATGATACCAGTTTTATCGTATTGAGAATGTGTAGTTGCATAAAGTAAGGGATTTTGACACCCGTACACCCCGCGAATGTCGCAGAAACGCTCGGAATCCTCGATTTTTCGATTTCGCTAAGATGCGACGTATCAATCGATACAGAACTGCGATACCAGTTTTATCGTATTGCGAGTCTGTAGTTGCATAAAATGAACAATTTTGACACCTGTACACCCAGCATAACTCTCAGAAACGGCGGGAATCCGCGATCTCTCGCTTTCGCTAAGCTTCGACGTATCAATCGCTGCAGCACCATGATACCAGTTTTATCGTATTGAGAATGTGTAGTTGCATAAAGTAAGGGATTTTGACACCCGTACACCCCGCGAATGTCGCAGAAACGCTCGGAATCCTCGATTTTTCGATTTCGCTAAGATGCGACGTATCAATCGATACAGAACTGCGATACCAGTTTTATCGTATTGCGAGTCTGTAGTTGCATAAAATGAACAATTTTGACACCTGTACACCCAGCCAAACTCTCAGAAACGGCGGGAATCCGCGATCTCTCGATTTCGCTAAGATGCGACGTATCAATCGATACAGAACTGCGATACCAGTTTTATCGTATTGAGAGTGTGTAGTTGCATGAAATGAAGAATTTTGACACCAGTACACCCAGCCAATCTCTCAGAAACGGTGGGAATGTTCGATCTTTCGATTTCGCTAAACATCGAAGTCTCAATCGCTGCAGTACCACGATACCAGTTGTAGCCTATTGAGACTGTGTAGTTGCATAATATTAAGTCTTCTGACACCCGTACACCCAGCCAAACTCTTAGAAACGGCGGGAATCTGCGATCTCTCGATTTCGCTAAGCTTCGACGTTTCAATCGCTGCAGCACCACGATACCAGTTTTATCGTATTCAGAATGTGTAGTTGCAGAAAGTAAAGGATTTTGACACCCGTACACCCCGCGAATGTCGCAGAAACGCAAGGAATCCTCGATCTTTTGATTTCGCTAAGATGCGATGTATCAATCGATACAGAACTGCGATACCAGTTTTATCGTATTGAGAGACTGTAGTCTCATAAAATGACGAATTCTGACTCCCGTACACCCAGCCAAACTCTTAGAAACGGCGGGAATCCTCGATCTTTCGATTTCGCTAAGCTTCGACGTATCAATCGCTGCAGCACCACGATACCAGTTTTATCGTATTCAGAATGTGTAGTTGCAGAAAGTAAAGGATTTTGACACCCGTACACCTCGCGAATGTCGCAGAAACGCTCGGAATCCTCGATCTTTCGATTTCGCTAAGATGCGACGTATCAATCGATACAGAACTGCGATACCAGTTTTATCGTTTTGAGAGTGTGTAGTTGCATAAAATGAAGAATTTTGACACCCGTACACCCAGCCAAACTCTCAGAAACGGCGGGAATCCGCGATCTCTCGATTTCGCTAAGCTTCGACGTATCAATCGCTGGAGCACCACGATACCAGTTGTAGCCTATTGAGAATGTGTAGTTGCATAATGTCGAGGTTTCTGACACTCGTACACCCAGCCAATCTCTTAGAAACGGCGGGAATCTGCGATCTCTCGATTTCGCTAAGCTTCGACGTTTCAATCGCTGCAGCACCACGATACCAGTTTTATCGTATTGAGAATGTGTAGTTGCATAAAGTAAAGGATTTTGACATCCGTACAACCCGCGAATGTCGCAGAAACGCTCGGAATCCTCGATCTTACGATTACGCTCGAATTCGACGTATCAATCGATACAGAACCGCGATACCAGTTTTAGCCTATTGAGAATGTGTAGTTGCATAATGTTAAGGCTTCTGACGCTCGTACACCCAGCCAAACTCTCAGAAACGGCGGGAATCCTCGATCTTTCGATTTCGCTAAGTTTCGACGTATCAATCGCCGCAGAACTGCGCTACCAGTTTTATCGTATTGAGAGTATGTAGTTGCATGAAACAAAGAATTTCGTCACCCGTATACCCCGCGAATGTCGCAGAAACGCTCGGAATCCTCGATCTTTCGATTTCGCTAAGATGCGACGTATCAATCGATACAGAACTGCGATACCAGTTTTATCGTATTGAGAGTGTGTAGTTGCATGAAATGAAGAATTTTGACACCAGAACACCCAGCCAATCTCTCAGAAACGGTGGGAATCCTCGATCTTTCGATTTCGCTAAACTTCGACGTATCAATCGCTGCAGTACCACGATACCAGTTGTAGCCTATTGAGACTGTGAAGTTGCATAATGTTGAGGCTTCTGACACCCGTACACCCAGCCAAACTTTTAGAAACGGCGGGAATCCTCGATCTTTCGATTTCGCTAAGCTTCGACGTATCAATCGCTACAGAACTGCGATACCAGTTTTATCGTATTGAGAATGTGTAGTTGCATAAAGTAAAGGATTTTGACACCAGTTCACCCCGCGAATGTCGCAGAAACGCTCGGAATCCTCGATCTTTCGATTTCGCTAAGATGCGACGTATCAATCGAAACAGAACTGCGATACCAGTTTTATCGTATTGAGAGTGTGTAGTTACATGAAATGAAGAATTTTTACACACGTACACCCAGCCTAACTCTCAGAATCGACGGGAATCCTCGATCTTTCGATTTCGCTAAGCTTCGACGTATCAATCGCTGCATCACCACGATACCAGTTTTATCGTATTGAGAATGTGTAGTTGCATAAAGTTAAGGATTTTGACACCCGTACACCCAGCGAATGTCGCAGAAACGCTCGGAATCCTCGATCTTTCGATTTCGCTAAGATGCGACGTATCAATCGAAACAGAACTGCGATACCAGTTTTATCGTATTGAGAGTATGTATTTGCTTGAAACAAAGAATTTCGACACCCGTACACCCCGCGAATGTCGCAGAAACGCTCGGAATGCTCGATCTTTCGATTTCGCTAAGATGCGACGTATCAATCGATACAGAACTGCGATACCAGTTTTGTCGTATTGAGAGTGTGTCGTTACATGAAATGAAGAATTTTTATACACGTACACCCAGCCAAACTCTCAGAAAGGGCGGGAATCCTCGATCTTTCGATTTCGCTAAGCTTCGGCGTATCAATGGCTGCAGTACCACGATACCAGTTTTAGCCTATTGAGAGTGTGTAGTTGCATGAAATGAAGAATTTTGACACCAGTACACCCAGCCAATCTCTCAGAAACGGTGGGAATGTTCGATCTTTCGATTTCGCTAAACTTCGAAGTCTCAATCGCTGCAGTACCACGATACCAGTTGTAGCCTATTGAGACTGTGTAGTTGCATAATATTAAGTCTTCTGACACCCGTACACCCAGCCAAACTCTTAGAAACGGCGGGAATCTGCGATCTCTCGATTTCGCTAAGCTTCGACGTTTCAATCGCTGCAGCACCACGATACCAGTTTTATCGTATTCAGAATGTGTAGTTGCAGAAAGTAAAGGATTTTGACACCCGTACACCCCGCGAATGTCGCAGAAACGCGAGGAATCCTCGATCTTTTGATTCCGCTAAGATGCGATGTATCAATCGATACAGAACTGCGATACCAGTTTTATCGTATTGAGAGTGTGTAGTTGCATAAAATGAAGAATTTTGACACCCGTACACCCAGCCAAACTCTCGGAAACGGCGGGAATCCTCGATCTTTCGATTTCGCGAAGCTTCGACGTATCAATCGCCGCAGGACTGCGATACCAGTTTTATCGTATTGAAAGTATGTAGTTGCATGGAACAAAGAATTTCGTCACCCGTACACCCCGCGAATGTCGCAGAATCGCTCGGAATCCTCGATCTTTCGATTTCGCTAAGATGCGACGTATCAATCGATACAGAACTGCGATACCAGTTTTATTGTATTGAGAGTGTGTAGTTGCATAAAATGAAGAATTTTGACACCCGTACACCCAGCCAAACTCTCAGAAACGGCGGGAATCCGCGATCTCTCGATTTCGCTAAGCTTCGACGTATCAATCGCTGGAGCACCACGATACCAGTTGTAGCCTATTGAGAATGTGTAGTTGCATAATGTCGAGGTTTCTGACACTCGTACACCCAGCCAATCTCTTAGAAACGGCGGGAATCTGCGATCTCTCGATTTCGCTAAGCTTCGACGTTTCAATCGCTGCAGCACCACGATACCAGTTTTATCGTATTGAGAATGTGTAGTTGCATAAAGTAAAGGATTTTGACACCCGTACAACCCGCGAATGTCGCAGAAACGCTCGGAATCCTCGATCTTACGATTACGCTCGAATTCGACGTATCAATCGATACAGAACCGCGATACCAGTTTTAGCCTATTGAGAATGTGTAGTTGCATAATGTTAAGGCTTCTGACGCTCGTACACCCAGCCAAACTCTCAGAAACGGCGGGAATCCTCGATCTTTCGATTTCGCTAAGTTTCGACGTATCAATCGCCGCAGAACTGCGCTACCAGTTTTATCGTATTGAGAGTATGTAGTTGCATGAAACAAAGAATTTCGTCACCCGTACACCCCGCGAATGTCGCAGAAACGCTCGGAATCCTCGATCTTTCGATTTCGCTAAGATGCGACGTATCAATCGATACAGAACTGCGATACGAGTTTTATCGTATTGAGAGTGTGTAGTTGCATGAAATGAAGAATTTTGACACCAGAACACCCAGCCAATCTCTCAGAAACGGTGGGAATCCTCGATCTTTCGATTTCGCTAAACTTCGACGTATCAATCGCTGCAGTACCACGATACCAGTTGTAGCCTATTGAGACTTTGAAGTTGCATAATGTTGAGGCTTCTGACACCCGTACACCCAGCCAAACTTTTAGAAACGGCGGGAATCCTCGATCTTTCGATTTCGCTAAGCTTCGACGTATCAATCGCTACAGAACTGCGATACCAGTTTTATCGTATTGAGAATGTGTAGTTGCATAAAGTAAAGGATTTTGACACCAGTTCACCCCGCGAATGTCGCAGAAACGCTCGGAATCCTCGATCTTTCGATTTCGCTAAGATGCGACGTATCAATCGAAACAGAACTGCGATACCAGTTTTATCGTATTGAGAGTGTGTAGTTACATGAAATGAAGAATTTTTACACACGTACACCCAGCCTAACTCTCAGAATCGACGGGAATCCTCGATCTTTCGATTTCGCTAAGCTTCGACGTATCAATCGCTGCATCACCACGATACCAGTTTTATCGTATTGAGAATGTGTAGTTGCATAAAGTTAAGGATTTTGACACCCGTACACCCAGCGAATGTCGCAGAAACGCTCGGAATCCTCGATCTTTCGATTTCGCTAAGATGCGACGTATCAATCGAAACAGAACTGCGATACCAGTTTTATCGTATTGAGAGTATGTATTTGCTTGAAACAAAGAATTTCGACACCCGTACACCCCGCGAATGTCGCAGAAACGCTCGGAATGCTCGATCTTTCGATTTCGCTAAGATGCGACGTATCAATCGATACAGAACTGCGATACCAGTTTTGTCGTATTGAGAGTGTGTCGTTACATGAAATGAAGAATTTTTATACACGTACACCCAGCCAAACTCTCAGAAAGGGCGGGAATCCTCGATCTTTCGATTTCGCTAAGCTTCGGCGTATCAATGGCTGCAGTACCACGATACCAGTTTTAGCCTATTGAGAATGTGTAGTTGCATAATGTAAAGGCATCTGACACCCGTACACCCAGCCAAACTCTTAGAAACGGCTGGAATCTGCGATCTCTCGATTTCGCTAAGCTCCGACGTTTCAATCGCTGCAGCACCACGATACCAGTTTTATCGTATTGAGAATGTGTAGATGCATAAAGTAAATGATTTTGACACCCGTACAACCCGCGAATGTCGCAGAAACGCTCGGAATCCTCGATCTTACGATTTCGCTAAGATTCGACGTATCAATCGATACAGAACCGCGATACTAGTTTTATCGTATTGAGAGTGTGTAGTTGCATAAAATGATGAATTCTGACCCCCGTACACCCAGCCAAACGCTCAGAAACGGCGGGAATCCGCGATCTCTCGATTTCGCTAAGCTTCGACGTATCAATCGCTGCAGTACCACGATACCAGTTTTAGCCTATTGAGAATGTGTAGTTGCAGAAAGTAAAGGATTTTGACACCCGTACACCCCGCGAATGTCGCAGAAACGCACGGAATCCTCGATCTTTCGATTTCGCTAAGATGCGACGTATCAATCGATACAGAACTGCGATACCAGTTTTATCGTATTGAGAGTGTGTAGTTACATGAAATGAAGAATTTTTACACACGTACACCCACCCAAACTCTCAGAAACGGTGGGAATCCTCGATCTTTCGATTTCGCTAAGCTTCGACGTATCAATCGCTGCAGTACCACGATACAAGTTTTCGATTATTGAGAATGTGTAGTTGCATAATGTAGAGGCTTCTGACACTCGTACACCCAGCCAATCTCCTAGAAACGGCGGGAATCTGCGATCTCTCGATTTCGCTAAGCTTCGACGTTTCAATCGCTGCAGCTCCACGATACCAGTTTTATCGTATTGAGAATGTGTAGTTGCATAAAGTAATGGATTTTGACACCCGTACAACCCGCGAATGTCGCAGAAACGCTCGGAATCCTCGATCTTACGATTACGCTCGATTTCGACGTATCAATCGATACAGAACCGCGATACCAGTTTTAGCCTATTGAGAATGTGTAGTTGCATAATGTTAAGGCTTCTGACACCCGTACACCCAGCCAAACTCTTAGAAACGGCGGGAATCCTCGATCTTTCGATTTCGCTAAGATGCGACGTATCAATCGATACAGAACTGCGATACCAGTTTTATCGTATTGAGAGTGTGTAGTTGCATAAAATGAAGAATTTTGACACCCGTACACCCAGCCAAACTCTCAGAAACGGCGGGAATCCGCGATCTCTCGATTTCGCTAAGCTTCGACGTATCAATCGCTGCAGCACCACGATACCAGTTTTATCGTATTGAGAATGTGTAGTTGCATAAAGTAAAGGATTTTGACACCCGTACACCCCGCGAATGTCGCAGAAACGCTCGGAATCTTCGATTCTTCGATTTCGCTAAGATGCGACGTATCAATCGATACCGAACTGCGATACCAGTTTTATCGTATTGAGAGTGTGTAGTTGCATAAAATGAAGAATTTTGACACCTGTACACCCAGCCAAACTCTCAGAAACGGCGGGAATCCGCGATCTCTCGATTTCGCTAAGCTTCGACGTATCAATCGCTGCAGCACCACGATACCAGTTTTATCGTATTGAGAATGTGTAGTTGCATAAAGTAAAGGATTATGACACCCGTACACCCCGCGAATGTCGCAGAAACGCTCGGAATCCTCGATCTTTCGATTTCGCTAAGATGCGACGTATCAATCGAAGCAGAACTGCGATACCAGTTTTATCGTATTGAGAGTGTGTAGTTGCATAAAATGAAGAATTTCTACACCCGTACACCCAGACAAACTCCCAGAAACGACGGGAATCCTCGATCTTTCGATTTCGCTAAGCTTCGACGTATCAATCGCCGCAGAACTGCGATACCAGTTTTATGGTATTGAGAGTGTGTAGTTGCATGAAACAAAGAATTTTTACATCCGTACACCCCGCGAATGTCGCAGAAACACTCGGAATCCTCGATCTTTCGATTTCGCTAAGATGCGACGTATCAATCGATACAGAACTGCGATACCAGTTTTATCGTATTGAGAGTGTGTAGTTGCATAAAATGAAGAATTTTGACACCCGTACACCCAGCCAAACTCTCAGAAACGGCGGGAATCCGCGATCTCTCGATTTCGCTAAGCTTGGACGTATCAATCGCTGCAGCACCACGATACCAGTTTTATCGTATTGAGAATGTGTAGTTGCAGAAAGTAAAAGATTTTGACACCCGTACACCCCGCGGATGTCGCAGAAACGCAAGGAATCCTCGATCGTTCGATTTCGCTAAGATGCGACGTATCAATCGATACAGAACTGCGACACCAGTTTCATCGTATTGACAGTGTGTAGTTACATGAAATGAGGAATTTTTACACAAGTACACCCAGCCAAACTCTCAGAAACGGCAGGAATCCTCGACCTTTCGATTTCGCTAAGCTTCGACGTATCAATCGCTGCAGTACCACGATACCAGTTATAGCCTATTGAGAATGTGTAGTTGCATAATGTAGAGGCTTCTGACACTCGTCCACCCAGCCAAACTCTTAGAAACGGCGGGAATCTGCGATCTCTCGATTTCGCTAAGCTTCGACGTTTCAATCGCTGCAGCACCACGATACCAGTTTCATCGTATTGAGAATGTGTAGTTGCATAAAGTAAAGGATTTTGACACCCGTACAATCCGCGAATGTCGCAGAAACGCTCGGAATCCTCGATCTTTCGATTTCGCTCGAATTCGACGTATCAATCGATACAGAACCGCGATACCAGTTTTAGCCTATTGAGAATGTGTAGTTGCATAATGTTAAGGCTTCTGACACCCGTACACCTAGCCAAACTCTTAGAAACGGCGGGAATCCTCGATCTTTCGATTTCGCTAAGCTTCGACGTATCAATCGCTGCAGAACTGCGATACCAGTGTTATCGTATTGAGAGTATGTAGTTGCGTGGAACAAAGAATATTGACACCCGTACACCCCGCGAATGTCGCAGAAACGCTCGGAATCCTCGATCTTTCGATTACGCTAAGATGCGACGTATCAATCGATACAGAACTGCGATCCAGTTTTATCGTATTGAGAGTGTGCAGTTGCATAAAATGAAGAATTTTGACACCCGTACACCCAGCCAAACTCTTAGAAACGGCGGGAATCCGCGATCTCTCGATTTCGCTATGCTTCGACTTATCAATCGCTGCAGCACCACGATACCAGTTTTATCGTATTGAGAATGTGTAGTTGCATAAAGTAAAGGATTTTGACACCCGTACAACCCACGAATGTCGCAGAAACGCTCGGAATCCTCGATCTTTCGATTCCGCTAAACTTCGACGTATCAATCGCTGCAGTACCACGATACCAGTTGTAGCCTATTGAGACTGTGTAGTTGCATAATGTTAAGGCTTCTGACACCCGTACACCCAGCCAAACTCTCAGAAACGGCGGGAATCCGCGATCTCTCGATTTCGCTAAGCTTCGACGTATCAATCGCTGCAGCACCACGATACCAGTTTTATCGTATTGAGAATGTGTAGTTGCATAAAGTAAAGGATTATGACACACGTACACCCCGCGAATGTCGCAGAAACGCTCGGAATCCTCGATCTTTCGATTTCGCTAAGATGCGACGTATCAATCGATACAGAACTGCGATACCAGTTTTATCGTATTGAGAGTGTGTAGTTGCATGAAATGAAGAATTTTGACACCAGTACACCCAGCCAATCTCTCAGAAACGGGGGGAATCCTCGATCTTTCGATTTAGCTAAACTTCGAAGTCTCAATCGCTGCAGTACCACGATACCAGTTGTAGCCTATTGAGACTGTGTAGTTGCATAATTTTAAGTCTTCTGACACCCGTACACCCAGCCAAACTCTTAGAAACGGCGGGAATCCTCGATCTTTCGATTTCGCTAAGCTTCGACGTATGAATCGCTGCAGAACTGCAATACCAGTTTTATCGTATTGAGAGTATGTAATTGCATGAAACAAAGAATTTTAACACCCGTACACCCCGCGAATGTCGCAGAAACACTTGGAATCCTCGATCTTTCGATTTCGCTAAGATGCGACGTATCAATCGATACAGAACTGCGATACCAGTTTTATCGTATTGAGAGTGTGTAGTTGCATAAAATGAAGAATTTTGACACCCGTACACCCAGCCAAACTCTCAGAAACGGCGGGAATCCGCGATCTCTCGATTTCGCTAAGCTTCGACGTATCAATCGCTGCAGCACCACGATACCAGTTTTATCGTATTGAGAATGTGTAGTTGCATAAAGTATAGGATTATGACACCCGTACACCCCGCGAATGTCGCAGAAACGCTCGGAATCCTCGATCTTTCGATTTCGCTAAGATGCGACGTATCAATCGAAGCAGAACTGCGATACCAGTTTTATCGTATTAAGAGTGTGTAGTTGCGTAAAATGAAGAATTTCTACACCCGTACACCCAGACAAACTCCCAGAAACGACGGGAATCCTCGATCTTTCGATTTCGCTTAGCTTCGACGTATCAGTCGCCGCAGAACTGCGATACCAGTTTTATGGTATTGAGAGTGTGTAGTTGCATGAAACAAAGAATTTTGACATCCGTACACCCCGCGAATGTCGCAGAAACGCTCGGAATCCTCGATCTTTCGATTTCGCTAAGATGCGACGTATCAATCGAAACAGAACTGCGATACCAGTTTTATTGTATTGAGAGTGTGTAGTTACATGAAATGAAGAATTTTTACACACGTACACCCAGCCTAACTCTCAGAAACGGCGGGAATCCTCGTCCTTTCGATTTCGCTAAGCGTCGACGTATCAATCGCCGCAGAACTGCGACACCAGTTTTATCGTATTGAGAGTATGTAGTTGCATGAAACAAAGAATTTCGACACCCGTACACCCCGCGATTGTCGCAGAAACGCTCGGAATCCTCGATCTTTCGATTTCGATAAGATGCGACGTATCAATCGATACAGAACTGCGATACCAGTTTTGTCGTATTGAGAGTGTGTAGTTACATGAAATGAAGAATTTTTACACACGTACACCCAGCCAAACTCTCAGAAACGGCGGGAATCCTCGATCATTCGATTTCGCTAAGTCTCGACGTATCAATCGATGCAGTACCACGATACCAGTTTTAGCCTATTGAGAATGTGTACTTGCATAATGTAAAGGCATCTGACACCCGTACACCCAGCCAAACTCTTAGTAACGGCTGGAATCTGCGATCTCTCGATCTCGCTAAGCTTCGACGTATCAATCGCTGCAGTACCACGATACCAGTTGTAGCCTATTGAGAATGTGTAGTTGCATAATGTCGAGGCTTCTGACACTCGTACACCCAGCCAATCTCTTAGAAACGGCGGGAATCTGCGATCTCTCGATTTCGCTAAGCTTCGACGTTTCTATCGCTGCAGCACCACGATACCAGTTTTATCGTATTGAGAATGTGTAGTTGCATAATGTAAAGGATTTTGACACCCGTACAACCCGCGAATGTCGCAGAAACGCTCGGAATCCTCGATCTTACGATTACGCTCGAATTCGACGTATCAATCGATACAGAACCGCGATACCAGTTTTAGCCTATTGAGAATGTGTAGTTGCATAATGTTAAGGCTTCTGACGCCCGTACACCCAGCCAAACTCTTAGGAACGGCGGGAATCCTCGATCTTTCGATTTCGCTAAGCTTCGACGTATCAATCGCTGCAGAACTGCGATACCGATGTTATCGTATTGAGAGTATGCAGTTGCATGGAACAAAGAATTTTGACACCCGTACACCCCGCGAATGTCGCAGAAACGCTCGGAATCCTCGATCTTTCGATTACGCTAAGATTTGACGTATCAATCGATACAGAACTGCGATACCAGTTTTATGGTATTGAGAGTGTGTAGTTGCATGAAACAAAGAATTTTGACATCCGTACACCCCGCGAATGTCGCAGAAACGCTTGGAATCCTCGATCTTTCGATTTCGCTAAGATGCGACGTATCAATCGAAACAGAACTGCGATACCAGTTTTATTGTATTGAGAGTGTGTAGTTACATGAAATGAAGAATTTTTACACACGTACACCCAGCCTAACTCTCAGAAACGGCGGGAATCCTCGTTCTTTCGATTTCGCTAAGCGTCGACGTATCAATCGCCGCAGAACTGCGACACCAGTTTTATCGTATTGAGAATATGTAGTTGCATGAAACGAAGAATTTCGACACCCGTACACCCCGCGATTGTCGCAGAAACGCTCGGAATCCTCGATCTTTCGATTTCGCTAAGATGCGACGTATCAATCGATACAGAACTGCGATACCAGTTTTGTCGTATTGAGAGTATGTAGTTACATGAAATGAAGAATTTTTACACACGTACACCCAGCCAAACTCTCAGAAACGGCGGGAATCCTCGATCATTCGATTTCGCTAAGTCTCGACGTATCAATCGATGCAGTACCACGATACCAGTTTTAGCCTATTGAGAATGTGTAGTTGCATAATGTAAAGGCATCTGACACCCGTACACCCAGCCAAACTCTTAGTAACGGCTGGAATCTGCGATCTCTCGATCTCGCTAAGCTTCGACGTATCAATCGCTGCAGTACCACGATACCAGTTGTAGCCTATTGAGAATGTGTAGTTGCATAATGTCGAGGCTTCTGACACTCGTACACCCAGCCAATCTCTTAGAAACGGCGGGAATCTGCGATCTCTCGATTTCGCTAAGCTTCGACGTTTCTATCGCTGCAGCACCACGATACCAGTTTTATCGTATTGAGAATGTGTAGTTGCATAATGTAAAGGATTTTGACACCCGTACAACCCGCGAATGTCGCAGAAACGCTCGGAATCCTCGATCTTACGATTACGCTCGAATTCGACGTATCAATCGATACAGTACCGCGATACCAGTTTTAGCCTATTGAGAATGTGTAGTTGCATAATGTTAAGGCTTCTGACGCCCGTACACCCAGCCAAACTCTTAGGAACGGCGGGAATCCTCGATCTTTCGATTTCGCTAAGCTTCGACGTATCAATCGCTGCAGAACTGCGATACCGATGTTATCGTATTGAGAGTATGCAGTTGCATGGAACAAAGAATTTTGACACCCGTACACCCCGCGAATGTCGCAGAAACGCTCGGAATCCTCGATCTTTCGATTTCGCTAAGATGCGACGTATCAATCGATACAGAACTGCGATACCAGTTTTATCGTATTGAGAGTGTGTAGTTGCATGAAATGAAGAATTTTGACACCAGTACACGCAGCCAATCTCTCAGAAACGGTAGGAATCCTCGATATTTCGATTACGCTAAACTTCGACGTATCAGACGCTGCAGTACCACGATACCAGTTGTAGCCTATTGAGACTGTGTAGTTGCTTAATATTAAGTCTTCTGACACCCGTACACCCAGCCAAACTCTTAGAAACGGCGGGAATCCTCGATCTTTCGATTTCGCTAAGCTTTGACGTATCAATCGCTGCAGAACTGCGATACCAGTTTTATCGTATTGAGAGTATGTAGTTGCATGAAACAAAGAATTTTCGAACCCGTACACCCCGCGAATGTCGCAGAAACACGTGGAATCCTCGATCTTTCGATTTCGCTAAGATGCGACGTATCAATCGATACAGAACTGCGATACCAGTTTTATCGTATTGAGAGTGTGTAGTTGCATAAAATGAAGAATTTCGACACCTGTACACCCAGCCAAACTCTCAGAAACGGCGGGAATCCGCGATCTCTCGATTTCGCTAAGCTTCGACGTATCAATCGCTGCAGCACCACGATACCAGTTTTATCGTATTGAGAATGTGTAGTTGCATAAAGTAAAGGATTATGACACCCGTACACCCCGCGAATGTCGCAGAAACGCTCGCAATCCTCGATCTTTCGATTTCGCTAAGATGCGACGTATCAATCGAAGCAGAACTGCGATACCAGTTTTATCGTATTGAGAGTGTGTAGTTGCATAAAATGAAGAATTTTCACACCCGTACACCCAGCTAAACTCCCAGAAACGACGGGTATCCCCGATCTTTCGATTTCGCTAAGCTACGACGTATCAATCGCCGCAGAACTGCGATACCAGTTTTATCGTATTGAGATTGTGTAGTTGCATGAAACAAAGAATTTCGACACCCGTACACCCCGCGAATGTCGCAGAATCGCTCGGAATCCTCGATCTTTCGATTTCGCTGAGATGCGACGTATCAATCGATACAGAACTGCGATACCAGTTTTATCGTATTGAGAGTGTGTAGTTGCATAAAATGAAGAATTTTGCCACCCGTACACCCAGCCAAACTCTCAGAAACGGCGGGAATCCGCGATCTCTCGATTTCGCTAAGCTTCGACGTATCGATCGCTGCAGTACCACGATACCAGTTTTAGCCTATTGAGAATGTGTAGTTGCAGAAAGTAAAGGATTTTGACACCCGTACACCCCGCGAATGTCGCAGAAACGCAAGGAATCCTCGATCTTTCGATTTCGCTAAGATGCGACGTATCAATCGATACAGAACTGCGATACCAGTTTTATCGTATTGAGAGTGTGTAGTTACATGAAATGAAGAATTTTTACACACGTACACCCAGCCAAACTCTCAGAAACGGCGGGAATCCGCGATCTCTCGATTTCGCTAAGCTTCGACGTATCAATCGCCGCAGAACTGCGATACCAGTTTTATCGTATTGAGAGTATGTAGTTGCATGAAACAAAGAATTTCGACACCCGTACACCCCGCGAATGTCGCAGAAACGCTCGGGATCCTCGATCTTTCGATTTCGCTAAGATGCGACGTATCAATCGATACAGAACTGCGATACCAGTTTTATCGTATTGAGAGTGTGTAGTTACATGAAATGAAGAATTTTTACACACGTACACCCAGCCAAACTCTCAGAAACGGCGGGAATCCTCGATCTTTCGATTTCGCTAAGCTTCGACGTATCAATCGCCGCAGAACTGCGATACTAGTTTTATCGTATTGAGAGTATGAAGTTGCATGAAACAAAGAATTTCGACACACGTACACCCCGCGAATGTCGCAGAAACGCTCGGAATCCTCGATCTTTCGATTTCGCTAAGATGCGACGTATCAATCGATACAGAACTGCGATACCAGTTTTATCGTATTGAGAGTGTGTAGTTACATGAAATGAAGAATTTTTACACACGTACACCCAGCCAAACTCTCAGAAAGGGCGGGAATCCTCGATCTTTCGATTTCGCTAACCTTCGGCGTATCAATCGCTGCAGTACCACGATACCAGTTTTAGCCTATTGAGAATGTGTAGTTGCATAATGTAAAGGCATCTGACACCCGTACACCCAGCCAAACTCTTAGAAACGGCTGGAATCTGCGATCTCTCGATTTCGCTAAGCTTCGACGTTTCAATCGCTGCAGCACCACGATACCAGTTTTATCGTATTGAGAATGTGTAGATGCATAAAGTGAATGATTCCCCGCAGGGACCCCCGATGGGGGACGGGCGTGACGAACCCGCGGACCCGAGTCAACCCTAGGCTAAGCTGTATCTACGTGGCGATAGACGCTGGCAGAGAGGGTAAGTACTCTGTTTCTAACGTGACCTCTGTGGCGGCTGGCGCCCTCACAGTTGTAATTAATTGCCCGGGTCTGGTATGGCGGCTCTACAGGACCCTGTGTTTTCTTTAGTTCCGACCATTCTCGTGGGACAAATATGGATTTTCAAACAAACAAAAACAAAAACAAAAACAAAAATAATTAAAAAACTGTCGATTCTCCTAAGGATAACAGCAAGCCTTCTACGTCTGCAGGAGCTCGTTTTGACTTTGGCTTCGTTGACAGTGAATCGGACATGGATCTTGACGTACTACTCAAAGCGTCATCGTGTGCGTCTAGCTCTGATCTTGGAGATCACGAAGAGCTCAATGAGGCACACTTCCGACAGAAGCGCAAACGAAAAGCCGTAGACACGATCGGACCACCAGCGCTCGGGATTACAGACAATCTAACTAGAGAAGCGGTTGAAATTAAAGCAGCACTCACAGTTTTTTGCTTTGATTCCGCATCGGGTATCTCAAACAAACAAGCAGGCGTTATTGTAAAACATATTAGTAGTCTGACTGCGATCATTAACAAACTTACAAATGAAAATAACCGCCTGATCGGACGTCTGGAAGAACGTTCAAGCTTACGGGTAAGCACTTCTATGCCTTCGTACGCTGACAAAACGAAGACGCCGATGCAGAAAGTACCGGCACTTAGTAAAGTCAACAAACCAATCAAATCTGCGCAGCAAATCGTCATTATTCGACCAAGTGGAGCCATGAAGTGCAACTCTAGCGAGGATACCAAGAAAGAATTGATGAAGTCTTTTAATCCTAAGAACGAAAAGGTGCATGTCAAAAACCTTCGAAAGCTACGAGACAACGGCATCTTAGTCGAAACAGAATCGAAGCAAGATCTTGCTAAAATTACCGATAATGACGAACTTAAAGAACGTGGTTTCAAGTTCGAAACTCCTGGCATGAAGGAGCCGCGGATCCTGATTTATGACGTACAAAGCTCACTTTCTGAGCAAGAAATTAAGGACGCCATCTTCGAACAAAACCCTGATCTTGCACATGGAATGGAAAAGACGAATTTTCATGCCGAACTAAAGCTGAGGTTTCGTGTCGGAAAAAGGCGAGAGGACCTTACCAACTGGGTTGCAGAGGTAACTCCCACTCTTCGAAACAAGATTCGAAAACTGAACCGAATTTACATAGGATGGCAATCTTGTCGAATCCAGGACTTTATTGGTCTGAGTCGCTGCTACCAATGCCAAGGCTACGGCCATGTTGCAAAATACTGCCGACAGGAAACGGCAACTTGTGGGCACTGCGCCGATGACGGCCACAAAACGTCTGAGTGCCAGAAAAAATCAGATGCACCCAAATGCGCTTCGTGTCACCGCTTTAAAAAACCCATGAATCACTCGGTCTTTGATAAGTCATGCCCAACGTACAAGTTTGCTCTCGAGAAGTTAGTAAACAGAATCGACTATGGAGTCTAACGCTCTACGAGTTTTACAGCTAAACTCAAATGGTTCAAGCCTGGTTCTGTCTGAACTACGATCAAAAATACGCGAGAATGGTATCGATTTGTTGCTGTTGCAGGAACCCTACTCATATAAAGCCAAAGTAACAGGGTTAGGGAATGGAACTCGCATTCTTACTGGGAATAAAAATAACGAAAAACCATGGTCCGCTATTGCTGTCACATCCAGAAACTTGACAGTTCTAAATTTGAGACATCTAAGTAACCCTTACTGTGTAACCATGGAAGTCAGCCTTGGAACACAATCAGCATATTTTGTAAGCGCGTATTTCCGTTTCTCCGAGAGCATTGACGAACACCTTTTATTCCTCGACGATGTCCTCAGACAATTGCGCGGGAAAAAGATAGTTCTTGGAATAGATGCAAATGCGAAATCATACCAATGGCACAGCGGCAAACTAGATCAACGAGGTAGAAAACTAGAAACCTTTTTAGCCGAACATAACCTAACCGTCATAAATAAGCCAAATGAACTGAAAACCTACTCTTCATTGAATGGCGAATCAAATATTGATGTTACCTTGGAGACAATAAACTATTCAACTTTCACAACAAATTGGTCAGTTAAAAATGGATGGACCTCCAGTGATCATCGAGTTATAGTAATGGATTGTGTTTTTGCGGTGGTTCCACGGAACTTATGTACCCGAGAACGCGTGGAGAGATACGCTATAAAGCTCGCAAACTGGGAGTTGTTCGACAAGGCACTGTCGGAACTCTGGAACGATGAATGGAACCGCGTAACTTCAACAAAAGAAGATATTTCACGAGTAATTACTTATATAGAAGAAACAATACGTAAAGCATGCGACCGATCGACCCCCAGAAAACAATATCACCGTACCAAATCCGTACCATGGTGGAATCCGGAACTTACGCGACTCAAAAAGTCTTTCTACAAAAGCCGAAGACGGTTTCAGCGGTACAAGGATCAGAGTGAAACGGCTCGGCTTAGAGCAGAATTCCAAGAACGGAGGAGGATCTACAAAAATGCTGTACGCGAAGCTAAGAAAGCTAGCTGGAAAGAGTTCGTAGGACGTGAAAAAAATCTGAATCCATGGGGAGTAGTCTACAGACTACAGAGGAATCAGTTAAATACTCATGAAGCATTATGTTCAATACGAAATCAGAACCAATACGCTATAAACTGGAGAGCCGCTGCTTACACTGTTCTAAGATCACTATACCCTGATGACAATCCAACTTTTGATATAGCACGACATTCAGAAATAAGAATGATAACAGCTGAACCACCACCTACAGAAAATAGCCAACAGTTTTCGATGGATGAGGTACGATTAGCCGTTTCACAAATGAAGCCTCACAAAGCCCCGGGCCCCGACAACATAGAAACTGCTGCAATTATGAGAGCATGGCCAATAATAGGTGAGGCACTTTCAAATGTCTTCAATAACTGTTTAAAATTAGGTATTTTTCCGGACCAGTGGAAGGTAGCTAAGACAATTTTGATACCTAAAGGAAGAGAAAAGGATCCTACAGATCCAAAGTCATATCGACCAATATGTCTCTTGCCGATACATGGAAAAATCTTTGAAAGACTAATTCTCACAAGATTAAAGCTCCTTTGTGAGAAATTCTCAAGCGAACAACAGTTTGGTTTCAAATCGGGTAAGAGCACAACAGACGCCATTTATTGTCTTAGATCAACCGTTGAAAGGTGCAACGAAAAATACGTACTCGGAATATTTCTGGACGTCGCTGGAGCCTTTGATAATGTTTGGTGGCCAAGTGTCTTGCAAGAACTAAAAGATAGAAATTGCCCTAGAAACGTATATAAAGTGATACAGGATTACTTTGCCTCCAGATTTGCCATAATTGAAGAAAATGATCAAAGATCAAAGAAACTTATTACCAAGGGATGTCCACAAGGATCCATACTTGGCCCATTTATGTGGAATCTCATCTTCGACAAAAATCTGAATGCCCTAGCAAATGTACCAGGTATCAAGACAATCGCATATGCTGACGATCAGGTATTAATTATATCAGGAAACAGTAAGAGACAAGTGGAACAACGGGCAAAAATTGCCATGACAAAAATAATGGCGTGGTGCGATGAAAATAAGATGACACTCTCAGCACCAAAAACCCTTATGATGATGCTGAAAGGGAAACCCAATTATCTTGAGCGTAATCTAGAAGTAACGGTAAATGGAAAAAATATAAAACTAGTGAAAAACATCAAGTATCTGGGTGTCAGCCTTGATGAAGGACTGAAAATCAATACCCACATAAAGGATCTATGTGAAAAGACAAAAAAAGTATTTCACAGTCTAGGGAGCATAGCGAAAAATCGATGGGGTCTCGGGCACCACGCCATGAAAACAATATATAAGGGAGTCTATGTCCCGATCGTCACGTACGCCGCAGGCGCCTGGGCCGATAAAATGACACAGAGGATGCGTAAGTCGATAGCGAGCTCACAACGCCTGGCTCTCATAAGAGTGACCAAAGCTTATCGAACCGTGTCGACAGAAAGTATGCCAATTGTAGCAGGAGTTCTCCCAATTGACCTCGAAATAGAAAGAAAATCGGCTAGCTATAAAGTTCGCAGAAAAATAAACTTCGAAATCGAAGGATTTTCAGTAGCGTGGACAAATGAGAGCGAAAAAACGATAGATGGATTGGATAGCAATGCAGTATGGAAAATTGTTCAACAAAAGATACAAAATAAATGGGAAGATAGATGGTCGATTAGTACGAAAGGCCGAACCACATATAAATATTTCGAAACTGTAAAGAGTAGAATGAAATCGAAGTGGGTAGAACCAAACTTTTTTGTAACGAAATTCTTAACAGGCCACGGATGCTTTAATGCTAAACTCAACGAACTAGGAATAAAAGAAAACGGAAATTGCTTATGTCGAACTAGAGAAACACCTGAACACATGCTATTCGAATGTAGGAAATACGACGTAGAGAGACTAGCTGCAGTGGCAAAGCTTAGAAAACTGAACATCCGAGAACTATCCACGCAAAATCTGATAAAAAACAAGGAAACATTTAAGATATTCACAGAGTTCACAAAATATATTATGCAGAAAAAAAATCAAAATAGAGGAAATCTAGCCTAGGGAACGGATCAATAAGATAATCAGAAAATAAACCTTAAAAGAAAAGCAATGCAAACAGAGAACCAAAGAAACATAAATAACGTAACCCGGAATTGTTATAAAGAGCGAAAAAGAAAATATATATGTTAAGATCGCAATAGCGATATCAAACAAGTAAGTAAACGAGAACAGACATGAGAAAATCGACCGCCGGTATAATATAATCAGGTACGGCGGGGGTGGAGGTGGGGAAAAAAAAAAAAAAAAAAAAAAAAAAATGATTTTGACACCCGTACAACCCGCGAATGTCGCAGAAACGCTCGGAATCCTCGATCTTTCGATTTCGCTAAGATTCGACGTATCAATCGATACAGAACCGCGATACCAGTTTTATCGTATTGAGAGACTGTAGTTGCATAAAATGACGAATTCTGACACCCGTACACCCAGCCAAACTCTCAGAAACGGCGGGAATCCTCGATCTTTCGATTTCGCTAAGCTTCGACGTATCAATCGCCGCAGAACTGCGATACCAGTTTTATCGTATTGAGAGTATGTAGTTGCATGAAACAAAGAATTTCGACACCCGTACACCCCGCGAATGTCGCAGAAACGCTCGGAATCCTCGATCTTTCGATTTCGCTAAGATGCGACGTATCAATCGATACAGAACTGCGATACCAGTTTTATCGTATTGAGAGTGTGTAGTTGCATGAAATGAAGAATTTTGACACCAGTACACCCAGCCAATCTCTCAGAAATGGTGGGAATCCTCGATCTTTCGATTTCGCAAAACTTCGACGTATCAATCGCTGCAGTACCACGATACCAGTTGTAGTCTATTGAGACTGTGTAGTTGCATAATGTTAAGGCTTCTGACACCCGTACACGCAGCCAAACTCTTAGAAACGGCGGGAATCCTCGATCTTTCGATTTCGCTAAGCTTCGACGTATCAATCGATACAGAACTGCGATACCAGTTTTATCGTATTGAGAGTGTGTAGTTGCATAAAATGAAGAATTTTGACACCCGTACACCCAGCCAAACTCTCAGAGACGGCGGGAATCCGCGATCTGTCGATTTCGCTAAGCTTCGAGGTATCAATCGATACAGAACCGCGATACCAGTTTTAGCCTATTGAGAATGTGTAGTTGCAGAAAGTAAAGGATTTTGACACCCGTACACCTCGCGAATGTCGCAGAAACGCAAGGAATCCTCGATCTTTCGATTTCGCTAAGATGCGACGTATCAATCGATACAGAACTGCGATACCAGTTTTATCGTATTGAGAGTGTGTAGTTACATGAAATGAAGAATTTTTACACGGAACACCCAGCCAAACTCTCAGAAACGGCGGGAATCCGCGATCTCTCGATTTCGCTAAGCTTCGACGTATCAATCGCTGCAGCACCACGATACCAGTTTTATCGTATTGAGAATGTGTAGTTGCATAAAGTAAAGGATTATGAAACCCGTACACCCCGCGAATGTCGCAGAAACGCTCGGAATCCTCGATCTTTCGATTACGCTAAGATGCGACGTATCAATCGAAGCAGAACTGCGATACCAGTTTTATCGTATTGAGAGTGTGTAGTTGCATAAAATGAAGAATTTTGACAACCGTACACCTAGACAAACTCCCAGTAACGACGGGAATCCTCGATCTTTCGATTTCGCTAAGCTTCGACGTATCAATCGCCGCAGAACTGCGATACCAGTTTTATGGTATTGAGAGTGTGTAGTTGCATGAAACAAAGAATTTTGACATCCGTACACCCCGCGAATGTCGCAGAAACACTCGGAATCCTCGATCTTTCGATTTCGCTAAGATGCGACGTATCAATCGATACAGAACTGCGATACCAGTTTTATCGTATTGAGAGTGTGTAGTTGCATAAAATGAAGAATTTTGACACCCGTACACCCAGCATAACTCTCAGCAACGGCGGGAATCCGCGATCTCTCGATTTCGCTAAGCTTCGACGTATCAATCGCTGCAGCACCATGATACCAGTTTTATCGTATTGAGAATGTGTAGTTGCATAAAGTAAGGGATTTTGACACCCGTACACCCCGCGAATGTCGCAGAAACGCTCGGAATCCTCGATTTTTCGATTTCGCTAAGATGCGACGTATCAATCGATACAGAACTGCGATACCAGTTTTACCGTATTGCGAGTTTGTAGTTGCATAAAATGAACAATTTTGACACCTGTACACCCAGCCAAACTCTCAGAAACGGCGGGAATCCGCGATCTCTCGATTTCGCTAAGATGCGACGTATCAATCGATACAGAACTGCGATACCAGTTTTATCGTATTAAGAGTGTGTAGTTGCATGAAATGAAGAATTTTGACACCAGTACACCCAGCCAATCTCTCAGAAACGGTGGGAATGTTCGATCTTTCGATTTCGCTAAACTTCGAAGTCTCAATCGCTGCAGAACTGCAATACCAGTTTTATCGTATTGAGAGTATGTAGTTGCATGAGACAAAGAATTTTGACACCCGTACACCCCGCGAATGTCGCAGAAACGCTCGGAATCCTCGATCTTTCGATTTCGCTAAGATGCGACGTATCAATCGATACAGAACTGCGATACCAGTTTTATCGTATTGAGAGTGTGTAGTTGCATGAAACAAAGAATTTTGACACCCGTACACCCCGCGAATGTCGCAGAAACGCTCGGAATCCTCGATCTTTCGATTTCGCTAAGATGCGACGTATCAATCGATACAGAACTGCGATACCAGTTTTATCGAATTGAGAGTGTGTAGTTGCATGAAATGAAGAATTTTGACAACCGTACACCCAGCAAAACTCTCAGAAACGGCGGAAATCCGCGATCTCTCGATTTCGCTAAGCTTCGACGTATCAATCGCTGCATCACCACGATACCAGTTTTATCGTATTGAGAATGTGTAGTTGCATAAAGTAAAGGATTTTGACACCCGTACACCCCGCGAATGTCGCAGAAACGCTCGGAATCCTCGATCTTTCGATTTCGCTAAGATGCGACGTATCAATCGATACAGAACTGCGATACCAGTTTTATCGTAATGAGACTTTGTAGTTACATGAAATGAAGAATTTTTACACACGTACACCCAGCCTAACTCTCAGAATCGACGG
The DNA here is from genome assembly GCA_947507545.1 of Clistopyga incitator. Classification (NCBI taxonomy): domain Eukaryota; kingdom Metazoa; phylum Arthropoda; class Insecta; order Hymenoptera; family Ichneumonidae; genus Clistopyga; species Clistopyga incitator. Next base: position 7,133,830 of record OX382187.1, on the reverse strand, counting down.
GAATCCTCGATCTTTCGATTTCGCTAAGCTTCGACGTATCAATCGCCGCAGAACTGCGATACCAGTTTTATCGTATTGAGAGTATGTAGTTGCATGAAACAAAGAATTTCGACACCCGTACACCCCGCGAATGTCGCAGAAACGCTCGGGATCCTCGATCTTTCGATTTCGCTAAGATGCGACGTATCAATCGATACAGAACTGCGATACCAGTTTTATCGTATTGAGAGTGTGTAGTTGCATGAAATGAAGAATTTTGACACCAGTACACCCAGCCAATCTCTCAGAAACGGTGGGAATCCTCGATCTTTCGATTTAGCTAAACTTCGAAGTCTCAATCGCTGCAGTACCACGATACCAGTTGTAGCCTATTGAGAATGTGTAGTTGCATAATGTAAAGGCATCTGACACCCGTACACCCAGCCAAACTCTTAGAAACGGCTGGAATCTGCGATCTCTCGATTTCGGTAAGCTTCGACGTTTCAATCGCTGCAGCACCACGATACCAGTTTTATCGTATTGAGAATGTGTAGTTGCATAAATTAAATGATTTTGACACCCGTACACCCCGCGAATGTCGCAGAATCGCTCGGAATCCTCGATCTTTCGATTTCGCTAAGATGCGACGTATCAATCGATACAGAACTGCGATACCAGTTTTATCGTATTGAGAGTGTGTAGTTGCATAAAATGAAGAATTTTGACACCCGTACACCCAGCCAAACTCTCAGAAACGGCGGGAATCCGCGATCTCTCGATTTCGCTAAGCTTCGACGTATCAATCGCTGCAGCACCACGATACCAGTTTTATCGTATTGAGAATGTGTAGTTGCAGAAAGTAAAGGATTTTGACACCCGTACACCCCGCGAATGTCGCAGAAACGCAAGGAATTTTCGATCTTTCGATTTCGCTAAGATGCGACGTATCAATCGATACAGAACTGCGATACCAGTTTTATCGTATTGAGAGACTGTAGTTGCATAAAATGACGAATTCTGACTCCCGTACACCCAGCCAAACTCTTAGAAACGGCGGGAATCCTCGATCTTTCGATTTCGCTAAGCTTCGACATATCAATCGCCGCAGAACTGCGATACCAGTTTTATCGTATTGAGAGTATGTAGTTGCATGAAACAAAGAATTTCGACACCCGTACACCTCGCGAATGTCGCAGAAACGCTCGGAATCCTCGATCTTTCGATTTCGCTAAGATGCGACGTATCAATCGATACAGAACTGCGATACCAGTTTTATCGTTTTGAGAGTGTGTAGTTGCATGAAATGAAGAATTTTGACACCAGTACACCCAGCCAATCCCTCAGAAACGCTGGGAATCCTCGATCTTTCGATTTCGCTAAACTTCGACGTCTCAATCGCTGCAGTACCACGATACCAGTTGTAGCCTATTGAGACTGTGTAGTTGCATAATGTTAAGGCTTCTGACACCCGTACACCCAGCCAAACTCTTAGAAACGGCGGGAATCCTCGATCTTTCGATTTCGCTAAGCTTCGACGTATCAAACGCTGCAGAACTGCGATACCAGTTTTATCGTGTTGAGATTATGTAGTTGCATGAAACAAAGAATTTTGACACCCGTACACCCCGCGAATGTCGCAGAAACACTTGGAATCCTCAATCTTACGATTTCGCTAAGATGCGACGTATCAATCGATACAGAATCGCGATACCAGTTTTATCGTATTGAGAGACTGTAGTTGCATAAAATGACGAATTCTGACTCCCGTACACCCAGCCAAACTCTCGGAAACGGCGGGAATCCTCGATCTTTCGATTTCGCTAAGCTTCGACGTATCAATCGCCGCAGGACTGCGATACCAGTTTCATCGTATTGAAAGTATGTAGTTGCATGAAACAAAGAATTTCGTCACCCGTACACCCCGCGAATGTCGCAGAATCGCTCGGAATCCTCGATTCTTCGATTTCGCTAAGATGCGACGTATCAAACGATACAGAACTGCGATACCAGTTTTATTGTATTGAGAGTGTGTAGTTGCATAAAATGAAGAATTTTGACACCCGTACACCCAGCCAAACTCTCAGAAACGGCGGGAATCCGCGATCTCTCGATTTCGCTAAGCTTCGACGTATCAATCGCTGGAGCACCACGATACCAGTTGTAGCCTATTGAGAATGTGTAGTTGCATAATGTCGAGGTTTCTGACACTCGTACACCCAGCCAATCTCTTAGAAACGGCGGGAATCTGCGATCTCTCGATTTCGCTAAGCTTCGACGTTTCAATCGCTGCAGCACCACGATACCAGTTTTATCGTATTGAGAATGTGTAGTTGCATAAAGTAAAGGATTTTGACACCCGTACATCCCGCGAATGTCGCAGAAACGCTCGGAATCCTCGATCTTACGATTACGCTCGAATTCGACGTATTAATCGATACAGAACCGCGATACCAGTTTTAGCCTATTGAGAATGTGTAGTTGCATGAAATGAAGAATTTTTACACACGTACACCCAGCCAAACTGTCAGAAACGGCGGGAATCCTCGATCTTCCGGTTTCTCTAAGCTTCGACGTATCAATCGCTGCGGTACCACGATACCAGTTGTAGCCTATTGAGAATGTGTAGTTGCATAATGTCGAGGTTTCTGACACTCGTACACCCAGCCAATCTCTTAGAAACGGCGGGAATCTGCGATCTCTCGATTTCGCTAAGCTTCGACGTTTCAATCGCTGCAGCACGACGATACCAGTTTTCTCGTATTGAGAATGTGTAGTTGCATAAAGTAAAGGATTTTGACACCCGTACAACCCGCGAATGTCGCAGAAACGCTCGGAATCCTCGATCTTACGATTACGCTCGAATTCGACGTATCAATCGATATAGAACCGCGATACCAGTTTTAACCTATTGAGAATGTGTAGTTGCATAATGTTAAGGCTTCTGACGCCCGTACACCCAGCCAAACTCTCAGAAACGGCGGGAATCCTCGATCTTTCGATTTCGCTAAGCTTCGACGTATCAATCGCCGCAGAACTGCGCTACCAGTTTTATCGTATTGAGAGTATGTAGTTGCATGAAACAACGAATTTCGTCACCCGTACACCCCACGAATGTCGCAGAAACGCTCGGAATCCTCGATCTTTCGATTTCGCTAAGATGCGACGTATCAATCGATACAGAACTGCGATACCAGTTTTATCGTATTGAGAGTGTGTAGTTGCATGAAATGAAGAATTTTGACACCAGTACACCCAGCCAATCTCTCAGAAACGGTGGGAATCCTCGATCTTTCGATTTCGCTAAACTTCGACGTATCAATCGCTGCAGTACCACGATACCAGTTGTAGTCTATTGAGACTGTGTAGTTGCATAATGTTAAGGCTTCTGACACCCGTACACCCAGCCAAACTCTTAGAAACGGCGGGAATCCTCGATCTTTCGATTTCGCTAAGCTTCGACGTATCAATCGCTGCAGAACTGCGATACCAGTTTTATCGTGTTGAGATTATGTACTTGCATGAAACAAAGAATTTTGACACCCGTACACCCCGCGAATGTCGCAGAAACACTTGGAATCCTCAATCTTTCGATTTCGCTAAGATGCGACGTATCAATCGATACAGAATCGCGATACCAGTTTTATCGTATTGAGAGACTGTAGTTGCCTAAAATGACGAATTCTGACTCCCGTACACCCAGCCAAACTCTCGGAAACGGCGGGAATCCTCGATCTTTCGATTTCGCTAAGCTTCGACGTATCAATCGCCGCAGGACTGCGATACCAGTTTTATCGTATTGAAAGTATGTAGTTGCATGAAACAAAGAATTTCGTCACCCGTACACCCCGCGAATGTCGCAGAATCGCTCGGAATCCTCGATCTTTCGATTTCGCTAAGATGCGACGTATCAATCGATACAGAACTGCGATACCAGTTTTATTGTATTAAGAGTGTGTGGTTGCATAAAATGAAGAATTTTGACACCCGTACACCCAGCCAAACTCTCAGAAACAGCGGGAATCCGCGATCTCTCGATTTCGCTAAGCTTCGACGTATCAATCGCTGGAGCACCACGATACCAGTTTTATCGTATTGAGAATGTGTAGTTGCAGAAAGTAAAGGATTTTGACACCCGTACACCCCGCGAATGTCGCAGAAACGCAAGGAATCCTCGATCTTTCGATTTCGCTAAGATGCAACTTATCAATCGATACAGAACTGCGATACCAGTTTTATCGTATTGAGAGTGTGTAGTTGCATAAAATGAAGAATTTGGACACCCGTACACCCAGCCAAACTCTCAGAAACGGCGGGAATCCGCGATCTCTCGATTTCGCTAAGCTTCGACGTATCAATCGCTGCAGTACCATGATACCAGTTTTAGCCTATTGAGAATGTGTAGTTGCAGAAAGTAAAGGATTTTGACACCCGTACACCCCGCGAATGTCGCAGAAACGCAAGGAATCCTCGATCTTTCGATTTCGCTAAGATGCGACGTATCAATCGATACAGAACTGCGACACCAGTTTCATCGTATTGAGAGTGTGTAGTTACATGAAACCAAGAATTTTTACACAAGTACACCCAGCCAAACTCTCAGAAACGGTGGGAATCCTCGATCTTTCGATTTCGCTAAGCTTCGACGTATCAATCGCTGCAGTACCACGATACAAGTTTTCGAATATTGAGAATGTGTAGTTGCATAATGTAGAGGCTTCTGACACTCGTACACCCAGCCAATCTCTTAGAAACGGCGGGAATCTGCGATCTCTCGATTTCGCTAAGCTTCGACCTTTCAATCGCTGCAGCTCCACGATACCAGTTTTATCGTATTGAGAATGTGTAGTTGCATAAAGTAAAGGATTTTGACACCCGTACAACCCGCGAATGTCGCAGAAACGCTCGGAATCCTCGATCTTACGATTACGCTCGATTTCGACGTATCAATCGATACAGAACCGCGATACCAGTTTTAGCCTATTGAGAATGTGTAGTTGCATAATGTTAAGGCTTCTGACACCCGTACACCCAGCCAAACTCTTAGAAACGGCGGGAATCCTCGATCTTTCGATTTCGCTAAGATGCGACGTATCAATCGATACAGAACTGCGATACCAGTTTTATCGTATTGAGAGTGTGTAGTTGCATAAAATGAAGAATTTTGACACCCGTACACCCAACTAAACTCCCAGAAACGACGGGTATCCCCGATCTTTCGATTTCGCTAAGCTACGACGTATCAATCGCCGCAGAACTGCGATACCAGTTTTATCGTATTGAGATTGTGTAGTTGCATGAAACAAAGAATTTCGACACCCGTACACCCCGCGAATGTCGCAGAATCGCTCGGAATCCTCGATCTTTCGATTTCGCTAAGATGCGACGTATCAATCGATACAGAACTGCGATACCAGTTTTATCGTGTTGAGAGTGTGTAGTTGCATAAAATGAAGAATTTTGACACCCGTACACCCAGCCAAACTCTCAGAAACGGCGGGAATCCGCGATCTCTCGATTTCGCTAAGCTTCGACGTATCAATCGCTGCAGTACCATGATACCAGTTTTAGCCTATTGAGAATGTGTAGTTGCAGAAAGTAAAGGATTTTGACACCCGTACACCCCGCGAATGTCGCAGAATCGCTCGGAATCCTCGATCTTTCGATTTCGCTAAGATGCGACGTATCAATCGATACAGAACTGCGATACCAGTTTTATCGTATTGAGAGTGTGTAGTTACATGAAATGAAGAATTTTTACACGGAACACCCAGCCAAACTCTCAGAAACGGCGGGAATCCGCGATCTCTCGATTTCGCTAAGCTTCGACGTATCAATCGCTGCAGCACCACGATACCAGTTTTATCGTATTGAGAATGTGTAGTTGCATAAAGTAAAGGATTATGACACCCGTACACCCCGCGAATGTCGCAGAAACGCTCGGAATCCTCGATCTTTCGATTTCGCTAAGATGCGACGTATCAATCGAAGCAGAACTGCGATACCAGTTTTATCGTATTGAGAGTGTGTAGTTGCATAAAATGAAGAATTTTGACAACCGTACACCTAGACAAACTCCCAGAAACGACGGGAATCCTCGATCTTTCGATTTCGCTAAGCTTCGACGTATCAATCGCCGCAGAACTGCGATACCAGTTTTATGGTATTGAGAGTGTGTAGTTGCATGAAACAAAGAATTTTGACATCCGTACACCCCGCGAATGTCGCAGAAACACTCGGAATCCTCGATCTTTCGATTTCGCTAAGATGCGACGTATCAATCGATACAGAACTGCGATACCAGTTTTATCGTATTGAGAGTGTGTAGTTGCATAAAATGAAGAATTTTGACACCCGTACACCCAGCATAACTCTCAGAAACGGCGGGAATCCGCGATCTCTCGCTTTCGCTAAGCTTCGACGTATCAATCGCTGCAGCACCATGATACCAGTTTTATCGTATTGAGAATGTGTAGTTGCATAAAGTAAGGGATTTTGACACCCGTACACCCCGCGAATGTCGCAGAAACGCTCGGAATACTCGATTTTTCGATTTCGCTAAGATGCGACGTATCAATCGATACAGAACTGCGATACCAGTTTTATCGTATTGCGAGTCTGTAGTTGCATAAAATGAACAATTTTGACACCTGTACACCCAGCCAAACTCTCAGAAACGGCGGGAATCCGCGATCTCTCGATTTCGCTAAGATGCGACGTATCAATCGATACAGAACTGCGATACCAGTTTTATCGTATTGAGAGTGTGTAGTTGCATGAAATGAAGAATTTTGACACCAGTACACCCAGCCAATCTCTCAGAAACGGTGGGAATGTTCGATCTTTCGATTTCGCTAAACTTCGAAGTCTCAATCGCTGCAGTACCACGATACCAGTTGTAGCCTATTGAGACTGTGTAGTTGCATAATATTAAGTCTTCTGACACCCGTACACCCAGCCAAACTCTTAGAAACGGCGGGAATCTGCGATCTCTCGATTTCGCTAAGCTTCGACGTTTCAATCGCTGCAGCACCACGATACCAGTTTTATCGTATTCAGAATGTGTAGTTGCAGAAAGTAAAGGATTTTGACACCCGTACACCCCGCGAATGTCGCAGAAACGCAAGGAATCCTCGATCTTTTGATTTCGCTAAGATGCGATGTATCAATCGATACAGAACTGCGATACCAGTTTTATCGTATTGAGAGACTGTAGTCTCATAAAATGACGAATTCTGACTCCCGTACACCCAGCCAAACTCTTAGAAACGGCGGGAATCCTCGATCTTTCGATTTCGCTAAGCTTCGACGTATCAATCGCTGCAGCACCACGATACCAGTTTTATCGTATTCAGAATGTGTAGTTGCAGAAAGTAAAGGATTTTGACACCCGTACACCTCGCGAATGTCGCAGAAACGCTCGGAATCCTCGATCTTTCGATTTCGCTAAGATGCGACGTATCAATCGATACAGAACTGCGATACCAGTTTTATCGTTTTGAGAGTGTGTAGTTGCATGAAATGAAGAATTTTGACACCAGTACACCCAGCCAATCCCTCAGAAACGCTGGGAATCCTCGATCTTTCGATTTCGCTAAACTTCGACGTCTCAATCGCTGCAGTACCACGATACCAGTTGTAGCCTATTGAGACTGTGTAGTTGCATAATATTAAGTCTTCTGACACCCGTACACCCAGCCAAACTCTTAGAAACGGCGGGAATCTGCGATCTCTCGATTTCGCTAAGCTTCGACGTTTCAATCGCTGCAGCACCACGATACCAGTTTTATCGTATTCAGAATGTGTAGTTGCAGAAAGTAAAGGATTTTGACACCCGTACACCCCGCGAATGTCGCAGAAACGCAAGGAATCCTCGATCTTTTGATTTCGCTAAGATGCGATGTATCAATCGATACAGAACTGCGATACCAGTTTTATCGTATTGAGAGACTGTAGTCTCATAAAATGACGAATTCTGACTCCCGTACACCCAGCCAAACTCTTAGAAACGGCGGGAATCCTCGATCTTTCGATTTCGCTAAGCTTCGACGTATCAATCGCTGCAGCACCACGATACCAGTTTTATCGTATTCAGAATGTGTAGTTGCAGAAAGTAAAGGATTTTGACACCCGTACACCTCGCGAATGTCGCAGAAACGCTCGGAATCCTCGATCTTTCGATTTCGCTAAGATGCGACGTATCAATCGATACAGAACTGCGATACCAGTTTTATCGTTTTGAGAGTGTGTAGTTGCATGAAATGAAGAATTTTGACACCAGTACACCCAGCCAATCCCTCAGAAACGCTGGGAATCCTCGATCTTTCGATTTCGCTAAACTTCGACGTCTCAATCGCTGCAGTACCACGATACCAGTTGTAGCCTATTGAGAATGTGTAGTTGCATAATGTTAAGGCTTCTGACGCCCGTACACCCAGCCAAACTCTCAGAAACGGCGGGAATCCTCGATCTTTCGATTTCGCTAAGTTTCGACGTATCAATCGCCGCAGAACTGCGCTACCAGTTTTATCGTATTGAGAGTATGTAGTTGCATGAAACAAAGAATTTCGTCACCCGTACACCCCGCGAATGTCGCAGAAACGCTCGGAATCCTCAATCTTTCGATTTCGCTAAGATGCGACGTATCAATCGATACAGAACTGCGATACCAGTTTTATCGTATTGAGAGTGTGTAGTCGCATGAAATGAAGAATTTTGACACCAGTACACCCAGCCAATCTCTCAGAAACGGTGGGAATCCTCGATCTTTCGATTTCGCTAAACTTCGACGTATCAATCGCTGCAGTACCACGATACCAGTTGTAGCCTATTGAGACTGTGAAGTTGCATAATGTTGAGGCTTCTGACACCCGTACACCCAGCCAAACTTTTAGAAACGGCGGGAATCCTCGATCTTTCGATTTCGCTAAGCTTCGACGTATCAATCGCTACAGAACTGCGATACCAGTTTTATCGTATTGAGAATGTGTAGTTGCATAAAGTAAAGGATTTTGACACCAGTTCACCCCGCGAATGTCGCAGAAACGCTCGGAATCCTCGATCTTTCGATTTCGCTAAGATGCGACGTATCAATCGAAACAGAACTGCGATACCAGTTTTATCGTATTGAGAGTGTGTAGTTACATGAAATGAAGAATTTTTACACACGTACACCCAGCCTAACTCTCAGAATCGACGGGAATCCTCGATCTTTCGATTTCGCTAAGCTTCGACGTATCAATCGCTGCATCACCACGATACCAGTTTTATCGTATTGAGAATGTGTAGTTGCATAAAGTAAAGGATTTTGACACCCGTACACCCAGCGAATGTCGCAGAAACGCTCGGAATCCTCGATCTTTCGATTTCGCTAAGATGCGACGTATCAATCGATACAGAACTGCGATACCAGTTTTGTCGTATTGAGAGTGTGTCGTTACATGAAATGAAGAATTTTTATACACGTACACCCAGCCAAACTCTCAGAAAGGGCGGGAATCCTCGATCTTTCGATTTCGCTAAGCTTCGGCGTATCAATGGCTGCAGTACCACGATACCAGTTTTAGCCTATTGAGAATGTGTAGTTGCATAATGTAAAGGCATCTGACACCCGTACACCCAGCCAAACTCTTAGAAACGGCTGGAATCTGCGATCTCTCGATTTCGCTAAGCTTCGACGTTTCAATCGCTGCAGCACCACGATACCAGTTTTATCGTATTGAGAATGTGTAGATGCATAAAGTAAATGATTTTGACACCCGTACAACCCGCGAATGTCGCAGAAACGCTCGGAATCCTCGATCTTACGATTTCGCTAAGATTCGACGTATCAATCGATACAGAACCGCGATACTAGTTTTATCGTATTGAGAGTGTGTAGTTGCATAAAATGATGAATTCTGACCCCCGTACACCCAGCCAAACGCTCAGAAACGGCGGGAATCCGCGATCTCTCGATTTCGCTAAGCTTCGACGTATCAATCGCTGCAGCACCACGATACCAGTTTTATCGTATTGAGAATGTGTAGTTGCATAAAGTAAAGGATTTTGACACCCGTACACCCCGGGAATGTCGCAGAAACGCTCGGAATCCTCGATCTTTCGATTTCGCTAAGATGCGACGTATCAATCGATACAGAACTGCGATACCAGTTTTATCGTATTGAGAGTGTGTTGTTGCATAAAATGAAGAATTGTGACACCCGTACACCCAGCCAAACTCTCAGAAACGGCGGGAATCCGCGATCTCTCGATTTCGCTAAGCTTCGACGTATCAATCGCTGCAGCACCACGATACCAGTTTTATCGTATTGAGAATGTGTAGTTGCAGAAAGTAAAAGATTTTGACACCCGTACACCCCGCGAATGTCGCAGAAACGCAAGGAATCCTCGATCTTTCGATTTCGCTAAGATGCGACGTATCAATCGATACAGAACTGCGATACCAGTTTTATCGTATTGAGAGTGTGTAGTTGCATAAAATGAAGAATTTTGACACCCGTACACCCAGCCAAACTCTCAGAAACGGCGGGAATCCGCGATCTCTCGATTTCGCTAAGCTTCGACGTATCAATCGCTGCAGCACCACGATACCAGTTTTATCGTATTGAGAATGTGTAGTTGCATAAAGTAAAGGATTTTGTCACCCGTACACCCCGCGAATGTCGCAGAAACGCTCGGAATCTTCGATTCTTCGATTTCGCTAAGATGCGACGTATCAATCGATACAGAACTGCGATACCAGTTTTATCGTATTGAGAGTGTGTAGTTGCATAAAATGAAGAATTTTGACACCTGTACACCCAGCCAAACTCTCAGAAACGGCGGGAATCCGCGATCTCTCGATTTCGCTAAGCTTCGACGTATCAATCACTGCAGCACCACGATACCAGTTTTATCGTATTGAGAATGTGTAGTTGCATAAAGTAAAGGATTATGACACCCGTACACCCCGCGAATGTCGCAGAAACGCTCGGAATCCTCGATCTTTCGATTTCGCTAAGATGCGACGTATCAATCGAAGCAGAACTGCGATACCAGTTTTATCGTATTGAGAGTGTGTAGTTGCATAAAATGAAGAATTTCTACACCCGTACACCCAGACAAACTCCCAGAAACGACGGGAATCCTCGATCTTTCGATTTCGCTAAGCTTCGACGTATCAATCGCCGCAGAACTGCGATACCAGTTTTATGGTATTGAGAGTGTGTAGTTGCATGAAACAAAGAATTTTGACATCCGTACACCCCGCGAATGTCGCAGAAACACTCGGAATCCTCGATCTTTCGATTTCGCTAAGATGCGACGTATCAATCGATACAGAACTGCGATACCAGTTTTATCGTATTGAGAGTGTGTAGTTGCATAAAATGAAGAATTTTGACACCCGTACACCCAGCCAAACTCTCAGAAACGGCGGGAATCCGCGATCTCTCGATTTCGCTAAGCTTGGACGTATCAATCGCTGCAGCACCACGATACCAGTTTTATCGTATTGAGAATGTGTAGTTGCAGAAAGTAAAAGATTTTGACACCCGTACACCCCGCGGATGTCGCAGAAACGCAAGGAATCCTCGATCGTTCGATTTCGCTAAGATGCGACGTATCAATCGATACAGAACTGCGACACCAGTTTCATCGTATTGACAGTGTGTAGTTACATGAAATGAAGAATTTTTACACAAGTACACCCAGCCAAACTCTCAGAAACGGCAGGAATCCTCGACCTTTCGATTTCGCTAAGCTTCGACGTATCAATCGCTGCAGTACCACGATACCAGTTATAGCCTATTGAGAATGTGTAGTTGCATAATGTAGAGGCTTCTGACACTCGTACACCCAGCCAAACTCTTAGAAACGGCGGGAATCTGCGCTCTCTCGATTTCGCTAAGCTTCGACGTTTCAATCGCTGCAGCACCACGATACCAGTTTCATCGTATTGAGAATGTGTAGTTGCATAAAGTAAAGGATTTTGACACCCGTACAATCCGCGAATGTCGCAGAAACGCTCGGAATCCTCGATCTTTCGATTTCGCTCGAATTCGACGTATCAATCGATACAGAACCGCGATACCAGTTTTAGCCTATTGAGAATGTGTAGTTGCATAATGTTAAGGCTTCTGACACCCGTACACCTAGCCAAACTCTTAGAAACGGCGGGAATCCTCGATCTTTCGATTTCGCTAAGCTTCGACGTATCAATCGCTGCAGAACTGCGATACCAGTGTTATCGTATTGAGAGTATGTAGTTGCGTGGAACAAAGAATATTGACACCAGTACACCCCGCGAATGTCGCAGAAACGCTCGGAATCCTCGATCTTTCGATTACGCTAAGATGCGACGTATCAATCGATACAGAACTGCGATCCAGTTTTATCGTATTGAGAGTGTGCAGTTGCATAAAATGAAGAATTTTGACACCCGTACACCCAGCCAAACTCTTAGAAACGGCGGGAATCCGCGATCTCTCGATTTCGCTATGCTTCGACTTATCAATCGCTGCAGCACCACGATACCAGTTTTATCGTATTGAGAATGTGTAGTTGCATAAAGTAAAGGATTTTGACACCCGTACAACCCACGAATGTCGCAGAAACGCTCGGAATCCTCGATCTTTCGATTCCGCTAAACTTCGACGTATCAATCGCTGCAGTACCACGATACCAGTTGTAGCCTATTGGGACTGTGTAGTTGCATAATGTTAAGGCTTCTGACACCCGTACACCCAGCCAAACTCTTAGAAACGGCGGGAATCCTCGATCTTTCGATTTCGCTAAGCTTCGACGTATCAATCGTTGCAGAACTGCGATACCAGTTTTATCGTATTGAGAGTATGTAGTTGCATGAAACACAGAATTTTGAAACCCGTACACCCCGCGAATGTCGCAGAAACACGTGGAATCCTCGATTCTTCGATTTCGCTAAGATGCGACGTATCAATCGATACAGAACTGCGATACCAGTTTTATCGTATTGAGAGTGTGTAGTTGCATAAAATGAAGAATTTTGACACCTGTACACCCAGCCAAACTCTCAGAAACGGCGGGAATCCGCGATCTCTCGATTTCGCTAAGCTTCGACGTATCAATCGCTGCAGCACCACGATACCAGTTTTATCGTATTGAGAATGTGTAGTTGCATAAAGTAAAGGATTATGACACACGTACACCCCGCGAATGTCGCAGAAACGCTCGGAATCCTCGATCTTTCGATTTCGCTAAGATGCGACGTATCAATCGATACAGAACTGCGATACCAGTTTTATCGTATTGAGAGTGTGTAGTTGCATGAAATGAAGAATTTTGACACCAGTACACCCAGCCAATCTCTCAGAAACGGGGGGAATCCTCGATCTTTCGATTTAGCTAAACTTCGAAGTCTCAATCGCTGCAGTACCACGATACCAGTTGTAGCCTATGGAGACTGTGTAGTTGCATAATTTTAAGTCTTCTGACACCCGTACACCCAGCCAAACTCTTAGAAACGGCGGGAATCCTCGATCTTTCGATTTCGCTAAGCTTCGACGTATGAATCGCTGCAGAACTGCAATACCAGTTTTATCGTATTGAGAGTATGTAATTGCATGAAACAAAGAATTTTAACACCCGTACACCCCGCGAATGTCGCAGAAACACTTGGAATCCTCGATCTTTCGATTTCGCTAAGATGCGACGTATCAATCGATACAGAACTGCGATACCAGTTTTATCGTATTGAGAGTGTGTAGTTGCATAAAATGAAGAATTTTGACACCCGTACACCCAGCCAAACTCTCAGAAACGGCGGGAATCCGCGATCTCTCGATTTCGCTAAGCTTCGACGTATCAATCGCTGCAGCACCACGATACCAGTTTTATCGTATTGAGAATATGTAGTTGCATAAAGTATAGGATTATGACACCCGTACACCCCGCGAATGTCGCAGAAACGCTCGGAATCCTCGATCTTTCGATTTCGCTAAGATGCGACGTATCAATCGAAGCAGAACTGCGATACCAGTTTTATCGTATTGAGAGTGTGTAGTTGCATAAAATGAAGAATTTCTACACCCGTACACCCAGACAAACTCCCAGAAACGACGGGAATCCTCGATCTTTCGATTTCGCTTAGCTTCGACGTATCAATCGCCGCAGAACTGCGATACCAGTTTTATGGTATTGAGAGTGTGTAGTTGCATGAAACAAAGAATTTTGACATCCGTACACCCCGCGAATGTCGCGGAAACGCTCGGAATCCTCGATCTTTCGATTTCGCTAAGATGCGACGTATCAATCGATACAGAACTGCGATACCAGTTTTGTCGTATTGAGAGTGTGTAGTTACATGAAATGAAGAATTTTTACACACGTACACCCAGCCAAACTCTCAGAAACGGCGGGAATCCTCGATCATTCGATTTCGCTAAGTCTCGACGTATCAATCGATGCAGTACCACGATACCAGTTTTAGCCTATTGAGAATGTGTAGTTGCATAATGTAAAGGCATCTGACACCCGTACACCCAGCCAAACTCTTAGTAACGGCTGGAATCTGCGATCTCTCGATCTCGCTAAGCTTCGACGTATCAATCGCTGCAGTACCACGATACCAGTTGTAGCCTATTGAGAATGTGTAGTTGCATAATGTCGAGGCTTCTGACACTCGTACACCCAGCCAATCTCTTAGAAACGGCGGGAATCTGCGATCTCTCGATTTCGCTAAGCTTCGACGTTTCTATCGCTGCAGCACCACGATACCAGTTTTATCGTATTGAGAATGTGTAGTTGCATAATGTAAAGGATTTTGACACCCGTACAACCCGCGAATGTCGCAGAAACGCTCGGAATCCTCGATCTTACGATTACGCTCGAATTCGACGTATCAATCGATACAGAACCGCGATACCAGTTTTAGCCTATTGAGAATGTGTAGTTGCATAATGTTAAGGCTTCTGACGCCCGTACACCCAGCCAAACTCTTAGGAACGGCGGGAATCCTCGATCTTTCGATTTCGCTAAGCTTCGACGTATCAATCGCTGCAGAACTGCGATACCGATGTTATCGTATTGAGAGTATGCAGTTGCATGGAACAAAGAATTTTGACACCCGTACACCCCGCGAATGTCGCAGAAACGCTCGGAATCCTCGATCTTTACATTACGCTAAGATTTGACGTATCAATCGATACAGAACTGCGATACCAGTTTTATGGTATTGAGAGTGTGTAGTTGCATGAAACAAAGAATTTTCACATCCGTACACCCCGCGAATGTCGCAGAAACGCTCGGAATCCTCGATCTTTCGATTTCGCTAAGATGCGACGTATCAATCGAAACAGAACTGCGATACCAGTTTTATTGTATTGAGAGTGTGTAGTTACATGAAATGAAGAATTTTTACACACGTACACCCAGCCTAACTCTCAGAAACGGCGGGAATCCTCGTTCTTTCGATTTCGCTAAGCGTCGACGTATCAATCGCCGCAGAACTGCGACACCAGTTTTATCGTATTGAGAGTATGTAGTTGCATGAAACAAAGAATTTCGACACCCGTACACCCCGCGATTGTCGCAGAAACGCTCGGAATCCTCGATCTTTCGATTTCGCTAAGATGCGACGTATCAATCGATACAGAACTGCGATACCAGTTTTGTCGTATTGAGAGTATGTAGTTACATGAAATGAAGAATTTTTACACACGTACACCCAGCCAAACTCTCAGAAACGGCGGGAATCCTCGATCATTCGATTTCGCTAAGTCTCGACGTATCAATCGATGCAGTACCACGATACCAGTTTTAGCCTATTGAGAATGTGTAGTTGCATAATGTAAAGGCATCTGACACCCGTACACCCAGCCAAACTCTTAGTAACGGCTGGAATCTGCGATCTCTCGATCTCGCTAAGCTTCGACGTATCAATCGCTGCAGTACCACGATACCAGTTGTAGCCTATTGAGAATGTGTAGTTGCATAATGTCGAGGCTTCTGACACTCGTACACCCAGCCAATCTCTTAGAAACGGCGGGAATCTGCGATCTCTCGATTTCGCTAAGCTTCGACGTTTCTATCGCTGCAGTACCACGATACCAGTTTTATCGTATTGAGAATGTGTAGTTGCATAATGTAAAGGATTTTGACACCCGTACAACCCGCGAATGTCGCAGAAACGCTCGGAATCCTCGATCTTACGATTACGCTCGAATTCGACGTATCAATCGATACAGTACCGCGATACCAGTTTTAGCCTATTGAGAATGTGTAGTTGCATAATGTTAAGGCTTCTGACGCCCGTACACCCAGCCAAACTCTTAGGAACGGCGGGAATCCTCGATCTTTCGATTTCGCTAAGCTTCGACGTATCAATCGCTGCAGAACTGCGATACCGATGTTATCGTATTGAGAGTATGCAGTTGCATGGAACAAAGAATTTTGACACCCGTACACCCCGCGAATGTCGCAGAAACCCTCGGAATCCTCGATCTTTCGATTACGCTAAGATTTGACGTATCAATCGATACAGAACCGCGATACCAGTTTTATCGTATTGAGAGACTGTAGTTGCATAAATTGACGAATTCTGACTCCCGTACACCCAGCCAAACTCTCAGAAACGGCGGGAATCCTCGATCTTTCGATTTCGCTAAGCTTCGACGTATCAATCGCCGCAGAACTGCGATAAAAGTTTTATCGTATTGAGAGTATGTAGTTGCATGAAACAAAGAATTTCGTCACCGGTACACCCCGCGAATGTTGCAGAAACGCTCGGAATCCTCGATCTTTCGATTTCGCTAAGATGCGACGTATCAATCGATACAGAACTGCGATACCAGTTTTATCGTATTGAGAGTGTGTAGTTGCATGAAATGAAGAATTTTGACACCAGTACACGCAGTCAATCTCTCAGAAACGGTGGGAATCCTCGATATTTCGATTACGCTAAACTTCGACGTATCAGACGCTGCAGTACCACGATACCAGTTGTAGCCTATTGAGACTGTGTAGTTGCTTAATATTAAGTCTTCTGACACCCGTACACCCAGCCAAACTCTTAGAAACGGCGGGAATCCTCGATCTTTCGATTTCGCTAAGCTTTGACGTATCAATCGCTGCAGAACTGCGATACCAGTTTTATCGTATTGAGAGTATGTAGTTGCATGAAACAAAGAATTTTCGAACCCGTACACCCCGCGAATGTCGCAGAAACACGTGGAATCCTCGATCTTTCGATTTCGCTAAGATGCGACGTATCAATCGATACAGAACTGCGATACCAGTTTTATCGTATTGAGAGTGTGTAGTTGCATAAAATGAAGAATTTCGACACCTGTACACCCAGTCAAACTCTCAGAAACGGCGGGAATCCGCGATCTCTCGATTTCGCTAAGCTTCGACGTATCAATCGCTGCAGCACCACGATACCAGTTTTATCGTATTGAGAATGTGTAGTTGCATAAAGTAAAGGATTATGACACCCGTACACCCCGCGAATGTCGCAGAAACGCTCGCAATCCTCGATCTTTCGATTTCGCTAAGATGCGACGTATCAATCGAAGCAGAACTGCGATACCAGTTTTATCGTATTGAGAGTGTGTAGTTGCATAAAATGAAGAATTTTCACACCCGTACACCCAGCTAAACTCCCAGAAACGACGGGTATCCCCGATCTTTCCATTTCGCTAAGCTACGACGTATCAATCGCCGCAGAACTGCGATACCAGTTTTATCGTATTGAGATTGTGTAGTTGCATGAAACAAAGAATTTCGACACCCGTACACCCCGCGAATGTCGCAGAATCGCTCGGAATCCTCGATCTTTCGATTTCGCTGAGATGCGACGTATCAATCGATACAGAACTGCGATACCAGTTTTATCGTATTGAGAGTGTGTAGTTGCATAAAATGAAGAATTTTGACACCCGTACACCCAGCCAAACTCTCAGAAACGGCGGGAATCCGCGATCTCTCGATTTCGCTAAGCTTCGACGTATCAATCGCTGCAGTACCACGATACCAGTTTTAGCCTATTGAGAATGTGTAGTTGCAGAAAGTAAAGGATTTTGACACCCGTACACCCCGCGAATGTCGCAGAAACGCAAGGAATCCTCGATCTTTCGATTTCGCTAAGATGCGACGTATCAATCGATACAGAACTGCGATACCAGTTTTATCGTATTGAGAGTGTGTAGTTACATGAAATGAAGAATTTTTACACACGTACACCCAGCCAAACTCTCGGAAAGGGCGGGAATCCTCGATCTTTCGATTTCGCTAACCTTCGGCGTATCAATCGCTGCAGTACCACGATACCAGTTTTAGCCTATTGAGAATGTGTAGTTGCATAATGTAAAGGCATCTGACACCCGTACACCCAGCCAAACTCTTAGAAACGGCTGGAATCTGCGATCTCTCGATTTCGCTGAGCTTCGACGTTTCAATCGCTGCAGCACCACGATACCAGTTTTATCGTATTGAGAATGTGTAGATGCATAAAGTGAATGATTCCCCGCAGTGACCCCCGATGGGGGACGGGCGTGACGAACCCGCGGACCCGAGTCAACCCTAGGCTAAGCTGTATCTACGTGGCGATAGACGCTGGCAGAGAGGGTAAGTACTCTGTCTCTAACGTGACCTCTGTGGCGGCTGGCGACCTCACAGTTGTAATTAATTGCCCGGGTCTGGTATGGCGGCTCTACAGGACCCTGTGTTTTCTTTATTTCCGACCATTCTCGTGGGACAAATATGGATTTTCAAACAAACAAAAACAAAAACAAAATCAAAAATAATCAAAAAACTGTCGATTCTCCTAAGGATAACAGCAAGCCTTCTACGTCTGCAGGAGCTCGTTTTGACTTTGGCTTCGTTGACAGTGAATTGGACACCGATCTTGACGTACTACTCAAAGAGTCATCGTGTGCGTCTAGCTCTGATCTTGGAGATCACGAAGAGCTCAATGAGGCACACTTCCGACAGAAGCGCAAACGAAAAGCCGTAGACACGATCGGACCACCAGCGCTCGGGATTACAGACAATCTAACTAGAGAAGCGGTTGAAATTAAAGCAGCACTCACAGATTTTGGCTTTGATTCCGCATCGGGTATCTCAAACAAACAAGCAGGCGTTATTGTAAAACATATTAGTAGTCTGACTGCGATCATTAACAACCTTACAAATGAAAATAACCGCCTGATCGGACGTCTGGAAGAACGTTCAAGCTTACGGGTAAGCACTTCTATGCCTTCGTACGCTGACAAAACGAAGACGCCGATGCAGAAAGTACCGGCACTTAGTAAAGTCAACAAACCAATCAAATCTGCGCAGCAAATCGTCATTATTCGACCAAGTGAAGCCATGAAGTGCAACTCTAGCGAGGATACCAAGAAAGAATTGATGAAGTCTTTTAATCCTAAGAACGAAAAGGTGCATGTCAAAAACCTTCGAAAGCTACGAGACAACGGCATCTTAGTCGAAACAGAATCGAAGCAAGATCTTGCTAAAATTACCGATAATGACGAACTTAAAGAACTCGGTTTCAAGTTCGAAACTCCTGGCAAGAAGGAGCCGCGGATCCTGATTTATGACGTACAAAGCTCACTTTCTGAGCAAGAAATTAAGGACGCCATCTTCGAACAAAACCCTGATCTTGCACATGGAATGGAAAAGACGAATTTTCATGCCGAACTAAAGCTGAGGTTTCGTGTCGGAAAAAGGCGAGAGGACCTTACCAACTGGGTTGCAGAGGTAACTCCCACTCTTCGAAACAAGATTCGAAAACTGAACCGAATTTACATAGGATGGCAATCTTGTCGAATCCAGGACTTTATTGGTCTGAGTCGCTGCTACCAATGCCAAGGCTACGGCCATGTTGCAAAATACTGCCGACAGGAAACGGCAACTTGTGGGCACTGCGCCGATGACGGCCACAAAACGTCTGAGTGCCAGAAAAAATCAGATGCACCCAAATGCGCTTCGTGTCACCGCTTTAAAAAACCCATGAATCACTCGGTCTTTGATAAGTCATGCCCAACGTACAAGTTTGCTCTCGAGAAGTTAGTAAACAGAATCGACTATGGAGTCTAACGCTCTACGAGTTTTACAGCTAAACTCAAATGGTTCAAGCCTGGTTCTGTCTGAACTACGATCAAAAATACGCGAGAATGGTATCGATTTGTTGCTGTTGCAGGAACCCTACTCATATAAAGCCAAAGTAACAGGGTTAGGGAATGGAACTCGCATTCTTACTGGGAATAAAAATAACGAAAAACCATGGGCCGCTATTGCTGTCACATCCAGAAACTTGACAGTTCTAAATTTGAGACATCTAAGTAACCCTTACTGTGTAACCATGGAAGTCAGCCTTGGAACACAATCAGCATATTTTGTAAGCGCGTATTTCCGTTTCTCCGCGAGCATTGACGAACACCTTTTATTCCTCGACGATGTCCTCAGACAATTGCGCGGGAAAATGATAGTTCTTGGAATAGATGCAAATGCGAAATCATACCAATGGCACAGCGGCAAACTAGATCAACGAGGTAGAAAACTAGAAACCTTTTTAGCCGAACATAACCTAACCGTCATAAATAAGCCAAATGAACTGAAAACCTACTCTTCATTGAATGGCGAATCAAATATTGATGTTACCTTGGAGACAATAAACTATTCAACTTTCACAACACATTGGTCAGTTAAAAATGGATGGACCTCCAGTGATCATCGAGTTATAGTAATGGATTGTGTTTTTGCGGTGGTTCCACGGAACTTATGTACCCGAGAACGCGTGGAGAGATACGCTATAAAGCTCGCAAACTGGGAGTTGTTCGACAAGGCACTGTCGGAACTCTGGAACGATGAATGGAACCGCGTAACTTCAACAAAAGAAGATATTTCACGAGTAATTACTTATATAGAAGAAACAATACGTAAAGCATGCGACCGATCGACCCCCAGAAAACAATATCACCGTACCAAATCCGTACCATGGTGGAATCCGGAACTTACGCGACTCAAAAAGTCTTTCTACAAAAGCCGAAGACGGTTTCAGCGGTACAAGGATCAGAGTGAAACGGCTCGGCTTAGAGCAGAATTCCAAGAACGGAGGAGGATCTACAAAAATGCTGTACGCGAAGCTAAGAAAGCTAGCTGGAAAGAGTTCGTAGGACGTGAAAAAAATCTGAATCCATGGGGAGTAGTCTACAGACTACAGAGGAATCAGTTAAATACTCATGAAGCATTATGTTCAATACGAAATCAGAACCAATACGCTATAAACTGGAGAGCCGCTGCTTACACTGTTCTAAGATCACTATACCCTGATGACAATCCAACTTTTGATATAGCACGACATTCAGAAATAAGAATGATAACAGCTGAACCACCACCTACAGAAAATAGCCAACAGTTTTCGATGGATGAGGTACGATTAGCCGTTTCACAAATGAAGCCTCACAAAGCCCCGGGCCCCGACAACATAGAAACTGCTGCAATTATGAGAGCATGGCCAATAATAGGTGAGGCACTTACAAATGTCTTCAATAACTGTTTAAAATTAGGTATTTTTCCGGACCAGTGGAAGGTAGCTAAGACAATTTTGATACCTAAAGGAAGAGAAAAGGATCCTTCAGATCCAAAGTCATATCGACCAATATGTCTCTTGCCGATACATGGAAAAATCTTTGAAAGACTAATTCTCACAAGATTAAAGCTCCTTTGTGAGAAATTCTCAAGCGAACAACAGTTTGGTTTCAAATCGGGTAAGAGCACAACAGACGCCATTTATTGTCTTAGATCAACCGTTGAAAGGTGCAACGAAAAATACGTACTCGGAATATTTCTGGACGTCGCTGGAGCCTTTGATAATGTTTGGTGGCCAAGTGTCTTGCAAGAACTAAAAGATAGAAATTGCCCTAGAAACGTATATAAAGTGATACAGGATTACTTTGCCTCCAGATTTGCCATAATTGAAGAAAATGATCAAAGATCAATGAAACTTATTACCAAGGGATGTCCACAAGGATCCATACTTGGCCCATTTATGTGGAATCTCATCTTCGACAAAAATCTGAATGTCCTAGCAAATGTACCAGGTATCAAGACAATCGCATATGCTGACGATCAGGTATTAATTATATCAGGAAACAGTAAGAGACAAGTGGAACAACGGGCAAAAATTGCCATGACAAAAATAATGGCGTGGTGCGATGAAAATAAGATGACACTCTCAGCACCAAAAACCCTTATGATGATGCTGAAAGGGAAACCCAATTATCTTGAGCGTAATCTAGAAGTAACGGTAAATGGAAAAAATATAAAACTAGTGAAAAACATCAAGTATCTGGGTGTCAGCCTTGATGAAGGACTGAAAATCAATACCCACATAAAGGATCTATGTGAAAAGACAAAAAAAGTATTTCACAGTCTAGGGAGCATAGCGAAAAATCGATGGGGTCTCGGGCACCACGCCATGAAAACAATATATAAGGGAGTCTATGTCCCGATCGTCACGTACGCCGCAGGCGCCTGGGCCGATAAAATGACACAGAGGATGCGTAAGTCGATAGCGAGCTCACAACGCCTGGCTCTCATAAGAGTGACCAAAGCTTATCGAACCGTGTCGACAGAAAGTATGCCAATTGTAGCAGGAGTTCTCCCAATTGACCTCGAAATAGAAAGAAAATCGGCTAGCTATAAAGTTCGCAGAAAAATAAACTTCGAAACCGAAGGATTTTCAGTAGCGTGGACAAATGAGAGCGAAAAAACGATAGATGGATTGGATAGCAATGCAGTATGGAAAATTGTTCAACAAAAGATACAAAATAAATGGGAAGATAGATGGTCGATTAGTACGAAAGGCCGAACCACATATAAATATTTCGAAACTGTAAAGAGTAGAATGAAATCGAAGTGGGTAGAACCAAACTTTTTTGTAACGAAATTCTTAACAGGCCACGGAGGCTTTAATGCTAAACTCAACGAACTAGGAATAAAAGAAAACGGAAATTGCTTATGTGGAACTAGAGAAACACCTGAACACATGCTATTCGAATGTAGGAAATACGACGTAGAGAGACTAGCTGCAGTGGCAAAGCTTAGAAAACTGAACATCCGAGAACTATCCACGCAAAATCTGATAAAAAACAAGGAAACATTTAAGATATTCACAGAGTTCACAAAATATATTATGCAGAAAAAAAATCAAAATAGAGGAAATCTAGCCTAGGGAACGGATCAATAAGATAATCAGAAAATAAACCTTAAAAGAAAAGCAATGCAAACAGAGAACCAAAGAAACATAAATAACGTAACCCGGAATTGTTATAAAGAGCGAAAAAGAAAATATATATGTTAAGATCGCAATAGCGATATCAAACAAGTAAGTAAACGAGAACAGACATGAGAAAATCGACCGCCGGTATAATATAATCAGGTACGGCGGGGGTGGAGGTGGGGAAAAAAAAAAAAAAAAAAAAAAAAAAAAAATGATTTTGACACCCGTACAACCCGCGAATGTCGCAGAAACGCTCGGAATCCTCGATCTTTCGATTTCGCTAAGATTCGACGTATCAATCGATACAGAACCGCGATACCAGTTTTATCGTATTGAGAGACTGTAGTTGCATAAAATGACGAATTCTGACACCCGTACACCCAGCCAAACTCTCAGAAACGGCGGGAATCCTCGATCTTTCGATTTCGCTAAGCTTCGACGTATCAATCGCCGCAGAACTGCGATACCAGTTTTATCGTATTGAGAGTATGTAGTTGCATGAAACAAAGAATTTCGACACCCGTACACCCCGCGAATGTCGCAGAAACGCTCGGAATCCTCGATCTTTCGATTTCGCTAAGATGCGACGTATCAATCGATACAGAACTGCGATACCAGTTTTATCGTATTGAGAGTGTGTAGTTGCATGAAATGAAGAATTTTGACACCAGTACACCCAGCCAATCTCTCAGAAATGGTGGGAATCCTCGATCTTTCGATTTCGCAAAACTTCGACGTATCAATCGCTGCAGTACCACGATACCAGTTGTAGTCTATTGAGACTGTGTAGTTGCATAATGTTAAGGCTTCTGACACCCGTACACGCAGCCAAACTCTTAGAAACGGCGGGAATCCTCGATCTTTCGATTTCGCTAAGCTTCGACGTATCAATCGATACAGAACTGCGATACCAGTTTTATCGTATTGAGAGTGTGTAGTTGCATAAAATGAAGAATTTTGACACCCGTACACCCAGCCAAACTCTCAGAAACGGCGGGAATCCGCGATCTGTCGATTTCGCTAAGCTTCGAGGTATCAATCGATACAGAACCGCGATACCAGTTTTAGCCTATTGAGAATGTGTAGTTGCATAATGTTAAGGCTTCTGACACCCGTACACCCAGCCAAACTCTTCGAAACGGCGGGAATCCTCGATCTTTCGATTTCGCTAAGCTTCGACGTATCAATCGCTGCAGAACTGCGATACCAGTGTTATCGTATTGAGAGTATGTAGTTGCATGGAACAAAGAATTTTGACACCCGTACACCCCGCGAATGTCGCAGAAACGCTCGGAATCCTCGATCTTTCGATTTCGCTAAGATTCGACGTATCAATCGATACAGTACCGCGATACCAGTTTTATCGTATTGAGAGACTGTAGTTGCATAAAATGACGAAATCTGACACCCGTACACCCAGCCAAACTCTCAGAAACGGCGGGAATCCTCGATCTTTCGATTTCGCTAAGATGCGACGTATCAATCGATACAGAACTGCGATACCGATTTTATCGTATTGAGAGTGTGTAGTTGCATAAAATGAAGAATTTTGACACCCGTACACCCAGCCAAACTCTCAGAAACGGCGGTAATCCGCGATCTCTCGATTTCGCTAAGCTTCGACGTATCAATCGCTGCAGCACCACGATACCAGTTTTATCGTATTGAGAATGTGTAGTTGCATAAAGTAATGGATTTTGACACTTGTACACCCCGCGAATATCGCAGAAACGCTCGGAATCCTCGATCTTTCGATTTCGCTAAGATGCGACGTATCAATCGATACAGAACTGCGATACCAGTTTTATCGTATTGAGAGTGTGTAGTTGCATACAATGAAGAATTTTGACACCCGTACACCCAGCCAAACTCTCAGAAACGGCGGGAATCCGCGATCTCTCGATTTCGCTAAGCTTCGACGTATCAATCGCTGCATCACCACGATACCAGTTTTATCGTATTGAGAATGTGTAGTTGCATAGAGTAATGGATTTTGACACCCGTACACCCCGCGAATGTCGCAGAAACACTTGGAATCCTCGATCTTTCGATTTCGCTAAGATGCGACGTATCAATCGATACAGAACTGCGATACCAGTTTTATCGTATTGAGAGTGTGTAGTTGCATAAAATGATGAATTCTGACACCCGTACACCCATCCAAACTCCTAGAAACGGCGGGAATCTGCGATCTCTCGATTTCGCTAAGCTTCGACGTTTCAATCGCTGCAGCACCACGATACCAGTTTTATCGTATTGAGAATGTGTAGTTGCATAAAGTAAAGGATTTTGACACCCGTACACCCCGCGAATGTCGCAGAAGCGCTCGGAATCCTCGATCTTTCGATTTCGCTAAGATGCGACGTATCAATCGATACAGAACTGCGATACCGATTTTATCGTATTGAGAGTGTGTAGTTGCATAAAATGAAGAATTTTGACACCCGTACACCCAGCCAAACTCTCAGAAACGGCGGTAATCCGCGATCTCTCGATTTCGCTAAGCTTCGACGTATCAATCGCTGCAGCACCACGATACCAGTTTTATCGTATTGAGAATGTGTAGTTGCATAAAGTAAAGGATTTTGACACCCGTACAACCCGCGAATGTCGCAGAAACGCTCGGAATCCTCGATCTTTCGATTTCGCTAAGCTTCGACGTATCAATCGCTGCAGTACCACGATACCAGTTTTATCGTATTGAGAATGTGTAGTTGCATATAGAAAAGGCTTTTGACACCCGTACACCACGCGAATGTCGCCGAAACGCTCGGAATCCTCGGTCTTTCGACTTCGCTAAGATCCGACGTATCAATCGATACAGAACTGCGATACCAGTTTTATTGTATTGAGAGTGTGTAGTTACATGAAATAAAGAATTTTTACACACGTACACCCAGCCAAACTCTCAGAAACGGCGGGAATCCTCGATCATTCGATTTCGCTAAGCTTCGACGTATCAATCGCTGCAGTACCACGATACCAGTTTTAGCCTATTGAGAATGTGTAGTTGCATAATGTAAAGGCATCTGACACCCGTACACCCAGCCAAACTCTTAGAAACGGCTGGAATCTGCGATCTCTCGATTTCGCTAAGCTTCGACGTTTCAATCGCTGCAGCACCACGATACCAGTGTTATCGTATTGAGAATGTGTAGTTGCAGAAAGTAAAGGATTTTGACACCCGCACACCCCGCGAATGTCGCAGAAACGCAAGGAATCCTCGATCTTTCGATTTCGCTAAGATGCGACGTATCAATCGATACAGAACTGCGATACCAGTTTTATCGTATTGAGAGTGAGTAGTTACATGAAATGAAGAATTTTTACTAACGTACACCCAGCCAAACTCTCAGAAACGGCGGAAATCCTCGATCTTTCGATTTCGCTAAGCTTCGACGTATCAATCGCTGCAGTACCACGATACCAGTTTTAGCCTATTGAGAATGTGTAGTTGCATAATGTAGAGGCTTCTGACACTCGTACACCCAGCCAAACTCTTAGAAACGGCGGGAATCTGCGATCTCTCGATTTCGCTAAGCTTCGACGTTTCAATCGCTGCAGCACCACGATACCAGTTTTATCGTATTGAGAATGTGTAGATGCATAAAGTAAATGATTTTGACACCCGTACAACCCGCGAATGTCGCAGAAACGCTCGGAATCCTCGATCTTTCGATTTCGCTAAGATTCGACGTATCAATCGATACAGAACCGCGATACTAGTTTTATCGTATTGAGAGTGTGTAGTTGCATAAAATGATGAATTCTGACACCCGTACACCCAGCCAAACGCTCGGAAACGGCGGGAATCCGCGATCTCTCGATTTCGCTAAGCTTCGACGTATCAATCGCATCAGAACTGCAATACCAGTTTTATCGTATTGAGAGTATGTAGTTGCATGAATCAAAGAATTTTGACACCCGTATACCCCGCGAATGTCGCAGAAACACTTGGAATCCTCGGTCTTTCGATTTCGCTAAGATGCGACGTATCAATCGATACAGAACTGCGATACCAGTTTTATCGTATTGAGAGTGTGTAGTTGCATAAAATGAAGAATTCTGACACCCGTACAACCCGCGAATGTCGCAGAAACGCTCGGAATCCTCGATCTTTCGATTTCGCTCGAATTCGACGTATCAATCGATACAGAACCGCGATACCAGTTTTAGCCTATTGAGAATGTGTAGTTGCATAATGTTAAGGATTTTGACACCCGTACACCCCGCGAATGTCGCAGAAACGCTCGGAATCCTCGATCTTTCGATTTCGCTAAGATGCAACGTATCAATCGAAACAGAACTGCGATACCAGTTTTATCGTATTGAGAGTATGTATTTGCTTGAAACAAAGAATTTCGACACCCGTACACCCCGCGAATGTCGCAGAAACGCTCGGAATGCTCGATCTTTCGATTTCGCTAAGATGCGACGTATCAATCGATACAGAACTGCGATACCAGTTTTGTCGTATTGAGAGTGTGTCGTTACATGAAATGAAGAATTTTTATACACGTACACCCAGCCAAACTCTCAGAAAGGGCGGGAATCCTCGATCTTTCGATTTCGCTAAGCTTCGGCGTATCAATGGCTGCAGTACCACGATACCAGTTTTAGCCTATTGAGAATGTGTAGTTGCATAATGTAAAGGCATCTGACACCCGTACACCCAGCCAAACTCTTAGAAACGGCTGGAATCTGCGATCTCTCGATTTCGCTAAGCTTCGACGTTTCAATCGCTGCAGCACCACGATACCAGTTTTATCGTATTGAGAATGTGTAGATGCATATAGTAAATGATTTTGACACCCGTACAACCCGCGAATGTCGCAGAAACGCTCGGAATCCTCGATCTTACGATTTCGCTAAGATTCGACGTATCAATCGATACAGAACCGCCATACTAGTTTTATCGTATTGAGAGTGTGTAGTTGCATAAAATGATGAATTCTGACACCCGTACACCCAGCCAAACGCTCAGAAACGGCGGGAATCCGCGATCTCTCGATTTCGCTAAGCTTCGACGTATCAATCGCTGCAGCACCACGATACCAGTTTTATCGTATTGAGAATGTGTAGTTGCAGAAAGTAAAGGATTTTGACACCCGTACACCCCGCAAATGTCGCAGAAACGCGAGGAATCCTCGATCTTTCGATTTCGCTAAGATGCGACGTATCAATCGATACAGAACTGCGATACCAGTTTTATCGTATTGAGAGTGTGTAGTTACTTGAAATGAAGAATTTTTACACACGTACACCCAGCCAAACTCTCAGAAACGGCGGGAATCCTCGATCTTTCGATTTCGCTAAGCTTCGACGTATCAATCGCTGCAGTATCACGATACCAGTTTTAGCCTATTGAGAATGTGTACTTGCATAATGTAGAGGCTTCTGACACTCGTACACCCAGCCAAAGTCTTAGAAACGGCGGGAATCTGGGATCTCTCGATTTCGCTAAGCTTCGACGTTTCAATCGCTGCAGCACCACGATACCAGTTTTATCGTATTGAGAATGTGTAGTTGCATAAAGTAAAGGATTTTGACACCCGTACAACCCGCGAATTTCGCAGAAACGCTCGGAATCCTCGATCTTTCGATTTCGCTCGAATTCGACGTATCAATCGATACAGAACCATGATACCAGATTTAGCCTATTGAGAATGTGTAGTTGCATAATGTTAAGGCTTCTGACACCCGTACACCCAGCCAAACTCTTAGAAACGGCGGGAATCCTCGATCTTTCGATTTCGCTAAGCTTCGACGTATCAATCGCTGCAGAACTGCGATACCAGTGTTATCGTATTGAGAGTATGTAGTTGCATGGAACAAAGAATTTTGACACCCGTACACCCCGCGAATGTCGCAGAAACGCTCGGAATCCTCGATCTTTCGATTACGCTAAGATGCGACGTATCAATCGATACAGAACTGCGATACCAGTTTGATCGTATTGAGAGTGTGTAGTTGCATAAAATGAAGAATTTTGACACCCGTACACCCAGCCAAACTCTCAGAAACGGCGGGAATCCGCGATCTCTCGATTTCGCTATGCTTCGACGTATCAATCGCTGCAGCACCACGATACCAGTTTTATCGTATTGACAATGTGTAGTTGCATAAAGTAAAGGATTTTGACACCCGTACACCCCGGGAATGTCGCAGAAACGCTGGGAATCCTCGATCTTTCGATTTCGCTAAGATGCGACGTATCAATCGAAACAGAACTGCGATACCAGTTTT
Organism: Clistopyga incitator; assembly: GCA_947507545.1. Lineage (NCBI taxonomy): Eukaryota > Metazoa > Arthropoda > Insecta > Hymenoptera > Ichneumonidae > Clistopyga > Clistopyga incitator. The sequence goes on along the minus strand of OX382187.1, from coordinate 7,104,363 downwards.
ATCGTATTGAGAGTGTGTAGTTACATGAAATGAAGAATTTTTACACACGTACACCCAGCCTAACTCTCAGAAACGGCGGGAATCCTCGATCTTTCGATTTCGCTAAGCTTCGACGTATCAATCGCCGCAGAACTGCGATACTAGTTTTATCGTATTGAGAGTATGAAGTTGCATGAAACAAAGAATTTCGACACCCGTACACCCCGCGAATGTCGCAGAAACGCTCGGAATCCTCGATCTTTCGATTTCGCTGAGATGCGACGTATCAATCGATACAGAACTGCGATACCAGTTTTATCGTATTGAGAGTGTGTAGTTACATGAAGTGAAGAATTTTTACACACGTACACCCAGCCAAACTCTCAGAAAGGGCGGAAATCCTCGATCTTTCGATTTCGCTAACCTTCGGCGTATCAATCGCTGCAGTACCACGATACCAGTTTTAGCCTATTGAGAATGTGTAGTTGCATAATGTAAAGGCATCTGACACCCGTACACCCAGCCAAACTCTTAGAAACGGCTGGAATCTGCGATCTCTCGATTTCGCTAAGCTTCGACGTTTCAATCGCTGCAGCACCACGATACCAGTTTTATCGTATTGAGAATGTGTAGATGCATAAAGTGAATGATTCCCCGCAGGGACCCCCGATGGGGGACGGGCGTGACGAACCCGCGGACCCGAGTCAACCCTAGGCTAAGCTGTATCTACGTGGCGATAGACGCTGGCAGAGAGGGTAAGTACTCTGTCTCTAACGTGACCTCTGTGGCGGCTGGCGACCTCACAGTTGTAATTAATTGCCCGGGTCTGGTATGGCGGCTCTACAGGACCCTGTGTTTTCTTTATTTCCGACCATTCTCGTGGGACAAATATGGATTTTCAAACAAACAAAAACAAAAACAAAAACAAAAATAATCAAAAAACTGTCGATTCTCCTAAGGATAACAGCAAGCCTTCTACGTCTGCAGGAGCTCGTTTTGACTTTGGCTTCGTTGACAGTGAATCGGACATGGATCTTGACGTACTACTCAAAGCGTCATCGTGTGCGTCTAGCTCTGATCTTGGAGATCACGAAGAGCTCAATGAGGCACACTTCCGACAGAAGCGCAAACGAAAAGCCGTAGACACGATCGGACCACCAGCGCTCGGGATTACAGACAATCTAACTAGAGAAGCGGTTGAAATTAAAGCAGCACTCACAGATTTTGGCTTTGATTCCGCATCGGGTATCTCAAACAAACAAGCAGGCGTTATTGTAAAACATATTAGTAGTCTGACTGCGATCATTAACAAACTTACAAATGAAAATAACCGCCTGATCGGACGTCTGGAAGAACGTTCAAGCTTACGGGTAAGCACTTCTATGCCTTCGTACGCTGACAAAACGAAGACGCCGATGCAGAAAGTACCGGCACTTAGTAAAGTCAACAAACCAATCAAATCTGCGCAGCAAATCGTCATTATTCGACCAAGTGAAGCCATGAAGTGCAACTCTAGCGAGGATACCAAGAAAGAATTGATGAAGTCTTTTAATCCTAAGAACGAAAAGGTGCATGTCAAAAACCTTCGAAAGCTACGAGACAACGGCATCTTAGTCGAAACAGAATCGAAGCAAGATCTTGCTAAAATTACCGATAATGACGAACTTAAAGAACTCGGTTTCAAGTTCGAAACTCCTGGCAAGAAGGAGCCGCGGATCCTGATTTATGACGTACAAAGCTCACTTTCTGAGCAAGAAATTAAGGACGCCATCTTCGAACAAAACCCTGATCTTGCACATGGAATGGAAAAGACGAATTTTCATGCCGAACTAAAGCTGAGGTTTCGTGTCGGAAAAAGGCGAGAGGACCTTACCAACTGGGTTGCAGAGGTAACTCCCACTCTTCGAAACAAGATTCGAAAACTGAACCGAATTTACATAGGATGGCAATCTTGTCGAATCCAGGACTTTATTGGTCTGAGTCGCTGCTACCAATGCCAAGGCTACGGCCATGTTGCAAAATACTGCCGACAGGAAACGGCAACTTGTGGGCACTGCGCCGATGACGGCCACAAAACGTCTGAGTGCCAGAAAAAATCAGATGCACCCAAATGCGCTTCGTGTCACCGCTTTAAAAAACCTATGAATCACTCGGTCTTTGATAAGTCATGCCCAACGTACAAGTTTGCTCTCGAGAAGTTAGTAAACAGAATCGACTATGGAGTCTAACGCTCTACGAGTTTTACAGCTAAACTCAAATGGTTCAAGCCTGGTTCTGTCTGAACTACGATCAAAAATACGCGAGAATGGTATCGATTTGTTGCTGTTGCAGGAACCCTACTCATATAAAGCCAAAGTAACAGGGTTAGGGAATGGAACTCGCATTCTTACTGGGAATAAAAATAACGAAAAACCATGGGCCGCTATTGCTGTCACATCCAGAAACTTGACAGTTCTAAATTTGAGACATCTAAGTAACCCTTACTGTGTAACCATGGAAGTCAGCCTTGGAACACAATCAGCATATTTTGTAAGCGCGTATTTCCGTTTCTCCGAGAGCATTGACGAACACCTTTTATTCCTCGACGATGTCCTCAGACAATTGCGCGGGAAAATGATAGTTCTTGGAATAGATGCAAATGCGAAATCATACCAATGGCACAGCGGCAAACTAGATCAACGAGGTAGAAAACTAGAAACCTTTTTAGCCGAACATAACCTAACCGTCATAAATAAGCCAAATGAACTGAAAACCTACTCTTCATTGAATGGCGAATCAAATATTGATGTTACCTTGGAGACAATAAACGATTCAACTTTCACAACAAATTGGTCAGTTAAAAATGGATGGACCTCCAGTGATCATCGAGTTATAGTAATGGATTGTGTTTTTGCGGTGGTTCCACGGAACTTATGTACCCGAGAACGCGTGGAGAGATACGCTATAAAGCTCGCAAACTGGGAGTTGTTCGACAAGGCACTGTCGGAACTCTGGAACGATGAATGGAACCGCGTAACTTCAACAAAAGAAGATATTTCACGAGTAATTACTTATATAGAAGAAACAATACGTAAAGCATGCGACCGATCGACCCCCAGAAAACAATATCACCGTACCAAATCCGTACCATGGTGGAATCCGGAACTTACGCGACTCAAAAAGTCTTTCTACAAAAGCCGAAGACGGTTTCAGCGGTACAAGGATCAGAGTGAAACGGCTCGGCTTAGAGCAGAATTCCAAGAACGGAGGAGGATCTACAAAAATGCTGTACGCGAAGCTAAGAAAGCTAGCTGGAAAGAGTTCGTAGGACGTGAAAAAAATCTGAATCCATGGGGAGTAGTCTACAGACTACAGAGGAATCAGTTAAATACTCATGAAGCATTATGTTCAATACGAAATCAGAACCAATACGCTATAAACTGGAGAGCCGCTGCTTACACTGTTCTAAGATCACTATACCCTGATGACAATCCAACTTTTGATATAGCACGACATTCAGAAATAAGAATGATAACAGCTGAACCACCACCTACAGAAAATAGCCAACAGTTTTCGATGGATGAGGTACGATTAGCCGTTTCACAAATGAAGCCTCACAAAGCCCCGGGCCCCGACATCATAGAAACTGCTGCAATTATGAGAGCATGGCCAATAATAGGTGAGGCACTTACAAATGTCTTCAATAACTGTTTAAAATTAGGTATTTTTCCGGACCAGTGGAAGGTAGCTAAGACAATTTTGATACCTAAAGGAAGAGAAAAGGATCCTTCAGATCCAAAGTCATATCGACCAATATGTCTCTTGCCGATACATGGAAAAATCTTTGAAAGACTAATTCTCACAAGATTAAAGCTCCTTTGTGAGAAATTCTCAAGCGAACAACAGTTTGGTTTCAAATCGGGTAAGAGCACAACAGACGCCATTTATTGTCTTAGATCAACCGTTGAAAGGTGCAACGAAAAATACGTACTCGGAATATTTCTGGACGTCGCTGGAGCCTTTGATAATGTTTGGTGGCCAAGTGTCTTGCAAGAACTAAAAGATAGAAATTGCCCTAGAAACGTATATAAAGTGATACAGGATTACTTTGCCTCCAGATTTGCCATAATTGAAGAAAATGATCAAAGATCAATGAAACTTATTACCAAGGGATGTCCACAAGGATCCATACTTGGCCCATTTATGTGGAATCTCATCTTCGACAAAAATCTGAATGTCCTAGCAAATGTACCAGGTATCAAGACAATCGCATATGCTGACGATCAGGTATTAATTATATCAGGAAACAGTAAGAGACAAGTGGAACAAAGGGCAAAAATTGCCATGACAAAAATAATGACGTGGTGCGATGAAAATAAGATGACACTCTCAGCACCAAAAACCCTTATGATGATGCTGAAAGGGAAACCCAATTATCTTGAGCGTAATCTAGAAGTAACGGTAAATGGAAAAAATATAAAACTAGTGAAAAACATCAAGTATCTGGGTGTCAGCCTTGATGAAGGACTGAAAATCAATACCCACATAAAGGATCTATGTGAAAAGACAAAAAAAGTATTTCACAGTCTAGGGAGCATAGCGAAAAATCGATGGGGTCTCGGGCACCACGCCATGAAAACAATATATAAGGGAGTCTATGTCCCGATCGTCACGTACGCCGCAGGCGCCTGGGCCGATAAAATGACACAGAGGATGCGTAAGTCGATAGCGAGCTCACAACGCCTGGCTCTCATAAGAGTGACCAAAGCTTATCGAACCGTGTCGACAGAAAGTATGTCAATTGTAGCAGGAGTTCTCCCAATTGACCTCGAAATAGAAAGAAAATCGGCTAGCTATAAAGTTCGCAGAAAAATAAACTTCGAAATCGAAGGATTTTCAGTAGCGTGGACAAATGAGAGCGAAAAAACGATAGATGGATTGGATAGCAATGCAGTATGGAAAATTGTTCAACAAAAGATACAAAATAAATGGGAAGATAGATGGTCGATTAGTACGAAAGGCCGAACCACATATAAATATTTCGAAACTGTAAAGAGTAGAATGAAATCGAAGTGGGTAGAACCAAACTTTTTTGTAACGAAATTCTTAACAGGCCACGGATGCTTTAATGCTAAACTCAACGAACTAGGAATAAAAGAAAACGGAAATTGCTTATGTGGAACTAGAGAAACACCTGAACACATGCTATTCGAATGTAGGAAATACGACGTAGAGAGACTAGCTGCAGTGGCAAAGCTTAGAAAACTGAACATCCGAGAACTATCCACGCAAAATCTGATAAAAAACAAGGAAACATTTAAGATATTCACAGAGTTCACAAAATATATTATGCAGAAAAAAAAAATCAAAATAGAGGAAATCTAGCCTAGGGAACGGATCAATAAGATAATCAGAAAATAAACCTTAAAAGAAAAGCAATGCAAACAGAGAACCAAAGAAACATAAATAACGTAACCCGGAATTGTTATAAAGAGCGAAAAAGAAAATATATATGTTAAGATCGCAATAGCGATATCAAACAAGTAAGTAAACGAGAACAGACATGAGAAAATCGACCGCCGGTATAATATAATCAGGTACGGCGGGGGTGGAGGTGGGGAAAAAAAAAAAAAAAAAAAAAAAAAAAAATGATTTTGACACCCGTACAACCCGCGAATGTCGCAGAAACGCTCGGAATCCTCGATCTTTCGATTTCGCTAAGATGCGACGTATTAATCGATACAGAACTGCGATACCAGTTTTATCGTATTGAGAGTGTGTAGTTGCATGAAATGAAGAATTTTGACACCAGTACACCCAGCCAATCTCTCAGAAATGGTGGGAATCCTCGATCTTTCGATTTCGCTAAACTTCGACGTATCAATCGCTGGAGTACCACGATACCAGTTGTAGCCTATTGAGACTGTGTAGTTGCATAATGTTAAGGCTTCTGACACCCGTACACGCAGCCAAACTCTTAGAAACGGCGGGAATCCTCGATCTTTCGATTTCGCTAAGCTTCGACGTATCAATCGATACAGAACTGCGATACCAGTTTTATCGTATTGAGAGTGTGTAGTTGCATAAAATGAAGAATTTTGACACCCGTACACCCAGCCAAACTCTCAGAAACGGCGGGAATCCGCGATCTGTCGATTTCGCTAAGCTTCGACGTATCAATCGATACAGAACCGCGATACCAGTTTTAGCCTATTGAGAATGTGTAGTTGCATAATGTTAAGGCTTCTGACACCCGTACACCCAGCCAAACTCTTCGAAACGGCGGGAATCCTCGATCTTTCGATTTCGCTAAGCTTCGACGTATCAATCGCTGCAGAACTGCGATACCAGTGTTATCGTATTGAGAGTATGTAGTTGCATGGAACAAAGAATATTGACACCCGTACACCCCGCGAATGTCGCAGAAACGCTCGGAATCCTCGATCTTTCGATTTCGCTAAGATTCGACGTATCAATCGATACAGTACCGCGATACCAGTTTTATCGTATTGAGAGACTGTAGTTGCATAAAATGACGAAATCTGACACCCGTACACCCAGCCAAACTCTCAGAAACGGCGGGAATCCTCGATCTTTCGATTTCGCTAAGCTTCGACGTATCAATCGCTGCAGTACCACGATACCAGTTGTAGCCTATTGAGACTGTGTAGTTGCATAATGTTAAGGCTTCTGACACCCGTACACCCAGCCAAACTCTTAGAAACGGCGGGAATCCTCGATCTTTCGATTTCGCTAAGCTTCGACGTATCAATCGCTGCAGAACTGCGATACCAGTTTTATCGTATTGAGAGTATGTAGTTGCATGAAATAAAGAATTTTGACACCCGTACACCCCGCGAATGTCGCAGAAACACTTGGAATCCTCGATCTTTCGATTTCGCTAAGATGCGACTTATCAATCGAAACAGAACTGCGATACCAGTTTTATCGTATTGAGAGTGTGTAGTTACATGAAATGAAGAATTTTTACACACGTACACCCAGCCAAACTCTCAGAAACAGCGGGAATCCGCGATCTCTCGATTTCGCTAAGCTTCGACGTATCAATCGCTGCATCACCACGATACCAGTTTTATCGTATTGAGAATGTGTAGTTGCATAGAGTAATGGATTTTGACACCCGTACACCCCGCGAATGTCGCAGAAACACTTGGAATCCTCGATCTTTCGATTTCGCTAAGATGCGACGTATCAATCGATACAGAACTGCGATACCAGTTTTATCGTATTGAGAGTGTGTAGTTGCATAAAATGAAGAATTTTGACACCCGTACACCCAGCCAAACTCTCAGAAACGGCGGGAATCGGCGATCTCTCAATTTCGCTAAGCTTCGACGTATCAATCGCTGCAGCACCACGATACCAGTTTTATCGTGTTGAGAATGTGTAGTTGCAGAAAGTAAAGGATTTTGATATCCGTACACCGCGCGATTGTCGCAGAAACGCAAGGAATCCTCGATCTATCGATTTCGCTAAGATGCGACGTATCAATCGATACAGAACTGCGATACCAGGTTTATCGTATTGAGAGTGTGTAGTTACATGAAATGAAGAATTTTTACACACGTACACCCAGCCAAACTCTCAGCAACGGCGGGAATCCGCGATCTCTCGATTTCGCTATGCTTCGACGTATCAATCGCTGCAGCACCACGATACCAGTTTTATCGTATTGAGAATGTGTAGTTGCATAAAGTAAAGGATTATGACACCCGTACAACCCGCGAATGTCGCAGAAACGCTCGGAATCCTCGATCTTTCGATTTCGCTAAGATTCGACGTATCAATCGATACAGAACCGCGATACCAGTTTTATCGTATTGAGAGTGTGTAGTTGCATAAGATGATGAATTCTGACACCCGAACACCCAGCCAAACTCTTAGAAACAGCGGGAATCCGCGATCTTTCGATTTCGCTGAGCTTCGACGTATCAATCGCTGCAGTACCACGACACCAGTTTTAGCCTATTGAGAATGTGTAGTTGCATAATGTAAAGGCATCTGACACCCGTACACCCAGCCAAACTCTTAGAAACGGCGGGAATCTGCGATCTCTCGATTTCGCTAAGCTTCGACGTTTCAATCGCTGCAGCACCACGATACCAGTTTTATCGTATTGAGAATGTGTAGTTGCATAAAGTAAAGGATTTTGACACCCGTACACCCCGCGAATGTCGCAGAAGCGCTCGGAATCCTCGATCTTTCGATTTCGCTAAGATGCGACGTATCAATCGATACAGAACTGCGATACCGATTTTATCGTATTGAGAGTGTGTAGTTGCATAAAATGAAGAATTTTGACACCCGTACACCCAGCCAAACTCTCAGAAACGGCGGTAATCCGCGATCTCTCGATTTCGCTAAGCTTCGACGTATCAATCGATACAGAACCGCGATACCAGTTTTAGCCTATTGAGAATGTGTAGTTGCATAATGTTAAGGCTTCTGACACCCGTACACGCAGCCAAACTCTTAGAAACGGCGGGAATCCGCGATCTTTCGATTTCGCTAAGCTTCGACGTATCAATCGCTGCAGAACTGCGATACCAGTGTTATCGTATTGAGAGTATGTAGTTGCATGGAACAAAGAATTTTGACACCCGTACACCCCGCGAATGTCGCAGAAACGCTCGGAATTCTCGATCTTTCGATTTCGCTAAGATTCGACGTATCAATCGATACAGTACCGCGATACCAGTTTTATCGTATTGAGAGACTGTAGTTGCATAAAATGACGAAATCTGACACCCGTACACCCAGCCAAACTCTCAGAAACGGCGGGAATCCTCGATCTTTCGATTTCGCTAAGCTTCGACGTATCAATCGCTGCAGTACCACGATACAAGTTGTAGCCTATTGAGACTGTGTAGTTGCATAATGTTAAGGCTTCTGACACCCGTACACCCAGCCAAACTCTTAGAAACGGCGGGAATCCTCGATCTTTCGATTTCGCTAAGCTTCGACGTATCAATCGCTGCAGAACTGCGATACCAGTTTTATCGTATTGAGAGTATGTAGTTGCATGAAACAAAGAATTTTGACACCCGTACACCCCGCGAATGTCGCAGAAACACTTGGAATCCTCGATCTTTCGATTTCGCTAAGATGCGACTTATCAATCGAAACAGAACTGCGATACCAGTTTTATCGTATTGAGAGTGTGTAGTTACATGAAATGAAGAATTTTTACACACGTACACCCAGCCAAACTCTCAGAAACGGCGGGAATCCGCGATCTCTCGATTTCGCTAAGCTTCGACGTATCAATCGCTGCATCACCACGATACCAGTTTTATCGTATTGAGAATGTGTAGTTGCATAGAGTAATGGATTTTGACACCCGTACACCCCGCGAATGTCGCAGAAACACTTGGAATCCTCGATCTTTCGATTTCGCTAAGATGCGACGTATCAATCGATACAGAACTGCGATACCAGATTTATCGTATTGAGAGTGTGTAGTTGCATAAAATGAAGAATTTTGACACCCGTACACCCAGCCAAACTCTCAGAAACGGCGGGAATCGGCGATCTCTCAATTTCGCTAAGCTTCGACGTATCAATCGCTGCAGCACCACGATACCAGTTTTAGCCTATTGAGAATGTGTAGTTGCATAATGTAAAGGCATCTGACACCCGTACACCCAGCCAAACTCTTAGAAACGGCGGGAATCTGCGATCTCTCGATTTCGCTAAGCTTCGACGTTTCAATCGCTGCAGCACCACGATACCAGTTTTATCGTATTGAGAATGTGTAGTTGCATAAAGTAAAGGATTTTGACACCCGTACAACCCGCGAATGTCGCAGAAACGCTCGGAATCCTCGATCTTGCGATTTCGCTAAGATTCGACGTATCAATCGATACAGAACCGCGATACCAGTTTTATCGTATTGAGAGTGTGTAGTTGCATAAAATGATGAATTCTGACACCCGTACACCCATCCAAACTCCTAGAAACGGCGGGAATCTGCGATCTCTCGATTTCGCTAAGCTTCGACGTTTCAATCGCTGCAGCACCACGATACCAGTTTTATCGTATTAAGAATGTGTAGTTGCATAAAGTAAAGGATTTTGACACCCGTACACCCCGCGAATGTCGCAGAAGCGCTCGGAATCCTCGATCTTTCGATTTCGCTAAGATGCGACGTATCAATCGATACAGAACTTCGATACCGATTTTATCGTATTGAGAGTGTGTAGTTGCATAAAATGAAGAATTTTGACACCCGTACACCCAGCCAAACTCTCAGAAACGGCGGTAATCCGCGATCTCTCGATTTCGCTAAGCTTCGACGTATCAATCGCTGCAGCACCACGATACCAGTTTTATCGTATTGAGAATGTGTAGTTGCATAAAGTAAAGGATTTTGACACCCGTACACCCTGCGAATGTCACAGAAACGCTCGGAATCGTCGATCTTTCGATTTCGCTAAGATGCGACGTATCAATCGATACAGAACTGCGATACCAGTTTTATCGTATTGAGAGTGTGTAGTTGCATAAAGTAAAGGATTATGACACCAGTACAACCCGCGAATGTCGCAGAAACGCTCGGAATCCTCGATCTTTCGATTTCGCTAAGATTCGACGTATCAATCGATACAGAACCGCGATACCAGTTTTATCGTATTGAAAGTGTGTAGTTGCATACGATGATGAATTCTGACACCCGAACACCCAGCCAAACTCTTCGAAACAGCGGGAATCCGCGATCTTTCGATTTCGCTAAGCTTCGACGTATCAATCGCTGCAGTATCACGATACCAGTTTTAGCCTATTGAGAATGTGTAGTTGCATAATGTAAAGGCATCTGACACCCGTACACCCAGCCAAACTCTTAGAAACGGCGGGAATCTGCGATCTCTCGATTTCGCTAAGCTTCGACGTTTCAATCGCTGCAGCACCACGATACCAGTTTTATCGTATTGAGAATGTGTAGTTGCATAAAGTGAAGGATTTTGACACCCGTACAACCCGCGAATGTCGCAGAAACGCTCGGAACCCTCGATCTTGCGATTTCGCTAAGATTCGACGTATCAATCGATACAGAACCGCGATACCAGTTTTATCGTATTGAGAGTGTGTAGTTGCATAAAATGATGAATTCGGACACCCGTACACCCATCCAAACTCCTAGAAACGGCGGGAATCTGCGATCTCTCGATTTCGCTAAGCTTCGACGTTTCAATCGCTGCAGCACCACGATACCAGTTTTATCGTATTGAGAATGTGTAGTTGCATAAAGTAAAGGATTTTGACACCCGTACACCCCGCGAATGTCGCAGAAGCGCTCGGAATCCTCGATCTTTCGATTTCGCTAAGATGCGACGTATCAATCGATACAGAACTGCGATACCGATTTTATCGTATTGAGAGTGTGTAGTTGCATAAAATGAAGAATTTTGACACCCGTACACCCAGCCAAACTCTCAGAAACGGCGGGAATCCGCGATCTCTCGATTTCGCTAAGCTTCGACGTATCAATCGCTGCAGCACCACGATACCAGTTTTATCGTATTGAGAATGTGTAGTTGCATAAAGTAAAGGATTTTGACACCCGTACACCCTGCGAATGTCACAGAAACGCTCGGAATCGTCGATCTTTCGATTTCGCTAAGATGCGACGTATCAATCGATACAGAACTGCGATACCAGTTTTATCGTATTGAGAGTGTGTAGTTGCATAAAATGAAGAATTTTGACACCCGTACACCCAGCCAAACTCTCAGAAACGGCGGGAATCCGCGATCTTTCGATTTCGCTAATCTTCGACGTATCAATCGCTGCAGCACCACGATACCAGTTTTATCGTATTGAGAATGTGTAGTTGCAGAAAGTAAAGGATTTTGACACCCGTACACCCCGTGAATGTCGCAGTAACGCAAGGAATCCTCGATCTTTCGATTTCGCTAAGATGCGACGTATCAATCGATACAGAACTGCGATACCAGTTTTATCGTATTGAGAGTGTGTAGTTACATGAAATGAAGAATTTTTACACACGTACACCCAGCCAAACTCTCAGAAACGGCGGGAATCCTCGATCTTTCGATTTCGCTAAGCTTCGACGTATCAATCGCTGCAGTACCTCGATACCAGTTTTAGCCTATTGAGAATGTGTAGTTGCATAATGTAGAGACTTCTGACACTCGTACACCCAGCCAAACTCTTAGAAACGGCGGGAATCTGCGATCTCGCAATTTCGCTAAGCTTCGACGTTTCAATCGCTGCAGCACCACGATACCAGTTTTATCGTATTGAGAATGTGTAGTTGCATAAAGTAAAGGATTTTGACACCCGTACAACCCGCGAATGTCGCGGAAACGCTCGGAATCCTCGATCTTTCGATTTCGCTCGAATTGGACGTATCAATCGATACAGAACCGCGATACCAGTTTTAGCCTATTGAGAATGTGTAGTTGCATAATGTTAAGGCTTCTGACACCCGTACACCCAGCCAAACTGTTCGAAACGGCGGGAATCCTCGATCTTTCGATTTCGCTAAGCTTCGACGTATCAATCGCTGCAGAACTGCGATACCAGTGTTATCGTATTGAGAGTATGTAGTTGCATGGAACAAAGAATTTTGACACCCGTACACCCCGCGAAAGTCACAGAAACGCTCGGAATCCTCGATCTTTCGATTTCGCTAAGATTCGACGTATCAATCGATACAGTACCGCGATACCAGTTTTATCGTATTGAGAGACTGTAGTTGCATAAAATGACGAAATCTGACACCCGTACACCCAGCAAAACTCTCAGAAACGGCGGGAATCCTCGATCTTTCGATTTCGCTAAGCTTCGAAGTATCAATCGCTGCAGTACCACGATACCAGTTGTAGCCTATTGAGACTGTGTAGTTGCATAATGTTAAGGCTTCTGACACCCGTACACCCAGCCAAACTCTTAGAAACGGCGGGAATCCTCGATCTTTCGATTTCGCTAAGCTTCGACGTATCAATCGCTGCAGAACTGCGATACCAGTTTTATCGTATTGAGAGTATGTAGTTGCATGAAACAAACAATTTTGACACCCGTACACCCCGCGAATGTCGGAGAAACACTTGGAATCCTCGATCTTTCGATTTCGCTAAGATGCGACGTATCAATCGATACAGAACTGCGATACCAGTTTTATCGTATTGAGAGTGTGTAGTTGCATAAAATGAAGAAATTTGACACCCGTACACCCCGCGAGTGTCGCAGAAACACTTGGAATCCTCGATCTTTCGATTTCGCTAAGATGCGACGTATCAATCGATACAGAACTGCGATACCAGTTTTATCGTATTGAGAGTGTGTAGTTGCATAAAATGAAGAAATTTGACACCCGTACACCCAGCCAAACTCTCAGAAACGGCGGGAATCCGCGATCTCTCGATTTCGCGAAGCTTCGACGTATCAATCGCTGCAGCACCACGATACCAGTTATATCGTATTGAGAATGTGTAGTTTCATAAAGTAAAGAATTTTGACACCCGTACACCCCGCGAATGTCGCAGAAACGCTCGAAATCCTCGATCTTTCGATTTCGCTAAGATGCGACGTATCAATCGATACAGAACTGCGATACCGATTTTATCGTATTGAGAGTGTGTAGTTGCATAAAATGAAGAATTTTGACACCCGTACACCCAGCCAAACTCTCAGAAACGGCGGTAATCCGCGATCTCTCGATTTCGCTAAGCTTCGACGTATCAATCGATACAGAACCGCGATACCAGTTTTAGCCTATTGAGAATGTGTAGTTGCATAATGTTAAGGCTTCTGACACCCGTACACGCAGCCAAACTCTTAGAAACGGCGGGAATCCGCGATCTTTCGATTTCGCTAAGCTTCGACGTATCAATCGCTGCAGAACTGCGATACCAGTGTTATCGTATTGAGAGTATGTAGTTGCATGGAACAAAGAATTTTGACACCCGTACACCCCGCGAATGTCGCAGAAACGCTCGGAATCCTCGATCTTTCGATTTCGCTATGATTCGACGTATCAATCGATACAGTACCGCGATACCAGTTTTATCGTATTGAGAGACTGTAGTTGCATAAAATGACGAAATCTGACACCCGTACACCCAGCCAAACTCTCAGAAACGGCGGGAATCCTCGATCTTTCGATTTCGCTAAGCTTCGACGTATCAATCGCTGCAGTACCACGATACAAGTTGTAGCCTATTGAGACTGTGTAGTTGCATAATGTTAAGGCTTCTGACACCCGTACACCCAGCCAAACTCTTAGAAACGGCGGGAATCCTCGATCTTTCGATTTCGCTAAGCTTCGACGTATCAATCGCTGCAGAACTGCGATACCAGTTTTATCGTATTGAGAGTATGTAGTTGCATGAAACAAAGAATTTTGACACCCGTACACCCCGCGAATGTCGCAGAAACACTTGGAATCCTCGATCTTTCGATTTCGCTAAGATGCGACTTATCAATCGAAACAGAACTGCGATACCAGTTTTATCGTATTGAGAGTGTGTAGTTACATGAAATGAAGAATTTTTACACACGTACACCCAGCCAAACTCTCAGAAACGGCGGGAATCCGCGATCTCTCGATTTCGCTAAGCTTCGACGTATCAATCGCTGCATCACCACGATACCAGTTTTATCGTATTGAGAATGTGTAGTTGCATAGAGTAATGGATTTTGACACCCGTACACCCCGCGAATGTCGCAGAAACACTTGGAATCCTCGATCTTTCGATTTCGCTAAGATGCGACGTATCAATCGATACAGAACTGCGATACCAGTTTTATCGTATTGAGAGTGTGTAGTTGCATAAAATGAAGAATTTTGACACCCGTACACCCAGCCAAACTCTCAGAAACGGCGGGAATCGGCGATCTCTCAATTTCGCTAAGCTTCGACGTATCAATCGCTGCAGCACCACGATACCAGTTTTATCGTGTTGAGAATGTGTAGTTGCAGAAAGTAAAGGATTTTGATATCCGTACACCCCGCGATTGTCGCAGAAACGCAAGGAATCCTCGATCTATCGATTTCGCTAAGATGCGACGTATCAATCGATACAGAACTGCGATACCAGTTTTATCGTATTGAGAGTGTGTAGTTACATAAAATGAAGAATTTTTACACACGTACACCCAGCCAAACTCTCAGCAACGGCGGGAATCCGCGATCTCTCGATTTCGCTATGCTTCGACGTATCAATCGCTGCAGTACCACGACACCAGTTTTAGCCTATTGAGAATGTGTAGTTGCATAATGTAAAGGCATCTGACACCCGTACACCCAGCCAAACTCTTAGAAACGGCGGGAATCTGCGATCTCTCGATTTCGCTAAGCTTCGACGTTTCAATCGCTGCAGCACCACGATACCAGTTTTATCGTATTGAGAATGTGTAGTTGCATAAAGTAAAGGATTTTGACACCCGTACAACCCGCGAATGTCGCAGAAACGCTCGGAATCCTCGATCTTGCGATTTCGCTAAGATTCGACGTATCAATCGATACAGAACCGCGATACCAGTTTTATCGTATTGAGAGTGTGTAGTTGCATAAAATGATGAATTCTGACACCCGTACACCCATCCAAACTCCTAGAAACGGCGGGAATCTGCGATCTCTCGATTTCGCTAAGCTTCGACGTTTCAATCGCTGCAGCACCACGATACCAGTTTTATCGTATTGAGAATGTGTAGTTGCATAAAGTAAAGGATTTTGACACCCGTACACCCCGCGAATGTCGCAGAAGCGCTCGGAATCCTCGATCTTTCGATTTCGCTAAGATGCGACGTATCAATCGATACAGAACTTCGATACCGATTTTATCGTATTGAGAGTGTGTAGTTGCATAAAATGAAGAATTTTGACACCCGTACACCCAGCCAAACTCTCAGAAACGGCGGTAATCCGCGATCTCTCGATTTCGCTAAGCTTCGACGTATCAATCGCTGCAGCACCACGATACCAGTTTTATCGTATTGAGAATGTGTAGTTGCATAAAGTAAAGGATTTTGACACCCGTACACCCTGCGAATGTCACAGAAACGCTCGGAATCGTCGATCTTTCGATTTCGCTAAGATGCGACGTATCAATCGATACAGAACTGCGATACCAGTTTTATCGTATTGAGAGTGTGTAGTTGCATAAAATGAAGAATTTTGTCACCCGTACACCCAGCCAAACTCTCAGAAACGGCGGGAATCCGCGATCTCTCGATTTCGCTATGCTTCGACGTATCAATCGCTGCAGCACCACGATACCAGTTTTATCGTATTGAGAATGTGTAGTTGCATAAAGTAAAGGATTATGACACCAGTACAACCCGCGAATGTCGCAGAAACGCTCGGAATCCTCGATCTTTCGATTTCGCTAAGATTCGACGTATCAATCGATACAGAACCGCGATACCAGTTTTATCGTATTGAGAGTGTGTAGTTGCATACGATGATGAATTCTGACACCCGAACACCCAGCCAAACTCTTCGAAACAGCGGGAATCCGCGATCTTTCGATTTCGCTAAGCTTCGACGTATCAATCGCTGCAGTATCACGATACCAGTTTTAGCCTATTGAGAATGTGTAGTTGCATAATGTAAAGGCATCTGACACCCGTACACCCAGCCAAACTCTTAGAAACGGCGGGAATCTGCGATCTCTCGATTTCGCTAAGCTTCGACGTTTCAATCGCTGCAGCACCACGATACCAGTTTTATCGTATTGAGAATGTGTAGTTGCATAAAGTAAAGGATTTTGACACCCGTACAACCCGCGAATGTCGCAGAAACGCTCGGAACCCTCGATCTTGCGATTTCGCTAAGATTCGACGTATCAATCGATACAGAACCGCGATACCAGTTTTATCGTATTGAGAATGTGTAGTTGCATAAAGTAAAGGATTTTGACACCCGTACACCCCGCGAATGTCGCAGAAGCGCTCGGAATCCTCGATCTTTCGATTTCGCTAAGATGCGACGTATCAATCGATACAGAACTGCGATACCGATTTTATCGTATTGAGAGTGTGTAGTTGCATAAAATGAAGAATTTTGACACCCGTACACCCAGCCAAACTCTCAGAAACGGCGGGAATCCGCGATCTCTCGATTTCGCTAAGCTTCGACGTATCAATCGCTGCAGCACCACGATACCAGTTTTATCGTATTGAGAATGTGTAGTTGCATAAAGTAAAGGATTTTGACACCCGTACACCCTGCGAATATCACAGAAACGCTCGGAATCGTCGATCTTTCGATTTCGCTAAGATGCGACGTATCAATCGATACAGAACTGCGATACCAGTTTTATCGTATTGAGAGTGTGTAGTTGCATAAAATGAAGAATTTCGACACCCGTACACCCAGCCAAACTCTCAGAAACGGCGGGAATCCGCGATCTTTCGATTTCGCTAATCTTCGACGTATCAATCGCTGCAGCACCACGATACCAGTTTTATCGTATTGAGAATGTGTAGTTGCAGAAAGTAAAGGATTTTGACACCCGTACACCCCGCGAATGTCGCAGTAACGCAAGGAATCCTCGATCTTTCGATTTCGCTAAGATGCGACGTATCAATCGATACAGAACTGCGATACCAGTTTTATCGTATTGAGAGTGTGTAGTTACATGAAATGAAGAATTTTTACACACGTACACCCAGCCAAACTCTCAGAAACGGCGGGAATCCTCGATCTTTCGATTTCGCTAAGCTTCGACGTATCAATCGCTGCAGTACCTCGATACCAGTTTTAGCCTATTGAGAATGTGTAGTTGCATAATGTAAAGACCTCTGACACTCGTACACCCAGCCAAACTCTTAGAAACGGCGGGAATCTGCGATCTCGCAATTTCGCTAAGCTTCGACGTTTCAATCGCTGCAGCACCACGATACCAGTTTTATCGTATTGAGAATGTGTAGTTGCATAAAGTAAAGGATTTTGACACCCGTACAACCCGCGAATGTCGCAGAAACGCTCGGAATCCTCGATCTTTCGATTTCGCTCGAATTGGACGTATCAATCGATACAGAACCGCGATACCAGTTTTAGCCTATTGAGAATGTGTAGTTGCATAATGTTAAGGCTTCTGACACCCGTACACCCAGCCAAACTCTTCGAAACGGCGGGAATCCTCGATCTTTCGATTTCGCTAAGCTTCGACGTATCAATCGCTGCAGAACTGCGATACCAGTGTTATCGTATTGAGAGTATGTAGTTGCATGGAACAAAGAATTTTGACACCCGTACACCCCGCGAATGTCGCAGAAACGCTCGGAATCCTCGATCTTTCGATTTCGCTAAGATTCGACGTATCAATCGATACAGTACCGCGATACCAGTTTTATCGTATTGAGAGACTGTAGTTGCATAAAATGACGAAATCTGACACCCGTACACCCAGCCAAACTCTCAGAAACGGCGGGAATCCTCGATCTTTCGATTTCGCTAAGCTTCGACGTATCAATCGCTGCAGTACCACGATACCAGTTGTAGCCTATTGAGACTGTGTAGTTGCATAATGTTAAGGCTTCTGACACCCGGACACCCAGCCAAACTCTTAGAAACGGCGGGAATCCTCGATCTTTCGATTTCGCTAAGCTTCGACGTATCAATCGCTGCAGAACTGCGATACCAGTTTTATCGTATTGAGAGTATGTAGTTGCATGAAACAAAGAATTTTGACACCCGTACACCCCGCGAATGTCGGAGAAACACTTGGAATCCTCGATCTTTCGATTTCGCTAAGATGCGACGTATCAATCGATACAGAACTGCGATACCAGTTTTATCGTATTGAGAGTGTGTAGTTGCATAAAATGAAGAAATTTGACACCCGTACACCCCGCGAATGTCGCAGAAACACTTGGAATCCTCGATCTTTCGATTTCGCTAAGATGCGACGTATCAATCGATACAGAACTGCGATACCAGTTTTATCGTATTGAGAGTGTGTAGTTGCATAAAATGAAGAAATTTGACACCCGTACACCCAGCCAAACTCTTAGAAACGGCGGGAATCTGCGATCTCTCGATTTCGCTAAGCTTCGACGTTTCAATCGCTGCAGCACCACGATACCAGTTTTATCGTATTGAGAATGTGTAGTTGCATAAAGTAAAGGATTTTGACACCCGTACAACCCGCGAATGTCGCAGAAACGCTCGGAATCCTCGATCTTGCGATTTCGCTAAGATTCGACGTATCAATCGATACAGAACCGCGATACCAGTTTTATCGTATTGAGAGTGTGTAGTTGCATAAAATGATGAATTCGGACACCCGTACACCCATCCAAACTCCTAGAAACGGCGGGAATCTGCGATTTCTCGATTTCGCTAAGCTTCGACGTTTCAATCGCTGCAGCACCACGATACCAGTTTTATCGTATTGAGAATGTGTAGTTGCATAAAGTAAAGGATTTTGACACCCGTACACCCCGCGAATGTCGCAGAAGCGCTCGGAATCCTCGATCTTTCGATTTCGCTAAGATGCGACGTATCAATCGATACAGAACTGCGATACCGATTTTATCGTATTGAGAGTGTGTAGTTGCATAAAATGAAGAATTTTGACACCCGTACACCCAGCCAAACTCTCAGAAACGGCGGGAATCCGCGATCTCTCGATTTCGCTAAGCTTCGACGTATCAATCGCTGCAGCACCACGATACCAGTTTTATCGTATTGAGAATGTGTAGTTGCATAAAGTAAAGGATTTTGACACCCGTACACCCTGCGAATGTCACAGAAACGCTCGGAATCGTCGATCTTTCGATTTCGCTAAGATGCGACGTATCAATCGATACAGAACTGCGATACCAGTTTTATCGTATTGAGAGTGTGTAGTTGCATAAAATGAAGAATTGTGACACCCGTACACCCAGCCAAACTCTCAGAAACGGCGGGAATCCGCGATCTTTCGATTTCGCTAATCTTCGACGTATCAATCGCTGCAGCACCACGATACCAGTTTTATCGTATTGAGAATGTGTAGTTGCAGAAAGTAAAGGATTTTGACACCCGTACACCCCGCGAATGTCGCAGTAACGCAAGGAATCCTCGATCTTTCGATTTCGCTAAGATGCGACGTATCAATCGATACAGAACTGCGATACCAGTTTTATCGTATTGAGAGTGTGTAGTTACATGAAATGAAGAATTTTTCCACACGTACACCCAGCCAAACTCTCAGAAACGGCGGGAATCCTCGATCTTTCGATTTCGCTAAGCTTCGACGTATCAATCGCTGCAGTACCTCGATACCAGTTTTAGCCTATTGAGAATGTGTAGTTGCATAATGTAGAGACTTCTGACACTCGTACACCCAGCCAAACTCTTAGAAACGGCGGGAATCTGCGATCTCGCAATTTCGCTAAGCTTCGACGTTTCAATCGCTGCAGCACCACGATACCAGTTTTATTGTATTGAGAATGTGTAGTTGCATAAAGTAAAGGATTTTGACACCCGTACAACCCGCGAATGTCGCAGAAACGCTCGGAATCCTCGATCTTTCGATTTCGCTCGAATTGGACGTATCAATCGATACAGAACCGCGATACCAGTTTTAGCCTATTGAGAATGTGTAGTTGCATAATGTTAAGGCTTCTGACACCCGTACACCCAGCCAAACTCTTCGAAACGGCGGGAATCCTCGATCTTTCGATTTCGCTAAGCTTCGACGTATCAATCGCTGCAGAACTGCGATACCAGTGTTATCGTATTGAGAGTATGTAGTTGCATGGAACAAAGAATTTTGACACCCGTACACCCCGCGAATGTCGCAGAAACGCTCGGAATCCTCGATCTTTCGATTTCGCTAAGATTCGACGTATCAATCGATACAGTACCGCGATACCAGTTTTATCGTATTGAGAGACTGTAGTTGCATAAAATGACGAAATCTGACACCCGTACACCCAGCCAAACTCTCAGAAACGGCGGGAATCCTCGATCTTTCGATTTCGCTAAGCTTCGACGTATCAATCGCTGCAGTACCACGATACCAGTTGTAGCCTATTGAGACTGTGTAGTTGCATAATGTTAAGGCTTCTGACACCCGGACACCCAGCCAAACTCTTAGAAACGGCGGGAATCCTCGATCTTTCGATTTCGCTAAGCTTCGACGTATCAATCGCTGCAGAACTGCGATACCAGTTTTATCGTATTGAGAGTATGTAGTTGCATGAAACAAAGAATTTTGACACCCGTACACCCCGCGAATGTCGGAGAAACACTTGGAATCCTCGATCTTTCGATTTCGCTAAGATGCGACGTATCAATCGATACAGAACTGCGATACCAGTTTTATCGTATTGAGAGTGTGTAGTTGCATAAAATGAAGAAATTTGACACCCGTACACCCCGCGAATGTCGCAGAAACACTTGGAATCCTCGATCTTTCGATTTCGCTAAGATGCGACGTATCAATCGATACAGAACTGCGATACCAGTTTTATCGTATTGAGAGTGTGTAGTTGCATAAAATGAAGAAATTTGACACCCGTACACCCAGCCAAACTCTCAGAAACGGCGGGAATCCGCGATCTCTCGATTTCGCGAAGCTTCGACGTATCAATCGCTGCAGCACCACGATACCAGTTATATCGTATTGAGAATGTGTAGTTTCATAAAGTAAAGAATTTTGACACCCGTACACCCCGCGAATGTCGCAGAAACGCTCGAAATCCTCGATCTTTCGATTTCGCTAATATGCGACGTATCAATCGATACAGAACTGCGATACCCGTTTTATCGTATTGAGAGTGTGTAGTTGCATAAAATGAAGAATTTTGACACCCGTACACCCAGCAAAACTCTCAGAAACGGCGGGAATCCGCGATCTCTCGATTTCGCTAAGCTTCGACGTATCAATCGCTGCATCACCACGATACCAGTTTTATCGTATTGAGAATGTGTAGTTGCATAAAGTAATGGATTTTGACACTTGTACACCCCGCGAATATCGCAGAAACGCTCGGAATCCTCGATCTTTCGATTTCGCTAAGATGCGACGTATCAATCGATACAGAACTGCGATACCAGTTTTATCGTATTGAGAGTGTGTAGTTGCATACAATGAAGAATTTTGACTCCCGTACACCCAGCCAAACTCTCAGAAACGGCGGGAATCCGCGATCTCTCGATTTCGCTAAGCTTCGACGTATCAATCGCTGCATCACCACGATACCAGTTTTATCGTATTGAGAATGTGTAGTTGCATAGAGTAATGGATTTTGACACCCGTACACCCCGCGAATGTCGCAGAAACACTTGGAATCCTCGATCTTTCGATTTCGCTTAGATGCGACGTATCAATCGATACAGAACTGCGATACCAGTTTTATCGTATTGAGAGTGTGTAGTTGCATAAAATGATGAATTCTGACACCCGTACACCCATCCAAACTCCTAGAAACGGCGGGAATCTGCGATCTCTCGATTTCGCTAAGCTTCGACGTTTCAATCGCTGCAGCACCACGATACCAGTTTTATCGTATTGAGAATGTGTAGTTGCATAAAGTAAAGGATTTTGACACCCGTACACCCCGCGAATGTCGCAGAAGCGCTCGGAATCCTCGATCTTTCGATTTCGCTAAGATGCGACGTATCAATCGATACAGAACTGCGATACCGATTTTATCGTATTGAGAGTGTGTAGTTGCATAAAATGAAGAATTTTGACACCCGTACACCCAGCCAAACTCTCAGAAACGGCGGTAATCCGCGATCTCTCGATTTCGCTAAGCTTCGACGTATCAATCGCTGCAGCACCACGATACCAGTTTTATCGTATTGAGAATGTGTAGTTGCATAAAGTAATGGATTTTGACACTTGTACACCCCGCGAATATCGCAGAAACGCTCGGAATCCTCGATCTTTCGATTTCGCTAAGATGCGACGGATCAATCGATACAGAACTGCGATACCAGTTTTATCGTATTGAGAGTGTGTAGTTGCATACAATGAAGAATTTTGACACCCGTACACCCAGCCAAACTCTCAGAAACGGCGGGAATCCGCGATCTCTCGATTTCGCTAAGCTTCGACGTATCAATCGCTGCATCACCACGATACCAGTTTTATCGTATTGAGAATGTGTAGTTGCATAGAGTAATGGATTTTGACACCCGTACACCCCGCGAATGTCGCAGAAACACTTGGAATCCTCGATCTTTCGATTTCGCTAAGATGCGACGTATCAATCGATACAGAACTGCGATACCAGTTTTATCGTATTGAGAGTGTGTAGTTGCATAAAATGATGAATTCTGACACCCGTACACCCATCCAAACTCCTAGAAACGGCGGGAATCTGCGATCTCTCGATTTCGCTAAGCTTCGACGTTTCAATCGCTGCAGCACCACGATACCAGTTTCATCGTATTGAGAATGTGTAGTTGCATAAAGTAAAGGATTTTGACACCCGTATACCCCGCGAATGTCGCAGAAGCGCTCGGAATCCTCGATCTTTCGATTTCGCTAAGATGCGACGTATCAATCGATACAGAACTGCGATACCGATTTTATCGTATTGAGAGTGTGTAGTTGCATAAAATGAAGAATTTTGACACCCGTACACCCAGCCAAACTCTCAGAAACGGCGGTAATCCGCGATCTCTCGATTTCGCTAAGCTTCGACGTATCAATCGCTGCAGCACCACGATACCAGTTTTATCGTATTGAGAATGTGTAGTTGCATAAAGTAAAGGATTTTGACACCCGTACAACCCGCGAATGTCGCAGAAACGCTCGGAATCCTCGATCTTTCGATTTCGCTAAGATTCGACGTATCAATCGATACAGAACCGCGATACCAGTTTTATCGTATTGAGAGACTGTAGTTGCATAAAATGACGAATTCTGACACCCGAACACTCAGCCAAACTCTCAGAAACGGCGGGAATCCTCGATCTTTCGATTTCGCTAAGCTTCGACGTATCAATCGCCGCAGAACTGCGATACCAGTTTTATCGTATTGAGAGTATGTAGTTGCATGAAACAAAGAATTTCGACACGCGTACACCCCGCGAATGTCGCAGAAACGCTCGGAATCCTCGATCTTTCGATTTCGCTAAGATGCGACGTATCAATCGATACAGAACTGCGATACCAGTTTTATCGTATTGAGAGACTGTAGTTGCATAAAATGACGAATTCTGACACCCGAACACTCAGCCAAACTCTCAGAAACGGCGGGAATCCTCGATCTTTCGATTTCGCTAAGCTTCGACGTATCAATCGCCGCAGAACTGCGATACCAGTTTTATCGTATTGAGAGTATGTAGTTGCATGAAACAAAGAATTTCGACACCCGTACACCCCGCGAATGTCGCAGAAACGCTCGGAATCCTCGATCTTTCGATTTCGCTAAGATGCGACGTATCAATCGATACAGAACTGCGATACCAGTTTTATCGTATTGAGAGTGTGTAGTTGCATGAAATGAAGAATTTTGACACCAGTACACCCAGCTAATCTCTCAGAAACGGTGGGAATCCTCGATCTTTCGATTTCGCTAAACTTCGACGTATCAATCGCTGCAGTACCACGATACCAGTTGTAGCCTATTGAGACTGTGTAGTTGCATAATGTTAAGGCTTCTGACACCCGTACACCCAGCCAAACTCTTAGAAACGGCGGGAATCCTCGATCTTTCGATTTCGCTAAGCTTCGACGTATCAATCGCTGCAGAACCGCGATACCAGTTTTATCGTATTAAGAGTATGTAGTTGCATGAAACAAAGAATTTTGACACTCGTATACCCCGCGAATGTCGCAGAAACACTTGGAATCCTCGATCTTTCGATTTCGCTAAGATGCGACGTATCAATCGATACAGAACTGCGATACCAGTTTTATCGTATTGAGAGTGTGTAGTTGCATAAAATGAAGAATTTTGACACCCGTACACCCAGCCAAACTCTCAGAAACGGCGGGAATCCTCGATCTTTCGATTTCGCTAAGCTTCGACGTATCAATCGCTGCAGTACCACGATACCAGTTTTATCGTATTGAGAATGTGTAGTTGCATATAGAAAAGGCTTTTGACACCCGTACACCACGCGAATGTCGCCGAAACGCTCGGAATCCTCGGTCTTTCGACTTCGCTAAGATCCGACGTATCAATCGATACAGAACTGCGATACCAGTTTTATTGTATTGAGAGTGTGTAGTTACATGAAATAAAGAATTTTTACACACGTACACCCAGCCAAACTCTCAGAAACGACGGGAATCCTCGATCATTCGATTTCGCTAAGCTTCGACGTATCAATCGCTGCAGTACCACGATACCAGTTTTAGCCTATTGAGAATGTGTAGTTGCATAATGTAAAGGCATCTGACACCCGTACACCCAGCCAAACTCTTAGAAACGGCTGGAATCTGCGATCTCTCGATTTCGCTAAGCTTCGACGTTTCAATCGCTGCAGCACCACGATACCAGTGTTATCGTATTGAGAATGTGTAGTTGCAGAAAGTAAAGGATTTTGACACCCGCACACCCCGCGAATGTCGCAGAAACGCAAGGAATCCTCGATCTTTCGATTTCGCTAAGATGCGACGTATCAATCGATACAGAACTGCGATACCAGTTTTATCGTATTGAGAGTGAGTAGTTACATGAAATGAAGAATTTTTACACACGTACACCCAGCCAAACGCTCGGAAACGGCGGGAATCCGCGATCTCTCGATTTCGCTAAGCTTCGACGTATCAATCGCTGCAGAACTGCAATACCAGTTTTATCGTATTGAGAGTATGTAGTTGCATGAATCAAAGAATTATGACACCCGTATACCCCGCGAATGTCGCAGAAACACTTGGAATCCTCGGTCTTTCGATTTCGCTAAGATGCGACGTATCAATCGATACAGAACTGCGATACCAGTTTTATCGTATTGAGAGTGTGTAGTTGCATAAAATGAAGAATTCTGACACCCGTACAACCCGCGAATGTCGCAGAAACGCTCGGAATCCTCGATCTTTCGATTTCGCTCGAATTCGACGTATCAATCGATACAGAACCGCGATACCAGTTTTAGCCTATTGAGAATGTGTAGTTGCATAATGTTAAGGATTTTGACACCCGTACACCCCGCGAATGTCGCAGAAACGCTCGGAATCCTCGATCTTTCGATTTCGCTAAGATGCAACGTATCAATCGAAACAGAACTGCGATACCAGTTTTATCGTATTGAGAGTATGTATTTGCTTGAAACAAAGAATTTCGACACCCGTACACCCCGCGAATGTCGCAGAAACGCTCGGAATGCTCGATCTTTCGATTTCGCTAAGATGCGACGTATCAATCGATACAGAACTGCGATACCAGTTTTGTCGTATTGAGAGTGTGTCGTTACATGAAATGAAGAATTTTTATACACGTACACCCAGCCAAACTCTCAGAAAGGGCGGGAATCCTCGATCTTTCGATTTCGCTAAGCTTCGGCGTATCAATGGCTGCAGTACCACGATACCAGTTTTAGCCTATCTAGAATGTGTAGTTGCATAATGTAAAGGCATCTGACACCCGTACACCCAGCCAAACTCTTAGAAACGGCTGGAATCTGCGATCTCTCGATTTCGCTAAGCTTCGACGTTTCAATCGCTGCAGCACCACGATACCAGTTTCATCGTATTGAGAATGTGTAGATGCATAAAGTAAATGATTTTGACACCCGTACAACCCGCGAATGTCGCAGAAACGCTCGGAATCCTCGATCTTACGATTTCGCTAAGATTCGACGTATCAATCGATACAGAACCGCCATACTAGTTTTATCGTATTGAGAGTGTGTAGTTGCATAAAATGATGAATTCTGACACCCGTACACCCAGCCAAACGCTCAGAAACGGCGGGAATCCGCGATCTCTCGATTTCGCTAAGCTTCGACGTATCAATCGCTGCAGCACCACGATACCAGTTTTATCGTATTGAGAATGTGTAGTTGCAGAAAGTAAAGGATTTTGACACCCGCACACCCCGCAAATGTCGCAGAAACGCGAGGAATCCTCGATCTTTCGATTTCGCTAAGATGCGACGTATCAATCGATACAGAACTGCGATACCAGTTTTATCGTATTGAGAGTGTGTAGTTACTTGAAATGAAGAATTTTTACACACGTACACCCAGCCAAACTCTCAGAAACGGCGGGAATCCTCGATCTTTCGATTTCGCTAAGCTTCGACGTATCAATCGCTGCAGTATCACGATACCAGTTTTAGCCTATTGAGAATGTGTACTTGCATAATGTAGAGGCTTCTGACACTCGTACACCCAGCCAAAGTCTTAGAAACGGCGGGAATCTGGGATCTCTCGATTTCGCTAAGCTTCGACGTTTCAATCGCTGCAGCACCACGATACCAGTTTCATCGTATTGAGAATGTGTAGATGCATAAAGTAAATGATTTTGACACCCGTACAACCCGCGAATGTCGCAGAAACGCTCGGAATCCTCGATCTTTCGATTACGCTAAGATGCGACGTATCAATCGATACAGAACTGCGATACCAGTTTGATCGTATTGAGAGTGTGTAGTTGCATAAAATGAAGAATTTTGACACCCGTACACCCAGCCAAACTCTCAGAAACGGCGGGAATCCGCGATCTCTCGATTTCGCTATGCTTCGACGTATCAATCGCTGCAGCACCACGATACCAGTTTTATCGTATTGACAATGTGTAGTTGCATAAAGTAAAGGATTTTGACACCCGTACACCCCGGGAATGTCGCAGAAACGCTGGGAATCCTCGATCTTTCGATTTCGCTAAGATGCGACGTATCAATCGAAACAGAACTGCGATACCAGTTTTATCGTATTGAGAGTGTGTAGTTACATGAAATGAAGAATTTTTACACACGTACACCCAGCCTAACTCTCAGAAACGGCGGGAATCCTCGATCTTTCGATTTCGCTAAGCTTCGACGTATCAATCGCCGCAGAACTGCGATACTAGTTTTATCGTATTGAGAGTATGAAGTTGCATGAAACAAAGAATTTCGACACCCGTACACCCCGCGAATGTCGCAGAAACGCTCGGAATCCTCGATCTTTCGATTTCGCTAAGATGTGACGTATCAATCGATACAGAACTGCGATACCAGTTTTATCGTATTGAGAGTGTGTAGTTACATGAAATGAAGAATTTTTACACACGTACACCCAGCCAAACTCTCAGAAAGGGCGGGAATCCTCGATCTTTCGATTTCGCTAACCTTCGGCGTATCAATCGCTGCAGTACCACGATACCAGTTTTAGCCTATTGAGAATGTGTAGTTGCATAATGTAAAGGCATCTGACACCCGTACACCCAGCCAAACTCTTAGAAACGGCTGGAATCTGCGATCTCTCGATTTCGCTAAGCTTCGACGTTTCAATCGCTGCAGCACCACGATACCAGTTTTATCGTATTGAGAATGTGTAGATGCATAAAGTGAATGATTCCCCGCAGGGACCCCCGATGGGGGACGGGCGTGACGAACCCGCGGACCCGAGTCAACCCTAGGCTAAGCTGTATCTACGTGGCGATAGACGCTGGCAGAGAGGGTAAGTACTCTGTCTCTAACGTGACCTCTGTGGCGGCTGGCGACCTCACAGTTGTAATTAATTGCCCGGGTCTGGTATGGCGGCTCTACAGGACCCTGTGTTTTCTTTATTTCCGACCATTCTCGTGGGACAAATATGGATTTTCAAACAAACAAAAACAAAAACAAAAACAAAAATAATCAAAAAACTGTCGATTCTCCTAAGGATAACAGCAAGCCTTCTACGTCTGCAGGAGCTCGTTTTGACTTTGGCTTCGTTGACAGTGAATCGGACATGGATCTTGACGTACTACTCAAAGCGTCATCGTGTGCGTCTAGCTCTGATCTTGGAGATCACGAAGAGCTCAATGAGGCACACTTCCGACAGAAGCGCAAACGAAAAGCCGTAGACACGATCGGACCACCAGCGCTCGGGATTACAGACAATCTAACTAGAGAAGCGGTTGAAATTAAAGCAGCACTCACAGATTTTGGCTTTGATTCCGCATCGGGTATCTCAAACAAACAAGCAGGCGTTATTGTAAAACATATTAGTAGTCTGACTGCGATCATTAACAAACTTACAAATGAAAATAACCGCCTGATCGGACGTCTGGAAGAACGTTCAAGCTTACGGGTAAGCACTTCTATGCCTTCGTACGCTGACAAAACGAAGACGCCGATGCAGAAAGTACCGGCACTTAGTAAAGTCAACAAACCAATCAAATCTGCGCAGCAAATCGTCATTATTCGACCAAGTGAAGCCATGAAGTGCAACTCTAGCGAGGATACCAAGAAAGAATTGATGAAGTCTTTTAATCCTAAGAACGAAAAGGTGCATGTCAAAAACCTTCGAAAGCTACGAGACAACGGCATCTTAGTCGAAACAGAATCGAAGCAAGATCTTGCTAAAATTACCGATAATGACGAACTTAAAGAACGTGGTTTCAAGTTCGAAACTCCTGGCAAGAAGGAGCCGCGGATCCTGATTTATGACGTACAAAGCTCACTTTCTGAGCAAGAAATTAAGGACGCCATCTTCGAACAAAACCCTGATCTTGCACATGGAATGGAAAAGACGAATTTTCATGCCGAACTAAAGCTGAGGTTTCGTGTCGGAAAAAGGCGAGAGGACCTTACCAACTGGGTTGCAGAGGTAACTCCCACTCTTCGAAACAAGATTCGAAAACTGAACCGAATTTACATAGGATGGCAATCTTGTCGAATCCAGGACTTTATTGGTCTGAGTCGCTGCTACCAATGCCAAGGCTACGGCCATGTTGCAAAATACTGCCGACAGGAAACGGCAACTTGTGGGCACTGCGCCGATGACGGCCACAAAACGTCTGAGTGCCAGAAAAAATCAGATGCACCCAAATGCGCTTCGTGTCACCGCTTTAAAAAACCCATGAATCACTCGGTCTTTGATAAGTCATGCCCAACGTACAAGTTTGCTCTCGAGAAGTTAGTAAACAGAATCGACTATGGAGTCTAACGCTCTACGAGTTTTACAGCTAAACTCAAATGGTTCAAGCCTGGTTCTGTCTGAACTACGATCAAAAATACGCGAGAATGGTATCGATTTGTTGCTGTTGCAGGAACCCTACTCATATAAAGCCAAAGTAACAGGGTTAGGGAATGGAACTCGCATTCTTACTGGGAATAAAAATAACGAAAAACCATGGGCCGCTATTGCTGTCACATCCAGAAACTTGACAGTTCTAAATTTGAGACATCTAAGTAACCCTTACTGTGTAACCATGGAAGTCAGCCTTGGAACACAATCAGCATATTTTGTAAGCGCGTATTTCCGTTTCTCCGAGAGCATTGACGAACACCTTTTATTCCTCGACGATGTCCTCAGACAATTGCGCGGGAAAATGATAGTTCTTGGAATAGATGCAAATGCGAAATCATACCAATGGCACAGCGGCAAACTAGATCAACGAGGTAGAAAACTAGAAACCTTTTTAGCCGAACATAACCTAACCGTCATAAATAAGCCAAATGAACTGAAAACCTACTCTTCATTGAATGGCGAATCAAATATTGATGTTACCTTGGAGACAATAAACTATTCAACTTTCACAACAAATTGGTCAGTTAAAAATGGATGGACCTCCAGTGATCATCGAGTTATAGTAATGGATTGTGTTTTTGCGGTGGTTCCACGGAACTTATGTACCCGAGAACGCGTGGAGAGATACGCTATAAAGCTCGCAAACTGGGAGTTGTTCGACAAGGCACTGTCGGAACTCTGGAACGATGAATGGAACCGCGTAACTTCAACAAAAGAAGATATTTCACGAGTAATTACTTATATAGAAGAAACAATACGTAAAGCATGCGACCGATCGCCCCCCAGAAAACAATATCACCGTACCAAATCCGTACCATGGTGGAATCCGGAACTTACGCGACTCAAAAAGTCTTTCTACAAAAGCCGAAGACGGTTTCAGCGGTACAAGGATCAGAGTGAAACGGCTCGGCTTAGAGCAGAATTCCAAGAACGGAGGAGGATCTACAAAAATGCTGTACGCGAAGCTAAGAAAGCTAGCTGGAAAGAGTTCGTAGGACGTGAAAAAAATCTGATTCCATGGGGAGTAGTCTACAGACTACAGAGGAATCAGTTAAATACTCATGAAGCATTATGTTCAATACGAAATCAGAACCAATACGCTATAAACTGGAGAGCCGCTGCTTACACTGTTCTAAGATCACTATACCCTGATGACAATCCAACTTTTGATATAGCACGACATTCAGAAATAAGAATGATAACAGCTGAACCACCACCTACAGAAAATAGCCAACAGTTTTCGATGGATGAGGTACGATTAGCCGTTTCACAAATGAAGCCTCACAAAGCCCCGGGCCCCGACAACATAGAAACTGCTGCAATTATGAGAGCATGGCCAATAATAGGTGAGGCACTTACAAATGTCTTCAATAACTGTTTAAAATTAGGTATTTTTCCGGACCAGTGGAAGGTAGCTAAGACAATTTTGATACCTAAAGGAAGAGAAAAGGATCCTTCAGATCCAAAGTCATATCGACCAATATGTCTCTTGCCGATACATGGAAAAATCTTTGAAAGACTAATTCTCACAAGATTAAAGCTCCTTTGTGAGAAATTCTCAAGCGAACAACAGTTTGGTTTCAAATCGGGTAAGAGCACAACAGACGCCATTTATTGTCTTAGATCAACCGTTGAAAGGTGCAACGAAAAATACGTACTCGGAATATTTCTGGACGTCGCTGGAGCCTTTGATAATGTTTGGTGGCCAAGTGTCTTGCAAGAACTAAAAGATAGAAATTGCCCTAGAAACGTATATAAAGTGATACAGGATTACTTTGCCTCCAGATTTGCCATAATTGAAGAAAATGATCAAAGATCAATGAAACTTATTACCAAGGGATGTCCACAAGGATCCATACTTGGCCCATTTATGTGGAATCTCATCTTCGACAAAAATCTGAATGTCCTAGCAAATGTACCAGGTATCAAGACAATCGCATATGCTGACGATCAGGTATTAATTATATCAGGAAACAGTAAGAGACAAGTGGAACAACGGGCAAAAATTGCCATGACAAAAATAATGGCGTGGTGCGATGAAAATAAGATGACACTCTCAGCACCAAAAACCCTGATGATGATGCTGAAAGGGAAACCCAATTATCTTGAGCGTAATCTAGAAGTAACGGTAAATGGAAAAAATATAAAACTAGTGAAAAACATCAAGTATCTGGGTGTCAGCCTTGATGAAGGACTGAAAATCAATACCCACATAAAGGATCTATGTGAAAAGACAAAAAAAGTATTTCACAGTCTAGGGAGCATAGCGAAAAATCGATGGGGTCTCGGGCACCACGCCATGAAAACAATATATAAGGGAGTCTATGTCCCGATCGTCACGTACGCCGCAGGCGCCTGGGCCGATAAAATGACACAGAGGATGCGTAAGTCGATAGCGAGCTCACAACGCCTGGCTCTCATAAGAGTGACCAAAGCTTATCGAACCGTGTCGACAGAAAGTATGTCAATTGTAGCAGGAGTTCTCCCAATTGACCTCGAAATAGAAAGAAAATCGGCTAGCTATAAAGTTCGCAGAAAAATAAACTTCGAAATCGAAGGATTTTCAGTAGCGTGGACAAATGAGAGCGAAAAAACGATAGATGGATTGGATAGCAATGCAGTATGGAAAATTGTTCAACAAAAGATACAAAATAAATGGGAAGATAGATGGTCGATTAGTACGAAAGGCCGAACCACATATAAATATTTCGAAACTGTAAAGAGTAGAATGAAATCGAAGTGGGTAGAACCAAACTTTTTTGTAACGAAATTCTTAACAGGCCACGGATGCTTTAATGCTAAACTCAACGAACTAGGAATAAAATAAAACGGAAATTGCTTATGTGGAACTAGAGAAACACCTGAACACATGCTATTCGAATGTAGGAAATACGACGTAGAGAGACTAGCTGCAGTGGCAAAGCTTAGAAAACTGAACATCCGAGAACTATCCACGCAAAATCTGATAAAAAACAAGGAAACATTTAAGATATTCACAGAGTTCACAAAATATATTATGCAGAAAAAAAAATCAAAATAGAGGAAATCTAGCCTAGGGAACGGATCAATAAGATAATCAGAAAATAAACCTTAAAAGAAAAGCAATGCAAACAGAGAACCAAAGAAACATAAATAACGTAACCCGGAATTGTTATAAAGAGCGAAAAAGAAAATATATATGTTAAGATCGCAATAGCGATATCAAACAAGTAAGTAAACGAGAACAGACATGAGAAAATCGACCGCCGGTATAATATAATCAGGTACGGCGGGGGTGGAGGTGGGGAAAAAAAAAAAAAAAAAAAAAAAAAAAAATGATTTTGACACCCGTACAACCCGCGAATGTCGCAGAAACGCTCGGAATCCTCGATCTTTCGATTTCGCTAAGATTCGACGTATCAATCGATACAGAACCGCGATACCAGTTTTATCGTATTGAGAGACTGTAGTTGCATAAAATGACGAATTCTGACACCCGTACTCCCAGCCAAACTCTCAGAAACGGCGGGAATCCTCGATCTCTCGATTTCGCTAAGCTTCGACGTATCAATCGCCGCAGAACTGCGATACCAGTTTTATCGTATTGAGAGTATGTAGTTGCATGAAACAAAGAATTTCGACACCCGTACACCCCGCGAATGTCGCAGAAACGCTCGGAATCCTCGATCTTTCGATTTCGCTAAGATGCGACGTATCAATCGATACAGAACTGCGATACCAGTTTTATCGTATTGAGAGTGTGTAGTTGCATGAAATGAAGAATTTTGACACCAGTACACCCAGCCAATCTCTCAGAAATGGTGGGAATCCTCGATCTTTCGATTTCGCTAAACTTCGACGTATCAATCGCTGCAGTACCACGATACCAGTTGTAGCCTATTGAGACTGTGTAGTTGCATAATGTTAAGGCTTCTGACACCCGTACACGCAGCCAAACTCTTAGAAACGGCGGGAATCCTCGATCTTTCGATTTCGCTAAGCTTCGACGTATCAATCGATACAGAACTGCGATACCAGTTTTATCGTATTGAGAGTGTGTAGTTGCATAAAATGAAGAATTTTGACACCCGTACACCCAGCCAAACTCTCAGAAACGGCGGGAATCCGCGATCTGTCGATTTCGCTAAGCTTCGACGTATCAATCGATACAGAACCGCGATACCAGTTTTAGCCTATTGAGAATGTGTAGTTGCATAATGTTAAAGCTTCTGACACCCGTACACCCAGCCAAACTCTTCGAAACGGCGGGAATCCTCGATCTTTCGATTTCGCTAAGCTTCGACGTATCAATCGCTGCAGAACTGCGATACCAGTGTTATCGTATTGAGAGTATGTAGTTGCATGGAACAAAGAATTTTGACACCCGTACACCCCGCGAATGTCGCAGAAACGCTCGGAATCCTCGATCTTTCGATTTCGCTAAGATTCGACGTATCAATCGATACAGTACCGCGATACCAGTTTTATCGTATTGAGAGACTGTAGTTGCATAAAATGACGAAATCTGACACCCGTACACCCAGCCAAACTCTCAGAAACGGCGGGAATCCTCGATCTTTCGATTTCGCTAAGCTTCGACGTATCAATCGCTGCAGTACCACGATACCAGTTGTAGCCTATTGAGACTGTGTAGTTGCATAATGTTAAGGCTTCTGACACCCGTACACCCAGCCAAACTCTTAGAAACGGCGGGAATCCTCGATCTTTCGATTTCGCTAAGCTTCGACGTATCAATCGCTGCAGAACTGCGATACCAGTTTTATCGTATTGAGAGTATGTAGTTGCATGAAACAAAGAATTTTGACACCCGTACACCCCGCGAATGTCGCAGAAACACTTGGAATCCTCGATCTTTCGATTTCGCTAAGATGCGACTTATCAATCGAAACAGAACTGCGATACCAGTTTTATCGTATTGAGAGTGTGTAGTTACATGAAATGAAGAATTTTTACACACGTACACCCAGCCAAACTCTCAGAAACGGCGGGAATCCGCGATCTCTCGATTTCGCTAAGCTTCGACGTATCAATCGCTGCATCACCACGATACCAGTTTTATCGTATTGAGAATGTGTAGTTGCATAGAGTAATGGATTTTGACACCCGTACACCCCGCGGATGTCGCAGAAACACTTGGAATCCTCGATCTTTCGATTTCGCTAAGATGCGTCGTATCAATCGATACAGAACTGCGATACCAGTTTTATCGTATTGAGAGTGTGTAGTTGCATAAAATGAAGAATTTTGACACCCGTACACCCAGCCAAACTCTCAGAAACGGCGGGAATCGGCGATCTCTCAATTTCGCTAAGCTTCGACGTATCAATCGCTGCAGCACCACGATACCAGTTTTATCGTGTTGAGAATGTGTAGTTGCAGAAAGTAAAGGATTTTGATATCCGTACACCCCGCGATTGTCGCAGAAACGCAAGGAATCCTCGATCTATCGATTTCGCTAAGATGCGACGTATCAATCGATACAGAACTGCGATACCAGTTTTATCGTATTGAGAGTGTGTAGTTACATGAAATGAAGAATTTTTACACACGTACACCCAGCCAAACTCTCAGCAACGGCGGGAATCCGCGATCTCTCGATTTCGCTATGCTTCGACGTATCAATCGCTGCAGCACCACGATACCAGTTTTATCGTATTGAGAATGTGTAGTTGCATAAAGTAAAGGATTATGACACCCGTACAACCCGCGAATGTCGCAGAAACGCTCGGAATCCTCGATCTTTCGATTTCGCTAAGATTCGACGTATCAATCGATACAGAACCGCGATACCAGTTTTATCGTATTGAGAGTGTGTAGTTGCATAAGATGATGAATTCTGACACCCGAACACCCAGCCAAACTCTTAGAAACAGCGGGAATCCGCGATCTTTCGATTTCGCTAAGCTTCGACGTATCAATCGCTGCAGTACCACGACACCAGTTTTAGCCTATTGAGAATGTGTAGTTGCATAATGTAAAGGCATCTGACACCCGTACACCCAGCCAAACTCTTAGAAACGGCGGGAATCTGCGATCTCTCGATTTCGCTAAGCTTCGACGTTTCAATCGCTGCAGCACCACGATACCAGTTTTATCGTATTGAGAATGTGTAGTTGCATAAAGTAAAGGATTTTGACACCCGTACAACCCGCGAATGTCGCAGAAACGCTCGGAATCCTCGATCTTGCGATTTCGCTAAGATTCGACGTATCAATCGATACAGAACCGCGATACCAGTTTTATCGTATTGAGAGTGTGTAGTTGCATAAAATGATGAATTCTGACACCCGTACACCCATCCAAACTCCTAGAAACGGCGGGAATCTGCGATCTCTCGATTTCGCTAAGCTTCGACGTTTCAATCGCTGCAGCACCACGATACCAGTTTTATCGTATTGAGGATGTGTAGTTGCATAAAGTAAAGGATTTTGACACCCGTACACCCCGCGAATGTCGCAGAAGCGCTCGGAATCCTCGATCTTTCGATTTCGCTAAGATGCGACGTATCAATCGATACAGAACTGCGATACCGATTTTATCGTATTGAGAGTGTGTAGTTGCATAAAATGAAGAATTTTGACACCCGTACACCCAGCCAAACTCTCAGAAACGGCGGTAATCCGCGATCTCTCGATTTCGCTAAGCTTCGACGTATCAATCGATACAGAACCGCGATACCAGTTTTAGCCTATTGAGAATGTGTAGTTGCATAATGTTAAGGCTTCTGACACCCGTACACGCAGCCAAACTCTTAGAAACGGCGGGAATCCTCGATCTTTCGATTTCGCTAAGATTCGACGTATCAATCGATACAGTACCGCGATACCAGTTTTATCGTATTGAGAGACTGTAGTTGCATAAAATGACGAAATCTGACACCCGTACACCCAGCCAAACTCTCAGAAACGGCGGGAATCCTCGATCTTTCGATTTCGCTAAGCTTCGACGTATCAATCGCTGCAGTACCACGATACAAGTTGTAGCCTATTGAGACTGTGTAGTTGCATAATGTTAAGGCTTCTGACACCCGTACACCCAGCCAAACTCTTAGAAACGGCGGGAATCCTCGATCTTTCGATTTCGCTAAGCTTCGACGTATCAATCGCTGCAGAACTGCGATACCAGTTTTATCGTATTGAGAGTATGTAGTTGCATGAAACAAAGAATTTTGACACCCGTACACCCCGCGAATGTCGCAGAAACACTTGGAATCCTCGATCTTTCGATTTCGCTAAGATGCGACTTATCAATCGAAACAGAACTGCGATACCAGTTTTATCGTATTGAGAGTGTGTAGTTACATGAAATGAAGAATTTTTACACACGTACACCCAGCCAAACTCTCAGAAACGGCGTGAATCCGCGATCTCTCGATTTCGCTAAGCTTCGACGTATCAATCGCTGCATCACCACGATACCAGTTTTATCGTATTGAGAATGTGTAGTTGCATAGAGTAATGGATTTTGACACCCGTACACCCCGCGAATGTCGCAGAAACACTTGGAATCCTCGATCTTTCGATTTCGCTAAGATGCGACGTATCAATCGATACAGAACTGCGATACCAGTTTTATCGTATTGAGAGTGTGTAGTTGCATAAAATGAAGAATTTTGACACCCGTACACCCAGCCAAACTCTCAGAAACGGCGGGAATCGGCGATCTCTCAATTTCGCTAAGCTTCGACGTATCAATCGCTGCAGCACCACGATACCAGTTTTATCGTGTTGAGAATGTGTAGTTGCAGAAAGTAAAGGATTTTGATATCCGTACACCCCGCGATTGTCGCAGAAACGCAAGGAATCCTCGATCTATCGATTTCGCTAAGATGCGACGTATCAATCGATACAGAACTGCGATACCAGTTTTATCGTATTGAGAGTGTGTAGTTACATGAAATGAAGAATTTTTACACACGTACACCCAGCCAAACTCTCAGCAACGGCGGAAATCCGCGATCTCTCGATTTCGCTATGCTTCGACGTATCAATCGCTGCAGCACCACGATACCAGTTTTATCGTATTGAGAATGTGTAGTTGCATAAAGTAAAGGATTATGACACCCGTACAACCCGCGAATGTCGCAGAAACGCTCGGAATCCTCGATCTTTCGATTTCGCTATGCTTCGACGTATCAATCGCTGCAGCACCACGATACCAGTTTTATCGTATTGAGAATGTGTAGTTGCATAAAGTAAAGGATTTTGACACCCGTACAACCCGCGAATGTCGCAGAAACGCTCGGAATCCTCGATCTTTCGATTTCGCTCGAATTGGACGTATCAATCGATACAGAACCGCGATACCAGTTTTAGCCTATTGAGAATGTGTAGTTGCATAATGTTAAGGCTTCT
The DNA here is from genome assembly GCA_947507545.1 of Clistopyga incitator. Taxonomy (NCBI): domain Eukaryota; kingdom Metazoa; phylum Arthropoda; class Insecta; order Hymenoptera; family Ichneumonidae; genus Clistopyga; species Clistopyga incitator. The sequence continues at coordinate 7,065,945 of OX382187.1, read as the reverse complement.
GACACCCGTACACCCAGCCAAACTCTTCGAAACGGCGGGAATCCTCGATCTTTCGATTTCGCTAAGCTTCGACGTATCAATCGCTGCAGAACTGCGATACCAGTGTTATCGTATTGAGAGTATGTAGTTGCATGGAACAAAGAATTTTGACACCCGTACACCCCGCGAATGTCGCAGAAACGCTCGGAATCCTCGATCTTTCGATTTCGCTAAGATTCGACGTATCAATCGATACAGTACCGCGATACCAGTTTTATCGTATTGAGAGACTGTAGTTGCATAAAATGACGAAATCTGACACCCGTACACCCAGCCAAACTCTCAGAAACGGCGGGAATCCTCGATCTTTCGATTTCGCTAAGCTTCGACGTATCAATCGCTGCAGTACCACGATACCAGTTGTAGCCTATTGAGACTGTGTAGTTGCATAATGTTAAGGCTTCTGACACCCGTACACCCAGCCAAACTCTTAGAAACGGCGGGAATCCTCGATCTTTCGATTTCGCTAAGCTTCGACGTATCAATCGCTGCAGAACTGCGATACCAGTTTTATCGTATTGAGAGTATGTAGTTGCATGAAACAAAGAATTTTGACACCCGTACACCCCGCGAATGTCGGAGAAACACTTGGAATCCTCGATCTTTCGATTTCGCTAAGATGCGACGTATCAATCGATACAGAACTGCGATACCAGTTTTATCGTATTGAGAGTGTGTAGTTGCATAAAATGAAGAAATTTGACACCCGTACACCCAGCCAAACTCTCAGAAACGGCGGGAATCCGCGATCTCTCGATTTCGCGAAGCTTCGACGTATCAATCGCTGCAGCACCACGATACCAGTTATATCGTATTGAGAATGTGTAGTTTCATAAAGTAAAGAATTTTGACACCCGTACACCCCGCGAATGTCGCAGAAACGCTTGGAATCCTCGATCTTTCGATTTCGCTAATATGCGACGTATCAATCGATACAGAACTGCGATACCAGTTTTATCGTATTGAGAGTGTGTAGTTGCATAAAATGAAGAATTTTGACACCCGTACACCCAGCCAAACTCTCAGAAACGGCGGGAATCCGCGATCTCTCGATTTCGCTAAGCTTCGACGTATCAATCGCTGCAGCACCACGATACCAGTTTTATCGTATTGAGAATGTGTAGTTGCAGAAAGTAAAGGATTTTGATATCCGTACACCCCGCGATTGTCGCAGAAACGCAAGGAATCCTCGATCTATCGATTTCGCTAAGATGCGACGTATCAATCGATACAGAACTGCGATACCAGTTTTATCGTATTGAGAGTGTGTAGTTACATGAAATGAAGAATTTTTACACACGTACACCCAGCCAAACTCTCAGAAACGGCGGGAATCCGCGATCTCTCGATTTCGCTATGCTTCGACGTATCAATCGCTGCAGCACGACGATACCAGTTTTATCGTATTGAGAATGTGTAGTTGCATAATGTTGAGGCTTCTGACACCCGTACACCCAGCCAAACTCTTAGAAACAGCGGGAATCCGCGATCTTTCGATTTCGCTAAGCTTCGACGTATCAATCGAAACAGAACTGCGATACCAGTTTTATCGTATTGAGAGTATGTAGTTGCATGAAACAAAGAATTTCGACACCCGTACACCCCGCGAATGTCGCAGAAACGCTCGGAATCCTCGATCTTTCGATTTCGCTAAGATGCGACGTATCAATCGATACAGAACTGCGATACCAGTTTTGTCGTATTGAGAGTGTGTAGTCACATGAAATGAAGAATTTTTACACACGTACACCCAGCCAAACTCTCAGAAAGGGCGGGAATCCTCGATATTTCGATTTCGCTAAGCTTCGGCGTATCAATCGCTGCAGTACCACGATACCAGTTTTAGCCTATTGAGAATGTGTAGTTGCATAATGTAAAGGCATCTGACACCCGTACACCCAGCCAAACTCTTAGAAACGGCTGGAATCTGCGATCTCTCGATTTCGCTAAGCTTCGACGTTTCAATCGCTGCAGCACCACGATACCAGATATATCGTATTGTGAATGTGTAGATGCATAAAGTAAATGATTTTGACACCCGTACAACCCGCGCATGTCGCAGAAACGCTCGGAATCCTCGATCTTACGATTTCGCTAAGATTCGACCTATCAATCGATACAGAACCGCGATACTAGTTTTATCGTATTGAGAGTGTGTAGTTGCATAAAATGATGAAGTCTGACACCCGTACACCCAGCCAAACGCTCAGAAACGGCGGGAATCCGCGATCTCTCGATTTCGCTAAGCTTCGACGTATCAATCGCTGCAGCACCACGATACCAGTTTTATCGTATTGAGAATGTGTAGTTGCATAAAGTAAAGGATTTTGACACCCGTACACCCCGCGAATGTCGCAGAAGCGCTCGGAATCCTCGATCTTTCGATTTCGCTAAGATGCGACGTATCAATCGATACAGAACTGCGATACCAGTTTTATCGTAATGAGAGTGTGTAGTTGCATGAAATGAAGAATTTTGACACCCGTACACCCCGCCAAACTCTCAGAAACGGCGGGAATCCTCGATATTTCGATTTCGCTAAGCTTCGACGTATCAATCGCTGCAGTACCACGATACCAGTTTTAGCCTATTGAGAATGTGTAGTTGCATAATGTAAAGGCTTCTGACACCCGTACACCCAGTCAAACTCTTAGAAACGGCCGGAAGCCGCGATCTCTCGATTTCGCTAAGCTTCGACGTATCAATCGCTGCAGCACCACGATACCAGTCTTATCGTATTGAGAATGTGTAGGTGCATATAGTAAAGGTGTTTGACACCCGTACACCCCGCGAATGTCGCATAACCGCTCGGAATCCTCGATCATTCGATTTCGCTAAGATGCGACGTATCATTCGATACAGAACTGCGATACCAGTTTTATCGTATTGAGAGTGTGTAGTTACATAAAATGAAGAATTTCGCATCCGTACACCCAGCCAAACTCCCAGAAACGGCGGGAACCCTCGATCTTTCGATTTCGCTAAGATGCGACGTATCAATCGATACAGAACTGCGATACCAGTTTTATCGTATTGAGAGTGTCTAGTTGCATAAAATGGAGAATTTGGACACCCGTAAACCCAGCCAAAATCTCAGAAACGGCGGGAATCCGCGATCTTTCGATTTCGCTAAGCTTCGACGCATCAATCGCTGCAGAACTGCGATACCAGTTTTATCGTATTGAGAGTGTGTAGTTTCGTGAAACAAAGAATTTTGACACCCGTACACCCCGCGAATGTCGCAGAAACACTCGTAATCCTCGATCTTTCGATTTCGCTAAGATTCGACGTATCAATCGCTGCAGAACTGCAATACTCGTTTTATCGTATTGAGAATGTGTAGTTGCATAAAATGAAAGATTTTAACACCCGGACATCCAGCCAAACTCTTAGAAACTGCGGGAATCCGCGATCTTTCGATTTCGCGAAGCTTCGACGTATCATTCGCTGCAGCACCACGATACCAGTGGTATCGTATTGAGAATGTGTAGTTGCAGAAAGTAAAGGTTTTTGACACCCGTACGCCCCGGGAATGTCGCAGAAACGCTTGGAATCTTCGATCTTTCGATTTCGCTAAGATGCGACGTATCAATCGATACAGAACTGCGATACCAGTTTTATCGTATGGAGAATGTATAGTTGCATCGAATGAAACTTTTGACATCCGTACACCCAGCAAAACTCTCAGAAACGGCGGGAATCCGCGATCTCTCGATTTCGCTAAGCTTCGACGTATCAATCGCTGCAGTACCACGATACCAGTTTTATCGTATTGAGAATGTGTAGTTGCATATAGTAAAGGCTTTTGACACCCGTACACCCCGCGAATGTCGCCGAAACGCTCGGAATCCTCGGTCTTTCGATTTCGCTAAGATCCGACGTATCAATCGATACAGAAGTGCGATACCAGTTTTATCGTATTGAGAATGTATAGTTGCATCGAATGAAGGATTTTGACACCCGTACACCCAGCCAAAGTCTCAGAAACGACGGGAATCCTCGATCTTTCGATTTCGCTAAGCTTCGACGTATCAATCGCTGCAGAACTGCGATACCAGTTTTATCGTATTGAGAGTATGTAGTTGCATGAAACAAAGAATTTTGACACCCGTACACCTCGCGAATGTCGTAAAAACGCTCGGAATCCTCGGTCTTTCGATTTCGCTAAGATTCGACGTATCAATCGCTGCAGAACTGCAATAGTAGTTTTATCGTATTGAGAATGTGTAGTTGCATAAAATGATGGCTTTTGACACCCGTACACCCAGTCAAACTCTTAGTAACGGCGGGAGCCCGCGATCTTTCGATTCCGATAAGCTTCGACGTATCAATCGCTGCAGTACCACGATACCAGTTTTATCGTATTGAGAATGTGTAGTTGCATGAAACAAAGAATTTTGACACCCGTACACCCCGCCAAACTCTTAGAGACGGCGGGAATCTGCGATCTCTCGATTTCGCTAAGCTTCGACGTATCAATCGCTGCAACACCACGATACCAGTTTTATCGTATTGAGAATGTGTAGTTGCATAAAGTAAAGGTTTTTGACACCCGTACACCCCGCGAACGTCGCAGAAACGCTCGGAATCCTCGATCTTTCGATTTCGCTAAGCTTCGACGTATCAATCGCTGCAGAACGGCGATACCAGTTTTATCGTATTGAGAGTGTGTAGTCTCATGAAACAAAGAATTTTAACACGCGTATACCCCGCGAATGTCGCCGAAACACTCGGAATCCTCGATCTTTCGATTTCGCTAAGATGCGACGTATCAATCGATACAGAACTGCGATACCAGTTTTATCGTATTGAAAATGTATAGTTGCATCGAATGAAGGATTTTGACACCCGTACACCCAGCCAAAGTCTCAGAAACGCCGAGAATCCCCGATCTTTCAATTTCGCTAAGCTTCGACGTATCAATCGCTGCAGAACTGCGATACCAGTTTTATCGTATTGAGAGTATGTAGTTGTGTTTTGTAAGGAGTCTGGTGTAGGTGGTTTTTACAAAGAGGGTGGACGTGAATTACGTACATAAAAATAACAAATGTTTATTTCCACCAATAACACAAAAATATAAGAGTTATTAAGTACAGTGAGTGTGGTCCCGGAAATAATTAATGAAATTGATGCAATGAATTCCCGCTCGCAATAGTTCTACCGCCCGTTGGTCCCGAAAATGCCGCACGACCCGAATAACGAAGTGGTAGCGATGAATATTTTCCCGTTATTTCCCGGTTTTTCCCGTGAAGCCAGGGAGCTCGAAAAGCCCTCACCCGATTCCGATACCGATCCCGAGAATATCCCGTGAATTGAATGAGAGAAAAACTGAACCGAAATTAGTAATGTAGCCCGAGAATTTTGACAAAGGCCGAGAAGAGTATGAAAACACATGTTGCACGCTTCGCTCGCGGATCGAGAAGGAGGAGTCGTTACGGCAAATCGATGAAGAAGCGGCTCGCGCAGGCGCGTAGCGCTCGCAACCGCAGTGCCCGGAAAGTGGCGCCGCCAGCGTCTGCGGCCGCGCACGAAACCAAACCCGAGGCCGTGCAACGGCTGATTTTAATTCGCTAATTCCTGAACATTCCGCCCCTCATCGACAGCAGTGCTGGCGATTGAAGAATCCGGGTGATGAATCGGAAGAAGTGCCAACTTTGCAATTGGTCGTTTGAAGGTGGAGGTCGCCGTTTTGATGGTGACTACCCGTGTGAGCCCGTCCTATCCCAGATGAAGTTGAATCACTCTTGCGAGTGCCCATTTTGCAGGAGGCGAATTCTCATTGGTCAGCAAGACCATTGACCCGATCCGAATGTGGTGTGAAGGATGATGCCATTTTGAAATCGCTTGCTGCTGTTGAAGATATCCTGAAGCCCAATGATCCCAAAAATGTTGAAGCCGTTCCTGGATGAATTGCCAGCGTGATAAGCGGGCAGTGTTAGTTTCCCGAAGTGATGGTTCTGGAACCGTGGTGAGTGCCTCCCCGATGAGAAAATGCCCGGGTGTGAGAACGGCTAGATCATCCGGATCATCCGACAGAGGTTCCAACAGACGAGAGTTGAGGACGGCCTCAATTTGTATAAGAAGAGTCGTAAGTTCCTCGTATGTGAGGCTTGTCTCGCCGATCGTCCGTCGGAGATGATGCTTCACTGACTTGACCGCTGCTTCCCATTTCCCGCCCATGTGAGGAGCGCCCGGTGGATTGAAAGTCCATGAAGTCCCGTCATTAGCCAGCAACGTGGCAATTTGATTTGACTCTTGAGTCCCGGCTTTGAATAACTTCTTCAGTTCTGCGTCCGCGCCTTGAAAATTGGTGCCACAGTCACTGTAGAGCGTGTGGCAGATGCCCCGTCTCCCGGTGAAACGTCGGAATGCAGCAATGAAGGTTTCCTTTGTATAGTCAGTGACCGCTTCAATGTGAAGTGCCGAAGTTGAAAAGCAGACGAAAATGCAGAGCCACCCCTTTTGGCTTCGATTCCCGCGACCCCGCCAACTTTTGAGAGAAATTGGCCCGGCATAATCGACTCCCGTGAATAGGAAGGCCCGTGAAGGTGTAACCCGATTTAGAGGCAACTGTCCCATCAGTTGTTGAGCCTTGATTCCCCGTAGGCGTGCGCACCGTACGCAACGCAGAATGAAAGACCGCACCGGAGCCCGTCCTCCGATGATCCAGTATTGTCGTCGCAGATGTGCTAAGGTGACTTGTGTACCCCCGTGAAGTGTCCGTTGATGAGCATCTGCGATGAGCAGTTCCGTTAATGGAGAAACCCGCGGGAGGATAGCTGAATGCTTACTCTCAGGTTGTAAGGCTGAGTGTTTCAGTCGTCCTCCTACCCGTAGAATCCCGTTGAAGTCTATGAACCCCGTTAATCGCGTGAAAGGGTGCGATTTTGGAAGTAGATGACCCGATGAAAGTATTTTGATCTCCGAAGAAAAGTAGGCTCCCTGTATGGCTCTTACCCAATAAAGCCTTGAATGTTCCAGGTCTCCCGCTGTGATGAATTCCCCGTTCCGCCCGTCCCGCTTTCCCTTCAGGTTTGTAAGCGCCTTGAAGAGTAGTGATGTAATTCTCAACAACCGAGTGAATGACGAATACCGATGAATGAGATTGAAGACCGACGAAGAGTTTGTTGAGACCGAGAATGTGAGACCTGGTCGCTCCTCGAGCGCCGCTGAATCCGCCGTTCCGATGCAATGAATTGGCCAATGGAATGAATTTTTTGCTAACCAGTGAGGCCCGTCCCACCATTGTTGAAGTCGCTCGAGCTGAAGGATGGTTAGCCCCCGTGATGCACAATCTGCTGGATTGTCCCGTCCCGGTGTGAATCTCCATTGAGCCTGTGGTAAGAGCTCGTGAATCAATGAAACCCGATTCCGAACAAACTCCTTCCAACGTGAAGGATGATTTGTTACCCAAGTAAGTGCAACCGATGAATCTGTCCATAGAGTGACCGATGAATTCCCGAGTTCCAATGTAGTTTGAACGTACCTAGTGAGCTTAGCCAACAGTACCGCTGCTGCAAGCTCGAGCCGTGGAATTGTAAGCCGCTTGATTGGCGCAACCTTCGTTTTTGAACATACCATGGAGACTTTTACCGTGTCTCCAGGTCCCGTAACCCGAACGTAGACGACAGCTCCCATTGCCAGTTGTGAGGCATCCGAAAACCCGTGAATTTCCACCGTGGTATTGGCCGTGATGTGGAGCCATCGCGGAACCGTGATGGTGTGGAGTTGAGCTAGTTCCTGACGAAATTCCGTCCATTGTCGAGAGACGTCTGTGGAAACAGGGTCATCCCAAGACAGCTTCTCCAACCATAGTCGTTGAAGTAGAATTTTGGCCCGTATGACTACCGGTGAAAGAAAACCCAATGGATCGTATAGTTGAGCAATTTCCGAGAGAAGTTCCCGTTTGGTTATCCCGTTCCCGACCGAAGAAGGAGTTGTCGTGAATTTGAATCCGTCTGTATCTGGAAACCAAGAAAGTCCGAGAATCTTGGTCTCGCAGTCTTCGAAAGAACGCGAAATCTCCGAACTGGAGGTCACCCCGAGGTTGAGGAGCAGAGCTTGAACGTTGCTCTGCCACTTCGCGAGAGGAAACCCGCCCGCCGTGCAAATGCCGATTAATTGTTGCGCCTGAATTGTAAGTTCCTGAAGATCATCAGCACCTCCGTAGATATCGTCCACATATCTCCCCATTGTAAGAGGGGGGACCGCTTTCGGATATCTCTCGCCTTCATCCTTCACCAGCTGAAGGAGGACCCGTACAGCGAGGAATGGTGCTGGCCGAGTACCGTAGGTGACAGTGGTCAGCTGATACGGCACTGTATTCCCGTGATTGTCCACCCAAAGTATCCGTTGGTGATCCCAATCCGCCCGATGAACCCGAATTTGCCGAAACATCTTGGCAATATCCGTAGCGAAAATGAACCGATGCCGCCGTACCCAAAGAAGAACGTCTGAAATAGCTCGTTGCAGCTTTGCACCCGTGTGCAAGAGATCATTGAGAGAAATACCCGAATCCGTTTTACTTGACCCGTTGAAGACGACTCGTAATTTAGTCGTGGTACTGTTTTCTTTCAATACCCCGTGGTGAGGAAGATAGTAGGCCCGGTCCCGGTGAGTTGAAGTAGAAGAAGCTTGAACCATGTGTTGAAGAGTCTTGTATTCGTCCAGAAAACCCGTGTACAATTTTTGATATGCCACATCCCGAGTGAATTTTCGTTGTAGACGCCGAAGGCAGGCTACCGCCTTATGATAAGACCCACCCAATTGAACCAATCCCGTTTTGAATGGAAGCCGAACGACATATCGACCCGTGGAATCGCGTGAATGCGTGGTAATGAAGTGAGACTCGCAATCCTGTTCATCCGCTGTCAATGGTGTTGTTGAATCGGAAGGGGTCTCCTCTTGTACCCAGAATTTCTTGCGGAGTTCCTGCAACTCCTGAAATCCGTGATCAACGACGGCGTGATGAACGAGCCCTGGTGAGGAAAGATTGACAGGAGTCGGCCCGACGACGACCCACCCGAACAAGGTATCCTGTGCAACAGGAGCTTCCGCCGCCCCCCGTCTTATGCCCGACCGAATGATCTGCTAGATTGAGCCCTTGAAGATGACTCCAGTATGCATAAGAAAAGGAAAATAAAGGAAGAATAGGCATTTACTTAGGCAAGATGAAAGTTTTTATTGATAATGAATGGCTGGAATGAATTGAATGAAGTGTGCAGGCGACTGTCCCGCGTGTATGGCCTGAAGAAGTCCCGCCGATCCCGATGATAGGAATTGAGGATGCCTCCCGACGGAGTCTGAGCTGCTGAACAAGAGAACCCGAGATGAAGGACAGCTCGGACCCCATGTCGATCAGCATCCGCACCCGATGAAATGTTCCGTTTGGTGTTGAAATGTCAGCCTGCCCCGTTGCTAACAAGACCAGTGGCCTGCTAGCTCTCGTAGTTGCGCCGGTTAATGCCACCGAATCTCATGGAGCGGATGAAGTGGTTGAAGATGGTCCCGTTGTCCCCGATGAAGTCCCTTGAGTCGCCGGTCCCGATGAAGCGTTGGTATCCCCGTATTTTGACCAGCCCGTGTGAATCATTGTGTGATGCTTGCGGTCACACTCCTTGCAGCGAGTGGTGACCTGACAAGTCCCGACGTTGTGATGTCCCAAGCAGTTGAAACAGAGCCGAAGTTTCCCGACTTGCTCCCGACGTGCTTCGTTTGATAGCTGCCGAAATCGGGGGCAAGTCCCGATGTAATGATTTTCCTGGCAGTATGCACAGGTCCTCAGAATGGTTGCGGTAGTGACTGAGTGAACCCGTGTGCCCGTGATCCGCGAAGTTGATGCCCGTTGATCCGATCCCGATCCCAATTGCGTGACTGAGTTATTTCTGCCCACCTCAGCGCCCTCTAGTGCCCGCGCCCGATTTGTTAGGAAGGCCCGAAATTCAGAGAATGTTGGAGGTTCCCGAGACTGTCCTGCCTTGATCTCCCAAGCTTCCCGTGTTGGAGCATCCAAACGCCTGGAGATGACGAAGACGAGCACCCAATCCCAGCTATCGATGGGTGCACCCAATGCCCGTAATGAATTGCACGCCTCGGTAATGATGTGAAGTAAAGAATATAGATCCCGTGCCGAGCGTGGAGCGATGGTAGCCGTGTTGAATAGGCTCTCCAAATGAGAGGATAGAAGGATCCGTTTATTCTCGTATCTCTCAAGGAGAGTCTCCCAAGCCGTTGAAAACGAGTCCGCCTCGATGGCCAAACTGGCAATTAATTTGGCCGCTTCCCCGGAAGTTGCTATTCGAAGATAGTGCATCCTCTCCACGTAGGTGATTGCTGAATTTTCCCGAACCAATGCAGTGAATAGATCCCGAAAAGAGCACCACTCTGAGTAAGCTCCTGTGAAAGTAGGCAGTGCGATTTTTGGCAGCTGCAGTCGGCTCCCGCCGGCAAGCTGCCCCGATGAACCCGTTTCCGCCGAAGCCCGTGATGGTTGAATCTCGTCCCGGAGCCGCGCGACCCTGCTGTTGAGGTCGCAGTGACGACTGAATGCCCGAGAATACGTGTTCTCCACTACGTATGGGCTGTTCACGAAGTCTGAAGTGCAGGCTTCAGTAATGACGTCATGGACATCGACGAACTTTGCCCAAAGATCGTTGGCCTGAAGTCGAATGGCGTCGAGCTCCGATCTCGAGAATCCTGATGAACCAGTATCCGTAACCCGCTTGTATAGTGCCTGAAGAATATTGACCCGCGAATTTTGAGTGACGATCTTGAGCGCCAATGAACCCGTCCCGTGAGCGGCTGGCGCAGCAGGTGATGGATCCCGTGATCCCGTCCTAGAACGTGATCTCCCGGTGCCCGACGATACACCCAAGGTAGGAGCGGAAGAAGGCACAGATAATGCCTTGTTGTCGCCTTCCCTCTCCATAGGTGTAGACTTGGTGTCGTCGTCAGCCATGGCTCAGAAAAGCAAAGTCCGTTATAATTAAATTCGAAATGTCCCGAAGAATTCCCGAAAAGTCCGAAGATGCCCGAAAAATATTCGACGGCACTGAATATTCACTCAATGTAATAATGAAAACCCGAAACCCGTGAGTGGAGGAGAAAAAATTAGAAGTGACCGAAAATGTCCGAAAGTTTCCAAAAAATGTCCGCTTGTCACTGAATACCGCACCGAGTGTATGTAAGGAAGAACCGAAATGTGACCGTGGTAACCGAAAAGTCCACCCGAAAATTCCCGAAGTCCCGATGAATGTCCGACAACCAATGCGCACTCGCGGATCTTGAGCGGTCCCTTCCCGCGCCACCAAGAATCACCCGAGAAGGACTCACCAATCTTCTGCCGTAGCGCTATGCGCAGGAGAGAGACGCCGTGGCAGTGGTCGAATCCAAGATGGCCGCCCGAGACGCGAGCTTCGCTCTTGATCGATGGCGTGAGCGTTCGATCACCCTTGACGTGCTGAGCCGGCCGGCTTCACTAATGGCCGCCGCACGAATACCAGTTAACCCGAAGTCCCAGTCCCGCACACTCACTGCTGTAGGCACTCACTGCACGACACTTTGCCACCAGATCCGACTCGAAGGACCAAAAATGTTTTGTAAGGAGTCTGGTGTAGGTGGTTTTTACAAAGAGGGTGCACGTGAATTACGTACAAAAAAATAACAAATGTTTATTTCCACCAATAATACAAAAAAATAAGAGTTATTAAGTACAGTGAGTGTTGTCCCGGAAATAATTAATGAAATTGATGCAATGAATTCCCGCTCGCAATAGTTCTACCGCCCGTTGGTCCCGAAAATGCCGCACGACCCGAAAAACGGAGTGGTAGCGATGAATATTTTCCCGTTATTTCCCGGTTTTTCCCGTGAAGCCAGGGAGCTCGAGAAGCCCTCACCTGATTCCGATACCGATCCCGAGAATATCCCGTGAATTGAAGGAGAGAAAAACTGAACCGAAATTAGTAATGTAGCCCGAGAATTTCGACAAAGGCCGAGGAGAGTATGAAAACACGTGTTGCACGCTTCGCTCGCGGATCGAGAAGGAGGAGTCGTTACGGCAAATCGATGAAGAAGCGGCTCGCGCAGGCGCGTAGCGCTCGCAACCGCAGTGCCCGGAAAGTGGCGCCGCCAGCGTCAGGGCCGCGCACGAAACCAAACCCGAGGCCGCGCAACGGCTGATTTTAATTCGCTAATTCCTGAACAAGTTGCATGAAACAAAGAATTTTGACACCCGTACACCCCGCGAATGTCGCAGAAACGCGCGGAATCCTCGATCTTTCGATTTCGCTAAGATTTGACGTATCAATCGCTGCAGTACCACGCTACCAGTTTTAGCCTATTGGGAATGTGTAGTTGCATAATGTAAAGGCTTCTGACACCCTAACACCCAGCCAAACTCTCAGAAACGGCGGGAATCCGCGATCTTTCGATTTCGCTAAGATTCGACGTATCAATCGATACAGAACTGCGATACCAGTTTTATCGTATTGAGAGTGTGTAGTTGCATAAAATGAAGAATTTTGACACCCGTACACCCAGCCAAACTCTCAGAAACGGCGGGAATCCGCGATCTTTCAATTTCGCTAAGCTTCGACGTATCAATCGCTGCAGAACTGCGATACCAGTTTTATCGTATTGAGAGTGTGTAGTTGCATGAAACAAAGAATTTTGACACCCGTACACCCCGGGAATGTCGCAGAAACACTCGGAATCCTCGATCTTTAGATTTCGCTAAGATTCAACGTATCAATCGATGCAGAACTGCGATACCAGTTTTATCGTATTGAGAGTGTATAGTTGCATAGAATGAAGGATTTTGACATCCGTACACCCAACCAAAGTCTCAGAAACGCCGGGAATTCTCGATCTCTCGATTTCGCTAAGCTTCGACGTATCCATCGCTGCAGAACTGCGATACTAGTTTGATCGTATTGAGAGTGTGGAGTTGCATAAAGTAAAGAATTTTGACATCCGTACACTCAGCCAAAGTCTCAGAAACGGCGCGAATCCGCGATCTTTCGATTTCGCTAAGCTTCGACGTATCAATTCCTGCAAAACTGCGATACTAGTTTTATCGTATTAAGACAGTGTAGTTGCATAAGATAAAGGCTTTTGACACCCGTACACCCCGCGAATGTAAGAGAAACGCTCGGAATCCTCGATCTTTCGATTTCGCTAAGATTCGACGTATCAATCGCTGCAGAACTGCAATATTAGTTTTATCGTATTAAGAGTGTATAGTTGCATAAAATGAAGGCTTTTGACATCCGTACACCCAGCCAAACTCTCAGAAACGGCGGGAATCCGCGATCCTTCGATTTCGCTAAGCTTCGACGTATCAATTCCTGCAAAACTGCGATACTAGTTTTATCGTATTAAGAGTGTGTAGTTGCATAAAATAAAGGCTTTTGACACCCGTAGACCCGGCGAATGTCGGAGCCACGCTCGGAATCCTCGATCTTTCGATTTCGCTAAGATTCAACGTATCAATCGATGCAGAACTGCGATACCAGTTTTATTGTATTGAGAGTGTATAGTTGCATAGAATGAAGGATTTTGACATCCGTACACCCAGCCAAAGTCTCAGAAACGCCGGGAATCCTCGATCTCTCGATTTCGCTAAGCTTCGACGTATCCATTGCTGCAGAACTGCGATACTAGTTTGATCGTATTGAGAGTGTGGAGTTGCATAAAATAAAGGCTTTTGACACACGTACACCTCGTGAATGCCGTAGAAACGCTCGGAATCCTCGATCTTTCGATTTCGCTAAGATTCGACGTATCAATCGATGCAGAACTGCGCTAGCAGTTTTATCGTATTTAGAGTGTGTAGTTGCATAAAGTAAAGAATTTTGACATCCGTACACCCAGCCAAAGTCTCAGAAACGGCGGGAACCCGCGATCTTTCGATTTCGCTAAGCTTCGACGTATCAATCGCTGCACACACACACACACACACACAGCGAAAGGCCACCGGAAGTTTACTGGTGAAACGAAGGCATTGCTGAACTTCGGAGACGATGCCATCGCTCCAGAAGTCTGTACCAGAGAGCAAGGGGGCGCCCTGAGTATCGGGTACTCCAGCAGCGCTACAAGCAAGCTCGGACAGAGTTCAAGGTGGCCATAAAAGCTAGCAAGCGGAGGAGCTGGGCGCAACTATGCCTTGAAGTAGACAATGACCCCTGGGGTAGGCCATATAAGATCGTTATGACCAAGCTAAAAAGCCCAGCTACGATTACGCCGACCAAATCGGAATTGCTATATAGGATAGTCTCGACGCTGTTCCTACAGCAGCGCGAAACCACGCACGACGTAGGACAACAACTACCCGCCGAGGAGGTCCCGCCAATCACGATTGAGGAACGGCTCGCAGCCTGCAAAAAAGTAGGGGATGCTAAGGCTCCCGGCCTAGATGGTATCCCGAACGTTGCCCTGAAGTCGGCGATCAGGGCGCACCCGGACATCTTCCTGCAGGTGTACAACGCATGCCTGCTTGAAGGGTCTTTTCCGCAACGGTGGAAGAAGCAGCGTCTCGTGCTATTGCCGAAGGGAAAGGAGCCGACGGAAGAACCGTCAGCGTACCGCCCAATATGCTTACTGGATACAGCAGGCAAAATCCTCGAGCGTATTATATGCAGACGTTTGGAAACAACCACGGAAGGTGAAACAGGCCTCTCCGAAAGCCAGTTTGGCTTCAGAAAGGCGCGATCGACGGTTGACGCTATAAACCTAGTTGTGAATACAGCCCGGGAGGCCATCAAGGGTAGAGGGTGGAGAAGGGGCAGTAAGAAGTACTGTGCGAGAGTCACGTTGGATTTCAAGAATGCGTTCAACTCCGCAAGGTGGGGCTGCATACTACAAGCACTCCAACACTTGGGCGTTCCAGCCTACTTGCTGCGAATCGTGAAGGACTACTTCAGGGACAGAACCCTGATGTACAACACGGAAGCTGGAGTAAGGACCTACGAAGTTACAGGGGGCGTCCCACAAGGGTCGGTTCTCGGCCCGACTCTCTGGAACGTCATGTACGACGCTCTTTTAAAGCTCCAGATATCGAAAGGAGCAAAGATTATCGGCTTTGCCGATGACTTTGCCGTGGTCATTGTCGTAAAACACATAGAGGAGGTAGTAAAAACAGCAAATGAGTCTATCGAAAGTATCCGCCGCTGGATGTCGTCGGTGGGTCTACAACTAGCCGAACATAAAACCGAAGTGGTCTTGGTTACAAGCAGAAAAAAGAGGGAGACCATCACTGTCACGGTAGGTGCACGCGAGATCGAATCACGGCCATCATTGAAGTACCTGGGAGTAATGATAGACGCGAGGCTGCACTTCGATGAGCACGTCCAATATGCCAGCGCCAAAGCAGCGAAAGTGACAGCGGCTCTTTCGCGCATGACGCCGAATATTGGGGGACCCCGACAGAACCGGCGGAGGCTTTTGTCGTGCGTGACGTCGTCGATGCTGCTCTATGCGGCCCCAATCTGGGCTAGCGCTATGAGCACAGAGTCATATAAGCGGAAAGCCGCAGCGGTCTACCGAACGAGCGCACTGAGAGTGACCTGTGCGTTCCGCACGTCTCATATGACGCAGTGTGTGTCGTGGCTGGCATGCAACCGATCGAAATACTAGCAGACGAGCGGCAAAGAATGTACCGGCGCGGACGCCAGGAAATCCAAGCGGAACAGCGCGCGGTGTTGATGGAGGAAAGGGAGCGATCCATGACACAGTGGCAACAACACTGAGATGCGTCAAGCAAGGGAAGATGGACGCACCGATTAATCCCGGACATTTGTTGGGTGGATCGACCGGAAACATGGGGAGATAGATCACTACCTCGCGCAACTGTTGACCGGACACGGCTGTTTTCGGGCCTACCAACTGCGATTCAGACTGGATGACACCTCGGAGTGCCCAACGTGCCCATCGGTGGTAGAGGACGTAGAGCACGTCTTTTTCTCATGCCCCCGATTCGAGGAAGAGAGGGAGGAGCTTGGTCGACAGTTACAGACGGAGCCATCTTCTGACACTATAGTTGTTCAGATGTTGTCATCCGAGGAGCAGTGGAATGCAGTTGGAAATTATGCAACTCGCATCATGAAAAAACTTCGGCTAGAAGAGAAGGAAAGAAGAGGAGGGTAGGAAAGACCAATCGTGAAGGAAGGACTTAGGCCAAATGCGCCCTCGCTAAGTTGTACCTGACGGCGGTTCCGCGAGGGTTGTAGACGATAAAGTGGAGGTGGTTTTAGTGGGTAGGACCGTAAAGAAGGAGCCCCACACTACTGGCAATTGCGCCGGTGTGCGTAAATGCATTTTCCACCTCCGTTGCAAAAAAAAAACACACACACACACACACACACACACAACCTACGGTGGACGATGAACCGAATGTCACGCGAGGTAAAAGCGCAAGGGACGACATCAAAAACAGAGGAGAACAAATGGCTAGGCTTGGTGAGCAAATACAGGTTCTCCTGAACTATGTTGAGCCAAGAGCTAATGTCCACAAGGACATCAAGAGGAAGTTGCATAGTATTAGCAACACGTACAACAGAGTACAGAAACTGGACGACAACCTAGCGTACCCGACGCTGCTACCGAAGAAGGCCGTGGCGACGACGCAAACGTCACCTAAGTTCTTTGTGCAGATGCCGGGGGCACCGGAGACCGCGACTGGCGCGAACACGGAGCCTGGCACTCCTTCGCCCGACCTACTCACATCCAGACAGGATGGGAACAAGAGGAAAGAAATCTCTCCGCCGGAGAAATCAAACCTGCGACCAAAAAAGGTAAGGAAACAACAAAGCAAGGAGACGATTCCAGAGGATCCCCCACCTAACCAGGAAGATCCTCCGGCAAACGTGGCCCCCAGTGGCAAAAGGTCCAACGTGGAAAACAAAAGAAGAAGCGAAGTCAACCAACGCTGCCCAACGCCGTCATCATCCAGAAAACTGGTGAGCTGAGGTACGCTGAGATACTCAGTAAAATAAAAAAAGATGCTACTCTGAAGGAAGTAGAGAGCAATGTCTCTAAAATACGTAGAACCGCAGCCGGGGACATCATTTCAGTCCTCAATAAAGCAAATGGAAACATTGGCTGTGTTAAACCTTGTCCTACTTAATGATGGCAAAGCGCTCACATATGTAAAGGGCGAAGCGACCTCCATCATAGACCTCACCTTCGTAAGTTGGGGCCTCGCAAAAGGTAATACACGTTGGCAGGTGCGCAATATTTACACGCATAGTGACCATCTAGCTATAACATGGAACATCACAAGGCAGCAAAGGTGTGACCCACTAAGAAGAGGTCCAAAATCCAGGGGATGGAAAGCAGGAACGTTTGACGAGGAAGTATTCCGACTAGCCTTAGACCGCGGCGACATGGAAGGTAATAGTGCAGAGGCACTAACGGATCAACTCATACGAAGTGTAGCAAGCGCCTGTGATGCCACAATGCCCAGAAGAGGAAAAGGAAACCGCCACCAGCCAACCTACTGGTGGAATGATAAGGTAGCTGAGCTTCGCAAACATTGCAATCAGGCAAGGAGGAAAGCACAACGAGCCAAAAAGAAGCCGTACTACCTAGCCTTGGAAAAGAAGTACAAGGAAGTACGCACTAAGCTCAGCAAAGCCATCAAGCAGAGGCAAAGGCAATCGTGGAAGGATCTTATCGATGAAGTACAGAACGATCCGTGGGGTCGTCCGTACAGAGTTGTCATGACGAAACTGAAAAGCCGATCATGCCAGCAGCCAACCTGTCCTACCCAGCTGAGGAGCATAGTCTCCACACTATTCCCACAACAAGAGGAAACATACTACGTTGTCCCAATGCACGAAAGCGAAGTCATACCACCGATTACATGCGAAGAATTACTCCAAGCCCGTAATAAGGTGGGAAATAAGAAGACGCCAGGAATGGACAATATACCGAACGTAGCGCTCAAGATGGCAATCAAGGAGATCCCGCAGCACTTCCTGAGCACATATAACTTGTGTCTCAGCGAAGGTATCTTTCCTGAGCGATGGAAATGGCAAAAACTAGTGCTATTGCCCAAGGGTGGTAAACGACCGGATGATCCATCAGCATATCGCCCCCTGTGCATGTTGGATACGGCCGGGAAAGTACTGGAAAGAATTATCTATAACCGGATCGAAGCCGCCATTGGGCATCTCCTTGCTGATAACCAATATGGCTTTAGGAAGTCCAGATCAACGATAGATGCCATTGAACGAGTCATTAGCACTGCCAAAGAAGCTACTGCAGGGAGCCGATGGACGGGCGGTACTAAGAAGTACTGTCTCCTTGTGGCACTAGACATAAAAAACGCCTTTAATACAGCGCGATGGAATTCTATTAGATCAGCAATGGACAGCTTGCAAGTTCCCAACTACCTGAAACGGATAGTCGGAGACTACCTCAAGAACAGACACCTCGCGTACGACACGGAAGATGAGCCACAGGAATACAGAGTCACTGGAGGGGTCCCTCAGGGCTCTGTACTAGGACCTCTTCTGTGGAACATTATGTACGACGCACTGCTGAAACTGGACCTACCGAGAGGGGCACAACTCATTGCATTTGCCGACGACGCGATGGTGGTAATCACTGGCAAATACGAAGAAGAATTACATAACATTTTCGAGAAAACCTACGACACGGTCCAAAACTGGATGCGCTCAGTTGGCCTCAAACTGGCGGAGCACAAATAGAAGCGGTGCTAGTGTCAACGCGCAAGAAAGTGGAGACTATCACACTTACGGTGGGGGAGTATACTATTACTTCTCGGCCGTATATCAAGTACACTAAGGGGCGTTTATGGTGTCCCTCGGTGGAACTAGTGGATAAGGGTGGCGAGGTAGGCAGACGGCGTGAGGTAGAGGTAGTGGGAGAAGAGAGGTAGTAGCCTTCCTCACCAGCCGAAGTCTCTCGCCTTAGGTCCGCTCGGTATAAGTCGTCCGAGCAAGAAGACCCATAAGAGCTTCTCGCTCGCACTCACCATGCCTGCGACTGGAGGCATCTCGCTTCCACTCCCAACCACGTGCCGAGTGGAAGGGGTAGCCTTCCCCTCCGACTCGGGACACCATCAATGTCACGAGCCGTCGACGTCCCGTATAGGTCTGTCTCAACTTTTTCAACCTGTCTTTCCCATAAGGCTATCTCATTCGCGGCTAGAGGAGTCCGCTCGAGACCCTCGCAGGGCCTGTTCTCTAGAGCAATTGCAGGATCTCGCTTCCACCCGCAATTGCTATCGCTGCAAGTCAAATTGGGAGGCCCAAAAAGAATTGAATAAACTTAACATCTGTGTTACAGAAATAATCGACGATGCGAATTCTCACAAGACGCGATTCATTTTATCTTGCTTTTAAATTCGTTATTAATAATCCTGTTTATAGATCAGGCACAGATATATTTATATATATCTATTTATATTTAAGGTCGTGAGTTTTTAGGAATGGGTGGGGATGAGTGAGTGAAAGGTGTACAACAAATAAAATGCAAATTTCGCGAAAATAACAAACACTTGTTACGGCGTAAAAACCCTCACGGTTCAGAGGGAAAAGCCGTAACAAGCGGATTCTTTATTTATATAAATTTACGTTACAATAAAATAAGAAAGAATAAGTCAATCGACTGTAGTTGTCGGACAAATATGCACTTATTATTTAATGAGAATCTTAAACGCGGACAATAAGGTAGGTGCGACACGAACGATTAATAATGCGACGAATGATCATTCCGCAACCTAGCGCGAGAGATCTCGTTGTACTTACTACTTATGGACTGGCGTTACAAACCAGCCGTCTCAACGCGGCGTTGAGCCACGAAGCGTGGTCAAGCCGGTCACGGGAAGCGCAGAGAGTGGTCTCGACCTGCACCACGCGCGCCCCAACGTCTTGGGGATCCAGACGCGTGATGCCCGGGCAACCAGGGTGTTGCCGCTTGCTGCGCTCGCCCTGGAACCGGTCACGTATCAACGTGGACACCGTTCCCCAACGATTTCCTACTGTCGCCTCGAGGCACACACACACACACACACACACGCAAATCGGCTAATACGCAAATTAAACTTCCTTTATCGCGAAAGGAATGATTATACCGCGAAGGGAAGAAGCTACAACGTAAGGGATTGAAAGTCGCTTCGAAGACCGAACGTAACGAGAAGGATAATACGCGAGGTGTCCACTCGTGAATCGCTGTCGATCGACTGTGTCGTAAATCTGCATCTCTTCGCGCGCGTCGAACGCGTCGACGCGACGACGAACCCGTGAGAGCGCGATATTCAAACCGGCGAAGAAAATAGGAACGGCGCGAACAAATCCTATATTTTTAATTGAACAAAAAATAAGCATGAAGAGTATATGCAGATATAAATTTTTGTTTATTTTTTGCCATACAAAATACCAGAATAAATAAAATTAATTCGGTCGGGGTTGAGATCTCCAGACCTCAGTAGTCTGTCCAGTAACCGTCACGTTCGATTACTTGAGCCAATCGATTCGGAACCGAATCGATTAAGCGCGCCAAGTAGTCTCGGTTTTGCCGAAGCTCTTCCCAGACTCTTTGAGCGTGCTCAATTAACGCTGCTTTCGTTCTTTCCCGCGGGGGTTGCCACCTGCATGTCACCTCGGCCTAAACATTTTCAATAATGTTAAGATCGGGAGATTTTACAGGCCACTCAACCAGATTGATTTCCGGATGATTGGAGAACCAATCCCGGCGAAAACTGACGAAATTTTCCGGAATTCGCTAAGACAATAACGACGCGAAAAATTCCCCATAATAAAACGCTCTAAAAAATCGGGGGGAAAATCTGGGTCAATAATCCGCGGTGTCGCCGGATTAAGGGCTTATCGACCAGTAACAATGGTGACTTCGGCGCCGATGCTCACTGCGACGAGAAACAAGTGCAGACAGTCAAAAGACACTTATGTAGAAAGACAAATGCGTAAACGTTCTACACGCCTCTAGAAAATTCAATCCTTCAAGAGTTATTCGACATTTTTTATGTCGATTTTAATTATTTTAATGTCGAATAACTCTTGAAGGAGTGAATTTTCTGAAAAATTTTAAGACACCTTTTTTGTAGAGCATTAAATTTACCACAAAAATAATCATTTGATTTTCGAAAATATAAATTTGTCTGGTAGTTACAAAAATAAAAAATTCATACAAAAATTTGAAAAAACAAATCAATGATTTTTTGTTCAATTAATAATATAGGATTATTAATAACGAATTTAAAAGCAAGATAAAATGAATAGCGTCTTGTGAGAATTCGCATCGTCGATTATTTCTGTAACACAGATGTTAAGTTTATTCAATTCTTTTTGGGCCTCCCAATTTGACTTGCAGCGATAGCAATTGCGGGTGGAAGCGAGATCCTGCAATTGCTCTAGAGAACAGGCCCTGCGAGGGTCTCGAGCGGACTCCTCTAGCCGCGAGTGAGATAGCCTTATGGGAAAGACAGGTTGAAAAAGTTAAGACAGACCTATACGGGACGTCGACGGCTCGTGACATTTATGGTGTCCCGAGTCGGAGAGGAAGGCTACCCCTTCCACTCGGCACGTGGTTGGGAGTGGAAGCGAGATGCCTCCAGTCGCAGGCATGGTGAGTGCGAGCGAGAAGCTCTTATGGGTCTTGTTGCTCGGACGACTTATACCGAGCGGACCTAAGGTGAGAGACTTCGGCTGGTGGGGAAGGCTACTACCTCTCTTCTCCCACTACCTCTACCTCACGCCGTCTGCCTACCTCGCCACCCTTATCCACTAGTTCCACCGAGGGACACCATAAACGCCCCGTACTGTACCTGACCGAGGTAATAAATAAGAAGCCAACGAGTTCGGGAATTCACCCCCTGAGACCCCTCGTCCCTCTACCCTCTAGCCGCGCACCCACTTTTGCAAATTATTGTTTTCTATTATTTTCTTTTTTTTGTTTTCTTTGTAAGATTATCGGGTCATGTGACCGGTAATCCCTTCGTTGCTACACGTGACGTAGCTGGCGCCCAAACCCCGTACTTTTATTTTTTTTGTAATAAACTTTCGTTATTGCCATTCTTACTTTTGGCGATTATATATATTATATATATATATCCTTCATTGTTATAAAAATGACCTTGAAAATTTCTGCATCTGCAAAATAGAATCTTTGGCAATTCGTAGCGCCTTAAAAATTCGCCGAGGACAAAAATCTCTAAAGACTTTTTTGTTCCTTTTTTGATTTTCTACAAACGGATTTTTTCATTAATTTTTTTCGGATTCATTAAGAGGGTGTTTTTGCATATTCCATACTTTGGCACGGTGATACGCCTTTTCTATTAGGTAGAATAAAAAATGTCTAAGAACTTTTTTTTCTTCCTTCTTTAATTCTCTACAAACGGATTTTTTTATTTAATTTTTTTGAATTCATTAAGAGGGTGCTTTTGCAAATTTCATATTTTGCCCCTGTGCTACACAGTCTATATTGCTTAAAGGGCAAAAATTGTCTCACGATCTTTTTTTATTCCTTCTTCAGTGCTCTACAAACTATTTTACATATAAAATTTTCTTGAAGGATTTCATTAAGAGAGTTTTTCGACAAATTTCATACTTTGGCACCGTGGTACGCCTTCTATATTGGTTTGGGAAAAAAATGTCTAAGGACTTTTTATTGCATTTTTAATTCTCTACAAACGGATTATTTTTTATTTTTTATTTTTGAATTAATTAAAAATTTGCATCTGCAAATGTCGCACTTCCCGTAACGATTTATGCTTTTTTTTTTAGTCTCTATTCAATAATTTCGCGATACGCGTACATTTGTAAATAAAATAAGTCTTTATTTTTAAGAGCTCGGACCAAACACTTCCACTCCTTTTTTAACCGTCAAACTAACTCTCGCCCTTTTATTTATAAATAACGCATAGCAACAACAAATGATCATCGTTAGATAAAGGTCAGACTTATATTCGAATCTGCTCCAATTCGGCTATCCTGTTGATACTTGACGTCCCCGTCAAGTGTAGTTCGTAAGTGAATTTTCTTCGGGAATTAACTTCAGTCTATCCACAGCAATGATGCCTTTATAAAGTCGTTGGCTCTGCATTTCTCCCTCGATGTCCTGGATTAAATATCTGTCGTTTCCAATTTCTTTCACGACTTCATACGGCCCTCGATATTTTTCAGTTAATTTCCTACTTTCTCCTGTTGCTGGTGCCTCGTAGCGAATCATGACCAATTATCCAGGTTTCAGTTTCTCAGCATTTTTACGTTTCTTGTTGAATTGTTTTGAAAATGCTTCTTGATTTTTTTGTAATAACTCGGAAACATCCTCGGCTTCGATTTTGACACCGAATTGATAATTTAATTCCTATTATTTCGCGCGTTAATAAAGAGTCTTCTTTTCCTATAGGTTTATAATTAAAAATCAGTTCTGCCGGCGTACGTTTCGTGATACGATGCGTGCTATTATTTATGGCCCATTGTACGTCGTATATTTTCTCGTCCCAATCGTACTGTTCGCTGTCGCTGGTTTTGGTTGGTAAGCAGTTTAAAATTACGCTATTTATCCGCTCAATTTGACAATTTGCCCTCGGTCTACCAGCTGCAATTAATACATGATTAATTTCGAAAATCGAGCAAAAATCATTGAACTTCTTGGATATATATGCTGCTCCTCGGTCGCTGATTATGCGCTTCGGTTTGCCGTAGTGTCCTATTAACTTCTCCAAAACAGCGATCGTTTCGTCGGCTCCTGTGTTTTGCACGGCTTCGAGTATGACGTATTTACTTTAAGCGCATATCGTACCTAGAACGTACTTGTTATCCCGCGTTGTTTTTACGAAAGATCCCAGGTGGTCTATGTGTATTGTCTCGAATGGAATAGATCCTTTATGAATCAAATGTAGATAAACACTCTTCTTTCCTGTTTGAGCTTTATAATAAATACAGTTGATGCAACGATTGATGTATGTCGTAACGAATTCGCGCATTGCCGGAAAATAATATGTTTCCTTTAATTTCGATAGGGTTTTGTCAATTCCCAAGTGCGCGAGACTCTTATGCGCAGTTGCAACAACTTCGTACCTTAACTCGGTGGGTACGTACAATCTCCATCTTCCTTTTGTGATTCTCTAAACTCAAACATTGCACATAGTGAACTTCTTGTGTGTTTCTTCGTCTTCATTTGCGAGTTTATCTCGCACTTCGAGGATTTCTTTACTCGTCCGTTGCATTGCAGCGATCCAATCAGTGTTGACGCTGATTCCCATAATTGGTCGTCCGATGATTGGTGTTTCTTCTGCCGCCTCGACCGGAAACCGACTTGAACTATCAGCGATACAGTTCTGATCACCTTTCAGATATTCAAGATGATAATTGAATTCTGATAATCTGATGTACCATCTTCCAATCCGCCGATTTAAATCTCTCTTACTGTCTAGAAGCTTGAGACTATTACAGTCGGTTTTGATAGTAAATTCGATTTCGATTAGATATACGCGAAATTTTTCTAACGCGCAAACGATAGCTAACGCCTCTAACTCATACGAGTGATACTTCGACTCGTCGTTAGTTGTTTTGCGGCTATAATAACTGACAGGATGCATTCTTCTCGGCTGCTTGTCGTCTTCTTGCTCTTTTAATAGAACCGCTCCTAATCCGTATCGGCTCGCATCAGTGTGAACTTCAGTTTTCGCCTTCACATTGAATATTGCCCATATCGGTCTCGACGCGAGTTTCAATTTAATGTCGTCGAACGCTCGTTGTTGGTTAGTATCCCACACAAAACTCTCATTCTTCTTCAATAGATCTGTTAATGGTTTGATAATCGATGCAAAGCCTTTTACGAACCTTCTGAAGTAGCTGGCCAGTCCCACGAAACTTCTGCCAGCTTTAACGCTTGTAGGGGTGGGAAAAGATTTTATGCAATGAATTTTTCTTGAGCCAGGTTCGATTCCAAATTGCAAGATTTTAAAGTCCAGGTACTCTACCTTTCGTTTGAAAAAATTACATTTCTTCAGGTTGATCGTCAAACCTGCTGCTTGAAGGACGTTGAAAACTTTTTCCAGCTTCTTGATCCCGTCTTCAAAAGTTGAACTGGCTGTAATAATGTCATCGAGATAAGCCATCGCTACGTCTCCATCCAATGATTCGAGAATAACGTTCATCATTCTTTGAAATACGGCTAGTGCGTTGCAGAGTCCGAAAGGCATTCTCTTGAATTGATAATGCCCGTTTGGTGTGACAAATGCAGTTTTCTCCCTTGAATCTCGGGCCATTGGGACTTGGTAGTATCCGCTAAATAAATCGAAACTTGAGAAAAATCGATTATTCCGAAGTCTGTCTAACTGATCATCTATGAGTGGTATCGGTTAGTTGTCTCTGATCGTGATTTTGTTCAGCGCACGGTAATCGACGCACATTCTTATTTCTCCGCTCTTTTTTCGCACTAATATGATTGGGCTTGAATACTGTGAAGAACTGTCTTCAATCACATCCGCTTTCTTCAAGTCGTTGATCATATCCTTGACTTGCTCTTTCTCGTGGTAGGACAGTCGGTATGGTCGATAACAAACTGGTTTCTCTGTTGTCAGATGAATCGCCATTTCCGTTACGTTCGTTCTTCCCATTTGATCCACGTTTTTAGCAACAATTCCTCGATACTGATTAATTAGTTTCGTCAATTTCGTATGATCTTCTTCCTGTAAATCCGAATCGATTTCGTCTTCTTGAATCTCATCGGTATTCATCTCTCGGGTCGTCTCTTCTTCGCCGCAGATTTCTCCTCGCGTGATCACTTGTCCTTTCTTTACCGACATATCGGAACAACTCAAATTCATGATGGGTATAATCGATTCGCCATTCTCATTTTCACTGATTATGCATCGTGGAATTAATTTTCCCGCCTCTTGAGCTCCGCCTTCAAGATAGAAATCTCGCTTTGGTATATTACCCACGACATTGATAAGTCCAATGTGATATTTTGGAATGACCATGTCATCTCCAGCGACGAATTTTGTTTTGCTTAGTTTTGTAGCTTCGATTCTCAATAATCTCCAGTCCGTTTGCTATTTCCAATGCTCCTTGTGTGTTCAATATATGAACATTTTCTTGCTCGGTATATGAATGTCCAACTAGTAGGTGTACGATTTGAGCTTCTTTTGATACAATGAAAACGTCGCACTTTGCCTTGACACCGTCAATATCGATCTCAACGGTCATTACACCGATTGGTTTAATCTCGCCTCCACCATATCCCATGAATGGTGTTAGGGTTCCTTCGTAGTAACTCAGTTGAAGTTGATCAGCGTAATCTTTTCTAATAGTTGTGAGTGCACTTCCCAGATCAACGTAGCAACGAATCCCTTTGTTATTCACTTTGGCATTCTTGAAAAATTTGCCATGAGAATTGCCGTGAACATGCAAAACTTGCTCGCTCTCTTCCTTGTTATTTTCCTGTTTTTTGATACAATCGCGTGCATAATGCCCTGGATTACCGCATCCGAAACACGTTATTTTAGTAACGTCTCTTGTTTTATATACTTGCGTATCATTCGGCTTTTCTTGTTCCCGGCTTCGACAAGGTTGATTTTTATCTTCCATCTTCTGATTATTAAAGGGTTGACCACCCTTTTTCCAGTACGGCGCTTTTGGTGTTTGTCGTACTTGATCTTTGATGAAAGTGTCTCCACTCTTCAGATCTGGCAATAAATCCGTTGGATATTCGTATCGTGACAGAGGTCCGAGATACGAGCGATATCGATCGTTATCCAATTCATCGATTATCCATTCAATTATTTCGCGATCGGTCCTGTGAGCGTTGTTGCAGCGTGACAGTTTTTCGTAGAAATATTCGAGGATATTTTGACCGAACCTGCGCTTGTAATTTTGTGCGTCCAATATTTTCTTCACACCCGATTCTTCTCCGAGGAATGATTTCGTTAAAAGACGTTTCCAATCGTTCCACGTTCGGTCGGCTCTCTGTAAACTATCTCTCCATTTTTTTGCAACACCTTCAAGCTTCGATAAAGCGTAATGCTTTGTCGCCAGGTCGTCCCAACCATATATTTGTCCGGATTCTTCCATCTTTTCGATCCATCGATGAATGTCGCTGTCTGAGTTCACTGGATCGAAGCTTGGTAAAACTTTCGATAAATCCATAAAATTTCGTACTGTAGTCCGAGGATTATCGAATAAACCCATTCGTTCTAGCGATGCTAGAACATCATTCATCTCTTCGACGTTGTTGCTCGGCAAATCATTTCGATGATCTCCTGCTGCTCCATGGTTGTAAGGGTCGTTTTGTCCTACCGGAGTTCGATGCATCTCTTCGTGTATGTCAGTTTCTTCTGGAGTATGCGTTGTTTCAACCACACGAATCTTCCGCGGTCGTCCTCGCTTCTTTTTGACTATTGGTGTATCCACGATGACAGATTTCGTGAGAAATCCCAAGACGAAAAAAAAATGTTTTTTTTTTATTGCTTGATTTAATTGCTCTTCCGATTGATAAAGTTTGTTATCTCAATCTCGTAAACGAATCCCGGATTCGTTCAGTCAGAATTAGGCAATAATTGGATCACAATCCCACTTCTGAAAAATATTCGCACTTCCCGTAACGACTTTATGCTTTTTTTTTCGTCTCTATTCAATAATTTCGCGATACGCGTATTTTTGTATTGTATTGTTTGTTTGACCGAGCGCTCAGTCCATTGCGGACCATTGTGCTCGTTCCCATCTGGGGAGGGTATCCCTTTACGTGAGAGGTTCGATTAGGCCTGCCTTCTTGGCAAAGCGCAAGAGGGCGACCACTCCGACCTTCTCCAAATCTAGTGAGGCGAGAGCAGGTTCTCCGAGTATGTCCTTACGGGTCTCGGCCAGCGCCTTGCATCTCGCGATCACGTGGAGGGGTGTTTCGTCCTCCTCCTTGCATCTCCAACACCGTGGTTCCGCATTCAGTCCCATCCGATTGAGATGCTTACCTGTGTGCCAATGTCCCGTGACAAGGCCAACCACAGCCCTTAGCTGATGTCTGTCAAGGCCTACAAGAGTAGAGCCTAGCGAGCTCGAGGGGCCCTTGAAGATGGCCCTCGAGTGTCCCAAGCCACCTGTCTGTAGCCAGAGGTCCGTGAAACGTACCTCCGTCCATTGGTTTGACAGGGACCTAATATGGTCCATGGCTATTGAGATTGGGCGGATAACCGCCGGATCAGTTGCGGACGCACCGATCTTGGCCAGGTTATGTGCCTCCTCATTCCATAGGATGCCCGAGTGTCCCGGCACCCAGAGGACTTTGACGCTGTTGTGGCAGGCTATCTGCGACAACAGCGCATTGCAGTCGAGCACCAGTCGGGACTTCTTCATAACGTGATGGAGAGACCCGATCGCTGCCCGGCTGTCACTACATATGTAGATGTGCTTGCCGCTGTATCCTTTGTCCAGAATGAGTCTGGTACAGGTCCAGATGGCGTACACCTCCGCTTGAAAAATCGTGGCGGTTTGCCCTAGTCCCAAGGACACCCTTGTCTTGGGCCCACCACTCCAGATTCCTATTCCAACTCCAGTACCTCTTTTGGACCCGTCCGTGTACCAGACGAGTCCTCTAGGGGTCAGGAGTTCCGCTTGATTCTCTTTCCATTCCTGCCTGCTAGGAAAGAGGATCTGGTAGTTGTGGTCGAAGTTGTAGCAACGATCACAGCAATCCCCTTCCAGCGTGCGGATCTCCTCTAGGTCTCCGTATCGCTGTAGCAGAGATGTATGGCCCGTTGCCGATTTTCTCCACTTACCATTGAAATGTAAGCGTAACGCTGCTTTCCTAGCGTTAGCTTCTGCGATGATGTGAGGGGGCGCCATGTTTAAAAGTGCCCCCATCGCTAGGGTCGGGGTGGTTCTCATCGCCCCGGTAATTCCCAGCCCAATGAGTCGGTAGACTCTGTCTATTGTCTTCCTGTTGGTGGCCCTCTCTAGGGCGGGCCACCATACAAGGGAAGCATAGGTGATTTGAGGGATTAGGATGGCCGTGTATAGCCACTTAACCATACCCGGCCTTAATCCCCAAGTCTGTCCGAACATACGCCTGCAGGCCCAGAAAGTGGCAGTAGCTTTCGTGGCCTGTTTGGCTATGTGGCTTTTCCAGCTGAGCTTACTATCCAGGGTGACGCCAAGATAGCGTACCTCCGTGGAGTACTGAAGCTCAACTCCAAATATGTGAGGGGGCTTCGGTCTGAAACCCCTTCTTCGCGTAAAGAGCACCATCTCCGTCTTTTCGGGGTTTACCCTTAACCCTTTGAGGGGCACATTTTTCTGTTGAACGAAATTTTAAAATTATAGGTGATCTAAGGGTTTTCGGGGTCGCTGATTATGATTCTGGAGTCAGAATTACAAAATTCAAAATGGCGGACCCACTATGGTGACTATTTTAAGTTAAGTTTGCGGTTTTCCATTCAATTGGCATAAAACTTAGTATAAGGGGGTTTTCAGGGTCGCTGATTACAATCTTAACGTCAGAATTGCAAAATTCAAAATGGCGGACCCAAGGTGCTCGGAAGGAGAATTTCACTTAAAAATTTATTTACAAACAGAAATGGAGATTTTGTACCAGATCATGAATACTAAAAAAAATTTATTTCAAAACTCGATTTTTGAACATTTTTTTTTGAAAAATCTAGCCTGCCGAAAAATTTGGAAAAAATATATATTATAGTACTAGGTATGAAGTATATATTACAAAAATTTTCAGAACGATTTGACGCTTTGTTTAAGCACAGCCGAATTTATTCCAAAAAAAACGAGTTTTTCGCGTTTGAATTGTTTATAACTAATTATGAATAAACAATTACATAATTTTTCCATACAGATCTTATAACTTGAACCTTTAAGGATGTCGGAAGCCCTCACAAGTATAAAAGTATTGCAAAACACAGCGGGAATGATGAAAAAAACTAAAAAAATCTAGGTGGGACGTATATGTCCCACCGCCCCTCAAAGGGTTAACGACTTAGAGGTGCACCATTCTTGCATGAGGTGGAGGGCGCGTTGCATCCTCCACGTCATCTCCGCTGAATGGGTGCCTTTGGTCATTATCATGACATCGTCGGCATATCCCACCACGCTTACGCCGAGCCCATTGAGTGCCGCAAGTAGCCCGTCCACGACCATGATCCACAGGAGAGGGGAAGTAACCCCCCCCCTGTGGACACCCCCGTCTGACGTGCGCCCTCACGGTTGACCCCTTGAGTCCTGCCGTAACCGTTCTCGTTCGAAGCATAAAGTGAATCCATTCGATGATCGACTCATCTACCCTGAATTCCCTTGCTGCCTCGCAGATGGCGTCGAAGGAAGTGTTGTCAAACGCCCCTTCGACGTCCAGAAACACACACAGGGCTGATTCCCTTCTGCTGAGCGTCCTCTCAAAATCTTTGACGATACTGTGGAGGGCGGTTTCAACAGAACGGCCCGCCTGGTATGCATGTTGTGAGGGCTGCACTGGCCTTTCTACCAACGCTCCCTCCCTGATAAATCTGTCCACCAGTCTTTCCATCGTTTTCAGTAAAAAGGATGTCAGGCTGATGGGTCTGAAGGACTTGGCTAGGTCGTAGCTGTTTTTGCCTGGTTTCGGGATAAAAACTACCCTGACCTCACGCCATGCTTTCGGCACGTATCTTAGTGCTAGGCAAGAGCGAAAAATTTGTTTCAGGTGTACGATGAGCAATTCCTCTCCCTCCTGGAGGAGGGCAGGGAATATCCCATCCACCCCTGGACTTTTGAAACGGTCAAAAGTCCCAATCGCCCATCTTATTCTGCTGCCTGTGACAGCCTTGGATGCTGTGGACCAGTCGCCTGGTCTGCTAGCTTTTGGCGCCTCCATTTGAGGCGGTTCACGGGTCGCCAGTTCGGAGCCCGGGAAATGCACCTCAAACAGATGCGCTAGTACTTCCTCGTGATTCTCAGTCGTCCTGCCATCGGGCAGGGTGAGTCCCTCGAGTTTGTTGGGTGGACCTGAAGTGAAAATTCTGCGGAGCCTGGCTACCAAGGGTAGGGCTTCGATTTCACGGCAGAATTTCCTCCAGGCCGTCTCTTTGGACTTCTTTATGAGTTTTTTTTACTCTCTCTGGGTCGTCCTGTAGGCGGCCCAGTCGTCGTCCGTGTTCGTCCTCATGGCTCTGTTTAGTAGCTTGCGGGACCGGGAGCGGAGTTGGTTCAGCTCCCCGTTCCACCAGACTACCTTCTTCTTATTTTGTTTCCTCCTTTTGAGGGGACAGGCAACCTCGAAGGAGCGGACCAGAGCGTTCTGCAGATGTTCTGCCTCCCGCTCGATCGCTCCCTCTGTTCGCGGCCACCCACGGGTACCCCCGAGCCTGCAGTTCAGCTCCGCTTGAAAACGGGGCCAATCCGCAGCCCTGGGATTCCTGTAGGCTACCGTCGGGTCCTGATTGCTGCTTCCTGCCAGGGAGAAAGTTATCAGTCGGTGGTCGGATAGAGTGTCCTCGTCGCCGACCCGCCAACTCGTTATAGCCTGGGCCACTCTAGGTGACCCCAGCGTCAGATCGATTACCTCCTGCCTGCGTGAGGTAACGAAGGTCGGTTTGGATCCTCTGTTTAGGATCTCAAGTTCCGTCGTAGAGAGATACTCCAGAAGAGCAGTGCCTCTCTTGTTTATGTCCGAGCTGCCCCATATGGTGTGGTGCGAGTTTACATCGCACCCCACCAGCAGGTTTAGCCCCTTGTTTCTGCAGAAGTGCACCAGCTCTCTGAGCTCCCTCGTTGGAGGGGGCTCCACCGAGTCGTACGGGAGGTACGCCGATGCTATTACTAGCTCCGACGTTCCACCCCCGACCTTGAGCTTAATGGTGGCCGCCGCAAGGTCTCTTGTGCAGAACCGTTTGAGCTTAATGGCATTGTGCCTCTTATTGATAAAGAGGCATGCCCGTGGCCCTGGTTCTGCGCAGACATAGATCAATGAACCTATGTCTACGCTAATACCCCTCACCAGACCTCTGTATACCCAGGGTTCTTGGATTAGGGCTATGTCTGTTTGCAGCCTTGCAAGATCCCGGCTCAGGAGAGCCGTGGCCGCTTTGCAGTGCTGCAAATTGATTTGCGAAACTTTGGTGGTTCCTACAGTCATTTTGGCTGCAGGCATTACCTCGTTCGCGTTTAGTGCAGGGAGGGGAGGGGGGAGAGGAAGGTGGAAGGGAGAAGGGCGGAAGGGGGGGGGGGTAGAATTGTGGGATGGGGCCCAGCAAGCCATTGCTTACTGGTCCGCCACCTCCACATTGTCCGCTGGGGCAGTAGACCCAGGCACCGCACTGGGCGGCGGGGGCAGACTCCTCTGGGTCAGAGCGAGTACTTTTTGGGTACCCTCCTGAATCCCGTCGGCGCCCGTCCTCGCCACCCTCCGCACGTTGCTGGGCCTGCCCCTCGGAGTTTTGAGGCCCTGGCCTGTCGGAAAGCCCCCTCGTCCGCGAGAGTTTGTACCCCTCCCGGGCGCGGTTCCCCGTCCCTTGAGCCAGTGCTCCTTGGGGTGTCTGGTGGCGCTTGTCATACGCACTTCGCAGGCCTCATATGGCTCGCACCACCTGTCTCCCCACATATCGGAGCCGACAGGATCGGGGGCCGTAAGACGGGTGTCCCAGTTCCCCGGTCCGTTGCAGATCCACCGGCCGGCAGCGGGGGTGCTTCGAGCGTCGCGGGCGCTCTCGGCAGGGGTGCACTTGCGGTCGGAATCCGTTCGAGAGGGGCACCATCCGCTCGCGCAGTCCCTGCCGAGGGTCCCGCAGTCGGTACTGTCCCCGCTGCCGCCTCGGTGTCTCCATATTCTCCTTTAGCCCCGCCGGACTTGGCGCTGACCCGATAAAAGCGGGCCCTCGTCAGCCCGAAGTGGGGGCTAAAGTTGGTGGCCTCCAGCACTTTTAGTGAGGAGGCATCCACGCCAACGACCAGATGTTCGGTGACGTTAACCGTTTATCTGTCCCACAACCTCCAGAGGTGCGGGCGCAGATCACGGTTATGGCGTTGTAGACGCTGATAGATCTCCTCTATCGATTTGTCCGTAGCGTCGCGGAGCACGGCCGTCAGCTTCGTCAGCTTGGGCAGCTCCTCCCTCCCTATGGCAAGGAGAGAGGCTCCGTTCCATGGCCTTAAGCTGGGGGCCGTCCTCCGCAGCCACGTCTTGGCGCCTTCGTCGGTGCAGGTCACCCACAGGGCTCCCTGGTCGTACCGGTAGCCGTCGAATCTTGGAGCCTCATCCCCCAGAGGGGCAGCATCCAAGATTTCGAGCAGCGCCGCCACCACCAGCTTGCTCTCCTTCTGGTCGAGGACCGCCGTGGGGTAGTCAGATGGCACTATGGCCATCTTTCTGTCCGCCGCCGCCGCATCCCCGTAACGAGTCGGTTTCGGGTAGATCCTTGCCTTCTTAGGCGCTTTTAGCGTCTCCGAAGGAGTGTGGTCCGCGGGCCTGGGCCTTTTTGGACTCTGGCCCGCGGGCTGTGGAGCGTTAGAGGAGCCGCTGGGGTGCTGCTCGGAGGGTGCGTTTTGCTCCGCCATTCTGGCTTTGCGCGCTCTCCTCCTCGCAGCTCCGCAGCGTCCCTTCTTTTTCTCCTTGTTTTGTGAGGGGTCGGTGAGACCAGCTTTCGCTGATCCCTCTTCTCCCTCCGTGATGTCGGTAGCAATTATGCGGACCTCCGCCAGGTTCGAGGGGGCCGAGGCATTGCTTCCGCGTTGTGGGAGGGTAGGGTCTCCATAGGGACGCCCACCTCCTGTTGGTTAGATTTATTGTCGGTCTCCATAAGGTTCCCACGAGTTGCTAGGAGCAAAAGGTCCGCCCCCCCAGAGCCTGCTTAGGGGGGTAAGGCTAAATACAATTGGGGGTCGCCTGGTACCCAAAGGGCATCGTTAAAGACACTACTTCCCTAGTGCCATGCATCCCGTAGGCACGATAGCTCCCACCGTAGGATTCGAGGATTTGGTCCGCGGCGGGGCCTTAGTTCCCCTAATACGGACTTTATCCCGCTAGGCTCGCGTATAGCTCCCGCAGGCCAGGTCCGGGCGTGCTCCCGTCTTGTGCCCTGGTCGCCATAACGACGCCCCATTGCACGCGACCGCAGAGACTCCGGGGTCCTGGCCCCCTCCTATCCGCCACCTGGAGACGCGCTCGGTTGGCGGCTCAACCCTGTTGCCCGCTCTTCCTTACGAAGATAGGGCAACGCCGAGGCGATACGCGTACATTTGTAAATAAAATAAGTCTTTATTTTTAAGAGCTCGGACCAAACACGTCCACTCCTTTTTTAACCGTCAAACTAACTCTCTCCCTTTTATTTATAAATAACGCATAGCAACAACAAATGATCATCGTTAGATAAAGGTCAGGCTTATATTCGAATCTGCTTCACAAATTTCATTTTTTGGCACGGTGTTACACTTTTTCTATTAGGTGAAGAAAAAAATGTCTAATGACTTTTTTATTCCATTTTTAATTCTCTACGAACGGATAATTTAAACATTTTTTTTAGAATTTACTGACAATTTGCATTTGCAAATTTCATCTTTTGGCACGGTGGTACGCTTTTTCTATTAGGTAAAGAAAAAAAATGTCTAAGGACTTTTTTATTCCATTTTTAATTCTCTACAAACGGATTATTTTTAAAAAATTTATAGAATGTATTGAAAATTTGCATCTGCAAATTTCATTCTTTGGCACGGTGGTACACCTTTTCTATGAGGTAGAAAAAAAAAATGTCTAAGAACTTTTTTTCTTCCTTTTTTCATTCTCTACAAACGGATTTTTTTTTTTTTTGAATTCATTAAGAGGATGCTTTTGCAAATTTCATGTTTTGCCCCTGTCCAACACAGTCTATGAAATTCAGTCAACTGAAATTGAAAGTCGTTCAAATTTTACACCATTTTGAATATTTGAGAAAACAGCGATTTTCGCTATAACCTCCGCAAAAGTTAACAAAGTAAAACAAATGTTTGTGCCTAATAAAAATGAGATGTGCCAATGATTTATTCATTTATTCAAAACAAGGATGCAAAGTAGAACCTTGCACATTGCTTTCTCATTTAATTTTGCTCTTCACAAAGCTTCCTCTATGAGGAAGCAAAATGAACAAAATCAATGAGGGTGACGGTCATGGCCTGCTGATTTGACGTGGAATGCCCCATATACATACTAGGAGTTCGCTGCGCGCAACTCACCCCCCCCCCCCCCCCCCCCCCCCCTCGCCCCCCTGCGCCGTACTCGATTCTTGTACACGGCGGCGGCGACGAAATCTTTTTATAATATAGAGAGATATGTTATTGGGGTTCGCACGATCCCATTGAGGGAAAATACAGAGATATATAGAAACCGTAGCAGCCGTTGCCATGGTGAGCATTGTCATGGCAACCGTTGTCGTGGCACACACACACACACACACACAAATATATATATATGTATATTATTCGCTCTCGAATCTTGGACAAGGAAAAAACACATCCATGGCAACGGAGCCTGGCCTTCGACCTTAAAGAAAGCGTGCGGCGACGAAGAACTCCTCCCCATCCAGTTGGTCGTTCGTCAACATTTAGCCTGTCATACCAACCGGAACGGTGATTACGTTCGCCCCGGTTACACGGGAATCTGTAATATCGCCTAAGGCGGTGTTCACAAAATCGAGCTTCCGCGCTCACCGCTACAATTTAGCGCCATCGAATTGGTACCACGCAAAACCCGAGCGTTGTACATCTCCTTAAGGTCCGAGCACACTGTAGAGCAGCAAGCAGCAACCAATAAAAACCCAATGTTTATCCCCACCATTGTGGTAATATTCAGATGTGTCAAACGGTGGGGATAAACATTGGGTTTTTATTAGCTGCTGCTTGCTGCTTGTTGCTCTACAGTGTGCTCGGACCACGGTCTTACATATACAGGTCTAGAAATTCCGCTTAATTTGCATGGTAGGAGGCGGTCGCTTATAGATATAGTTTTTCTTTCGTGAAGCTGCCACGGCATGGCACTTCGATCGAGGAATAATACCCATGATGCAATGGAAATACCGGCGAAACAACAAACTGTGATGTGATTTTTTACAAAATTACGATCACAAGGTCTAATGTTACCGAGTTAGCTATGTCTAGCGATTTCGACGTTCCTCTCCTCGAATTCTACCGTTTGGCTATGGAAAGTTGTTGGCGATTTTGTTTTTGTTATTGGTGTTAAGAGAAGACGGAAATTGGTGCACTCAAATCTGTCGCGAGGACGAGAGCTCAACGAATCGATCAGCCCGGCAGATGAGAGTCACCGATATGAGTTTTTGGCAGTTAGTTGCAGACCGGTGCAAATCCGGCGCCCTACTGTGACAGCGCATTGCGATGGAGAACGGGTGGAGTTATGTTAGGTTCTGGCCTAGGATGGGGTATCCTAGCGCAATTGTTTTTTTTTTAGTAAAGGCCCGTTTTCACGCAATGAGCTAAGGGAGGCGACCGTACAGATCTCTGCTATGTTACCGGCACAAGTTGCGTTCCCGCTATCGCTACGAACTAATTCGAAGGAGAGGGCAGTAGTTCTCGGGTAAGGGATTTTGAGTTATCAGAATAATAATAATGAATCGTTCTCGGTGATTACTTGAAATAATCAGTC
This sequence comes from Clistopyga incitator, assembly GCA_947507545.1. Classification (NCBI taxonomy): domain Eukaryota; kingdom Metazoa; phylum Arthropoda; class Insecta; order Hymenoptera; family Ichneumonidae; genus Clistopyga; species Clistopyga incitator. The sequence goes on along the minus strand of OX382187.1, from coordinate 7,029,315 downwards.
TTCCTCGGGACACCGCCGAGGTGCCTCGAGTTCGGTAAGCGTTCCCGTGTTGACAGTTCTTCTGTCGCTTGCGCGCGCGTCTTCGCGTAGTTCTCGTGCTCCGGCCAAACTCCGTATAGTGAATACGTGAGTGACCGTGTGGTCCGAGTTTTATTCCACGGAATAAAACTCGAGTTTTCGATGGTTCTCCAGTGCAGTGGGATAACTGCACTTCGTGCCACAGTTCTCGTCATCCCTCGATCTCCCTCCATGGGATGGATTGGCTACAGGCAGCTCCGGTGAGTCGTTCCCGTGATATTAATTATTAAACTTGGTATTATACCAGGCTTTCCCGTGGTGAATATGGCGCTCTCGATGCGCTTCGTCAGTTCTCGCGCACTCTAAAATGCGAATTCGTTATCGATGCCCGCTCTCGATTTTTGTCCGCGGGACATTAGTTTTTCGTTGATGAAATTCTGATCATGATTCTTGGCTATTTATTGCATCTTACCGCGACCCTATCTACCAAACCTAGCAGACTGAGCAGCCGTGCTATTCCGCAACCGTTCGCTCCCGCGAGTGCATCCAGTTGCGTTTGTTGATTTTACGCGACCTCAAAAATGAACTAAGCTACCGATTCGTTCGGTTTTGATCCCGATCGCGAGTTTTATCCCAAACTTTCGATTTGGAGTTTGGGGATTGAGCCGCCCACTCGATCCCTCGGACATACCGGTTCGTTAATTCCGGTGAAACAAAAATTAACTGGCGCCCACCGGGTTTGCGGATGCGCGAGCGAGGGTGGACGGCCGAAGGTGACGGTTCCCGATTTTTCTTTTCTTTTCATGTTTTGTGCTCTCAACCAGAAGACCGATTAATCGGTCAGTTACCGAAAAATACGTCACAAAACATAACCACTAATTGAGCCGAAATCGAAATTTGATTACGTTTTCGGCAGTGTGCACTCCATACGGGAGTAAATAGTTATTTTATGTGAAAACAAAAGTGAAAAGAGTTTAAAATGACGAAACCGTGCATAGTTCCTAAGTGCAAGACAGGGTACCCGTCTGAAACTGCCAAGCACTCGGTATTTCGTGTACCGAAAAATCTGGAGCAGCTCCAAAAAAAACTTATTACTATCTTTACTTACCTATTATTCATACATATGTTTTTCTTCTGTTCAAATATTAATTTGACTATGCTTAGGAAGAGAGACTGAGAGTGACGATGTATGTCTTTCTCTGTTTATTACCTTCCTGCAGCGACTCTCGCGGCGAAATGACGAATAATTTTTGGTATCCGTAAGCGATCGCCCCCCACCACAGGAGTTTCCAGACCTGTATGTAAGACCGTGGCTGGGACCTTTACTCATTTCTACTTCCAGAACATTGCGTTCGGCTTCCTCACGGCCCTCCTGTACTCTAGTTTCCATGGCGCAGATCATGGAGCCTAGAGTCATGGAAACTAGATGTACCTCTAGTCTCCATGCCTAGAGTACTGAAGGACGAACGGGCATAGGAAAATGAGGGAATTCGTCATGGAGACTAGAGGTAAGGAGTAGAAACGCAATGCTAAAGAACCGTTCGCGAAACTGTGTAAAATCTCAGGGGATTGGGCACCACTGAATGTCAACGCGGACCGAGATGAAGTTACCGCCGCTAGAAATGAAGGAAACGCAGCCTAAAAGGGGCGTGCCATCCGCGGAGAGTCTCCGAAGCCAGGGTATCTTTTTAATTGGTCGAGATATTTCGAGGAATATATGCGGATAATTTGAACGCTCGAGAGAGCTGAGATTACGTTTGCGTCTACCGCGCGGCTATTAGAACCACGCTTTTTTGTTTCAGTCATCGTACGGTCGTTAGCGTACCATTTTAGATCCTTGTTTGAGCTGAAAAGACTTAATTTGAAACTCTCAAGCCGCTCGAAAATACGTAAGGCAGATTATGAATTGACACATGCGCCAGACGATTCTTTTCCTTTTTTTTCATTTATGCGATGCAAAAATGTGTCTTCTTACCATTCGTTGGTGGGATGATACATTTTTTTTTTGTAAATTTGGTGGATAGGTAAAGTATATTCAGGTTCCGAGTATATCACCCCAGAAGCGCACGGTGGTCGTGTGGATACCGTTGTGGCTTCTCAAGGGGAGGACTTGGGTTCGCGCCCTCACATTGACTTTTTTTTCTGGCATTTTTTTTTTAAGACTCAACCTTGCATTGCTTGCACTGCGGTGCAAGGTTTTTCGTGTCTGTAAATGAAATATGTATGTTCTCACTATTCATTGGTGGGATGATACATTTATTTTTCTTTTGTAAATTCGGTAGATAGATAAAGCATTTTGAGGTTTCGAGCATACGAACTTAGAAGCGCACGGTGGTCGTGTGGATACCGTCGTGGCTTCTCAAACGGACGACTCGGGTTCGCGTCCTAACATTTACTGTTTTTTTTTTATTATTTTTTTTAAGACCCGACCTTGCAACCAACCGCGGTGCAAGCAATGCAAGGTCGGGTCACAAAAAAACGGTTTTTCATTTCTTTAAATGAAATATCGCTAAATATCTAAAAGACTAAAAGGTCCTGCATGCCCAATGAATAACAGCGTTATCGAATCACAGAAAAAGAACTCTTGATAGGACTATGTGGTCACGATTCTCAGACCTCTGACTCCTTTGTTTTATGTTATATTAACGCACTAGCGCTCTCGGTGGCCTTTAAGAAAAAATTTTCCCGAAAAAAATAAATAAAACGTGAATGAGAGGACGCGAACCCGGGTCATCCGCTTTAGAAGCAACGACGGTATCCACACGACCACCGTGCAGTTCTGGGGTGATATACTCGAAACCTGAATATACTTTACCTATCCACCAAATTTACAAAAAAAAAAAATGTATCATCCCACCAACAAATGGTAAGAAGACACATTTTTGCATGGCATAAATAAAATAAAATAAAACGGCAAAAAACTTGATACGCCAACGGCCGTATGATGACTGGAACGAAAAAACGAAAAAGTGTGGTTCTAATAGCCGCACGGTAGACGCAAACGTAATCTGAGCTCTCTCGAGCGTTCAAATTACTCTCCGCGGATGGCACGTCAGGCGCTGAAAATCAAAAGTGGAAACAGGAAAATCGCCGCATTGGGAATCTCTCTGCTCATCTCTGTATTGAGCGGGTACAACAAACCGCAGGGCTGCGTTCAGAAACTTCAGTCCCCGCCAACGTCAATTCGGTCCGCACCGACTTGTCGTTCACTTTACTTCGGTCCGCGCCGATTTGTCGCCCACTTCACTTCGGTCCGCGTCGAAAAGATTTTCCACGATTCTGCGAATGTTTGAGAACCGCATTTCCCATAGTCGTTTCTACTCCTTACCTTTAGTCTCCATGGAATTCGTGGTCGACGAAAACTGCGAGAGGAAGAACTTCTCAGGTCTGCCACAAGCGTCGCGTCGACTGCGAAGAACCACGATGAAGTGAGCGTTCGCTCGACAAAGTTTTAATGCGCTATTCATTGAATTGCGCTGAATGACCTTTTTTGTTGATTTCTTCTCGTCAACAAGCCAACGCTCCCCTGACGTAGAACTTCGAGTAAATTCGTCGGTAAATTTCATATGAATTTGTTTAATTCGTTAACATGCACTATGGTAAAAATAATTTCAAGAATGAAATCATAGAGATTCAAAACAAAATCTTTTGTGCACCCTTTTTGTGATCAACGACTTCGACACTTCGAAACAATATTTTGCACTCTAATTTAAATAAAAAAGGTACGTGCATAAGGGTTAATTTCAAAAGAAATCGGCAAGAAATTTTCTATTTTCACAGTTCCCGCTGAAAGGCATAATGTCACGAAGTTATCTCCCTCTCTTTCTATTCTCGTTCTGTCTCTCTCGTTGTACTCCGCGTTCGCAGTGCCTCTGCGTCTTGGACTTGAAATATTTTCGCAGTTTATGTCGACACATCCGTAGCATACCGTTCGCCTACCCACGGTTTAACATACGGGTCTGGAAACTCCTGTGGTGGGGGGCGATCGCTTACAGATACCACAAGTTATTCGCTATTTCGCCGCGAGAGTCGCTGCAGGAAGGTAATAATCAGAGAAAGACATACATCGTCACTCTTTGTCTCTCTTCCTAAGCATATTCAAATTAATATTTGAACAGAAGAAAAACTGTGACGTGATTTTCTGCCACGCCACCTGCGTGAAGTGTAAACGGCGAGGAGTGTCGGATTTACGACACTTGGATCGGTGCACGTTCGCTTCTACCAACCGCGGGTCAACAGCGGAGTCGCTCTCTAATTTCGCTCCCTACCTTACCTTCGTCAGAGCTACCTTGCGATCGGAATTTTAAGCGTTTTCATTAGACAGTAATTAGTTTCTCTAGATTTAGTATTGTTTTGACCGCTCTGTTCCCCATCTACTGAGTCTCACCCCAACTACCTACGACCACCGAGGGACTACCCTCCGCCTGCAATCCGCTGCTTGACGCCCACGCGCTCGCCGACCGCTCGTACCGTTACCTATCGCTCTCACACGTTTCCGACGTGCCCCTACACCGAGGGACTTCGAGTATTTTGTTTGGATATTTGTTTTGAGTTATGGAGTATGGCCCGAAACTCCAGTTTTGGATTTTGGAATTCTGAGAATCAGAATCGCGGGCGGGCACCGAACAACAGTGCCCGTGGATTATGGATGCCCGGGGAGCGCGCTGGAAAATGGGCCGACATATTACTGTGCCACCCGCCTCCCCACGACTTCCCAGCCCGGCGCTGGACCATCCCCTGGAGCTTGGACTGTCGCGATCCGGCCAACCCGGCGCCTCATGAAGAAAGGGTCTAGGAGCACCGGTAGAAAGAGTTAATTGCAGTGTTGCGCCTTTTGTTGTGGGTCCAATACCGCCGATGCATCGTGGCCACGAATTCCGGCGTGAGGGACTCCGCACTCGTCCACTGGGGCCACCGGATCCGAGGGGAAGACACCCACGCTCCAGTCGTAATTTGCCGCAGAAGAAATTGGAGGAAAACGGCGATATCAACGGGGCGGGCCACTACGTCACCAGAAGTGCAGCGGAAATGTCAAACCATCGTTTGAAGCGCGCGCCAGTGCGCGAGATTCGCAGTGCGCCGCCGCACCTCCCAAACACCGTGGGAGCCACTCTCCATCGGAGCGCGTGCGCGAGCGGTAGCCGGCGAGCGGGCGGAGTGGGGATATCGATCAACGGCCCACGAGGGATCGCGAAAATTCGCTCTGCTGCTGACCACGTGCCCGTGAACATCGCTATCTTTCGGTGATAAGGACATCGCGACCATCGTCGGGACGAAGGAGATTCCGGTGAGACTCAGCCCACCCTCTACTACTGTGAGTCGAGCAGTCTTTTAGGAGCTAGTGATCCGGCCCCGGGAGTAAGTTTTGCTTATTGATTTATTGAAGTTTAGTATTTGAGATTTTTGAGAGTTTAAGAATTTTGCGTGGAGTTACTCACGGAGGACTCGGGTCACTGGCTTCCCCGGCGGCGTGCCGGGAGTAAAGATCGCCCGACAATTAATTGGTCGTAAATTTTGATTAGCTTCTGTTCTGATTTATTTTGTTCTGAGTTGTGCGTTAAGTTAATGGTTAAAGAGATTGGTTTAATCGCGTTTGCATTTGACTGAGTTAATTGTGCTATCTTCTTGCTGTTAAGATTCAATATTTTGAGTTACGTTATCTTTCCGATCGTTTAATTATTGTATTAGTTTGGCTCTCGGTAATTATGTTAATTTTGTGTTAGTACGCCGTAATATTTCATGCGCGTAAATTTACTATGCTTGGTTTTCTGTCTTTTGCTTATTTGCCGTTGGGGTACTCGCCGAAGGTCATTCGGACCGGCGCGTTGTTTACATCTCGCGCGTATTGTTCGGCTCACGCTACCTCCCCTACTTTACCTTACTATCTTGGTCTGAGCTGACCGAACATTCACCGCTTTGTATTATTGTAGATTACCTGCGTGTTTTATTCTGTGATATTATGAAGCTCGTTGTCATTGATGCTACCTATAGTATGCTACCTATACTACCCATTACGATCTTTGACTCTTGCGTTTTGTCGGTTACTTTTAATTTATGATTACATTATAACTATTTTGTTATTTTATTATGTTACTATTGCGTTAGCTATATTTTCAGGACTCGAGATTTATCCGTTGCCCGTCCTTCAGATTTTTGCCGATCCTCCGTGCGAGAAATTATTGGATAATTTTGATTGTTGATTTATCCTTTTGGTTTGCGTAAATTATTTGGTCTGCTTATGTTTTTCTTTCCCGAATTCGTTCTCGTATCTAAGCCACCTCCGATGATTTATTATGATTATGTTCCGCGATTCTTTAAATATTATTTGTTTCAAGCTACCTTTTGGTCTGCGGCTATTATTTGGTAATCCAAATTATAATTAATCACGCTACCTATTACTTGAGTCGCCGCTTCAAGTTAACGCTACCTTTAACTTCACGTGAATAATTTGTTTGCTTGGTTTCTTTCATTTATTTATTTTATATCGACTCCCCGTAGTATTACGCTCATTTTTGTCCACCATCATGTCATCGTAAATGCGCCTTGACCTTGTCAAGTGACGCCTGGGAACTGGTTAATAAACCAAATAATTCCTTTAATATTCTAGTTTTGTCACCTCCTCATTTCGTCCAGCCCCTCTACCATATATCAGCTCGCGGAGCCTGAGCTAGTCGTGTGCCTTGTGGCTTCTCACCGCGTCCTCGCGCGACCCTCTTCTGACTCCACCTCATTGGCGACAATATAAGTCGATGAGAATCGGCGGTACCTGGGTACCTGGCGTCCAGTCGGCCGTGAGGTGGATCCGCGCATCATTCGAAGTTTTGCGATTAATTGATCAATTAAAGATGAGTTTTAAGCGGTTTAGTGTCCTAGTGTGATTTCAAGTTGTGGGTCGTGGCGTGGGGAGGAGAGCCGGGGTTGTGAGTCCCGCCAGGGAAATTCCTCACAAAACATATGTATGAATAATAGGTAAGTATAGATAGTAATGAGTTTTTTGTTCAGGTATCGCGTCTAATAAACAAGGTAAGTATCAATTATAGGTATGTATAGATAGTAATAAGTTTTTTTTTTGGAGCTGCTCCAAATTTTTCGGTACACGAAATACCGAGTGCTTGGTAGTTTCCGACAGGTACCCTGTCTTGCACTTAGAAACAACGCACGGTTTCGTCATTTTAAACTCTTTTCACTTTTGTTTTCACATAAAATAACTATTTACTCCTGTATCGAGTGCAAACTGTCGAAAACGTAATCAAATTTCGATTCCGGCTCAATTAGTAGTTATGTTTTGTAACGCCGCAAAATTGCGCGTCACTATGAATAATCCCGTCCTCCTCGCTCGATGACTCAAGGGCGATCTCGCAGGTTTAACCTAGGAATTTTAGGATATTTATTAATTATTATTATTATTTTTTAAAATATTTTTTTAATGTATGATGGAGAGAGACGAACCTTCGGGTACGAAAGGGAGAGCCTATAACCAAAGAGAGCGATATATATAATACTAGGATTCCACCTGCCTCGTTCCGAACATTTCTCCCGGCATACGATCTTCACCGACGAGCTTCCATCCCGCTGAGCCTTTGGGGAAGGCTCGTGGCCTTTATGACGTCACATCATCGGCCACGCATCAAAGAAAATCATTTGAGCTTAGGCGCTCGAAAAAAGGATCTAACGCATGGTGGGTAGTGTAGCGAGCTACCGGACCTTAATGCGCGAGCAACGATTCTGCTAATTTGCGTATTCGCCTAGCGAGGCGTCAGGCCCTGCGTTGCGTGAAAGCGCTCTAGCGCTTACCCCCAATTAGGGCATTTAGGTGGTGAGAAAAGTTCCCGTGGAAGATCGATCGCGATCCTTCCGGGCTTTTGCGTGGTGGATATCGAGCGAGGAGGACGTACCGCTAATCGTAATATATTGTACCGAGGATTCTGGGAAGGAATAACCGTCGAAAACCCCGTTTTCAAGGAACTGTGTCCGAGGAGTAATTCGAGGAGGCTTCCTTTCGTCCCGGTGAGCTTTTACACTCCATTTACTATTTTTCTGGTCTCTCAAAATTGTGTATAACCGTTATTTTGTGATAATCGATAAAGTGTTGAAATTACGAAAATAGAATCTGGTCGTGCCGTCCGTGTTCGTCTCCCCGCGTGGAGAATATAAATTGTTGAAGATTTGTGGAATATTTCGTGTGCCCTTGCGAATTGTGGGCAAGTACCGTGTGGTGGATTATAAAACATTTATTTCTCATAACGTGGGAGAGTTCTTCGCGTGAGGCTTCGAGCCATTTTCTATAAATTTAGCGTTCGTTAACAAATATTAAATTAGTAGAATCAGACGTGTGCGCGAATCGTCCTTGTTCCGACGCCCGGCAATAAGCCATAGTTTTTAGTGTGTGTGTGGGCCGCGTGAGTGTCCTTGATTAGTCTCGTTAATAGCGTATTTTGTATTTTGTTGTGAGGGATTATAATCAAGGCCTTATTGCGTGTAAAATTTGTTAGTCAAACTAATTCCATTGGCCGAGTCGTTTGTCGCGTATAGGTATTTGTTACTCGTCCCTCTCGGTTCTTGTGAATTGTTTAATTGAGTGTGTGCGTGTGTGCGTGAGTGAGTGCTCGTCTGTTGTCGGGACGATTATTAAAATTGTTGGAGACGTCATTAAGTTAGTGTGTCGAAGTGTGGCCACTAAACAAACAGAGCTTACGTGGACAATTTTCTTAATTAACGATTGGTGCTATTTATTGATTGGAATCATTCCTTCATTTTGGTTGAATAAATTATTATATTTTGTAAGTCCCGTAATTAATCGTTTTATTATATAGACACGAACTCTCGGCAGTCTTACCTCCCCCCCACTCTACGTATTGCAGCTGACGCGCGGCCTGGGCTGATAATTGTCGTTGTAAAGCATTGTTTCTCCTCCGGCGTGAAAGCGCCTGGCGCCCTGTTCTTTAGGAACGAAAAATAAGGAAGAGAAACAATTGGACAATTTAGGTTGCAATCGGATTTTGCCACGTTGGGTAAAATTCGGGTTACAGTTTGTTGTTTAGCCGGTATTTCCATTGCATCATGGGTATTATTCCTCGATCGAAGTGCCATGCCGTGGCAGCTTCACGAAAGAAAAACTACATGCATAAGCGATCGCCTCCCACCATGCAAATTCGGCGGAGTTTCCAGACCTGTATATGTAAGACCGTGGTTCGATATCCGTTGCTCTAGCCTCCATGGGTAGAAGCGCAGATTTTTCCTCGACGAAACTGACCCTCGGAAGGGTTGTAAATATCAGCACGTGCGGCGCTGTCTTTTCTGTGTTTTGAGAGCACGCCTAATGCTCAACCTTCGACGATTGTAATAAGTATAAGTAATAAAAAATGCGTACTATTTCGTAGCACAAAACTGATTTATAACGAGTTCATGTGACCCAGTATTATTTTTGTCTAATCTTTATTGCTTTTACTTCTTAAAATAATGAAGTCATTTGAGTATTTATAAAGACATATCCAAAAATATAGTGTTTCATGAAATTTTTTATATAAAATCTTATGATCAGCACAGTATATTGACTACATTTTCTTTTATACTTGTCAGAAAGATGCTATCTCATTTATCGATCAGGGAGCCTGCACTGCAGCATTTTTTAAAAGACGCATTTTTAATATCATAAATTGCCAATGTGTAATGTTTAGAATGTTGGTCCTAAAAAAAATATATTGTTTATTTTAAGAGAAAAAAAAAAAACAGAACTTAGAAGTCGATCCATGAGCTTCACGAAGCCGAAACCTTCACTAACCCACTTATTTACTGTCACGTTTTATCGTTTATCTGAATCTTATTATTACTTAGATAATAAAAATCATATGAATACTTTTATGTTAACAATAACTTGTACTCTAAAGAACTATCATCGATAAATAAAATATTTCATTGATACTAGGCCTAAACATGCTACGTCGTCTCCCGATTCCACGGTTATTGACGAAACGCATAACTAACTGATCTTTGGCGCCTTAACCAGCAATAGTAATCACAATAATCCGATGATTGATTGCTTCATAACTATTTTTATTAAATTGATTATTTTATTTTATTTGATTGTTTAATCCTACCTTGCCTTATTCAGACTTTACGTTCTTTTCCACTCCCCTTTATCCCTTTCCTTTTATTGAGTTCCTCCCAGAGTGTTACCCGCAGCCACTCAAAGTTAACGTGCAAATTAGTGCACAGCTAAGCCGGCACCTATCCAAGTATTGCCCGCGAGAGAAGCTCCTTAAATTGGACGAAAACCAAAACATATTTTTTATATTCAAGTTTAAAATTTGTTAAACAAGAGTAAACAATCAAGTCAAACGCAAAATAAACGGTTAATTACTTTTGAATTCAATTTTGATGTGGAATAACTCTTGAAGGAGTGAATTTTCTGAAAAATGTTAAGACACCTTTTTTGTAGAGCATTAAATTTCCCACAAAAATAATCATTCGATCTTTGAAAATATTCATTTGTCTGGTAGTTACAAAAATAAAAAATTCATACAAAAATTTGAAAAAACCAATCAATGTTTGAAGCACGATTACAAGGAAACGGCTCGTTCTACGTAAATTTACTAAGAGAGCTTTTTTGTAGGAAATTTAATTTTCTTAAAAAATACGAATAGATCAAGTTTTTCAGATGAATAATTTACGAGTTTTGGGTAATAAATACGGTAGATGTAAAAAAATCGATAGTTGTAATGATACACCCCTTAATATTAATATTAAGGGCTCAAACTTTCAGGATATTTTTTTTTATCATCATGAACAATATTTTCAGAGTACCATAAAAAAAAATTGTTCGTATTTTTTTGGCCAGTCTAATATATATCCATGTCACATTTCATTGCCCCGAAGCACAAGTGAGAATTACGTATTCATATAGCCTTTAGAAACAACAATGAGTTAACAAACATTAACTTTGTAAATAATAATTTTGCGGAGACATAGAGCTTAAGGTAGTTCTTTCCCTACAGTCCAGTAAAAAAATGTTGTATTACTAAACACATATCGCGCTGTGTCGCGTAGCTGCGGAACTAACTCTATAGTCCACATTTTTTTTACTGGACTGTACTCCTCATACTACTGTAACCTCTATACAAATACGCACACACCACCATACATCAGCCTGAATGAAAATCTGGCAACGTCGCATTTTCTTACTCGCTCTGTATAGCCCAGGCTCACTCATGGTTTATGTATACGATTTAATCGTACACATTGAACTAAAATGTTTTGTTTGTCATTTGAATAAATAAACTAACTATGGGAGACCTATTACGTCATAAAGGAAAGTTTAGAAAGATTTATATACATTTTCAATGTTGATTTAAAATTATTAAATTAATTAATCATTAAGTCTTTTCTTTATTAATGGTTGTAAATAAGTAATAATAATTTATTAATAGTTATTAATAACTATAAATAACTAATCATAAAATATATTTTATGATTTATTAATTAATATTATGCACTATATTTTATTATACGTATTTAACTGTTTTTTATTTTTGCGTTTTGTAACGTTGCAACGTTGCCGCTTCCTTTACTCGCGACTATCTCTCCGATCTCCTCCACCAAAACTAATCATCAAAATGTGTAATTCGTTTAAGATTTTTATTTAAACTACGTGGTAAACAATACTAATTTTTATTTAAATATTTTTAAAATGTATATTTCTTCAATACGGTTTTTTGTCAAAACCGTAAAATTTTGTCTATGAGAAAAAATATAATGTTTGCCATTTTCCCACGCTTCTCCCATGCTACATGTATAAAAACATGATATTCAATTATAAATATCTTATTTTATTTTAAAATATTTTGTCAAATATTTTGTCAAAATAAAATAAATATTGTCAATTTAAAATATTTTGTCAAAACCGTAAAATTTTGTCTATGAGAAAAAATATAATGTTTGCCATTTTCCCACGCTTCTCCCATGCTACATGTATAAAAACATGATATTCAATTATAAATATCTTTTGTTTGACGCGGTGAATCGTCTTTAAATTTTAACACCGTATATATTATGTATTTAAATACTGGTATTCGAAGTTTGGAAGATTTCTTAAATTTTTGCTCGCAGAACCGAAGTACCTTAAGGAAGGTGTTTCTATGGGATTTTCTATGAAGTTATAGGATAGAAAAATAAATGCAGTATTCAAGTTCGAATAGCAATCCTTTATTGATTGTGACCAATCAGGTTGGACAATTTATTTTTCACGACAAACTTTTGTTTCAACTTCAAATTTTAGTGGAACATATTTTGCAAATATCTCTTCCACATGGCGGATGAAATTAAAAAAGCGGTAAATTCGCTTGTATCAAACCGCCACGGGTTTCAATTGACGAGTCCAATAATTTGGCGGTTATATGTCTTATGCCATTTTCATTCGCTGATAATACTCAGGAATTATGGGTAATATTACTCGATACTAGCGACGTGGAGCTTCGAGAAATGAAAATGGCTACAACCAGCGAACATCCCCCACAAATCCCCCGCAAATTCGTCGGAGTTTCAAGACCTGTGTATAAGACCGTTTCCTGTACCACGATCTTAAAACCGTATCCAGTACTCTAGGCCACGGTCTTACATACAGGTCTTGAAACTCTAGTGGTAGGGGTAGGTCGCTTAGTGATGCCATTCCGAACTCCCGAGTCGCCGCGTCGAGTCGCTGTTTTACTATTCTGTTCGCCGATGAGGGACGCGGCGGGCTAGGTAGGGGGCTCTCTGTCTTCGTCCCACTCACAGTATCCACCTCTACGTTTTTAGCAAACATTTATTATGCATGCATGGTCGCTTGTGGAAGGTAAATTCAGTTAGGATATTTACAATTCCGTACAATTAACATTATAGCGATGAAATGGGAAAAAAGGAAAGATTCTCCAGATTTTTATATCGACAGATAAAAATCAACCCTTTCTCTTTCTCTAAATTTGAAATTTAGAGGTATAATGTTTCATTAACTGTCTTTAAGTAAGAATAAAAACCAACTGTCGCATGTCCCCCAATCTATTCATTATTCTTCAAATTGTATGACTTTTTTTTTTTGTACTTTCCCCGTGAGATGGCCTTGAAAAAAGGCAACTAATAAGGAAGCAACGGGCAACGTTGTACTGTGAATCTTTTTTATTAATTTAATATTGTTTTTTAAAGTTCTTTTATTTTTCGTCTTTTGTTTAAAAAAAAATATGTCTCTAATAATATTAACTAAAGAAACGTGGATACAGAACGCGATGGAGATCGAATGAGACGGAGACAGAGAGAACCCTCCTAGCCCGTTGCGTCCCTCGTCAACGAACGGAATAGTAAAACAGCGACTTGACGCGGCGACTCGGGAGTTCGGAATGGCATCACTAAGCGACCTACCCCCACCAGTGGAATCCAAGGGAATCTCAAGACCTGTATGTAAGACCGTGCTCTAGGCGACTCTAGTGCTCCTTACCCCGTGTCCTTACCACGGTCTTACATACAGGTCGGGTGGTGGGGGTGGGTCTCTTAGCGAAGACGAATCACATAGTTCTCATACTGGCTACTAGAGACGCTACGTGTAATGGATGTTGTTTACGTTGCAGCTCTATCGTTGAATGTAATGTTTACTCAATCGTTTTTTTAACAAAAGGATACGAAATTATTTGAAGGAAAATGACAAAACCATGCATGATAGCTAATTGTAAAACCGGTTACAAAAGTGTGACGGTGAAACGATCAGTGTTTAAAGTACCGGCAAATAATACGTTACGCCAAAAATGGCAATCTGCGATTGCTGCCGCTTTTCCGGAGCAAAGTGTATTAAAGTTAAATCAATTGGTGTGTGAAAGACATTTTGAACCCAGCTCCTCCTTAGGAAATATGTAAAACACGACGCAAAAGGATAATTAATTGCTTAAGTGAGTATTATTATAAAATTATATATTTGCAAATTGTTGGTTATGTATATGGAATGCTAATTGAAGCTTTTTGTTAAGGTTTCCTACAAACATCCAAAACTGGAGCCAGACGCAGTACCAGTCATATTCCTAGATAAAGGTATTTGTTAAAGCGCATGAAAATCTATGAATATTTGGATTTTTTTAACCAAAATTATTTTTCAAAATTGTAGTTCATACACCAAAAGCGGGCAGCGAGCAAGGTGTGTTAATGGAGCACACTATCAATCCATTTGTAAACACAAAGCAAAGCGAACGATCAATAGAAATGGATCTACCACAGGGAAATGAACGATCGATGATGGATGTGACTCCAAATGGAATGATGGAAACCGAAGATCTCTTACCAGGAGAATCAACAGCTCGCAAAACGTTTTGTACCACAGAAAAAGTTACCAAAGTTGACAAACCAATAAACTGGATTGAAAGTATACGCTCAATAATTTGACTCTGTTTTCTTAAATGCTTAAAAAATAGACACCATCCCTTAGTTGGTTATCTCTTTTAGCTTCCGCAAGAAGCTTTGTTTCGTCATTAATTTCTTCCATTGTAAGTTCTTTGTATGAGCTACAGCGTATACAGATATTTTTGAAAAAAAAAAAGAATTATCATTTTATAAGAACAATCTTTGCAGCACCTCCCATATACTTGATTCATTTTTCAGATTCTTATCCCGACAAGAAGTGTTCTAGTTTTGATCTAAAAATCACATTTGGCAGGATTATCACCTTCTCACTACCTTAAATCAATTTAATTTCTGACCATTATGTATCACATCGAAATGCAATTTTTCACGATGCTAAAAATAGACAAGTGCGTACGCGCGCCAAACATCCCTCGATAGCAGCGATCCAAGCGGACGCAACGTAAGTTATGCAAAACGTCCCTACCACTCAAAATCCAGAGGAGTTTCCAGACCTGTATGTAAGACCGTGGTCCTTACTCATCTTCACTCATCTCTGTCGCACTGCTTCGTTCAGCAATCTAGGGAATTTCGAGTCGAACGAAAATCGAACTCGAATAAGGGCCGGGTACTAAGGTAAAATGACGGTCACGTTATGGTTACACCATCTGTATAGCGGTAAAGTGACACAAGTAGTGTCGATATAATTGTAATTGACGTTGCGTGAAAGTCCGAATAACAATTTATAATTACATGAATTTGCTATAATGTTAGGTGTAAAATAACCGAATGTTACATACCACTTTTCACTACTAATTAAAGTAATTCTGTAATAATAAAATAAAGTATCATTAAGTGAAATCGAAAAAAAAGGAATTTTGAGTATACTTTTGGGACATTTATAATTTGTGGACATAACGGAAAAGACAAATGATATATTAAGGTGGCGAAATTGGTGTGGAGCTGTTGAATGAAAAAATAAAGAAAGATAAATATTGAAAGGAAATAAGGACGCGGCGGCCGCTGGTAAATTTAGATAATCGAGTGGTAGGTCTATGGAATTGTTGAAATTCTAAGGTGGCGGCGGCGGCCCCCCCTAAACAACCACAAGATGGCGTATACGGTGGGACGCTACTTTTGACGTTCGTAGGTGAAAAAATGCATGGAAATAGTTATAATCAATTGGGGTATAGTTAGATGAGAGTGAAGCAATGGATGTTAATAATAATGGTATAGTGGGTGGTTATCGGTCGCGAGAGAATGCGGCTGATAGAGTTAAACGTTAGCCGCTTACGTGAGCCAATCAAAATTAGTACATCTCGTTGGGGCAATGGTACGCTGAGGAGTCGGAGCTGCTATTGGCCAGTGAAGGAGAGGACGATGGCGGCACCGTGATGGGAGAACATGGCTGCGACGCAAGCCGAGAGCCAACAAAACGATGTAAAGCTGAGCGATACAGTGAAATGCGCCCTGAAACGTTCGCAAGTTAGTGGTAATAGTGCGAGTGTTAGTGGTAAGCAGCAGCAGCTGGATCCAGAGCCGGGGGATAAGGTAACCCGGGGCGCGGCCCAGCTGCTCAAGTATGTGAATCGCGAGGGGGACTCAGGTTTCGAGATGAGTCAATATCGCGAGGACATTGGTGGACACACCGCTGGCGAGGTCAAGTCACCCCGGGAGGTCGTGCAGACGCCGCAGGAGCCAACCGGCAAGCAGGAGTCTCTCGATCCTCCGCCTCACAATCCCCATCCCGGTCACCCCTTTGGCCCCAACGTAACGCGAGACTTCGCCGACGAGTATTCCAACAAACCCAACGAGTATTCCGCCAAGCAATTGTCCGACTACCCACCTAAACAGGACTATCCTGGCAAACCGGCTGACTTTCAGACTGGCAAACAGCTCGACTATCACTCCAAACAGTTGTCCAACGAGAGCGATAGAGTACATCAAACGGACATGGAGGATCATTACGCCGTCTCCAAGATCGAGCCACGTTTGGCTCACATCGGTCCCGTGCCGGCTACCTTTCCCGCTCAGCCTAGGTTTCTCTCCGGACAGAGCATCTCCCAAGCTACCGGACCTACCCCTACCCTCAATCAATTACTACAGGCCACTAGTTCCGTGCATCGGTTTCACGCCAACTATCCCGCCATAGGACCCGAATCTTATCAACAACCCTGGCCCATACAACGCCCGCCCGTTGTTCCACCTGTTTATCCACAGCCCGGTCAACGTCCTCCGCAGACGGTATATATATATATATACACACACACACACACACATATATCTATATACATATACATATTATATCACTTATTTTGAATTCCTCTATTTTCTGCACAATCATTGGCTTATTCTGAAAATTCATTTTTCGCGTTTTGTTGTAGAGCATTTGTGATTTTCAGGGCTCACCGAGGCTGCATCCTGGACCAGGGGGACCGAGTTCGCCCACTCCGATGCAATATCAACCGTACACGGCGCGGTATTCGTCGCCCGCGAGACCACATTCACCCTACAGTCACCATCAGGTGGTTTTTTTTTCTTTTTTATTTCAAGATCATAGGTCAGAGAGAAGAAGAAATAGTAAATGAAAATTTGTCCGACTGTTTCTTCCAGTTGAATTCTTATGCCGCACAAGCTGGTCATCCTTCCACCTTGTATCCGGAACAACGAGGGTGGAATCAAGGAGGTCCACCAAATCCGCCACCTCCGTCTCCCAATCAAGCTAATTCCTCGAGTCAATCGCCGCAGCGAGCTCTCTCGCAATCTCCGGCACCTCCGCCTTCTGCATCGCCTCAACCGCAACAACCTGGCCAACCACAGGTGCGAAAGCAGCTAATATTCAAGAAAGAAAAAAAAAAAAAAAAAACAAACAAACACTTCTGCGACTACTCGTGAAACGTACTAATCGCTCTTTGTTCGTTCACAGAATTTTCATAATATGCAACGATCAACAACCCCTAATACTCAAGGAATCGATTCTGGGGTGAGTAACTCTTTTTTACCTGTGATTATTGATTTTGTAACGGTCCATTGCAAGATTGCGAAATTCCGTGTTTTTGCACATTCTATTTTACCTATATTTCATGTTTCGATAAAATGATCTAGCATTAATGTTAATGTATCTCTGGATGGTCCAAAACGTCGAGAAAATTCGTTTGCACGAGATGTCTGTATTGTTTGTTACGATCGAGAGGGCAGTTTAAAATTCACACTGAAACTTGCGATAAGAATTTCCATTAAAAATTTCCTCTATCGGCAAGTCAAAATCGGTAAACATCGAGGTTGCTTCGTGCACGGTATAAAATAGTAACAAAGTTATTTCCAACGTAGCCTTTCTCAGACATTTTATTTTACATACCTCATGTCCACCTATAGTTGTCCTACTAGCACTTGGTGTGATGTACTTTTCTATATTTTGGCTTTGATCATGCGTACAAACCGAAATTTCATAAAACATAAGTTAGCTCTACCCACAATAATTATTAATAGTTTACATACATCATTATTTCATAATATATACTAAAATTAGTACTATAAAAGTATGCCCGTCCCTCGTGTGATAATTACGGATAAAGAATTTCCATTTCCTCCGAGTTCTCGGATTCCGCTTTATTTAACGATAAATTGGAATCAGATATAATTATTATATCACTTTATTTCAACTGGAAATGATAAATGGACTGATGGAGATGCGTTATAAGCATCTCTATTATATGTGCGTCGCGAGTTTGAAAGTCGCTAAGTCGATTTAAACACTTATGAAAAATTCGCGTATACGCTTTTAATTGAGTGAAAAAACAATGTAAAAACATGAAAATACATGCACCATTTACACGACATGAGTAGGCCGCGTCGTCTTGCGATAATCATACGCAGTAAAAAAAACGACAATTCAAAAGACAATTTAAATTATTCTCACGGCATCCGCATCCAAGCCTTTTTTGCCTTTTCTTGAACTGGATACTTGAAAAATAGCTTTTTAAACAAAGAAGGCGCATCAATCTGTACAATCAATACAATAAATTTAATAGTGCTGCGTCGATTATCAAGTAAATATTAACGTGAGTATAGTAAATAATTGATAGAATTGTGAATTGATCTATTTTTATATGTATTTAACTCAGCTTTGTGGTCAGTTTTAGTTTCAACAGTTCCAACTAATTGCTCAGCATTACATACCGATTTTTACGTTTCATTACAGAAAAAATCGATCACTCAAGGGGTTAAAGTTTCTGGTATTATTCTTATTTTCGTATCCTTAGTTTTGCCCGTATTCTGTTAAAGCTTGAATTTATCAACGACTCCCAACAAAGCCTGTTTATAGAAAATCAGTTTCATAACAATTCATTTTATTTGACGCTCCAACAGCATTTATTCAACTCTCCCCGGCTATCAGTTTGTTACATTGGACGATCAGCTATTTTTAGTTGAATATCTTCAATGTTTATCTATCAATATTGAATTGAAGTACGTACAGTAAAGTTTCAATGGGCATGTAATGTTTTTCTTTATTGCAGAAGGTGCAATAGTGAAAAGATTATAATAACTCGAGAGGGTTTCAGTAATTTGAATCTATGAGCAGATAGATTTTTTGCAAGTGCCCAAACGTTGTGCTATAGCTAGACATTCCTGAAAAGTAAACAACTCTCTTTTAGACCTACAGTCTAAGTGAAATATTCTGGACTCATGAATTTCCAAAACTGTGAAAAATCATCGAACAATATTGTGCTCGAGCTCGTGAAAATATCGACAGATATTTGGAATAGCATATTTGGCTGCAATAACCGAAGCGATTGTTGCATTGTCGACGCCTTAATCAACGAAATCTCTACACCGCGTCTGGGTGTAGAGCGCATACATAGACGGCAATACACAGCGATCGGTCGTAACTCTGATTCACGATCATACGGTCCTTCACAATTTGTAGAACTAACCCCAACGTGACCGGAGCAATCGAGAATGAGAGATTCATAAAAACATTTCTGTCGTGCGTGCGAAATACACGAATCGCTGAGAGCCGCGCGTAAAAAGATGGAAAGAGAGAAAAGACAACGCGGATGGTGTACATTGAAAAAAAAAAAAGAAAAAAAAGATAAAAAATAGCGAAACAGTTTGTGGTGGGAGCGTAGTGCTCTGGTGAGTAAACCGGGGGGGGGGGGGCTGATTGATTGATTGATTGTGTTTATTGATGCCCTATAAAAATAAATAAAATTGAGAACATAAAACTAGAAACTAGAGTATAACAGAAAATAACAGCTTCAATAACGGTGCAAAAAAATAACAATGAACAAATAAGTGATAATCGAATCTATGATATAATTCTATGATGAAATAACAAAACCAAAATAAACAAATTAAACAAATCAAATAGGTTGTAATGGATAATGCTGCTCACATTAATGTGCATATTACATTGCATATGCACATTATTATACTAAAGGCCGCCCGCATAAAAACCTAAAACTAGTAATAACTATAATTAATTACCGACTTGAGCGTTAAATGCAGCATTTGCGAGGTCTTCCGAAAACAAGTGCGCAAACAAACCAAGTTTGATTGTAGATATTGTTGGGAAGGATCTGATAGAGACGAGTAGGGAAAGCCAGAGATAAATAGTAGAGAGGTGAAAAGAAGATCGCGTTTCACAAATAATTAATTCAAGTGCGACACCGCTTTGCCATGACGAACTTGATAAGCACAGGTATCGAGAAAATAGTTCCTGCGATCTTGAACCGATAGCCAACTTTGTCGATGTTTGTACGGCGCGATGTGGACATCACGTCGCACATCAAAGATAAACGTAATGCAGCAGTTATGAGCTTTTTGAGCTGAGAATTAAGTTCGTTCGTTAGATTATGGTATACTAGCGAACAGTAATTACTATACGGAAACATTAGTGTCGTTATTAATTTCGATTTTAGTTGCGTAGATAGTCATTTTCTGAAAAATTTCAACTTGTGGAGTGTAAAATGGACTTTCTGCGAGATTCGACTTACGTGGCTGTTCCAAACTAGATTGGCACGCATGATTGGCACTCCAAGATTTCGAGCTTCATTGACAGAGGATAGCGAAGTGCCATTTACGATACTCGGTGAAAGGGTCGCGATGGCAATACTTCTGATATATAATTCACTGCCTAAAATTAGAACTTTGGATTTCGACAAATTCAGAGTAAGACCATTTGCAGTGGCGTAATTAAAGGTTGGTGTGGCTCCCACAGCAATTCTCTCAAAGCCTTGAATTAATAGGCTAGCATAACAGTTTCAATAAATTCGAGTGTTATTACGAAAAATCATGTAGTTCGTGGGCCGTAAAGAAGATCCAATGTAATTGATAAAGAATAACGGACCCAGCATAGAGCTTTGCGGAATCCCGGCTACGACTAACCGCCATTGTGAGGACACATTGTCATCACCTATTACTGCCTGCGTGAGAGTGAGAGAAACAGAGAGAGAGAGAGAGAGAGAGAGAGAGAGAGAGAGAGAGAGGCAGAGAAAGATAAAGAACGTATGGGGACAGAGTGGGGGAAGAAGGGACTTACACTGTATGTGGTTCGATTAGGGCGCGAGCTGCGCGGCTGACGAAGCCCCGGATATTAGCGCCTTCCCTCGGTTCTCTCTCGTCGCCGCAAAAGTTGCGCGACGCGGCTATGAGTGAGGACTATAGGGTAGCGCGAGGAACGAGCAAGACTGCAACAGACGAAAGGTGAAAGGGTTACGAGAAGACAGAGCGAGAAGAACTAGCGACTGACTGAGTGGGAGTAAGAGAGGAGGCGCAGGGAAGAAGCACTGGCAACGGTCGAGCATAGTCGACGGCAGGTTGTCGAGGTGGGCAAAAGCAGCTAGCAGCATCACAGGCGAACGGCCACGGGTATGCGTAATGTGGCGGTGCTTGTTGAGGGGCGCCCGAGGGTTTCTCCCCACTCCCTCTACCACTACTCCCGCTGTCTCTTCTTATTCGGCTATATTCCGCGCCACGTTTCGTTCCGCCTGTCATTCTTTTGCCGGATATCAAGCATTCGGTCGACGTTGCTGCTGCCGCTTTGCTGATGCTCCGATCCTACTACGTCATCGGAAATATGTCTCACTGTTACACACCAGTTGTAGCTTTCGATTGCTGGCCCGAGAGGAGAGATCGATTTCCCTCTATGTACACACACACACACACACGCATATATATATGTATACATAGTTATACGTGTCTACATCTATGATATGTGTGTGTGTATATATATATATATATATATATATATATATATATATATAGAAAAAAGCGAGGTTCGTTTAATTGCCGTGTTATTGTCTTCAATAACACCGTGTACTTAAAAAATGTTATTGAGACAATCGCGTATAGAATCCATTAGAATAGAAAAAGATTTGTTTTCATGTCCATCGATATTACAGAATTTGGATTGATGTTATTGAAGTTTTATTATCATTTCGAATACAAGTGCAATCACATCTAATACATACATTATCATATATCAATGAAGTTTTCAAAAACACTTTAGTTATTGTTCTAAGTGCGTTTTTTATTGCAGCACAGAATTATGTATTTGACTCAATCCTAAAATTATGAATAATTTAAATAACACGATTTTTGAATGCGAGTAATTATGTTTTTGTCATAAATAATTATACAAGTGAATAATTATTTACACCAATAATATTCGATATTCATCAGATTTGAAATGATATTATTACTTATGGGTGATGAGATTAACAAAAAATAATTGTGTAATTATTTCAATGAATTCATACTTCAACTTTTGTTCACACACATTTGAAAGAAGGAGGCTCTGTTTCAAGATCCAACTACATGCCTACATAGTTTGGGCTCCACATCTAATACTTACAATTTCATATAAGATTCGAGCAACAAGTAAAAAAAATGTGTTACAGAATGTATTGTTTCAATATCATATGTAATTGTGAGAATTAAATGTCTAGTTAAAATTTAAAAACTTGTTTTTCGGAAGGCCTGCTTGTGTATATATTCTTCTTCGATGCTTTATTTTGAATATTTGAAGTACAAGTTCAGAGTCGTGAACAGCGTACTTAAAAACATCTAATATAATGCGTTCAATGCATCTATCGTGGAATAAAAGTAAAGGAAATTCGCGTAATCGGTTTGGTCTAGTGGGTAGCGTGCGCGTCCTTAGTTGTTAGGTAGTTGGGTAGGTCGATAGGTCTCAGGTTCGAATCCCAGAGATGTCACTTTCTGAAAAGCGAGAACGAGAAAACCTTGTTCGGGGACGATTCTTTTTTCTTCATATTAATAATATTATTAGCATTATTGTATGACAATCATTGTTTGCGAGAGTCACTAAGATTAATATTTCATTAATATAATAATTTTAATACATTTGAAGAATATCTCCTCTTTATTGTTACAATCGTGGATTTGATTGTGTGAACCTCTCAACACGTTGCAACGATTATTTGGATCTTCGATACAATTAATAGGCGTTTGGATTATATATTAGACGTTATTTTGATCAATTTTGTTGGCAGCCCGTGATGCGAACGTTTTATTGTATCAATAGTGATTTTTTTTATGAATAATTTTTTTTTTTCAGCGTAGTATGTTACCGCGACCCGCGTGCTCCGCGATCAGGAACTTAAACAAATTCGAGTTCGGGTCCCATTGAGGGACATATAATAATCCGGACTTGTGGTTTTACAGACCCCCCCCCCCCCCCGCCCCTCATGGGGTCACACAAACTTTCCTGAATTTTTCGGAGTCCCTAAATACTTGACACTGCGGCGGTGAAAGCTTTATATAGTGTAGACAGGTATATATATATAGAGACGCGTCTTCATCTATCTATATGTGTAGATATGTATATGTACACACCGTCCACCCTTACAGCTGTGTCGGTGTTAATCATTTAGATTACGATACTATACGCGCACCCGCGTATTTGTCAAGATTATTTTGAAATCAAGTTATCCAACGCTCGAGATTACCGTGGAAGTGGAGATGTAAAAATACCGGGAAATTCAAATTTAGTAAAGTTACCCAAGAATATCGGGGAAGTTATTTAGACTTAGGCGTGTTTTTATGCTACTTCGTTTTGTAAAACTATGGCAACAATTTTTTGAAAATTCAATGTACTAACACGATATTTTTAAGAGTACTTAAAAAATCAAGGTTTGTTCAAGTAATTGTTTAAGAAATACAATTATTGTGTTTTTTCGCTTGCTAAAGTTTTGCGACACAGCTATTTGAGCACTATTGATATAGATATAGATATGTACAAATCTTCTATCCAGGCAGTTATATGAGTAATAATTTCGATTTCGATGTGCTCTACGTGCGCCCGAGGTTTTGGCGGGATTTTTCAAAAACTACATTGTCGACCGTCCGGGATTCTGTTGGAATTAGAGATGTAACAATACCGTGAAGGTCCAATCCGATAAAATTATCAAAATATACCGCATTGGTCATTTGATGTCAACGTATTTTTCTCTACTTTGTCTTTTCAAATTACGGTCACAACAATTTTTTACCGGTTACTGTTATAACAGGCGATATTTGCTTTGTCTAGTTACACAAAGACTGGTCAGAATTCATGTGGATAATTTTAACCATCACTTAGAAGCTGGGACATTAAATGAATTTTAAAGTAAAGTCAATATATATATATATATATTACGTGATATGAAGCACATCAATAAGTGAAAATTTAAATGCTATAAATAATCATAATTATGAACATCTACACGAATGTGATCCGTAAAGTATGTTAAACTTTTTTTTTAATCAAATTTCGTTAAAGTAGGGAAGCTTCGGCAACCTTGTGACACTTTTTTTCTGAACCAGTAATTTTCAATTTTCCACCACATTTTGCATAAATGATAGTAATGATTGCCTACGCACTGCAGGATGTTATCAACGTATAACCCGCCAATAACCCGCTGAAAATTTCATGATGAACAAGATATCATTTCTACGAAGAACCTACGTGTCACATGGTACCCGGTAGTGGGATAGCATATGATGCTTTTGCAAACGTTCTGCAGATTTGATTTCTTGTTCATCATATGAGATTTTGAACTTATTATTATGTAGTTGTAACGGTCCTGCGTAGTGCATCGTTTCAGTGGCAAACTCCCGATAGGTACAACGTTGAGCAGTTCTGATATGTGTGCAGATTATTACTAATAATACTCTTCACCAAATTTCCTTATCATATAGTAAGAGAAGTCTCTTTTTCATCTTACTGAAGTTCGACGACAAAGCTAAAATAATTTATACAGTGCAGTATTAGCAGCAAGTATGATAAACGCGCGGTTCTAACTTGAGCGGTCTCCAAGATTTAAGCAACATTGTTTGCGGCTATAACTTGGTTAGGTGACTGCTTAGTCGCGCAATAGTTTACGCGCCGACTGATGAGTAGAAGACAGTTTTTCCTGAGTTTCTAATGTATTCTTGTGCAGTAGAACCTCGATAAAAATAACGTCGCCTGTATCGGCTAGGTTTTCCTCTGTTTACCTGTGTCCTCGTGCAAATGCAATACAGTAGTGCATTAGGATGAGTGGCTGCGGCCAACATTTCGAGGGGTTAAGAAACGAACGAAGAAAGAGATCACGTAGAAGCGTGAATAGGGCATATGGAAGATCATTCTAATAATTAAATAAAAAATAAAAGAAAAGTATAGTATTAGTTACCGCAGGTTTTTATATTTTTCAAGGCTACCCTCACTGTCCAGAAGTGATTACGATTGTAAAAATTTCGGATTAAATTATGTGACCTAATAAAGTATTTGTGAAGTGGGCACGTATCAGTAAAAACGCACATGTTTATTCGGGAATGGAGTAGCGAGCAGTGCGTATGACCGACGCTTATATAGCGCGTTTGACTATGATTATGGTGATTTTGTTGTATTGAGGACCCCTTCAGTAACTAATTCCGTTTTCAAATGGTTTCGCTAATGTTAACCGAACCTCCAGAATTTCGTGCAATAGTTTCTAACAGCAAAAACTGTGGTGCAGATTAATGTTTAGCGTCATATGTATATCGATTATTCATCAGGATTATTTTTGAAGGTCAGATTGTAGTTTTCTTTGAGTAGTAGCAAAGGTCACTGAAGTGATGAAAAGACAGAAGTTCAATCCCCTTACAAGTTGTATGTACATAATGTCCGTTTAAATTATTATTTTCAATAATAAAGCAACAATCGGTTGAAAGTGATTGTAAAGTACATATCAAATTATTCATAATAACACGCTAGCTCTTAACTGGAAGTATTTGTCCACACCATCTAGAAAAGTCTCTCAGTTGAAGGAAAAATTCACGTTTTTTTCGACAATGTGTCAAACACGTGTGTCAAACAAATTGCGATCATCGCAAGTTCTTAATAATGATAATAATAAGAGAAACCTTTGACCATCTCTATCATTACTTAAGGCATTTTGAGCGCCTCAACCGTAATTTGAATCAACTTTCAACTCTATTAGTAAATCAGTATTCCGGCGAATATGTTAAACGAAAACAGAAAAGCGTATCGTCGCGATTTTTGCGACGTATGTTTTTAAATGGTTTGCCTTTAGAAACTCTGAAGACCCTTAAAAAGTATTATGGGACTATACCTTTCTAAATGTAATTGAGAAATTTGTCTCTGCTTACAAGCCAATTGCTTATCATAGTCAATGGTTAGTCAGATAGATTACACATTCCGAAATTAACGGTCGCTGGTCGCTAGCTTTCGTACTACCAGTGGTGACATATCATCGGTTGTTATCCGATACCGGCTTTTGTAATACTATTGTTGCTACTATTACCACCGCCACAGATTCTAGTACTACTACTGCTGTTGACGATGTATCACTATTCGTCCATCACCGATAAACCCGCTTATCAACGTAACAAAGCCACTGTGTTCATTTTTACTCTTTTTTGTTTTCCATTCATGCATTCATGAGAATCTTTACGCGTGTAATGAATTCTAAAGACCCATGTGTGACCTTTATCAGATAGAATCATAAACTTTTTTATCGAAACAACGTGTTTATTGAAAAAAGAAAAAAAAATTGCTCATTGATCTTCGTGTTTTGGCAATGTTCTAGGCAAATATTGATCTGCGGAACCAAAAGAATCTGAGACTTTTATGCTAAATATTTTCAGCTTGTGGCCATATGTTTGCCATTTTGCTTGAAATATATATTTTTGTATCTTATTCGTTGTTTTTGGACAGAGGAATTGATTCGTAATCGCATATACATTCGTGGATAAAATTCGCCGAAACAAATCTAAAATCCGTGACTCTTCAGCCATAACGTGAAAAAATCAAACGAAAAAAACGAAAAGCTGTGTACCGAGTATTAAAATAATCATATTCCATTGCTTATCTTATTTGATAATACATTTTTCGAATTGAATGATATTTTGAATTGAAAGGGTATATGGTGTACTTGATTCTTCAGAAAATTGAAATATTGTCCTGTAATGATGCGTGTAACTAAAAATCTACTACTAACAACCAGGCAACAAATAATTCAGACCCTTGTGGTAAAGTTTCTGCTATAATTCAAACTCGGATTACGAGTCTGAGAGTTAACATCTCTAGCACTTGGTAACTTTCTGAAATTCCATGACTGTCGGTAAATGTTACTGAGTTAGCTCAGCAACTGTTTGTTGGTGAAAAGGGTGACTTGTAACTCAGGGAGTTTCAATTGTACTAAAAATCTTATTCGGGCTATCTAAATAATGGTGGAGTAATTTCGTGATACCAATACGTGTTCACTTCAAGGCCATATACGAGGGAAATGAATACTTTTTATAACACGGGCATGAACAGCGGAGATTTTTTCATGGCAGTTTTGCGGAACGAAAGTGGCTAGTTTCATTGTAGCCTCAAAATGATAGGTTCACGCAATCGCGATTCCTTCATTTTCGGCCGTAGGAACGAAATTTTGTTATCTCATTTCTCAATGTTCGTCCCTCAAAACCGCCAGTCAAATCACCATCATTCACGCACTTGATATAAAAAATATATACTGTGAAACACTGACCAAAAATGCCGTTTACACCTCATGTGATTGAAAATCTCACTTTCGTTGCAATCGCTAACTTTCGAGCCTTGATGCACAATGTACTATTAAAACATAAGAACTTTATTTCAGTGTTGGCTTTCACGGTTTGTTTAAGTTTTTCATGACACTGAGATTTCTTTAGATCCAAATATCACACATTTCACATTATAAATTCTATACAAACATTAATTATGGCTGAAGATATCAGTTTTCCCGCTTCTTCGTACACTACCGACGAAAAATAACTTGACATTTGTAATTTCTTTTTTAGCAACCATGTGGATAAATATGCGGGGCATTCCGCACCAACTCGACCTGGGTCTTACCCTCGACCTCTTGGAATTCATCCCCGATTTTTTATGTTATTATTTTATCTTCAAACAGCAATCACAATTTTTATTAAATTTTTTGTTTAAAACCATTTATATACTTATGATCATTTTTAACGGAAATACGGAAGACCAGTTTTTTTAATCTGAAAAATTCTCATAAATTCTGTATCAGATATCAATATTTTTAGGCTTAGGCCTAAAGTGGGCCGGAGCTAGCTTCTATTTTTTCATAATTTTTTTCAAAACAAAAATTGAAAAATTCCGATACGTATGAGAACGCTTTCACCGTAGACTACCGCTTAAACATTTATATGTACTTTAGACTTCAGGGAATTTTTAAAGATATTTTTAACGCCATTTTTTTGAATGAATAAGAAAAAAATTCTACTCTGATACTTGATATTATTTATCACGAACATATCAATTCAAAAAGCTGATAAAATTCTCATAAATCTTGTAGTAGATATCAATATTTTAAAGCTTAGGTCCATAGGGGCCTGGACCTCGCTTCTATTTTTCCACTCATCGAAATATTCTTAATTTTCGTTTTGATAAAAATTCGTAAAAAATAGAAGGGTGGTTCGGCCCCGTTTGAGCCTAAGTCTAAGCATATTGATATCTAATACAGAATCCGTGAGAATTAATCCAGATTTTTGAAAAATGGCCTTCCGTATTTTCGTTATGAATAGTTACAATTACATAAAATATTTTCAAACAAATTGAATAAAAATTGTTGTTGATGTTTAGGGATAGAACAGTAACATAAAAAATGAAGTCTGAAATCTACGAGGCCGTGGGTCACATCCGGGTCGAGTTGGTATGGAATGCATCATACATTTATTTGGTCTTTTAGAAACGCCTGGTTTTTGCCGGGCACTATGAAAAAAATGTTTGTTCGAAAATCTTGAAACCCACTTTGATAACTAAAACTTTCAAACTAGCATCGATTATCATACTTGTTCACAGAGTTTACTTGGTGGAATGTGGATAAAGATAAGTTTTCAGTACAC
The DNA here is from genome assembly GCA_947507545.1 of Clistopyga incitator. NCBI lineage: Eukaryota > Metazoa > Arthropoda > Insecta > Hymenoptera > Ichneumonidae > Clistopyga > Clistopyga incitator. The sequence continues at coordinate 7,000,566 of OX382187.1, read as the reverse complement.
TGTAAAAAAGTGTACCTTAAATATAATCTTTAAGGGGAGGTTCCTCTATAATTGACCGACAAATTACACTAAGTTCAGGAATTAATTGTGGATGAACAACAAGACGTAATAAGGTGGTTTTTTTTTTCAAAATGACGTTCACTATGGCGGCTGATACATGAAGTGCCCTCCGGTTCCATGCAAAACTGCGTGCATTCCTCACTCGTCGATTTTCAATCTAGAATCATGAAACGAGTTTCATTTTAAAACTAAATAAGTACAGAATAGAATGAACCTAAGAAATCGAAAAAATATTGAAAAATGACAAAATGGCGGACATATTGGCGGACAAATATCGCAATAGATGCGATAATTAAGATGTGACGCAGTAATTTTAATGATTAACTTCAACTTTTATCCCATTCATTAATTTTACTATAAACGTCGATATTTCTATCACAATTGTACGTAAAATTTGATGGAATAGTTAATAGAAATAACAAAACTTGCAACAAAACCCCTGGCAGTGAGCTTATGTTTTCGATTGTGTTGCGGGATTGTTTCAAACGGTTATTAAAGATAAATTGTTTGACGTTTGTTTATTAGAAAGAAATAAAAGCAAGAGATTTTAGCTTCGGTTCCATATGCTGAAAAACTAAAGTCGGATGAAAAGATGTAACGTTGTAGTGTGTCGGGATAAAATCAAGTGCCAAGGCTGAGAGTCACAAGCGTGTCTTTGAACGAGCGCGCGTTTTCGGTTGAGCAGCGTCGCGCTCTCTCGTTAACCGCTCGCAATTCCGAATATACCCGAGGCCAGTCGAGAACAGCCGAACGCTTGCCGCGCCACGAAAGAACGCCCTCCCCGTTGGACGCGAAATCCCAAAAGTCTGAAGTTGCCGTGCCCGATGGAAAAAACGGCGCATCGTTGTCCGGCGGCGAGGAGCCCGTATCTCGAGTTTGCTTCGGAAATTTAGCCTCGTCGAATAAACAAAACTCGACATACAGCCCGTCGCCCGTTCTCCTCTTGCGTTATACGTCACACTCTCCCGTTTCCCCTATTATTACCACCGGTAATGGAGATAAAATAAAATAAAATAAAGTCGAAAGCCAGGTAAAAGCACGCGACAAACTGCAAAAAGCCTGGTTATCGAGCTATCGATACGGTATGCGCGGTCTCGAGTGTTACGCGGCGGCTGTGGCGAGGGACGACGAGCGGCGGCGGAGTGTCGTGTCAAGTGAAGTATGCTAGCCCGTAGCTACGTAAGTGGGATGCGAGGAGCGTCGGAACGGCGACCGCGGCTACCACTGTAGGCAGGATGTCAAAGAAGCTACGTGTGCGCGTACCAGCCCGACAAATTCACCGATAAAAATTCATCGGAAAAACAACCGGAAACCACAACATTCTCTCTGTCAACAACCACTTATCCATGTCCACGTACGAGTGAAGAAAATGTTTTCGATTGTGCGACGAGACCGTGGTTGGTGGGCGTAGTGTGCCGATTTTTCTTAATGCCTCTACTTCTTCTTCTTCTTCTTCTTCTTCTTATTTTTCTTTTTTTCTTTTCTATTCTCGCGAATATTGCGTCAAGCTGAACACGCGCACACGTATTCAACGAGCGCGCGAGGCACGGAGAGGAAAAGACGGCGGCATAATCCTCGCGGTGTGCTGATAAAGAGTGAGTGAGTGTGATCGAGGGCAAGTGCCCATAGTGACACACACACACACACACACAGAGGGGGAGAGAGAGAGAGCAAGAGAGGGAGGGAGGGAGGGAGGGAGAAGAATACACCGAAAGGGGGTGATAAAAGTATGTGTACGATCGTCGATGCAGTGCCGCGTGCGACGAGTGCCTCGTTTCCGTCGTCAGGATGCACCGAAGAAAACTGTGGGATCGACTTATTATATCCAGGATGGTCGTCTCCTCGAGAATCGCCAAGCCAAGTCAATTGAATTAAGTATGTGTTAAATGCGCAGCTAGCAGCAGCTCCGTTCTCCTCTCCTCTCCTCTCCTCTCCTCTCCTCTCCATATTCTCTACACACGCTATAACACTAAGGCCCGACGCTACGCGTATACTCGGTGCTGCTGCTGCTGCTGCTGCTGCTGCTGCTGTTATCGACTAGCCTACATGGCACACAGAAGAGAGCACGTATCACACCATCTAGACAGCAAAGTACGCTCTCCTTCGGAGACGTATATCCTCGAATTATCGTATCTTTCCTTTGCCCGCATTAGTCCATTACTAAACATTCGGAATTTGGAGAAACTGAGAGAATAACTGGGCAAAGGTACGAGAATGGGACACGGACGTGTCGTTGCCATTTTGTAGTCGTAGAAGAAAAATATAATAGATAGAAGAAACGGGAATTTGTTTTAATTGGAATAGAAGATATCGAGGGATAATATACATCCGTTTACATGACGAGGGCGGCTTCTAACCTATCCTGAAATCGCGTTTCTCGCCTTCAAAGTCTCCCCAATGTTTTGGATGATAAAAGTAAAAGACGAGCGCCGCGATGACGATTTAGGCTTGCCGCCTGGGCGTAATACGACTCCCTCTCCCACCTAACCTAACAGTGAGTCGCGTATCTTGTCGCGCGTGCATACACAAACTTACAATCCCACTTTTACCCTACACTTGTACTTTATTTCCACTTTCTATTCTTTTATTTATTTCCTTTTTTCTTAGCCCTTGTTTTATTTCTTTCTTCTTGTATATATTATACGACCAAGGTCATTCGCGGGGCGTACACGTTCGTGAAATTTCGAAATATCCGAGGAAACGCAGGCTTGCATCGAGCATTGTCCTCATTGCTTCGAATCAATTATTCTACTGACTGACTCCCTTCAATTGAACTTCCAATTGATATATAGTTGCTTCTGTATATCGTTGTATCGTCTAAGAGATTCTAGTGGATACATGCGGCGAGTGTTTGGCACCTCCTTATTCACCACTATTCACCGACAACGATAAGCACACTTTTTATGTGCAATCGATATTCTCTTTGAGGAGATTTCTCGTGTGTTTTCTTCATTGCGATCATTCATTAACACACTATCTGCTATCCGAAACACCATTGGTGTATGTAAAGGTCGCTCGCTCAATGCACACTATCGGGCAAGATAGTTTTTCAATTGAATTCACTGCGTCACCTCTGTTATTTATTAAGTTACTCGATACAAATAGCTTGAGAGACAGACTACAGTGCAAACCAAAAGACAAAGTACACAAGCTATTTTATTATTTGTCCTTGCGCCGTAAGTTACATGCCTTTGCTCTATGGGATTAGATGCTGTACACCTCATACAAGTAATAAGGCAATCTACCCTCGTGTAAAAAATCCTCTATATTATATATTTAATGGCGACAACTGACCAGAGATGAACCTGACATTTGAAAAGAGTATTGCCAAAGAAAGTAATACGTATCCTATTTTGAAGTAGGAACGATATTAAGTTAATATTGTAATAACCCTATTACGTGTATACAATTAATTATAATAAAATGTATAAATGTATCGATTAATTATTAATATGTTCTTTTTAGGAACTCTCCGGTCAGAATAGTAACGATAGTTCTAATGGACCTGCGGGTCCAGGGACTCCAAACTCCCAGGGGATGAGGCCTACCCCTTCGCCTACTGGATCTACTGGTTCTCGGTCAATGTCCCCTGCCGTTGGTATGTAGTATGCTCTATACATTTTGCTGATTAAACATTTTCAATCGCCATGAAATTTTTAATGCGAGATTGCCCATTGAGGGCAATTATCCTCATACAACAAAAACCTGTGTACAAATTATTATGATAATACAACATTATCAATCATCATTGTAATAAGTACAAATAGCGGCGAGCAAATTTATCACTCGTATACCTCGTGTATGTATTATGTTTTACTCGTAATGTGTATTCAAAATGAAAATGTATTAAAAATCCTTTCTCGCCCAAATAACTCATCCTTTGAAAAGTACTCAAATTTTCAAATCTTTTGTTAAATAAAAAACAAGAATATTGGAGGTGATTATCAAAAATCTCATTATTGTTCCTGGGCAAGTATTAGTCGCAATTATTGAAAGTGAAATGTATTTTCGAATACAGTTTTATTTCAATGCATTTTATTCATGATTGACACAGCTTGGATAAATTTAAAAATTGTACAATCCTTTATGTAAAGTTTGATACGATAATCTAAAGAACCTCCGTATTACATTTGAAAAAAATAATAATCGTCCTGAATTCGCTTCGACTCTAACGAATTAATGCCAATATCACTGGGGACACATTTATCCATCAAACATTTTTTTTTCTTTTTTTTTTTTTCCCCCAAATATTTTACTTGTTCAAAGGGCAGCAGCAACCTCAACGGTAGTGTTTGATAAATATCAATATTCTGACTTTGATTTATTAATAATTAGTTTATTTAATATGAAAATTCAGTGTACAAGCACATACTCATTTCTTGTAATTACAATATCTATTATACTGTAGGATACTTTGAAAAATGGTCATGCAAATTTACCAAAAGAAAGTGAATTTGTCAATGTTTGGGTAAAAGTAAATCATAGTAGCATGGTTTTCTTCATGAAGAATTCATGAGTTTACAGAACATTAAGAGTTATATATATGAACAGATTGCATTTATTACTATAATATAGAAGCGACAAATAAATTATTGTGTTGTAAACCTGTTTAATTCGGGAAATAATAAAAAAAAATACAAAGGATGAATAATAGTCACAACATTCAAGGTGCCAGGGAATATTTTTACTGTTTACAGAATTAATGACAATATAACACCGAGAGTAAACAAAGAATTATATTTGAATTATGAACGCGCTCTGACCACGTGATAAATATCAATCTCAGCATCCTAATGGCATAAACATAATTTGTCAATTCTATTATGATTGAGAAACCGCTTTTTCAAACATTTTTACAACTAACGAAATTTGTAAAAATCTTTTTTTGTTTTATTATAGTTCCTTCGCTGGTTTTTGTCGTCTGTTTAACCGTTCATTAACTATTAACCCTAATTCGTAGTTTGATTCCGACAGGTGAAATAACGCGATTCGTATTGGAAAGATTAGGCATAGATCAGGGAATGATATAGAACTAGTGCAATGAATTTATGAAAATCGTTGCAATTTGTAATGAAATTAAGACACAAGTAACTGAAAGTATAAAAATGAATGATTTCTCGAATGTTTTTTAATAAGATTGTAATTGAATAATTGTAGGCCAACAAAACGTTCAGATGCCTCCTCGTCCGTCGAGCGGTCAATCAGATGGTAGCGGTCCAGCACGCATGAGTCACTCTCCGATGACTACTCAAGGTGAGTATCGTTCGATTGACCGTACAATCAATTGCAAAATAGTAAAAATTTATTGTGTCGAAAATTGTAATTGTTGATTGTGCAGGAGGTTATCAGCAGCCCATGGGGCCTTCGCCGCACATGCACACTTACAAGTTAAACAGCAGCGGGCCAGGGGTGGGCCAGCCAGGCCCAGGACCAGGAGGTCTCGGCGTAATCGGCCCTATGGGTGGTGGTGGGATGGGATACGCTGGTAGTGGAGGGGCTGCAGGTCAGCCTGGTGTCTATCCCGCTCAGGGTAACTATCCACCGCCGCGACCGCACATGCAGTTCCCGCAGGGCTATCCTCCACCGACGAATTCTCAACCACCACCCAACAATCAATACCAACCTGCGAGACCGAATAATATGGTGCAATATCCTCCGTATCCGGTACGTTTCTCGCTTTTTCAATAAATTATCTACACTTTTTTTTTTTTTTTTTAAACGATATAAGAAATGTGAAGAAATGTCCGTTTGCAATCCAAATGCATTGCGCGAAAATCAAAACAATCAACGCAGATTGAGCAGAAGCAGAGCTATCAAACGAATTCAAAAGCAAAATCGATTCATATATTCATATATCAACGAAGACACGGATCTTTGTTTGTTGGGCGAACATTACTAATCGCAAACGCCTTCTCTATGTATCCCAATCGTTTTCCATCATCAAAGTCTAGTCGCGAGAGGCTTTTGTCACTTTCATTGTATATAGATACAATACAAAAAATGATAAAACGGCTATCGACATTATCGGTGAACGATATTACTCGTTCGGTGCTCTTGCAACTATCGTACGCATCCATGGAGAAGATTGCCAAAAGAATTGTTCTAAGCAATGTCGATTTACGTTAATTTCGAAGTTCTACAATAACCAAATGTTATTTGACTGTTGAGGTTAAAGATGATCAATGGTATCAATGATAGTAAGAATTAATGAAGCTATTGAGAAAAAGTTTGGGCGCATATATGTATAATGTGGGTTGGTTTTTGTTTTGTATGAGTTTAGCATAAAATGGGCTTCAACAGCGTACCACCGGGCATGCCACCAAGCCCAGGACCTCCACAGGTGTACGGCGGAGCGGGTAGCGCAGGTTTGGTTCCACCGACTAACCCGGGCATGGGTGGAATCGGGAATATGGGCCCACCGGCTAGTTCCATGGGTCCACCACCGCCTTCGCCAAATCACGTGAGCAACCAACCACCGCAGCAACCCACGAGCTCAGCGGCACCTCATCCACATCCTCCAGCGGCCACACCACCGCTTAACCACGAGGGTAGTCCGATGCCACCGCCTAGCACCACACCCAATTCTCACCCGGCCCCGGCACAAACTCCTACCAGCCACAGTTCGGCTGATCTTGGGCCTGAGACTTCCAACGACAGTGGTATTACTACCACTGCCTCAGGTAAATACCCTTTTTATCGATCCACCAACAGATTACCACCTCTACAGATGTCTCATTTTTTCTTTCAAATTGCGCTAGTTGACTCTCTCTCTCTCTCTCTCTTACTCTTACTCTTACCTCTCATATCTCTAGCAATGTCATTGGCATGAGGTTCGTCCTGGACGATGACCATCAGATGCCCGATTTTCCCTCATTGGGAACATGGGTTTCATCACAAAATCAAACAAATTGATAACGTATTATGAAAATTCACCAAATAGCACTGACGACGTGTTCGTTGTGACTAGAAATTGTCGATACATGATGTACATGGTATTCATAGATCCCGAATTCATAATATTTCGTTCCGTCAGTCGTTCCACTCATACAACTTGTGGATAGGAGTAGGCACCATTCAAATTAATAGTATATTACGTTTCAAGGGCGGTTAAACTGTTGCCATCGCATGAATTAAGAAGAACAGGTGTTTCAACGAGAAGTATACGTAATTCCGAGTACTTGTGATACTCGAAAGTGTGTAAATCGTCGAGATTTATCTTTTATCACAACCAGTCAAGTACAATACTTTTAATAATAAGTACCAAGTTTATTATCATCATTATTGCTATTGCAGTAATTGAAACTGCCGCACTTTTACAACAATTATGAATAACAAAAATATGATATTTTTGCAAGTGTCTGTTCTGACGTATTATAGAATCACAGTATATAGCTCAGAATAGCTTCCGATGTTATACGGCATTGATACTTTTAACCAGAACATGCGGCAATACCGTGCGTGGTTTTAGGTACCTCAGAAAAATTTCGTAACTTAGATACCGCACGCGATTTTATAGCTCACTATCCTTCCAAGAAAATTGACACGATCTCGATGTGTGATAACCGTGATCCTGTGCACATAGAGTTTAAGTGAGTGTCGCTTTCATCGTGTAGAGAATGGAATTTCTTAATTATTCTGTTGACAATTGTATTTATTTTAATTATAACAAGGCCACGTCTTAACGAAATATAAGATTACTTGAGGACGGTATTCTTGGTGATTTACACGACATCCTCGTCAGTTACATCTGTGACCGCGGATTCGCTGGTATTTGATGATTTGGAGAATATAATCCGCGCAAACAAAAAAACTCGGCCGCGTTACATGTGCGCAAACTGCACAAACAAAATGCAACAATAAAGGGATTGGTGTGGTTTTTCCTATCGTGCAAGTAAATCAATGTACAAAGACGAGGAAGAATATTTTAAGGACATTTCGTATTTTCAGGTACTATCATTATTACTATTCTATTTCTCTTATTATTTCAATAAATACGATCATTAATCGAATGTTTAATAAATTGAAAAAGTAGATAACTAATTAGAATATCTACGTTCACGTTGTTGTAACTGTAACTGTTTGTAATTGTTATATGACGGTATTCGATATGTACGTAAACCAGCTTTCTTCGATGAAACATTCGCTCCAAGATTGTATTCTCTACGAGAATGAAACGAGGCTCACTAAAACCTATGGCTATTTCATCTTGACTGACCTTTTGATTTGGAATATATGTAGGTGTAAAAATCGTGTACGACATTAAGGTTATCACTTTAAGAGCGTGTCAATTTTTTTTTAGAAGGATGCCGCGCTGAAAAGTGCGCACAGTATCTTAGGTACCTCGTCTAGACGGTGCGTAAATTTTTCTACGACATCTAAAACCGTGCACACTATCACGACATGGTCTGATTAAATATGCCAATATCGTATACCGTATTCCGTGAAGGTATAATTATTCAAAGAATATACTTATACAGTGCGTTGGGCGACGCGATGGTATACCATGATTCTACGGTGTGGGCCAAATAGCGGATACTTCTTTTATTTTTATAATGATCCAGCTCGGAGAGTATTTGAAGCACTCAAACGAACCATCATTTTTCCGTCTTGAACAAAGCCCTTGAATTATTCCGCAGGCACAACGGCCATCAACGTAACATCTACTTCGAGCGGTACAGTGACATCGGTTATAACGACAGGTCCAGATGGCACATCCATTGACGAAGGTTCGCAACAATCAACGTTGTCAAACGCATCGGCCGGTGAGTGTATTTCTATATATGAATACCCGCCGACTCTCTCCCGTTTAACTTGAGAATTATTGTATAGAGCTTCAATTATCAGAGGCTTAAAAGATTCTTTGGGAAGTTGAACTCGTTCCAAAAAGAAAAGAAATTCCTTTAAATTTCCAACAATACGTTTTAGGTAGCCAAATATCATCGCAAAGCACTAAAATCTTACAAAATTCGAAATATCTTAAAAATTCTATTTGGCGATTTTTTAAAATTGTTGAGAGCCCGTATTCATTGTCGACATTCATTCCATAGTTTTGTAATATAAATAAGCAAATCGTCAATGTGAAAAAGCCGCTTATTTTAACGACCATAACTGAGATTCATTATTTGATAATCCTTAACTATCCGTAAGTGCAGTAAAATTAATGTGTCGAGAAAATGATAAAAAAATAATATAAAAATTGCAGCTTCCGGTGAGGATCCCGCGTTTACGCCAAAGTCTCGCAAGGATATCATAGGCGGGTATCACAGTCATCCGACTACACCGCAAAGTACGGTACCGTCACCGGGTGCAGCTAGCTTAAATTCTATTCACGAAGAATATCCCGATATAAACAGTCCTAGCTGGCCCCGCACGCCCGCCAGCCCGGTACGTATAATTAAATATATATATAAAAACAAAAACTACAAATAAATATCTTCTATGACATAAATTTCGGAATTTTCTACCAAAGTGGCTTTGTATCTCAATGAGTATATTTTTTCATATTACTATCTTGCATGCTTATACAAATTTAGGCGACAGAAGAACTGTGATTTATTGAATTAAAAGAGAAAAAAAAAAAAAAAAAACAAGTTTTATACAGCAGCTCTGATATGGATTTTCAACTTTTTCGTGTTTTCCAGGTGTTTAACAGTCATGTGCCTCAAGACCCGTACAGATCTAAGGTTATTTTTTATTATTTTGTCCATAATACAAGTAATTTCGCTATAAAATGCCATAAGAATGCCAATGAATAGATGCTTAGTGGCTTCCTTCGTAACATTCGTAATTTCACACTTACCTTAATCCATTCGCATTTACTAATACCCGGTTATAAACTCGTCAGTTTCACGATACGTTATCACTAACAGTCCTATATACGTGCTTTTCAAAATTAACTTCTTCACTACTTGAAATCTCATGAGGAACATTGATAACGTCAATTGGAAATACACATTTTTCGCTATTTTTTACAGATGTTGCACGTACAACAGTGCTGAAGAGAAATTGAGAATGCAATACTTGTATAGTCTTATTTGCGCTGTTAAGCGAAAAAGAGAACGAACTTTCGATTGGGAATTGACGTATTATAAACTCAATTAATCACTCGGATGAAAAATTTTGAAAACAATCATTTTCTCTCTGTCACTGTGCATGATTTATTGTTCTATTATATTTCCTTATGCTAGATCCCCTCGGACTCGATTCGCTGCATATATGCTCCTGAAATACAGACAAAGCGGGGGGGATTTTTCGTGCGTCGATGATCCGCCGTTTGTCAAACCACAGAATCCTTGCATGTCCAATACGCTGTCTAATAAATATTTGATTGTTTAGACGGTGCGCATGCGTTCTAAATATTTTTTCATTAAAACGTTGAAAAATAGTTTTAAACTCATACGAAAACATCACCAAGCGGAATATCTATGTGTATCTTATGTTTTCAACAAGAATAAAAAATATGATTTCTGAACATTGAAACTGCAATGATAACTCCAGGATATGTTTAAATGCGCACTTTGTCCATTTTTTTTTATTTTATTTTATTTTTTTCGTTACCGATGTAGTTCTGTCGTAACATTCTAAAAATTAGGATTGTGGCGGAATGTTTCGTGCATACTTTTAGCTTCTCAATAAACATGTGTCAATGTCATGCAAGTTCATAGAAGACATTTTTTTGCAAGTAAAAAAAGTAACACAGTAGCAATTATTTAAAATGCACTTACATTACTGTTTGAATTTTCTCGTTAGCTTTATTAGTGACATTTTTTTTTTAACAAATTGGTAAGAAATAGAACGATCTCAAAAATTTGTGCTGGTATGTGATTCACAAAGATCCCAATTCAATTACGTCGAATTATGTAGAAAGATCCAACGAGACAAATGAGCGCGATTCGGAACATTTTTAAAAAATAGATTTTTTATAAGTTTCACGCTCTGTTTATACACTTCAAGGTTTACATTGTTTTCTGAAAGTCACATGAAATTGTCAATGGACGTGAAAAACTGAGACTTTTTCACTGGGGAACACATAGTTTCGATTTCTTTTACCTAGCAATATTCTTTTCTCTTTGCAAGTTTCTACGTGGACGAATTTCAAATTTATCACAACATATTTCGAAAATACTGCGAAATATGAAAAATTAAAAGGAACGTAATCGACAATTGTTGTAAATATTGCACACTAAAATATTCCTGGGTTGTTTTCTACATTTTGAGAGTTTGTAATTCCGTATGCGACTTTTGTTTTAAATATATGGAAAGCGGAAATTCCATTAGTAATATTTGTCATGTTTATCAATAATATTGATACTAGCGATTTAATACAAAATGTATACATTAATCCCATTAATTAGTTATCAATTCGAAATCGAAAAAATAATGGCGGTTTTGGAAGAATTTGTGAGAATAGAGGGGGGGGGGAAAAAAAAAAAAAAAAAAAAAAAAAAACGTAACAAACTCGTTTACAGAAACCCGACAGTTTGGCGAAGCTGTACGAAATGGACGACTCGATGGAGCGAAGAAGTTGGTTGGACAAACTGGTAGCTTTTATGGAGGAACGAAGGACGCCGATAACGAGCTGTCCCACCATCTCCAAGAACCCCCTCGACCTCTTCCGTCTATATCTCTACGTAAAGGATAGGGGGGGCTTCATGGAGGTATGCAAGGTGCAGTGTAGTTCCATCTAGCCCTCGGTGTCTTCTCGTTTTTTAAATAAATATATCGTCTGTGTATATTCAATTTCTTATATCCATTGCTCGATGTATCCACGAGGCGTCTTACTAAAATGGCAAAGAGAGAGAGAGAGAAATAACGAAAACACATGCATTATGACGTTGGCTGTGCGATGAAAAATTCAAAGTGAGACGCCTCGGTGACGCGCTTTTTTATTCGTTTTCAACGCACGTTTTTGGTGCATGTTAATATTTTTTACAAATATTCATTGAGACGAACATAATAGAAAGTTCATTAATGAATCTCGTTGTTCCTCTTTGGTTATAACAACGAGAAACTAAGAAAATGCTTAACTCATACATTTTCTTGAAGAAGTAGTCGAGCTCTCGAGGTGTTTGGAAACACCGCTAAACTACGAACCCTGGTGCTAAATGGAATTATTCTATTGTTCAGAGAAGATAAAGATTTTTCGATAATGTGTCAAAATGCGGTGACGGTAATCTTTTAGAATTTATCTAGCATTTTTCCGATGACTTGCATGAGGTTTTTCATTTAATGCTGCGAAAAATGCAACGGAAATTGATTGCAAAAGTAACGATAAAAAATAATGTTTATTTGTTTTGAAGTTTTTTCTTCTTATTTTTTCTTTTAATTTCTCCATCTTTTCCTCTGGTTTGAATTACGATTATTTGACAACAGTTGATCAATCAATTTGCTGATTACCTGTTCACTATGATTGTTTTTTTATAATAGAGATTACAAGTTTTCGTTATATTGTCTTGTTATATTCTGCAGTATTTAGATAAACGTAGATTTTGATAGCGAAAGCTCTAGAAGACTAAGACGCCTTTCCATAGGTCACGAAAAACAAGACATGGAAAGACATAGCGGGACTTCTGGGTATCGGTGCAAGTAGCAGTGCGGCTTACACGCTGCGAAAACATTACACGAGGCATTTATTGGCCTACGAGTGTCACTTTGATCGGGGAGGAGTCGATCCGCAACCGATAATCAACCAAGTGGAGGCCGGCTCGAAGAAAAAGGGCGCCAAAGGCGCTGCGTCTGTACCTTCGCCAGGCAAGTACCACCCGGAATTTTCTTTTTTTTTTTTCGATTGCCTTAGCCGCCGGAAAAATACCAAAACTTCACCGACTATCCTGTTTTTTCCCGTGTCTCCTTATCCTTTACCGCAAGCGTTCCGGCGTTAAATCGAGGGCCCCCTGTTTTTTGGTCTTTGCAGGGTCTTCTAATTCCCAAGACTCTTTCCCTGCAGCCGGATCGAGTAGCGCATCGATGGACGGCTATGGCAATTACCAGGGCAACTACACAGCCAGTAATCAGGGTGGACCGTCCTCGGAGTACACCCCGCCACCCCCGAGGCCGCCCAGTCAAAGCAGCGCGCCGTCATCCCATCAAGGTTCGTTAATGTCTTTCTTTTTCTTCCTCCAGATTCTTGCTATAGACTAGTAACTTTAAAACAAGAAGCTTTTCTAGGTCAATTCTTTAATAATTTGTTAATTGAATGTCTCATTGGAAAATATTTCAATTCTCTTGAGAGGCATAATTGTCGGAGAAAAAGGTTTAAAAAAAGGGACATCAACATTTTAAGATTTATTGGTAACGATAAATGAGTATCAAAGGATGTCAATAGATGGTTTATGTTTGTTTTATTTAATTTCTTGTAATTTATATATATATATATATATATATGTGTATATATATATATATGAATTCCGGAAAGGACTGAGATAAGCGGCGAAATATCTTACGGATAAAACGTCCGTTTTTCGTGACGGTGAAGAGAATTGAGAGAAACGTGGAGCGAGTGCATGTCTAAAGTAGATGAATAGTCTGCTTTTGAGAATAGATAAATCAAGGTATTAATTCAAAGGTTTGCTCTGATTGTAAAGTAGTGATTAAACGAGTAACGGTCGTATCTCGGACACAAGTAAAATGGAGGAAAAATTATTTGAAAGATCGTTACGGCGAGACTCGGAAAAATTTGTAAAACGCATCAAAAGTATTGTGAAAATGCGAGAAATAGCTGGAAAAATTGTTAAGTGATGGATTGTTAAGTGTTTTGGGTGTTCGAAATTTACCGTATATTATCGTTTTCAGGGATGCAACAGGGCAATTATCAGAACGCAAGCTCCTATCAGAATTACTCGCAGGAGCAGTATATACGGCCACCCGGAGCTTCGATGAATCAACAGGGGGAGTTCAATCAACCGTACACGCCACGATCACATTATCCGCCGTACGTGCCAGATGCCGACAGGTAACGGCCTATCGTCTCTAAAACGACATTGAAAAATATAAATAACTATGGGGAAAGAATTAGGACTGATGATGAATTTGACGATTTTCCAGGGGATACCCGGGAGGCAACATTCCACCGAACAGCGCCGGTAGTCAAGATATGTATAACAGATATAGCGGTGGGCAACAGCCAGCCGGATATCCCGCGGGAGCGGGATCACCAAGTGTTCGGAGCACAAGTTACCCTACCGCGACGCAAAGTCATCCACCGAACGCGCCCCAGCAACCATCCACGAGTCAACCGTCTTCGCCCTCGCAGTCCCCGGCAACGCCCACGTATTCTTGTCCACAGGATTATTACCGACAAGATCAGGTGAGTGTCTTTTCCGAAAACTCGTCGAGAACTTGAGTGAAAGTCACCGATAAGATATTCTCTTCTTCTTGAAAATGTTCCAAGAGTGCAATTCATTCTGTCACGAATTGTTCAAGTATAAACGGGGAAGTTTTATAGTTGACAAAGTAAATTAGATGTTTTCAAGAGAAGAAGAAAAAATGGAGTATAACTGGGTCAATCTGCTATTGCTCATGAAGGATTTCAGAAACGAAACAAATGGCAATTATGTAGAAGAAAATTGATGTAACACAAATTAATGAAGAGTCGGTAAAAACTATTTCGACGAATATTTGAGCCGAAAAAGGGAAATGAATCGGAATAGTGAAAAGTAATATGGAAATAAAAATGAAGAAATCACAGTAATTTTTCAATGATATTTCTCTAGGGTGGTTACGGAGCGCCGGCAGGGAGTCAGATGTACCCGGCTGGCGCGGCAACGAACAAAAATATGCCGCCACCGCCACCGGGTCCGACACAACCAAGGCGACACCCGGATTTTGCCAAAGACCAGCAGTATCCTCAGTATAACCAACAGCGACCGCCTTATCCAGGTAAACAAAATCAAATTAAAAGACCATATCTGTCGGGAGTTAGTTATGAATGGAAGTAATAAAAAATTATTTATGAAAAATCCACCTCATATAACTAGAGATAGTTTGACTGAATGTAACTTAGCTCATTCTGATTTTATTGAATTAAAGAGGCAAAAAGTAGTAGTTATTAATTAACAGAGGATGAATCTATCGCGTGACTCTTTTGAGAAAGTGATAAATCAACAAAAGGACTTGATGGTGTTTAAAAAGTAGGAAAATGATGACTTAATAAAAGAGAATTGTTTGGTTGACAGGGTGGCCAGGCTCTGCGAACCAGTATAACAGTGGTAGCACGAACAACAGGGTTCAGGGCTATCCGAACCAAGCAGCTCCTCCGCAGTCTCAACCGCCGCCACAGCAGCCGCCGGCTCCGCCTCAGACCGCGGCTGCTCCTTCCGCATCCCCGACAGTCGCGGGCTTGACAAACAGTCAGCAGTGGGCCAATCAACAGCCAGCGAGACCTTCCTCCCAGCCGAGCATAAATCCTATACCGCACGCACCACCGCCGTGGGACCATCGATACCCAAATCAACCCTCTACTCTATACTCGTCGCCGGGATCACATCAGGTTCGTTATTTATTATCTCGCCAATACTACGATATCTGTGGCCCCCCAATATTTGCTGTTTTTTTTCCGGTAGTACATAGTACATGAGAAATCGTACGCAGGAAATGTTTTTTTTTTTAACATGAATATCTTGGAAACCAAAAGAGTTAAGACCGAGGGTTATAGAAACTTTTTTTTTTGGTTCTTCACAAAAAGTACTACAAGAAATGATCATCAAATATTGGAGCCAGAGATATCGTAGTATCCCCATTATCTGTATTTCTTCGTCAACTGTCATTGCTCGTTGGTCCACCCACTTGAATTATAAATTGCTGGATATTTCAGACCCAACTGAGTATGAATCCGATGATCAATCAACAACAAGCCACACCCAAGAGAGAAATGACATTCCCTGCCGACAGCGTAGAGGCTGTTACACCTTTGTTGTACAAAAGGCGCAAGCTCGCTCGCGCCGATGTTGCACCGGTCGAAGCCTGGCGTATAATGATGGCACTCCGATCAGGACTTCTCGCCGAGAGCTGTTGGGCCCTCGATGTCCTCAACATACTTTTGTTCGATGATTCTTCCGTAAGTTTTTTTTTTTTTTTGTTCTCTCAACATTATTCTTATCCCAAAATAATTCTCATAATATGTTATAATGTATATTTTTTATCTTAAACGTTAAGTACAAAAATCCCAAGAAATATAACTTGCAATATTTTTTATTTACATATTCGTAACGAGGCGAGCGCGATTAATAATTCGATAAAACGGAAATTCAGGTTTTCAACATTCCACTTACAAACCTCAACTCGCCTATCACTATTGAATACCGAATTTTTCGTACAAACGCTTGAACGACAAAACAAAATCGTAAATTTTTAGGAATTGTCGCTCGTTAGAATTTGCGTTAGGTGCCGTTTTGCGAATGTGATTTCGCGCGCGTATATTGATATTGAAATTATTGGCACTTTGAAAGATATATTAACCAATATATTAACAACGTATGTTGCAAATTATAGGTGTAAAAAGTGATTAAATACGATTTTTCTATTCCCAGGTGAGTTACTTTGGTCTGACTCATCTACCTGGTTTGCTGGACGTTCTACTGGAGCATTTTTCTCGGTCATTGTCGGACATGTTCGAGTCGTCGATGGTGGAGGACGATCGTTATTGGGGTCATCAAACGCCAGACGGTCCGGAGGTCGATCTCGGAATAGTGACGCGTCCCATAGACGCGGAGGATCGCACCAAATTACTAACTACCTCGAACTACACGTTTCTCTCGCGACGCGGTAGGCCCGTGAAGATGATACCGCGGGACGACGATCTCTTTGTCCTGGATAACCGACGCCAGTGGGATCATCAAGACTGTGACACGGATGTCGAGCCCTGGCAGGTCGACAGTCACGCGACAAAGTACATAATGACGTGTTTTCAGTCGGAAATCGGTATGGCCCCGTTTGCCCGACATTTGAGGGACGAAAAACCGCCTTTATTGCAAAAGGAAGTCGAACAAAGTGAATCCAAGGATAGCGACAAGGAGGACGACGACACGCCGCCTGCTAATCTTGAATCTTTGAAAAAGTACGGTGACTTTTCGGAAAAAGGTAAATCCGAAAACGGCGAGCGCAGACATCAGCCGCCGTTGCAGCAACAGCAGCAGCAGCAGCAACAGCAGCAACGTCAGCAGCAGCAGCAGCAAATAGATAAGAAGAAAAAGACGAAAACACTTAGCGACGTCCTGTCGAGGATCAAAAAAGAGCCGGTCGAGATGAACGATCTCGGTCGAGAATTGTTTGAGAAGAAAAACGATGGAGCGAAAAAGGATTGCGAGCCCGAGCGGAAAGCAAACAACAACATGGGCGAGCATTTCGCGGAATTTACAGGAAAAGGCGTGGACGAGGACTCGTTTCCTACTCACAACGGACTGAGCGACTCAACGAGTACGATCGACTCGGAGAAACGGGAGACCGAGAAGAACCGTGAAGAGATGGAAAAGGACGAGGACACCGAGTCGAACAACGCCAACGACGAGGCCAAGGAGGGGGGACCAAGATTGAAAATCCGAGATCCAGCGGGTACGCTCAAGAGAAGGCGAATAAGCGATTACGAGGACGAGAGTTACTCGAGAGACGAAGCGAGTCTGTATCTCGTGACCGAGAGCCAAGACAGTCTAGCGCGACGTTGCGTCTGTCTGTCGACGATACTCCGTAACCTCACATTCATACCGGGCAACGAGATGGAATTTGCGAAAAACGTTACATTCCTGAGCCTACTTGGTAAATTGTTGCTTCTGCATCACGAGCATCCGGTGCGAACACAGAAAACCCGAAATTACGATCGCGAGGAAGACGCTGACTTTGCAGATTCGTGCAGTAGCCTTCAAGGAGAGAGCGAATGGTGGTGGGACTTTCTTTATCATATACGAGAAAACGTGCTCGTTATGGCGGCGAATATAGCGGGCCAGACGGATCTCAGTCAGCATCCCGAGGAAATATCGCGACCGGTGCTCGATGGTTTGCTCCATTGGGCGGTTTGCCCGGCGGCACATGGACAGGATCCTTTTCCAACCGTTAATCTAAACTCCTCGCTCTCGCCTCAACGATTGGCCCTCGAGGCCCTGTGCAAATTGTGCGTCACGGAAAGCAACGTCGATCTCGTTGTCGCGACGCCACCTTACTCGCGGCTTCAGAAACTCTGCTCCGTTCTCACGAGGCTTTTGTGTCGCAGCGAGGAACAAGTTTTACGCGAATTTGGTGTTAACTTACTGCACTTTTTGTCGGCCGCCGACAGCGGAGTCGCTCGTACAATAGCCCTGCAGACCCCGTGCGTTGCACTTCTCGTTGCTTTCATCGAACAGGCGGAAAGTAGCGCATTGGGTGTCGCGAATCAACACGGACTCGCCGCCCTTCGTGACAATCCCGAGTCCATGGGCACGAGTCTCGATATGCTTAGACGCGCCGCTGGTACCCTTCTCAATCTCGCGAGGCATCCCGACAACAGAACTTTATTGCTGCAACACGAGTCGCGTCTACTGGCGCTCGTTATGAGCCAGATACTCGATCAGCAAGTCGCCGCGATCGTCGCGCGTGTCTTGTTCCAGTGCTCCAGGGCCACGTAACTTTGTAACATTAAAACAACTACCGTCGCCTCTTTCTAATCACCAACACTAAATCGACACGTCAATTGTTTTTTTTTGTTTTTTTTGTCCCCCCCCCCCCCCCCCCCCCCCATTTCTTAACGAATACGACGAAAAAAACAAAAACACGGTTCAACAGACTCTCGTCCGGATTATCCATGCGTGAGTGAAAACTATATACTACGCTGAAAACTCGAAAGTGAGATGGAGAGTAATTTTTACTCTCTCACCCATAACCCCCCCCCCCCCACCCTTTTGACTCCTTCCACAGCGGTAGGCCTTCCCCCACCCCCTCTCCCTCCTACTTGACCCAGCAGTGCAGTTGTAGTTTTATATCGAGTTACAGAAATAACAACAACAAAAAAATATATATTATAAAATAAATGCTAATTATCGGTGTTAGCGCATTAGGTATACACATCGGTGTGGTGTTCACCATTGGTATACCTTCCATTTGTGAATTGGAATAATATCGATAGTGTAAGATATTTCATAGTTAATGAAGAGACTTGAAAAGCAACAGCATCTGCATAATAATATATACATGAAAAGGAGATGAACAAAAAAACGGAAATAATAACACGGCGAAGAAGCGGGGATGAAGATACACGATAAATTGACACGACGAACCGATGGTGCGGCACGGGAAAAATGCGGTAAAGAGAATAAAATAATAATAATATTAATAATGATAATGATAATGAAATAACGATGAAGAATTAAGCGTCGGCTTGACGATTATATAAATATTATTAATAATATAATGCAAATTTTTATATTTGCATGTTTTTGTGCTGTAATTAGCGAGTAATTAAGATATTTTGTAGATAACATACACTTCCATTGAATCTTATCAATTTGCGGCTCGCATTATGCGCCGCAAATTATCGCGTGGGCGCAGATCCACTAAAGTCTCACCTTTAGAAGATAATGATGATGATGATGACGATGATAATATTAATAATAATAATGATGATGACTATCATTATTATTATTACTATTACCATTATTATTGTTGTCATCATGATAATGATGGTGATGATGATGATTGATGATGATTTATGACGATGAAGATGACAATGATGATGATGATGACGATGATAATGATAATGTGACGAAGATGATGATGTTGATCATGATGATGATGATGATGATGACGACGAAGGAGATGATAAAGAAAACAAAAATACACAGGAAGAGGTAGAGAAATGAAGTGAGCAACAGAGAGGGAGAGAATGTAAGAACGAAAGGCGGAATAAAGCATACTGAATTACGAGAATCTTGGGAGAAATGGGAGAAACGCACGCGCCACAGACGTCGCTTAAGGATCTTTCACAAACACATTTTCAACTAAGCATTTTCATTCCATTAGAATTTAGGTATCTTTCGACACAAGAAAAATATAAAGAAATACCTGAATGACGATACTAACAACATTGATTTCAAATGATAATTGCAAAGAGTTATCAATTAATCGAAAAAGTAAACAAGCTTCCCGAGCACGATTTGTTTCGGTTATGAAACGAATTGAAATTGTTTTGAAATTGTCACGATTGTTTTCATGCAATTAACATTACAGTTACATTCGGCCCGTCTATTTATTTATTTCATATTTGCTTTGGGTATTTTTTATTAAAAAGTTTTGTACCATTTTGGTGAGGACATGTATAAACATTTCATTGAAAAAAGGTCTTGTTGCAAAGTTCATTTATAAATGCTGCTCAAATGGATATCACAACTGAAGTAATGAGCTGTTATTTTCCAATTCCCTATTTCTATCAGTTATATTATTTTTCTAAATGAGAAATAATATGTCTTCTTTGATTCGAATAAAATTATTGTACCTTTGCTTACCAATATAGTCGAATAATCTGAAAAATAATGATTATTCATATAAGGTAAATAAACGAATAAAGGACCTTGAATCTAATCGGATAATTTTAACTTTGAGAAAAATGGACCTTCTGACGAAAGTAAAAAATGTTCTAACTTCTTCCAACCATTTCTTGAAAGTGACAGTTAAAATACACTTGAAAAATTATTTGGTGAAATAAAGCGGGCGTTCATTTTACGAAAAAAGAAAAACAAATACTCAAAAGTAGCAGTTTTTTTTTAGACACGAATTTAGTGGTTACTGTTTGGCATATATATTACGCAAAGTTCAAGTTTATAGTATGTCCAATAATGTTTTTTTTTTGTTTTTTGAAGCTTTTCTCAGTTCGCGAGGACTCAAAATTCTAATTGAATTAAACTTGTGATTAGAAATGTGTATGTGATACATTGTTAATTCAGGAGGGATAATAAAGGATTACAAATGAGAGGAAACTGATGCGCAAAACGTCTTTACGTGGAGGGCTCTCATCGTGCGTGCGTGTATGCGAGGCTGCATGAGTGCGTGTGAAAATGCACGAGAGTGCTTCAAGGATGGGGATCGGTGTAAGAATTAGGGAGCGGGGACAGTGTTTGTGGATAACAAAAAAAAAACAAAAAAAAACAAAACGATAAATAAGGCGAGCAGTTCAGGGAAACAGGCAAACAATTATATTTCACTTCAGTAATTAAAAGAAAAACATAACAATCACATATTCATTTTATTCATTTTCGTTTTCATACTTGTAGATTTTTTTGTAAAATAGATTGTGACTGAGTAGTTTGATTCCGATCCGAAGAGGCTCAAACACAAGTCGCTTTTACTTACCGTAATCGAGCTGCGTGCGAGTGAATTTTGTCGTAAGCTCGGAGGAAAAACAAAGTATAAACAAAAAGGTCAAACGAGAGAGGAATACAAGTAAGCGAAGGCGTATGAAAGGTTTGTCTATAGTGAATGAAAGAAAGAGAGAAAAGAAAACAAAAAACGTTTGTATTAACTCTGAACAAGGCTCGGAGTATGTAAATGCCTTTAGCGATCTTACCACTTTTTAATGCTCGTAATCGACCGAAGTTTATCGGAAAAAATGGGAGGGAGAGAGAGAGAGAGAGAGAGGAAGAAAAACATTGCGAGAACAAAAAGAGAGGAAGATGACGAACTGGCAAAAAGTGCTAGCTTTTACTTGCATATTTGATTATTATTGTAATTACACGTGACACAATCACAGAGAGATAGGCGGACGGTTGGTAACGCCGCGTCCTCCTTTTACATACACACATACAGAAAAAATATGTATGTATATATACGCTACATCTTGCAATCTTTGCATTACAAACGTCTGGCCATAAGCGATGTACGTAGATTTATGTTCGTTTTCAAACCGTTTTTATTTTATGTTTTCCTGTTTCTTTGTATTAATGAAACTCGACTCGATTGACATCGACAAAAAACAAACGGGAGGAAACTCTGCCGAAGATACAAGCGAGAGTATAAAATTCTCTTTTCTTTCTTTTCTTTTTTTTTGTTTTTCGTAACTCATTTAGCTAAAGTTACGGGGTTCGAGAGAGTATGATTAGAGCAGTGAAAAAAAAAAAAAAAAAAAAAAACAAAACGAAAACAATATAAAAAAAAGAACCCACTATACGAAGCAGAACACTCCCCCGAAGCCCAAGCTTATTCCCAGCCCCAAAGTATCCTACTCTATAGACATCTTAATACGTGTAGCTCTTAAATTATTTACTTTAGTTCGAGTGGAGATGCCTGTAAGTGTAATTTACTAAGACTTTTTGTAAATAAATTATGAAATAAACTAGATGTACTTTATCCAGAAGGATCTGCGATTTCAATAATACTGGGAAGGATGATATTAATTTTGAAGCGCCAGGCCTGTTCATATATACATATATATATATATGTATATCTTTAATTTTTTTTTCATTTGCAATCATTGATGCAAGATGTATTGTAGGGAATTAATGAAATATACATCGATCTGTTTGTAGTTGAAGATTTCGCCGATTTATGCACCAAATCGCGGACTGACATTGCTGCTTTCCATGTTGAGTATCATAGCAGTATTTATTTTACGGCACAGCCATTCGAGCGTCGTTGCGTCTTTGCTTTCCAAGTACCACTCGGGCGATGGAGGCGACATATTCTCGGTCTTTGAAATAGAAAGTGAAAAACAAAGGAAGATTAAATAACAATATATATTCGTTACCAACTGGGCTATTGACAAGTCTCTTTGTTGAATAAATCGATAAACGTTCCTTGCACAATTATGCCCCATTGAGTTTTGAATGGTATTACCTTGTTCACGTGAAGTATTAGTTTGTTTCCTTCGACTGTACAAGCTTCCACCAGATCCTTCATCTCAACAGACCATGTGACTGTCCATGCACCCCATATACATCGCTTTTCTAACATGTGAATTCGCCTGGAAATCATTGTTTTTCTTGTAATTCAACATTTGCGACGGCATTTTTATAATTTTATACATTTCAAATGTATCAGAGAGATTAAATCGTTACAGAAGAGACGGTTCTAGAGTTCTGTCTGTAGTTTTATTTGCCAAACTTACTGCAAAGATATCAGGGCGATGTGTCTCCCGTCGTTGGAAAGAGCTGCATGGGCCCAATACGTTTCGCCAGTTGTATAGTCACTCTTCCTCACAGTATTCAGTAGATGCATTCCTTTTGCTTTATACGTTGAGTATAATTCGACAGCCTGTGGAGCAGGAGGATGAGCACTATTTTCCATCATTTAATGTAATGTACACAGTTACAAATGTTTCTAAATTTGCATTACCGGAAATTTCATTAGCCGGTATATTACATTTAATAAAACAAATTATGATTTTTATATCGAATTTCTAGAATTTCCTAGGATTCACAATAAAATACTAACATTTTACATTTCATTTGCATATGAAATTTAATATACCAGTTCATGGAGGAGAATTTCCATTACCCGTATTGTAATGGATGTAGTGGAATGCTTAGAGGAAATATTTTCAACATCGTACATGTCATATATATATATATGGGTGGTTACATTTTTTGAAAAAAAAAAATATATATATATATTATTTCAAACGTGCAAGCGTCCATCTCTTATCTCGATATACATCTATTCACATAGAATGCGCAGGAAATTTGTTATGAGACATTGTGTTCCAGATCATTGACAAAAGACGTTCCTTGTATAACTTAATGTTTTTGAAACGTTCAATATGAAATTAACAACGGTTCAAGCGAGATGTGAGAAATAAATATGAATACAAGAGTGATACTTTTAATCATGAACAAACCAATAACAAACGAACCAGTAGTCAGAAAACTCAGATAGGTGGTGGATCAAGCCTGGTAGGCAATCCGAGCTAATTTACCAAAAAATACCAAGTTTACAATATCATTAACCATT
The DNA here is from genome assembly GCA_947507545.1 of Clistopyga incitator. Classification (NCBI taxonomy): domain Eukaryota; kingdom Metazoa; phylum Arthropoda; class Insecta; order Hymenoptera; family Ichneumonidae; genus Clistopyga; species Clistopyga incitator. The sequence continues at coordinate 6,976,608 of OX382187.1, read as the reverse complement.
TGTATAAATTAAGGGGAGGTTCCTCTATAATTGACCGAAAACTACGCTAAGTTCAAGAATTAATTGTGGATGAACAACAAGACGTAATAAGGTGGTTTTTTTAATCTTTATTTATGCTTCAGTTGTAATGTTAAAAAAAAAATTTCAATTTATACGAAATGGCGTCCAAGATGACGGCTGATATATGAAGTGTCGTCCGCATCCATGCAAAACGGCGTGCATTACTCACTCGTCAATTTTCAATCTAGAATCATGAAATAAGATTCATTTCAAAACTGACTAAATACAGAATAGAATGAACCTAAGAAATCCAAAAAATATTGAAAAATGACAAAACGGCGGACATGTGAACTTGAAAGTTCGTTTTTTGGATGTTTTTTTTTTTTCACTCACATGTCCGCCATTTTGACATTTTTCAATATTTTTCCGATTTCTTAGGTTCATTCTATTCTGTATTTATTCAGTTTTAAAATGAAACTTGTTTCATGATTCTAGATTGAAAATCGACGAGGGAGAAATGCACGCAGTTTTGCATGGAACCGGAGGGCACTTTATATATCAGCCGCGCTCTTGGACGCCATTTTGAAGAAAATTTTTTTATTACAATTGAAGCATAAGTAAAGATTTAAAAAAACCAGCTTATTACGTCTTGTTGTTCATCCACAATTAATTCCTTAACTTAGTGTAATTTGTCGGTCAATTATAGAGGAACCTCCCTTTAATCTTATCGTAAATCACTTGTTTTTGTGATTTTTTCCCTTTTCGAATATTACTTTGGTTCGTACTGCCCAAGGCTTAAACTCGAGGTGATGATCACACACAATAAACTGTGCAAAAGATAGTCACGAGCAAATTAATCTTAGAGGGGGCTCAATCGGCGCTTACTTTTAGCGATGTATATCTGGTAAACGACGCTTCAAAAAAAATTTCCAGCGAATTTAGTATAAAAAGATGTGTTTGAAGTAAAGAGACAGGCTTTTGCAAGTTTGAACAAAGAATTTTTTAAAGATTTTTTTAGGCGTCCTAATATATAGTTGGGACATGATGAAACAAAACACCCCAATACGGCTGCGTGAGATTTAGGAAGCCTGTTGTAGACAACTGTCTACGGCTGGCAGTGCATCTCATTCGAGCGTCTGTGTTCCCACGCGGTATCGGAAGAAACCAGAAAGGGTAATGTTCAGACCAAGGGATCCTGCCGGAGCTAGTAGGGGAGATCCCGGAAGCCACGAGGGCGATTATATAACAAGTTCGCTAGTTAGAGTAAACTGAGTGGTCACTTATCGCTGCGCGCAGTTCATCTGTAATACATCGGATTTACTTGAAGTCAAACAAATATTTTCCAGAAAATAAACAGCATAATAGGTATCTGCATAACAAAGGATGTACTTAAATTGAAATGGAATCTCATATTACCGAGATAGTTCACTGTACGTATCTGTTAAGAGCCGGGTTTTAAATTCCCATTATTTCGTTGGGTCAATATATGCCACATAATTTCTTTAACAGAAATTATTTTTCAACTATCAAATTAATTTGCCGTTTCTATAAAATTATATTCAAACGATTCAACAGTTGCAAAAAAAGGATTTTCATAACGAACCATCGAATTTTTATGATAGAATGAAACCATACATCTCAAGTATTCAAGAATAAATAAATAAAAAAACTGTAGTTCTCCGTTTCAACAAAAAGCTCACAGACAAAAATGAATATTCCGCGGTACCAGCCACATAAAAATGGTGTAAATGGTAAAAATTCTTTTACTATGGACTTTACACTGAAAATTCACGTGGCTGGTAGCACAGAAGATAAATTTTTGTCCCAAGTAAAATCATTTTTATTAGGCCTAGAATTTATTCTAAATTTCAGATTTTTTCATTTAAATTCCGATTGTTCACTTAATTTTACAATTTTTACCAATCCTCTCTATTTTAACCAAAATTTCCTGGAATACAGAGTTGATTTTTGTGTACAGTAGTCTACAAAAGGCGAGCTCGTTATGACCTGCAAAAAATTAAACTTTTTGTTTGTAATAGCTTACTCGCTTCGGCAAAAACGAGTGCTGTGCATTACGATGACTTCTAAAAAAATTGTTGTATTTTAAATACATTTTGTATTAATCAATTTCCTCCTCTGTTCTTAATATTTGTGGTAGTTAATGGTTGTCATATTACATATTAAACGATTAGAGTTATCATGTTCATATTTTTTACTCGGAAATACCATCAGTGGAAAATATGGTACGAAGCAGCGCCACAGTATTGTATTACTCCGGATACTCGGTGAATAACAACTATTGCCTGAATTATTATTGCAAGTTATGATCACTCACTTTATATGCACAATTCACCGTAACGTGAATTATTGCTACGCGATTAATGTACATAATACGGGCGAAAAAAATTAACATCTACGTTGAGCAAAGATAGGCTTTTCGTTCGTTTTGCGTCAATATTCAAATTAATCGTAACTGATTACTGATGGAATACATGAATTGTTTTAATGGATATTGAATCGGATCAATATATTATTTTCTTCTGAAACAAATACGGAATTAACGGAGATACATTTTTTTAGTTTGTAGAATTTATACTGAATCTTTTTTATCTGGTATTCATTCGAAGATCAATAATAAATCCATTACATTCACTATCCATTTTTATTAAATGAATAATAAAACCACCTCGATTCAGAATTCATTCCTAAATGAAAGATAAATGAAGTGTTCTTATTATTAATCAATGGAGAAAAGAACGAATGTCTCGATTCTCGAGGCAAAATTAACAGTACGACGTCCGGAAACGACATTTTACAAGACACCGTGCAAGAAGTACACTATAACGGATGGTGGGCCAAGTAAAAATTTGTAATGCCAACACAAGGAAGATATCTTAAATACAACTATTCTTTTGCACAGTTAACAATTGCAATATGTCATTAAGGTATTCCGAGCGCGAAGGTGCGGGTTTTGTGGATGCCCGGGCGGGCCCCTAATATTCGAAAAAATCTAACGCAGTACCGCCATGAAATGATTTGAGAATCTTTTCAAAGGTCGTATTAAACACCGTAATGTACAGAACAGACCGTGTTTTAGTTTTTCAAAATAATTATACAATTTTTTAAATCTTACGGGCCTGAGTCCTTACGAGCGGTCTGGCAACGTTTTTATTGAACGAATGCCTTTCCCTGGTATACATAGTACGTCAAATGAGTTGTACTAATTGCCTTATTAATCTGAATTATTAACAGAAAAAAAAGACCGGCATTTACGTCAAACAAACATTTTTTTTATTTCGCGCGCATCGCCGGCGTAGGTTAAAAGTACAGCTGACGGTTTACAGCATTTACAGCTATAACGTCGCAGGTCCCGCCATGACACTCATTTCATAATAAACTTTTTCTCACACCATTAGATAACATTTTGGTGCGAAAAACTTTGGTCAGGTCAGTTCTTTAAGCACGAGAATTTATCTTCGAAATTCGCTGTGTCCATTGCATATTTTATTTTTCCGATGTCGAGATGTTTGACTAATGTAATCTGCAATTGACGAACGGACGGCAGCTTTTCCCATCTATTTCTGTGCTAATATTGCACTTTTGACATGATAAAATGATCAATGGGCCTGAAATTTTTCACGTGATTTTACGTAATTAAACTTTGATATAGCCAAATATTATTAAATTCTGAAGACTATCACCTTACGCTCGGAATATCTTAAATTATTGTTGCCTTCGACTCGTGTGACAAGCTTACACTCATTAGAAATAGTTTTTTTTTTTTTCGTTTAGTTCGGTACGAAATGTACAATAAACTATGAGCAACAACTAAAAAATTCGTTTTCATTAAATACAACTAAGAATTGTGCACAGTTCAGAATATTTTTTTACCAACAACAAATTTCCGACCACAATTAATCACTTCCTTTATATGGAAAACGGAGAATGTGTGGCTCAAATGGTTAAGCGTATGGTCTCACTTTTTCAAAAGAATTTCGATGGTTCGTTATGTAAAATCTTTGTTTTTCCGATTGTTGAAACGATTGAACATAATGTTATAGAAAATGGAAATTATTGTTGTAAGATAATAGCACTTGAAAATAAATGGTCCATATTTATCAAATAAAATAATGAAGTTTTACACCACAGTTCTTAACTGACATGCACCGTGCACGATCGTTTTTGCAAAAGTGACCATTAAGCTATTACAAAGTGAAATATCAATTTTTGGAAGTTCATAACGAATTCCCCTCTCGTAGGCTATGGTAGACCAAAGTCAGCACAGTTTTGCAATACATGTTCGTTAAGATATAGGTTTTTGAAATAGGTTGAAATTCAAAATGTTAGAAAATGAAACGGTGAATTATAGACAAATTTATAAAACTGTACTCTTGAGTGAAAAATCTGATTGTTGAAGAAAAAAAAATTAACTGAAAATTGACGCAGCTGTTAGTGCAAAAGATTCATTTCTATCTGTGAGACTTTTGCTGAAACAGAGGATTACACTTCCTCATGCATTCTTTAAATGCATGGTCTAATTTTTCCATAAAAGTATCGACGTTTCATTATAGAAGTCATTATTTTCGCTTGTTGTTTGAAAAACTTTTACAGTAAGTGCAAATTATTGCTGCCAAGGAACATCTTATCAAGAAATTATCCAGTGATTATTTTCAAAACAAGATGACAATTTACAAGTGAGCTGTTATTTAGTACACACAGTATGCGACAATTTGCAAAAGCAAGTAAACAAATAACAAAGAAAAAGCTTAATTTACTGTAGGTCATACAGAACTCTCCGTTCGATATTTGATATGCAGAGTCTACAAATGTCTGCAAAAGCCTGTACATTTTTTGAACTGCTAACGATATTTTTTAAAAAGATCTATAGTGATTTAATTCTTTGATCCTCAACTCATTAATAAGGAACTGGAATTTGCAATTTAAATATTACGTGCACAAAATGTGTCGCAAACATCATGAGAAATTCATTAGCTATACCCGGCCCGCTAGTCCGTAGCCTTCTGGTAAGGGTGTACGGTACGGGGCATTAATGGTGTCCCTCGGTTGAACTAGTGGATAAGGGTGGCGATGTAGGCAGACGGCGTGAGGTAGAGGTAGTGGGAGAAGAAAGGTAGTAGCCTTCCCCACCAGCCGAAGTCTCTCGCCTTAGGTCCGCTCGGTATAAGTCGTCCGAGCAAGAAGACCCATAAGAGCTTCTCGCTCGCACTCACCATGCCTGCGACTGGAGGCATCTCGCTTCCACTCCCAACCACGTGCCGAGTGGAAGGGGTAGCTTTCCTCTCCGACTCGGGACACCATCAATGTCACGAGCCGTCGACGTCCCGTATAGGTCTGTCTCAACTTTTTCAACCTGTCTTTCCCATAAGGCTATCTCACTCGCGGCTAGAGGAGTCCGCTCGAGAGCCTCGCAGGGCCTGTTCTCTAGAGCAATTGCAGGATCTCGCTTCCACCCGCAATTGCTATCTCTGCAAGTCAGATTGGGCGGCCCAAATTGAACAAAAAATAATCATGAAGAGTATATGCAGATATAAATTTTTGTTTATTTTTTGCCATACAAAATACCAGAATAAATAAAATTAATTCGGTCGGGGTTGAGATCTCCAGACCTCAGTAGTCTGTCCAGTAACCGTCACGTTCGATTATTTGAGCCAATCGATTCGGAATCGAATCGATTAAGCGCGCCAAGTAGTCTCGGTTTTGCCGAAGCTCTTCCCAGACTCTTTGAGCGTGCTCAATTAACGCTGCTTTCGTTCTTTCCCGCGCGGGTTGCCACCTGCGTGTCACCTCGGCCCAAACATTTTCAATAATGTTAAGATCGGGAGATTTTGCAGGCCACTCAACCAGATTGATTTCCGGATGATTGGAGAACCAATCCCGGCGAAAACTGACGAAATTTTCCGGAATTCGCTAAGACAAAAACGACGCGAAAAATTCCCCATAATAAAACGCTCTAAAAAATCGGGGGGAAAATCTGGGTCAATAATCCGCGGTGTCGCCGGATTAAGGGCTTATCGACCAGTAACAATGGTGACTTCGGCGCCGATGCTCACTGCGACGAGAAACAAGTGCAGACAGTCAAAAGACACTTATGTAGAAAGACAAATGCGTAAACGTTCTACACGCCTCTAGAAAATTCAATCCTTCAAGAGTTATTCGACATTTTTTATGTCGATTTTAATTATTTTAATGTCGAATAACTCTTGAAGGAGTGAATTTTCTGAAAAATTTTAAGACACCTTTTTTGTAGAGCATTAAATTTACCACAAAAATAATCATTTGATTTTCGAAAATATAAATTTGTCTGGTAGTTATAAAAATTAAAAATTAATACAAAAATTTGAAAAAACAAATCAATGATTTTTTGTTCAATTAATAATATAGGATTATTAATAACGAATTTAAAAGCAAGATAAAATGAATAGCGTCTTGTGAGAATTCGCATCGTCGATTATTTCTGTAACACAGATGTTAAGTTTATTCAATTCTTTTTGGGCCTCCCAATTTGACTTGCAGCGATAGCAATTGCGGGTGGAAGCGAGATCCTGCAATTGCTCTAGAGAACAGGCCCTGCGAGGCTCTCGAGCGGACTCCTCTAGCCGCGAGTGAGATAGCCTTATGGGAAAGACAGGTTGAAAAAGTTGAGACAGACCTATACGGGACGTCGACGGCTCGTGACATTGATGGTGTCCCGAGTCGGAGAGGAAAGCTACCCCTTCCACTCGGCACGTGGTTGGGAGTGGAAGCGAGATGCCTCCAGTCGCAGGCATGGTGAGTGCGAGCGAGAAGCTCTTATGGGTCTTCTTGCTCGGACGACTTATACCGAGCGGACCTAAGGCGAGAGACTTCGGCTGGTGGGGAAGGCTACTACCTTTCTTCTCCCACTACCTCTACCTCACGCCGTCTGCCTACATCGCCACCCTTATCCACTAGTTCAACCGAGGGACACCATTAATGCCCCGTACCGTACATGCTATGTTCATACCCTATGTCCCCCTTTCTGTTCTCTCTTACTGACTCGATTACTGGGCCTGCACGCTTAGAGGGAGAACTGTCAGTTTCACGCGCAAGGGCAATTGGGGTGTTTAGTTTCACCGTATATATATAACATTGTAAATATGTTGAATGATAAGAATTTGAACAATTCTATCCAGAAGTTTAATTCCATTTGAATTTTAGTACTTCGAGAGAAGAGAAATATCAGAAAAAATACTGTGTTATTAAGACTTATAAAAAAACGTTATTCTTTCAATAAAATTAACGTGCTGTATTATTTTTCGAATATGTATGATATTTTTACTCAATTTTGTAACGATTCTACAATCTGATTCTCCGTTCGAGAATGTTTCAACAAGAATATAACAAGAAATTGTGGTTTTTCGACTATTTCACAATCATTCGTATACAAAAAAAATAAGCTATCAGAATTAAAAATCGTTAGAATGGTTGTTAAAAGTTAAAAACAATGGAAGAAGTCATGTATTAACAAGCAATGTCACTTGCAAGATTCGAATGAAACTATTATTTTGGCAATAACTTTTAGCGATCGTCGTTACTCAAGAAACGTTTTAGTGCCTCGAATGAAACCGTAATGTTTTCTAGAATTTTTTTCCACAAAGTATCAAAATTTAAGTCAAGTAAAAAGCAAAATCGTTTTTTTTTTTTTTTTTTTAAAGCGAGTCCAAACTTTCGTTAAAGAATTAAGATATTCTTACCAGGTATGGATTAATGTAGCGAGGGAAACGTATACGTGAGACGAAGTTGTAGCCCTTTTCTTGTGCTCTGAAAACACGATGTGATTTTTAAAAAAACTGTAATTATTTAATTGCTCCAGCGATTGTGCTCGGAAATGTAATCCATTATCACCTCTTTATTGTATCCAGTATCAAACCCGGTCGAATCTTGAGTGAATTCTTTTCTCCAACCCATTGAGTCAAGCCGAGTATACCTTTACCGAGAATCTTGAGCGCGTATCTTAATTCCTCTTGGTGGGTATCTGAAAAATTATAGACTTTTCATATCAATCGTGAGTTTACATGCGTTTGTTCTAAAGCGTGTCAGGTCGGATTTACGTACTGTCGGTCGGTTTAACGATTAGGCCTGAAAATTCAAGCTCCACGCCGATTGAAAACGAACAATCCACCGTGACAACAGACTCTGGCGTCTCTGTACTTTCGAAGCGAGATACTTTTTTCTGTCAACATTACCGATACTTCATACAGTTTAATCATACGATGTTTTGGACTGTTTCCTTCCTCATACAGGGAACTTCGTTTTTAGGACATTTTTCTTAGAAATAACTCAATCCAAAATACTCAATATGGTCTAAAACATCAGGAAAAGGGATTCACAAGAGACATTCGTATATATGTGTTTGCATGGTTGGGCGCAGGCTTGAAAATTTACAAATTTATTGAAATTAATATCTCAATAGCAGCTACATTATATGGGTGCGCAGGTAGAGTAGTCACGGCACTTTACTTGTTGGGTCTTGTAAAAAAACAATTTTAATATTTGTTCATACTTTATTAGATGTTGAATGTATCTTAAAGTCGGGGCGAACTAGCTGACATAATTTTTTTGCGATACCGAACTTATGATACTTTTAAGCAATTTCGATTTTGGTTTCCTTATAGAGGAAGTTTTGTAAAGAGCAAAATTTAATGAGGAAACAATGTGCAAGGTTCTACTTTGTATCCTTGTTTTGAATAAATACATAAAACACGGGTGCATCTCATTTTTATGGGGCATTTTCTTAACTTTTGCGGAAGTTACAGCGAAAATGTCTATTATTACCAAACAGCATTTAACGTACTAGAACTATTTAGCCATATCGTCGCAGGTTGACGAAAGTTAGAGAGTATATAACATTTTTCTATATAATCAGTGTACGTAGGTAAATTTTGAAAAAAATCACAGCAATTAAAGAGGAGCTACTACTCTACTTGCTTGCAAAATTTGAGCTTGGTCGATCGTGCCACACACATACGCACACACGCACACATGCTGACATGAAAATCTCGAAAAAAATGTTCCATGGAAACAGAGCTTCCTGTATACGGAAAGAAAGTGGTCTGAATCTTAAGATTTCTTAAAGCCTTCTTTATGAGGAAGTCAAAATTCGTAAATATATTCCCTTAATGTTAAATGTTACATGCCTTCATGGGCGTCGCGTCCAGGTCAGTGATATTGAAATTCAAGATCGAAGCGGGTTGACCATCCATCGAGGTGTGGCCCAACAGACAGGATACGTCGTAGCTCAGCCGCTCGGCCGTCTCGTCGCCTTGAATAACTATCTGATAATTTAAAAATATTGAGAACAGTCATTAACAAAAATCGAAACTCTGGTAGAATATCATTAAGACTGTTAAAGGAAATAAAATTTTTACGAAAAGCTCAGGGCTTGTTTTGTTTATTATAGCCGTGCAACTGAGAAATAGCTCAAGAAACTTTGATTTTTTTTTCACAAAGCACTTAAATTCTGCTTGAACTAAATCTTTCACCGGGGATACGGACTATCGAACTATACAACGCTTGAGAAATCTATCAGTTAAAAATACCAGCGTGTCAAAAAACCAGAAAATTCAAACTTACTGCATCAGGATCATAAAAATAGTCTCCGGGCGATTTAAAATTGTAACTGTAGGGATTTCCAAGCACTGTCATCGACATGATCAAAACGTTAAATTGGTGCCGTATTTCAGAGCTGTAACTCTGCCATAATTCTAACAATAATTCTGTATTGTCCATAGTAACACCACATTTTTCGAAGTAAGGTAATCTGCGAAAAGAATTATTTGAGTTAAGTAACAATGGTATGATTGTGGGCATATATATCAGATTTTCCAAAAACTCGCCTGAATTCAGCGCTTTTTAAAAATGTCCCTTTACAAGCAAACTCGAATATGGATCTGACCAAATTACAATAGTCTGTAGGATCAAAATTACTGGTCTGGGCCTCCGCAGAAGCCAATAACTTGACATGTAATTTCATCGGTGATATATGTAAATATTCCAGCACCGTTTTTCTCTTAGTATCGGGTAACTAAAATTTGCATTGTTTCATATTTATGCAAGTCGTGGAAATAAATCTATAGGAATTTTTGGGATCTTACCTTGTCGCTCGCACCTGGCAGAGGAACATAAAAATTCGAGAGGTCCGTTTTGAGCCTTGAGGCAATCGAGTGCTTAGTTTCAATTTTTTTCGGGAACATGCCTTTGATAAGCTGCATTAAAAATTCTTCTTGCAAATCTAAGCAAAATTCTCTAATAGCTAAATTGATTTTTCTACAATATAAAAAATTCCCAATTAATGAAATTCTATCAAGTGTGATGAATAAATGTGGCGTTTTTTTTTTGTATTGCTCACTTGTACACATCATACGTAGCTTTTCTCTGCTTCAGAAGAAGAAATTCCACCGAATGTTTCAACTTTGGATTTCCAGCGCGGTTGGTAAAGCATTTTCTTGAGGCCGGCCTCAAGATTATAGGAAAAACGGCATCGTGAATCTGATTGTCGATCTGTTAATGAAAAGCACCAACGAAAAATATTAATATCAATGCATGTATTGCAATTTCACTTTTAATACTTTTTATATCAAAAAATTAATTACCTGTATTCTATGAAAATTCCCTTGTACATAAGTAAGGGTGTCGGATTTTCTTATATGTAGCCAAAGTCCTGGGCTGTAAGTACGTCGCAGTTTGCCGAAGAATGGTTTCGTCATGTGCATTTTCACAAAATTCACCTATAATTATCCTTTCATTAGCATTAACAACTAATATTTACATAACATTTTTCTCCATTTTACAAATTTTACAGACGTGCATTCACGCATTTTACGGAGATTTTTAGCTGGAAATGAGCCTCCAAAGATACTTTCTCGTAAAAAATGATTAGCCAATGAAATATAAATAAAAATTCTTTACATCAATAAAATTTTCAAACTGCGCTTCGGCCGAACAGTTGTTATATTTGTCCTCCATCCACGCGCTTAATTCCAATGTTAAGGTTTTCCACCGTTTTCCTATTTCGAGCTCCCAGTGCGCCGCTGAATCCGCGATGCAGGCGTATGCAAGTTCTCTGCTCTTTTCATTCAATAGACACGAGTCCACCACCTGAAATTGCCCATTCAACTAAACACTGAATCATCAAAATAAACAGTAAAATAGTTTGTTTTGCAGGAAAATTACTTACGATACTGAGACCAATACCCGCTAGAGAACAAAATATTTCTCTCTTACTACATTCAGGATCTACGATACTCTTCGCTTTAAGAAATATGTTCTCGTCCTGCGTGAACAACAATACCCGTTGTTTTTTTTCGGTGTAACTAACCCAATAAACAACCGCCCGATTTTTACGAATTTTGTCGACATTTGATGCCTCAGTTTCCGCGTCGTTGTCCGTATCGTCGTCGCTGCTGCTGCTACTGCTGCAACCAGACATTGAATTTGCCGACGTTGATAGCCGTGCGTCCTGCGACAGCTTCTTCACTATCGGGGTCAACGGGGATCGACGAAGCGTACGGAACGTTACAATTTCCTGACCGTAAGCGTCCTGGAAATAATATGCGGAATAAATATCATTCGACTTTTACTACCACCATTCCCACATAGCACATAATGTTTCTTCGATACTGCAGAAATATCTCGAATATTTAATTGCACACGAATATTTCCATTATGTGTGCCATAAACCATCCCATTCCTTCAATAATATTTCATAACTTTTTAAATAAAAGATTCCAGATTAGATTTTCCTAATTCCTAATTCAAAGATCGAAAATAAAATGATCCTTGTTCTGTGATAAAAACCACTTCAGCTCGTTCCGTTGCGTATTATTCAAATTGAACAAGCTAAAATTCCAGCGGAAAGTAGCGATACGATTTGGAAACGGAAAAAAATTTGCACTTTTTGTAAAATAGGCCATAAAATTCAGCTTTAAAATCTGACAGATATTACAAGCCTTATTAGATAATACTGAAAAACGCAGTATGGTAAAAATCGATTTTTTTGTAATTTTGTTCCGAACCCGAAATCTCCTAAAAGGTTATTCTATCTTATTTAAAGATTGATTATTCCTGGTCAACGGAATACGTAGGTGATAAAAGCTTACTATTTGTGCAAATAAACGAAAGAACAGTAGTTAACGTAACAATCGTTAGATCGTCGAATCCCATGTAAGACAGTACAACAGGCCCAATATTGGACCAGGGTCGGTGGCCATTTTCCTGATAACGGCTGAGTAACAACAACCATAACTGGTCCACTCATGGTTTAAACTCGGATGATAACTTTGGTCCATTACTGGTAGTTGTGTATGGTCCGGTATTGGGAGCTAATGAGACCCAGGAAATATACTGTATCATTAATTTAATAATTAATTATTAACCCATTAACGCCGGGACGTCGCTTTTTTTAGACGACGTTCAGTCTATTATCTTTATCTTTATCTTTTAAAATTCTCCCAAAAATTTTCGAGTCAATGATTTTTACGCAAAACTTAATGCTCTTTCAGAATCTGGCTTAAGAATTGAGCTAACTGCTAATGTTAAAAAGTTAAAAACAATAAAAAAAAAACGCGAATTTTTCTTAAAAAAATTTGTTTTGACCCGAATTTCAAACGGGAAAAAGGATTGATACATAGGTCTAGGTGATATTTTTCCATGGAATCTGAGCTTGAAAGCCTAATAGTTTTAAAATCGAAATTCAACATGGCGGCCATCAAAATGGCGCCTTATAGTAAAAAAGCCGTATACAAGCTAAACCAATTTTATTGTCTTAACATTTTTCAGAAAATTGACTCCTTCAAGAGTTATTCGACATTAAAATAATTAAAATCGACATAAAAAATGTCGAATAACTCTTGAAGGATTGAATTTTCTGAAAAATGTTAAGACACCTTTTTTGTAGAGCATTAAATTTCCCACAAAAATAATAATTTGATCTTTGAAAATATTAATTTGTCTGGTAGTTACAAAAATAAAAAATTGATACAAAAATTTGAAAAAAACAAATCAATGTTTGAGGCACGATTACAAGGAAACGGCTCGTTCTACGTAAATTTACTAAGAGAGCTTTTTTGTAGCAATTTTAATTTCCGTAAAAAATGTGAATAGATCAAATTTTTCAGATTCATAATTTACGAGTAAATTCTAATTTAATTTAAATTTAATTAAATAAAACAAGTTTAACAAATACAGTAGATGTAAAAAAATCTATAGTTGTAATGATAAACTCCTTAATATTAATATTAAGGGCTCAAACTTTCAGGATAATTTTTTTTTGTCATCATGAACAATATTTTCAGAGTACCATTTTTAAAAAAATTGTCGGTTTTTTTTGGCCCAGTCTATTGGTTCGTATAAAAAGAATAAAACAGCATTTTATTTTCAATCAAATTGTATTTGCGTATTTTCGATTTACCGGTGCATTTTGTAATTTGAACTCGTGCTCATTGAAAGTACTGAATTATTTGATAACATTTTGAAATGTCAAGTCCGAAGAAACAAAAACTAGTTCAGGACGAACTGATTGGAGTTGATGAACATGAAAATGGTACTTTGGATGCTGTTTATATACCTTGTTCGAATGATTCTGAATGTTCTGAATCTGATTCTGAATCTGATTTAGAATCAGGCGCTTCCTCGAATGACATAAAAAACATACCAAAATTCTCTTATAGACAAGTGCGAGATAATTATGAAGAAAATCAGCAAAAGTTAGCACCAAATTATGAATATGATTGGCAGTTGGGATAAAAGAAATACCACGAGATACCCAAAAATGAGACTCTGTTTTCTGAAAAAAAAAATATATATATATTCTTGAAAAGTCTGTCATCAGTTCAATTATTCGAATTGTATTTTTCTGAAGAAATGAAAAAGTATATTGTAGAAAGTACAGATTTGAATGGATTTCATATAACTAATGATGATTTGGATATTTTTTAAGGAATAGTTATCAAAACTATATTCAACAAACGTAAATCAGAAAGAGATTATTGGTCTCTCAATAAATTATTTCGTTGCGACCCGATTGCTTCAGCAATGCACCGAGATTATTATTTGAAAATAAAACGTTACATCAAGCTGAATAAGTCGCAGGATAGAAATGAACTTGATAAAGTTTGGAGAATAAGAAAAGTACTCAATATATTTAGAAATAATGCTCTACAGTTTGGTTTCTTTTCTACGGTTTTATCTATCGATGAGATGATGGTGAAGTTCGATGGACGAGCTCCTGCCCTACAGTTTAGGCCAAACAAACCTGAAAGGTTTGGTATAAAAATATGGGCAATATGCGGTGTAGAAGGATATTTATTTGACTGTGACATCTATTGTGGTCAAGGATCTAATATTTTTTCTACGGATAACAAAATAAAATTGGCTAAATGTGCTGTGGGGAGTCGTGTTGTTATGTTAATGGTGCAAAAATTACTTTTATCAGTAAGTCCCAGATATATAAATAAGTATCACTTGTATTTTGACAATTATTTTAGCAGTCCTGATTTATTGATTCACCTAAAAGAAGTTGGTCTTGTAGCTACAGGTACTGTCCGAAGTAACAGAATCAAAGAGAAAAATGTACTGGATAAGAGAGTACCTAGAGGAACTTATATAATCAAGCAGGGAAAGAACAGTGGAATAAATTTTATAACGGTTATGGATTCGAAACCCGTGTCTATTTTATCAACAGCAGCCGGAGTCACTCCTCTGAAGAGCGTCAGAAGATATTCAAAAGAGAACCACTCCAAAGTAGAAAAACAATTTCCGTGCCGTTTACAATTTATAATATCTTCATGGGAGGTGTCGATCAGCATGATGGTCATTGTAGCAATTTACTCCCGGCTATAAGAGCAAAAAAATGGACGTGGGCAATGTTTTGTAGATTGATACAATTTTCAATCACCAACGCAACTATCATTCGGAACTTAGTGCATGAAACGAAAGTTGGAACCAAAGAAATAGCCTTAGAAATTGCACAGTGCTATCTGAACAAGAGCAAAAATAAAAAAATACACGAGATCGCACATGTTAAAAATAAAAGAAACTGCACGAACTTCAACAAATGTAGCTCAAGAACTCAAAAAATATGCAAGATCTGTGACATTTATTTATGCTCACCTTGCTACGTCGTTTTTCCTGAAAATAATTTTAAAAAAGATAAAAAAATACAAAACACAGAAAACAACAAAAAAATTTTTAATAAAAAAACACAAAAAAAAAAACCCATTAGACTCTTTCAATAGCGTTCACCTCCCCGTGGTAAGAGTCGGGTAACGGCAATAATACTTGCCGGCTAAGTAACGTATTTTGTGTCTAAAGTTGTATGTAGAAAAAAGTGCTTTGAATTTGTCAAAATAAAGCTTTTTTTAGAATTTTTTGGGACAAATTTGTTTTTTTTTAATTCCGCAATTTTTTGGAGAATCCAAAAATTTTCTCGGAAAATTCTGAAAAAATTCAGGAGTGATCTTTGAAAAAATTCTGAGTTTTTTTCTATATAAAGTTTTTTTGCTACGTACGTCCTTGTCATATAAAAAAATTGATTTAGCTTGTATACGGCTTTTTTACAACAAGGCGCCAGTTTGATGGCCGCCATGTTGAATTTCGATTTTAAAACTACTAGGCTTTTAAGCCCAGATACCATGGACGCAAGAAATGTCACCTAGACCTAAGTATCAATCCTCTTTCCCTTTTGAAATTCGGGTCAAAACAAATTTTTTAAAGAAAAATTCGCGTTTTTTGTTTGTTTGATTATTTATAACTTTTTAACACTAGCAGTTAGCTCAATTCTTAAGCCAGATTCTGAAAGAGCATTACATTTTGCGTAAACATCATTGACTCGAAAATTTTTGGGAAAATTTTAAAAAATAAATATAATAGATAAATAAATATATTTCGTAACGGACTGCCTCCAATAATTTTAATAATGCTATTCTATTATTATTAAAGAAAGAAAAATGAAAATCGTAGACGGATATCATTTTTTCGATAGTTTTCTGCAAAGTGATGTGACTGGGATTTGAACCTAAGACGGAGACGACCTACCTAAACTATCTAACTACCTAACAAGCACGCTAACCACTCGGCCAAACCTACTAATTGGATGTCCTATACTTTAAGTACATCATAATTGCTTATAGGATAAAAATCATAGGGGCATCAGATGGATTTGGATGAAAATTGATACACGGATGTTTTTGAAGCCACTGATTAAAGAACTCAAGTCTAAATTCAGAAATTCAAAATGGTGGATCCAATATGGCTGTCCAAATGGCAATAAGTTGTATAATTGGTATGAAACACAAAACAGAGAGCCTTTTCGAATTTAATATGGCAGCTAATACAAAAATAGCTCAGTTGGAATAACTGAGAGACTTGGTTATATACAGGATGTATCTACTTCTTTAACATCGAAAAATTCTAGACTAAAAAAATTATTCTAAGAACAATGGCGTTAACAGAATTTGGATAAAACAAAAATTACGCGAGATATTGAATTTAAACGTTATTTAATAATCGACTAATCACGGCACGGATATAACAGAAGCGAGCGCGTCACGGCGACGCCGTCGAACAGTAGTGAACTTGATAAAACTTTGACAAGAGACAGTCAACGCTAGCATCAGCCGATAAGCGAGTCTTACCGTTCGAAGATGATTGGGGACTACTGACAGATGTCACGATCAGCTGATTGACATAAACTTTGGAAAGTTTGAAAGTGCACCGGAAGTCGGTTAAAATCTAAGTAAAATATAAGATTGCAAAAAACCCTTAAAACTTGCTGAAGTTGACTAACATCTTCAATCAAATTCCATGTAATACATGTTTAATGTAATTGAACAATAGTTTTTTTAAAAATCATAATAAGTGTAATTATTCGCGATTTTTAACAGCTTTCAGGAGTTTTTAACAATGTACTAAGATTTCAAACGACTTCCGGTTTAAATAAGTTTGAGATTCGCATTTAGCGGATCGAAATACATAAACCTAGGTGGGTCTCGTCAAGTGTGGACAACTTTTTTTGTACCCCGGTGTTATTCATTACCAAGATTCAATAGTTTTGTTCATAGGATTGAAGAGACTGATATTCCACCTTGATCTGAAGGCGAAAAAAGTTGGGTTTGCTTCAATTTTTCAATTTGTCTTGAGTCAAAGCTACTTTGAGTCTGCAATCATCGGCGAAATTCGGAAGATCGTAATAAAATTATCGCTTCGACTCCGAATACGGAACAGATATGATTTTTCCATAGTCATAACAGTTTCCTTTGAGGTATTCCGAGCGTGAAGGTGCGGGTTTTGTGAGTGCCTGGGCGGGGCCCCAAATATTATCGAAAATCTAACGCTGTACCGCCATGAAATGATTTGAGAATTTTTTCAAAGGTCATATTGAACACCGTAATGTACAAAACAGACCGTTCTTTAGTTTTTCAAAATAATTATACAATTTTTCAAATCTTACGGGCCTGAGCCCTCACGAGCGATCTGGCAACGTTTTCACTGACCGAATGCCTTTCCCGGCTACACATAGTACGTCAAGTGAGTTGTGCTAATTACATTATTAATGTGAATTATTAACAGAAAAATAATACCGGCATTAATGTCAAACAAACATTTTTTTAATTCGCGCGCATCGCCGGCGTAGGTTAAAAGTACAGCTAACGGTTTACAGCATTTACAGCTATAACGTCGCAGGTCCCGCCATGACACTCATTTGATAATAAACTTTTTCTCACATCTTTAGATAACATTTTGGTGCGAAAAACTTTGGTGAGGTCAGTTTTTTAGGCTCGATAATCTATCTTCGAAATTCGCTGTGTCTATTGGACATTTGATTTTTCCGATGTCGAGATGTTTGACTAATGAAATCTGCAATTGACTAGCGGGCGGCAGTTTTTCCCATCTATTTCTGTGCTAATATTGCAATTTCTGAAATGATATAACATCATTAAATGGCCGGTTATGATTAGGCCTGCAATTTTTACCGTCATTTATGGTAACTAAACTTTAACATAGCCAAATATTATTAAATTCTGAAGACCATCACCTTACGCTCGGGATACCTTAAATGGAAAGCAGTTTGGGATTTTTTTTGTTCAAATTTTCATACTGTTTGGAGTTGAAGTACCTTTAAATCTGTATGCATCGGCAAGATTTGTTCAACCAACATCTCTACGCGAAATAGTTCGGAATTTTCTTTTTCATTCTTTCAAATTGTATTGAGTCGAATCGAAGCAATTTTTGATCTGCATTCGTCGGCAAGATTTGGTAGTTTTGCACGTACGATCGTCCTGTCTGTTTGCCATCTAGTGGCATCATCACGAAACATTGATGCATAAAGCTCCGCCAGATGGCGAGTGGTCGAAATCTTTCTCGCAAGTGAATTGAAGCCGGAACGTATATAAGATTGTAGAGGTCTACCTTCCATTGGCGGGAGTCGAGATTGGTGGATTGTCCAGGACAAAGTCCGGGATGGAGTTGGAAGCACTCCAGGCAGAACTGCAAAGTGTTCCCGCCTGGATTGCCCGGATTCCGGCCAGGACTTCATCCTGCAATCTTTGATGGACTGTTTTCTTTCCGCGAGGGATGTTAAAGATTAGTCTCTCGGTCGCGCAATAGCAGGGAATTCCTTTTTGATGTCCTGATGAAATTACGACGTTACTTGGTCTCTTATTAGAAAAAAAAAAATCGTAAGCGGATTAAGGTAAACGTACCAATGGCGGGACAGGTCTCAATTGAGGGACTCTATATGAATATTTTATATTATTATATATCAAGAATTCAATTAAGAAAATATAAAAAATAACTCTTACAAATACTCTTGTGTCCACCGATACGCACATTTCACGTCCCGAGATCGGGACATGTAGAAAAATACTCATCCCAGCATTGGTGCATTCTACATTTTTCAGCGTTTTAATTAATAACTGTTTTTCACACAATCAAAAATATTTTTATTGTATGCTTTTCGGAAACTAGAAACTCTAAGCTTACGATTTTTTTATCACCATTTGCTAAAATAATAAATATATGGATGCGAAAATTGGTATAAAAAACAGACATTGCCTTAAACGTCCCGCCATTGGTACGTTTACCTTAATTGAGAATCCAAAAAAAAAAAGAAGGCGACAAATCGTATCTTGATGGCGTCGCTGAGAATCCCGAACGTTATCACTCTGCTAAATAACGAGACATTTTTTTCTGCGCTCATAGATCGTCTAAAATGCTGCAGTCTTGCCGCGTAAAGCTAACGATCATGTGCCACCCTATGCTGCTAGCCTGCCCTTCAAATATATCTGAAGTTGACAGCAAAAATTAATTAATTGTCGCTATTGAAACATGGGAGGAATGGGCCTCAATTTTGGCGGTACTGCGTCGCCCTCGTCGGCAGAAAGCAGCTTTATGGCGATGCAGAATGATGCTTACTGGCGGCACGATGTGCTGCTGCCGTACGGATTTCTGCCACCATTATTTCGACAAATGTCTAGCTGGGACGGAAGTTAGAGAGTACACACACATTTTCAAAACCATCTTTCTCAACGATTTACGTGATTTTGAGCATGCTTCCATGAAAATCTCGAAAAAAAATGTATTCAAACTGTCTGATTTGGCATGAAATACCCCATATAAACTATGATTGAACAAAAATTTCATACAAATCGGATGAGCAGTAAAAGGAATATGAGACTTTGAATGTTTAGAATGTTTTTAAAGAATAAACAAGTCTGCTGTTCCATCGGAAGTGAAGTGAGCCACGCACAGCGATGTTCGGTTCCGATGGAGAGCGCGTGGGAATAACCAGAATTTTTTGTTGTTTATTTTGGTTATTTGGTGTCATGTGAGTTTATTTTAATTTATTTAGTTGTTATAAACAGCTTTGTTTCCTTAGCTCTTTCACTAATGACACACGCTTCTTAGAGCCTTTCATTGTAAAAATTGTAAATCAAAAACTTTTAATTGACGTGCACGTCAAGATATGCGAATCAGTTATTTGATTCCGTATGGTCCACTAACACGACTCTTAAACGGTATTCACACAACACGAATCCCTTTAAAGTGGTTTATTAAAAAAAAGCAGTTACAAGACTCGTAGGAGATGATCTCCTTATTACTTCACAAATAAAATATCCATACCTCATAATTTTTCCCAATCATATTATGTTTGTATTTTCCTTCGAGAGGGAAAATACAAAAACACTTATTTTTTACTATTTTATTTAAAAATACCGTAACGATCATTCCGCTCTCAATATTGACAAAATGAGTAAAAAATCAACAAAATAAAATTAACTCTTATTGTCATTTCGTCTCATAATTCTCATTCTCATTTCTATAAATTGTACATGACATTAAAAAAAAGACCTATCAGAAACTTTCTAATTTTTTCATAATTAATTTTAGCTTATTCCCAAACTTTGCCAAAATCGATCAACATATTTTGCAGCTTATCAAGATTAAAATTTTTGTTTCCATCGATATTTGATGGATGATATATGATGTACGTTGGTAAGTTGTATTAACTGAATTAATATACCGTATTAAACTGCGCCGTATAACCCTTGGTCCTGCTATTGTAGACATTCCAAATGAGTTCCCGATTTTCCGTCGGATCATCCCAAGTGTACAATATACTCTGGAAGGGACTCAGAAGTGCGACCTGCCCCAAGTTTACTTGATTCATCTTCAGGAACAAATCGTCGCAGAGATTGTCCACTCTAACAGGCGCATCGCCGGATTGATACTTTTGGAAGGTGACGATGAATGGTGAATTGTTTCCTCCTGCTACATCAACGCACAGCGCGGACTATAAAAGTAAAAATAAAATCATTCTTAAAGTAGCCGGTCATTTTTAAGTTCTTTGTATTTGTTTTTAAGCTTAATAATATTTGGTCGAACAAAATTATTGTTTCGATGAATAATAATAAAAGTAAGAAGAACAATATGACGTTATGCTTCTTGGTGGTTTTAAACATTCGATATTCATTATTTCGAAAGTTATGACTGTTATGAGTATTATAAAAATGAATGAAAAAAATGGTATATATGTTAAAAATTCCAGTTTTATGTATTGAAAAGATAATAGGTTTGCGGAAAATGGGCAGATAAATACACTCCGCAACAAAATTATCGCAACAAAATTTTTCATCGAAAAATTGCCATTTTTCAAATGCTTGTAACTCGGTCAATTTTCATCGTATTGAGGTCATTTTTGTTTTGTTTTGTAGGGGATTATGTGTACTTTTGGAAAAACATTATGTCCAATAGCTACGAGATAATGCCACATTGCTATGTCTTAATCAGGCAGACCAACTTTTTTTCTTCAAAAACGCAATAGTTTGCAAGTTTACCTGGATTACCAAAATTCTTTTCTTCAAAAAATCACAAATACTATCTTAGAGTATACTTTCCAACGAGTATTTACCAAAAAAGATCGACCCTCAACGATTTTTTTTACCGAGTTATGCCATTATAAAGATATTCCTATGTTTTAGCCAAATACCGCCAACATCAGCATTTCCCGATACGTAGCCCTGATAAATTATCAGATTACATTCAACAAATTTATGCCCCGGGAGCTATCCTAAACCCTCATAAGCCAAGGAACCACATTGCTATTGGTAACTTTGATTTTTAAGAAATTAATCCATGAAATGTGTAGCTTTATTTAAAATTACACCACTGCGATTTTGTTACATTTGTCATTGCACCTCCACACTTTTGGTAAAATTATCAATCCTACCGACAAATCAATAAAAAAAAAGTAAAAGTTTAAGGTAGCATACCGGCCAAGAGTTAAGACGAAAGATCATTCAACATTAATTTTATTATACAGAGTACATAGCAATTGAAAATTACAGTAACATATTCTTAATGGAAATGCCTCGGCTTACTGAAATCCAATCTGCTCAAATTATTGCCTTGTTAGAAGCGGGACTGAGTCAAAGCGATATATCCAAAAAAATGGGGATTCATCGCTCATTAAGGGCAATAATTTGAGCAGATTGGATTTCGATTAAGAAAATTTTACTATAATTTAGAATTGCTATGTACTCTGTATAATAAAATTAATGTTGAATGATCTTTCGCCTTAACTCTTAGCCGCTATGCCGTCTTAAACTTTTACTTTATTTAAAAAAAATTTATTTGTCGGCAGGGTTGATAATTTTACCAGAAGTGTGGATGTGCAATGTAAAATGTAAAAAAAATGTAGTGGTGTAATTTTAAATAAAGCTACACTTTTTATGGATTAATTTTTTTAAATCAAAGTTATGAATAGGAATGTGGTTCCTTGGTTTATGAGGGTTTAGGATAGCTCCCGGGGCACAAATTTGTTAAATGTAATCTGATAATTTTTCAGGGCTACGTATCGGGTAATGCTGATGTTGGCGGTATTTGGCTAAAACATAGGAATATCTTTATAACGGCATAACTCGGTAAAAAAAAAAAAATCGATGAGGATCGATTTTTTTGTAAATACTTATTGGAAAGTGTACTCCAAGATAGTATTTGTGGTTTTTTGAAGAAAAAAAAATGTTGGTGATCTAGGTAAACTTGCAAACTATTGCGTTTTTTAAGAAAAAAAGTTGGTCGGCCTGATTAAGACATAGCAATATGGCATTATCTCACAGCTATTTGACATCATTTTTTTCTGAAAGTACACATAATCACCTATAAAACAAAACAAAAAGGATGCAAAGTAGAACTTGCACATTGCTTCCTCATTAAATTTTGCTCTTTACATAGCAACCTCTACGAGGAAGTATTGTATCTGATTTTGACTTCCTCTTAGAGGAAGCTTTGTCAAAAGCAAAATTTAATGAGGAAGCAATGTGCAAAGTTCTACTTTGCATCCTTGTTTTGAATGAATGAACAAATCACCGGCACATCTCATTTTTATTAAGCACAAACTTTCGTTTTACTTTAGTAACTTCCGCCAAGGATATAGCGAAAATCGCAATTTTTTCAAATATTCAAAATGGTGTAATATTTGAACGACTTTACCGATCATCAACAAATTTAGTACACAGTAGGACTGTATGCTATTTTTCGTTTATAGAACATTTCAGTTAATTTGCTGAAATTCGACGCGATTTATAGCAAAATATTGATTTCTTACAAAAATTCAAAATTCTATAAAATCCGAACCGCTTTACCGATTTTGTTGAAATTCAATACCAAACATCATTTAATGTGTCTCTAGTTATAAAGAACTATCTAGCCATATCGGCGAACTGTTACGAAAGTTAGAGAGTATACGACATTTTTCGAAAAAATTAAAAATTCTATAAAATCAGTATACATAGACATATTTTCTCAAAAATTACAGCAATTGAAGAGGAACACACACACACACACACACACACACAAACGATTTTTTTAAATGTTTTAGGTGATTCTAAGCATACTGACATTAAAATCTCGAAAAAAAAATTTTCACGAAAACAAAGCTTCCTCTATGAGGAAGCAAAAATGACTTCAATACGATGAAAATTGACCGAGTTGCAAGCATTTAAAAAATGGCAATTTTTCGATGAAAAATTTTGTTACGGAGTGTATTTTTACCACAGTTAAATTTCTAAAGCTTAATGTAGGAACGTTTTTATGAACAGTTACAAATTTTTCACTGCGTTCGCTTCCGGCCAACGTTAAATTTACAATTGATAAATTTGTAATGCAATGTGGAAGAGACGTACCCCATTTTCCATCCGTAGAACAATTCTCCCAACTTTCGTAACATCGAAATGTTGTGAGACCAATTGACTGCTCTTCCATTTCAATCGCATCCTCATCGATTCGGTGTAAGGCCAAAAAGCGACGCCCTGACCGGGTAGCAAATCGTTCCACAGATCAGCGTCCTCGTTCTCTTCCATAAACCTTAGAGTTTTTTTGGTATCATTTTTTATATAAAAATAGGGCAGGAACGTGACGATCTTCGTGAACTGTGGCGAAAGATTCGAAGTCGCGATCTCAGCGAGTATACGATATTTTCGTTTTCTCTCCAAGTCCTTGCAAGCGACGAGCGACATGGAGCTTATTGCGTCGAGACTGAACGGCAAGGACCAATCGGATTGATGAGCTTTCATCGTTATCAGCTTTTTGCGATTCTTTTTTTGCGAAAATACTATTAGCTCCTCGCCTGGTATGTCCACCGTGTTAGAAAGCGATTCCTGCAAAGTGTAGGATACAGTTCTATTTATTTTATTTCAATACAACTTTTGAGTGATCCTCTACGACCATCTATTTTTTATTTGTAGTACCCGTGCATCGCGATACATCTTATATTCCATATCTTCGGTCGTAATTTTTTTGTAGAACGCGCATGATCAGCAATGCATGGCAGTTTTGCAGGACGAAAGTTGCTAGTTTTATAGCAGTGTTGAGGATTTTTCGCCTCCCGTGTGTCACCTACAACCTCAGGGACGAAAGTTTATAACCTCACTGTTCATTTCGCAAAACTACCATTCAAAGAACTTGATGCAAAAAAAATATAGTGCTCAACTTCGACCAACTTTCTGCCCTTGTTGCACAATATATTATTTTGTATTAGCCAGTCGAAATATAAGTTTTCAGAATACTCGCATTGTAGCGTCTTTAAGCCTGCCCAAAAAAATCCAATTACCAAAATTGTATGCGTAACTCGTGCGAGTAGGTAGGTCTCGCGTGAATATGCGAGTACTCGTCACCGGCAAGCGGGGTTCGACGGGTTCGCCCGATCGCATCTCTTGCGAAAATAACCTACCTTTGGCTCTTGATACAATATACTATCCTATACTCCCTACGTCAAATGTGACTTTAACCCCGTCACATAGGCTTTATTCCATTTGGTGTATAAATTGTTCTTTTCGTGCCTGTAGTGCGTGGCGAACGTGGTGATTCTTATTAGTTATGCACAATTATGCACTCCCTACTTTGATGCATACTTATTACACCCTAGTGCAAGAAACCTCTTTTTCGCTGACTTGTGCCAAGGTGTACACATGAAAAGCCAGCATTTGCTTTCAACCTGTGCCGCTAACTTTGTAAACTTTCTTGAAAGTCCGCTTTTCTGCCCATATGTCACAGACTATTAAACTTTCACGTCAGTTGGAAAATACTATCAAAACTGGATGCACACTTGACGGAGTTTTTCGCCGTGTGTACTTGTGGTGTGACAAAAGGTGCCTTTTGAAAGTTGAACAAGAGAAGGATCTTTACGATACCCTGAAAATTACCCTAAACAAATGTTAGGGGCCGTTTTTTTTTTTTTTTTGAATTTACTATGGACAACTGGAACAACAACCGAATCATATTTTCTCACCTCCGGGCCGAAAGCGAAACTTTCGTCCCGCTGCGCGGAACGAAGTTCCCGCTTTCGGCTCCGTCTATGAGAAAAATCGTATACACTCCTCGGGCAGTAAATAAGAAAGCCTCAGATCACATGTAATTGTCGATCTCGGCTCGACAAACATGTGATCTGCGACATTTTTTACTTTACTGCCCTAGGTGTTTAATATACTATTTTAGGGCAATGGTTTTTACGCTGAATCAGCTGGAAACGACGATGGTCAAGATTACTAGGGTCAAGGTCCCTCGTTCTACAAAAGTTTCTGGAGCTTTTGTACTTTCAGTCAGTGATTTTCTCAAAATATTTCAGACGAATTACTGGTGAAATCACGGTTCAACGAATTTCACAGCACTGTCATTTGACGGAATTAACACCGTCAGAATGTTCATTTCAATTTCGCTGTTACGATCGATATTTAAATTTTAGTTGAGTTGGTAAAATTTGAAACTCTGAAGAGAGGATAATATCGTCTTTAACAATGTGGTCCTTCAATATATGATAGCACAGCGACGTTCGATTGCTACATATTTATATACATGAAAAGGTGAATAATCGCCTGCGAGAAATATTTCGGGTCGCGATTTAGCGTAGCTAAGCCCGCTCTCTGTATGGTAAAAGGCAAACGGTCCACCACTTCATCAGCACCATCGCGCGTGCACTCGAAGTTATCCCGTTAGATGGCGAACGAGCCGAAACGTTTCTCGCAAATGATTTTTTGCTGTTCAATGTATAAGTCCGTGTTATTGTGAGTCACCGTGCACTCTTATGCCGATGTGGGTCGTTTTCATTATCGTTTGTCAATAGCACAACATACACTAGGATACACTGGAAAAAAAAAAAAAAAAAAAAAAAAAAATGATGAGGACAACGAAATCGAAGTTGTCTCAACTACTCCGTGAGGTTAAATATGGCAAAATGAATGAGGAGGTTGGGTCAAACTTACCAAATGGTTGTCGGGTTTTCAGTGATTTAAATGTTTCATGCAGTTGAGACAACCACAGCGTCATTTATACTAATTGTAAACCTAAACTTGATACAACGAAACTATATGTTTCATTGCTCAAGCTAATTAATAAATATAAATGTGGAATAAAAAATAAAAATATATATATTTCGTCTCGAGGATTATTTATTGAGACATTGTCAGCAGTATTGGAGGGGAGGGAATCGGTTTCTGTCGAAGAAAAGTTTTACCTATACCGAGATTTAAACCTATGACCCTGCCTAACTTCCTAACAACGCAACCGCTACCGACGGTGCTACCGAGTACTTTGTGATTACAAAGTCCAAACGGCAAAGTAGGAGCGGAAGCAGAAGATAGCGAGAGATAGATGAAGAAATATGGGGAGTCGCAGAGAACAAAAAAGGTATGTCCTGGCGCGAAAACTCCTGAGTATTATAGAAAGAGAGAGAGAAAGACAGAGAAAGCGCACACGTTGCCTGTCGGAACGCGTTGTTTACTTACATCGCACAAACCTGCAGACTGTCGGGTATTGATTGAATTTATTCACCTTTAAAAACTCCAAAATGATCTGGCTATAACTTAAATATATCTTATAGGAAGTTCCAATCACACATAGAGACTATATATAGACTTGCCGGTGGCTCACGGTGAAGAAATAATTCAACATCAATTTTCTCCTTTAAAATTAAACGAATTTGTTTGAAATTTGTCACTGGGGGGTTCTTGCGGTTGCTGGTTACGAATCTGGTGTTAGTTTTCAAAAATAAAAAATGGCGGATCCAATATGGCGGCCATTTTTTAAAATATTCAGCTTATTCGCTTGAAAATTGCCATCGGGGTTTTTGGAGTCGTTAATTACGAATCTGAATTTAGAAATGAAAGTGTTTAAAATATTATAGCTAATTTTACAATTTGATATGCATATCTCTACTTCAGCATTACCCAAAGTCAACGATGAGGGCATAGAGAGGTTTTGTGGCTCCATTTTTTTGTGATAATATAATTAAACATTTTTTCATGAATCTAATGATTTAATTTTTTTTTAAATTTTTAATCTTAGAGCTGCAATATCTTTCCACTCTACAGTAATGTAGCTTTTGTGTGGTACGTTTTGAAGCGGCGTGTAATGCACAGAGCTACCTGGCAAATGTCACACTCGTAAATAGAACGCTTTTTTATTTTGCTCATCAAACAAAGCTTGCACTGATACTAGATCACTTTTGCTAGCGTAATCAGCGACCCCAAAAACCCCTAAATACCAATTCTCAAGAAAATTAAAAAAATGTTGGAAAAATTTAGCTGCCATATTGGATCCGTCATCTTTATTAAAAAAAAAAAAAAAACAAATACCAGATTCGTAATCAGCGACCCCAAAAACCCCTAAATACTACTTTTCAGGGAAATCAAAGAATTTTAGAAAAATTCGTCCGCCATATTGGATACGCCATTTTTTATTTTAAAAACAAATACCAGATACGAAATCAGCGGTCCCAAAAACCACCGAGCACTGATTTTTAAGTGAATTCAGTGAATCATTTATTGAGATCTATATTTAGGTTTTCCGGCAGCCTACAGGCTAATGCTTCAAGACGCACGGCTAACAGAGTAACGTTTATCCTTAACGCTCAGTGATACATCGGTGAAAATTTTTCCGCCCTATGTTAAACGCCTATAGGATTCTTTCGCATTTAATCCCACTTTTTGGTTCATCGATTCTCCTGAACAAACGGTTTTGTTTATCAAAAAGCCCGAAGCTTAGCCCAATTCTGCAATACTTCCGTACATTACATCAAAATTTAGGCTATTTCTGCCGAGTATTTTACGAGACAATAGGTTTCGAAATTCTTCGAAAGTGACGTTTGGGAAATATCACTGCCTCTTAAGAAACAGTGATACTGCCTCCACCACTTTCCCACCACAGCCAAAAAGTTTTCAAACCTGCAAACCTTCTCCTGAACTACTCGACAGAAATAGCTCAAATTTTGGTAGAATCTGCAGAAGTATTGCAGAATTGGGCTAAGCTTCGGGTTTTTAAATATTCAAAGCCGTTTGTCCAGGAGAATCGAAACCAAAACGGTGCAAGAGAGATAGCGCTATGCTGCGAGTCACGATACCGATAATTTTCTTGATTGGAATAAACGCGCGATTGGCTCAACTACCCGTAACACTCGTGTTACGTACCAAAAAATGCTTGCCTTAGACTCACGTGAAATAAAGACAACGTTCACCTTGAGTCGCTCAACAGCATTTAAGGTTCAGCCAAAATATTTTTTATTGCCGTTCAATTTCATGGAATTATTCTCTTAAAAATATGCGTTATATTGCCTGAAAAAATACGGGTTTGTATCATTTTCGATCGATTCTTTCTGTTGTGCCCGAAATTGAGACGAGTGATCAGATCGTCTTGTTTCCGGCTGTTTTATAAATAGTAATTGGGATCGGACCGATTAAAGAACTAGAGTTCACGCGATTCCCGAAAGTAATACAAGGTTTTATTAGTTGAAATAAGTTACATTAAGTTTTCTTAAGTCGTAATTACGCTAATTACGATTGCAACGAGTCCAACCGATCGTTACTCCGATTTTTTCAAGACTGACTAAATCGAGAGCCGATTTAGTCCGTTCGACCCGGAATTGCTGGGTCAGCATAATTGAATGCCGATTCAGCTTCGAGTGCATTGACACCTTGCGTGCTCGAAGCTGGTGGCGAAAGTGATTACTGTTGGAATTATTTTCGCAACGACAATGAATTCCAACGATTTATTAATAAAAATGTTAATACGAAAAATCTGGGATATTACATTTCGGACAATGAAATATTTGCCAACCTCCGCGCGAAGTTGTCAGGATTTGAATTTTTTTTTTCAGTGTATAGAAAAATTCTGAACAGGGCCGCAATATCAGCTATACGGTCGACCATGATTGCTAAAAAAATCACGGCTGAACGAACTTTAGGACCGTGGCTTCCGCTATTATATCGACTATGATTATAAATGAATTCACGGCAAAACGAATGCTAACAACGTGAAATCTACCATGGTTTAAGTCTTGATTCTGCATAATATCGTGGCCAGAGAAACTTAGGAAAAGAAACTTTTCCCTGATTGAAAAATTTTACAACTTTCTACGCTGGAACTATGCTATAACTAGAACTTTATACGAAAAATGCACCGAAAAGGTATGCCGAAATGACGACTTGCTACGTAAAAATGTTTGGAAACTATAAAAGGTTTGGCTTGGCCTAGAAAGTCGTAAGTAATAATCGATAGT
Organism: Clistopyga incitator; assembly: GCA_947507545.1. NCBI lineage: Eukaryota > Metazoa > Arthropoda > Insecta > Hymenoptera > Ichneumonidae > Clistopyga > Clistopyga incitator. The sequence goes on along the minus strand of OX382187.1, from coordinate 6,947,027 downwards.
TCTATTTTATGCGATATAACGCGGCATTTCGCGTTACGCGGTGTTCGTTGCATCTCTTCCCCCTTCGACGTCGCCCGCGACATAAAAATGGTCCCGCCAGCAAGCCGGGACACGGCTGGGAGGCACAATAGTGGCCATAAAGATAGGGCAAACTGCGGCGTCGCGCCAAGTCGACTAGACCTAGGCGAGATTTTAGGAACTATTTATTGATTTCTTTGGAAACACTTTCATGTCACGGTCACCGCTCCTACTAGCGATCTACGTTCATTCCGTTCGACAAGGGACCAATATTGTATTTTCGGACAAGTCGCAACACGGACGGAGAGAAACCAGCGCACCGAGAAACAGGTTTTGTTAAATCCGTCGCTCGTCAGTGACGAGTGGTTGTACCTCGGAGTTATCTCCATACTGACATTCTACTCACGTCTGATGGTCGACGGAAAAATGTTCAAACTAGGTCTATATACAGCTCCACCACTGTCAAGTGAACGCCATGTCTGGTTGTTAGTGCATGGTTGACCTTGAAAAACCCATTAAAGGTTGTTCGGCTCGATGGCCAGCTGTACTGGTCATGCCTCATATCATTTAAATGTGGCCCCTGCACTTGCCGATCACAGCCAATTCGCGTCATGCATTCATAACTTTCTATTCTAGTTATTCTCTTAACTGGTTAAGGCATCTTTGGCCGATAGGATTTCTTTTACAGGTCTTTTTTGGTGCGCAAGTTCTCTGTCTGTGCGTCTATTGTCACAATCATCACTTGATTGTGACACTTTCGTGTTCTCCTCTCATCATCTTGGTCTCTTGCTTAGAGTTGTCCTCGCCTTTCTTCTTTCGCCGTTAAAATGTTTCTCATGAACTTTGCAAATTCCGCGAAGAACGGCTTTGTTACGAATGAACTCATTGGCGGAGGCCAATTGAGTCCACTACTTGTCATTAGTTTTTGAATGACTACTCTTTCCTCAGTGTACAGATTGCATTCGAGTAGGAGGTGTTCCGGTGTTTCCGGTACTCCGCATTCGCATTTATCGTCTTCATCTTCTGTGAGATTGAAGTAATGGAGTTTCGCTTTGAAATCGTCATGACCAGTTATAAATTGCGTTACGTAGTGGTCTAGCGTTAGCCACTTCATCTTTAATCGTTTCTTAACGCTTGGTAGGTAGCTGTATGTCGTGCGACCTTTTCCGCCGCCTGTCCATCTATTCGGCCATATCCTCAGTAGAATACTCTTGACGCCGCCGGTATAATGAAATCAAGGTACGGCGGGGGCGGAGGTGGAAAAAAAAAACTCTTGACGTCCCTGTCGACTGTGTCGTCATTTTTTCCGCGTGCGTATCATAGTTCATGTAGCTCGAAAGGTATGCCTTTTCTTACGTAATATGAACACGCCTGTTTCGAGATCATAAGATCGATTGGCATGGATCCATTGATGACCATAAGGGCATCTTCGGATGTCGTTCGATATACCTTCATGACTTTTAAGAGTGCGTGTCGCTGCATGCTCAACAGTACTTGTTTAGTCTGCTCATTCAGCAGGTCCGCCCAGCCGATCGCTGCATATGTCACTATTGGGACTAGGACCCATTGTACAATATAGTCATACATGTGTGTCCAAGTCCCCATTTCGCTTTTGCCATTCATGAGAACGCATTAAATATTGTTTTGCACTTTGCACTGTAACGTGGTAAAATTTACCACCTCTAAATTATTACAAAAGCTCCTCACTCCACAATGAGCCCCGACAGATCCATAGGGCCGATGTAAATAAATCCCGTTGATTATTTCTGATTCTCGATTATTTTATTTTTATTTATTTATATACGCCGAGAAACGAGGATTTTGAGGAGTTTCGCTACATATTCTTATCCATTCGTCTATTACACCGCAAACTACGAGAATTCTGAGATGTCATCTAATCCGAGAGTATGCTGAGGACATCAACCAGCATAAAGAGTTCTACATTCCCTTCGAATCGGTAGACATACACTGGTCTACGCATCCGTCTCTGCGCTGCGCTGCCCCGTCCCGGTTTGGACTTCGCGCGCCAGAAGCGCCAACTATTAGGAATATTTAAGAGATCGCGAAAAATTAGGGTTGGCCGCCTGACCGATCGCCCGGGAAGCTAATTAGGGTAGGAATGAGTAGCCTCGTGCTCCCGTGAGCGATACATTTCGAGGCATTTCGCGAGAATTAGTTGTGGAGTAAGGAGGTTTTGATTGTTGACCGAGCGAGAATCGTGACACTCTCGCGCTTCAAAATGTAATTGTTTCAAAAAGACGAAAGAGCGATGGTCGCTTTGTCCCGGCTGCAGCGGATCGCGAGGTGAGCCCCGTTTCTTGATATTTATTTTGAATCCTTCCGTTTAACTTTGCACAATTTCGAAATATAAAATAATTAACAATCCTCTCGCAACGATGATAATTCGCGCGTGGAAGAAGTCCGTGAACTTCATTTGATTATTGGTCGAAGTCCCGTGTGACTTACGGCGGATATTGTTCGTTAGCGTCTCTATTTTTATTATTGTTGTAGAATTCCGAAATATTAAATTAATAATTAATCATTTCACATTGACGATAGTTCGCGCGTAGAAGAAGTCCGCGAGCTTCATTTGATTGTTGGGAAAATCTCGTGTAGCTTACGGCGATTATGTTTCGTTAGCGTCTTTATTCTACTATTATTATTTTTCACGTGTCGGGAGTGGATCTCGGGAAATCGCCATAGTTATAAATTATTGCAGATTGTCGTGCGCGGGAACGATTGTGCCGTTTGTAGTGAGTGTGGTTCCGCGATAATTTCTCTTCGGTAGATCGAGTACCCGAATTTTCTCGGGGAGAGTGTATTTGTCGCGGTAATTGTTAAAATTAATTGTTGTTCGAGTGTGAATTCATTACCCTGTGCCGTGTGCGTGTATTAGAGAGAGACAGTCGTGATTGCGTCACTTAGTAGGGTGAGACGGGAGGATAAGAGCGCGATCGTTTTGCGTTAATAATCAGTTATAGAATTTTTCTCAGGTATTCCCGAATAGTACCGGTCGATTACGGGATACATGAATTAGTTATTTTGTTCGTAGAAAAGTCGGGTGGGTCCTCTGAAAAGAGCCATCCCGAAGGATAAATTAATAAATTCATTTTATTTTAATAATTATAAATCCTGTCCTCTCACGAGTGTTTGTGTGTGTCGTAGCGTGTGTGTGCGAGTGGTGAGAGCCGCGGCGTGCAGTAAACTCCCGAAGGTCATCGAGGCCCAAACTGAGTATTTTATGGGAGAGTAATTTTCTTTATTCCTTTTATTTTGTCAAACTTAAAATAAAAGATATCTTTTGATATTTTGTAACTCCCGTAAAATTTGGAGAATCATTCTTCTTTATTAATATTATTTCTGCACGAGAACTGACCCAAAAGAATCCCGCCACTCTACATTTTTGACGGCTGCAGCTAGTTCGGCAACAGCAGCTTGGTCCCGAATAGCCAACGGAGTTTTTCCCGGCGCGAAAGCGCCTGTCGCCCTAATAAAATAAAGGGAAAACCTCTTCGGGACTTTAGCTTTTGTAGCGTTTTGGGAATTTTGGAAATTTAGACTACAGCACTTATAGTGTAAAGATGTGGTTTCGGTGACAACCTTTGTCCATACTTGACGTCAAGATACCGTACGTTCTGTTTTATCGCTATGGATTTTCCTTGAATTTTTATACAGGGTGGTCTCCTGATGTCCAGTCGCTCCTTTATAAGTATCATTTCACTTTTTGTCTCCGAAAGCTTGAGCTTCTGTGAGTTACGCCATTGCTCAATTTCAGTGACAATGTTTTGTCCTTCTTATTCGAGGCTTATGCGACTGTCGCCGTGCACTCCGAGCCGTTCTAGCCTCAAGAGTAATTAATCAAACACACTTTTACAACATAGTTGCGTTCTGCTATTATGCGTACTTTGCGGTCTTCGAAGTAGCTGATCATTAAGTCAAATATATTTTTGGGGTATCCTCGCTCCTTCAGAGCAGTGAGGATACTTGGCCACCAAATATTGTCAAGCGCACCAGATATATCGAATAGCAATGCTAACGTATACTTTTTGTCTCCATTTTCTACATTTTCCCTTAGTTTGCATAAGGCATCCTCAGTAGAGAGGTTTGGTTTAAAACCAAATTGCTTGCTCGAACAGTGTCCTTCACCGTTGAAGGTTTCGTGGAGTCGCTTGATTACTAGCTTCTCCAATGTTTTCCCCAAGACTGTTAGAAGGCAGATTGGACAGTAGGATTTTGGATCCGACTCATCCTTATCTGCTCCCTTCTTTAATACACAAATCGAGCCTACCTTCTAGGGCTTTGGGAAAATTCCCCTTTTTAGGCATCCATTATAGAGGAGAGTGAGTTCACCGAGAATGCTTAGCGTAGTCCTCTTGAACACCTCTACCTCGATTGAGTCAATGTCGGGGGTTGTGCCATTGTTCAACGACATTATTGCCCTTCTTACTTCTTGGTATTCGTTTGTATCCGATAATATGTTCGTTTTTCTCTTTGTTCGGGGGTGTCAGTTCTTTCAACATCATCAGGGACCGGCGAGTTCAAGAGCAGCGTAGCTGTCTCTTTCCATGATAACGTTTGGTTACCTCCGGCTAATTTTATAACGCTGAGTGCCTTGTTTGGCGAGTACTTTTTCCTTGCCATTGCGTAGGTGAGACCCCAGGGGTTTTTGTTACTCTCTCGTGTTATAAAGCTTCGCCCGCTTTCTCTTTTTGCTTTTTCCACCATATTGTGGTATTGTTTAAGAATGCCTTCATAAACGTTTTTGCGTTCACTCCTTAGGAGTTCATCTTTTGTTCATTGATATTCATGTCTTTTCTTATTGACCTCTTTTTTGGTGTTCGTCAACGTTGGCGTCCACCATGGTACTGGCTTATAGCATAGCCTTCTGCGTGGTATTGCTCCATTACAAGCTTGTACAATCAGTGAAGATGTCTGTTCAGCCATTAATTTGACATATTCAGCGGATCAAATCGTGTTACACTCACGCTTTAGGTTTGCACAACCATTTTATATTATCTCATCGTATTGCTCCCAATTTGCGTTGTGAAGTGCTTATCGCCTAACACGGATCTGAGAATAATATTCTCCCTGGCTGAAAAGATCAATTTCAATTGCTCTCTGATCACTTGTTGTCCAGTCATCGTGGACCATCCATTTTGGATGCGCTAGGAACTAGTTGTTCCGTGGCGAGGATTATGTCTATGTTTGATTTGCCATTCACAGTGGCAAACGTATGTGGATTTCCTGGCTCAGTAAGCACTACGAGATTGAATTCTGCAAGGAGTTCCTCTAGTTTTTCTCTTCTTTCATCAGTGGTATCAGAGTGCCATAGAGAGGACTGTGCATTAGGCTTTGCTGCGATGAGAATTTTTTCGTTTCTGAGCTTTGATAATGTTGTTCTCAATTGTTTTATGTACGATTCTATGTCATGAGAGAACTTAAACTACATACTTACGATATACATTCGCCCAAGTGGGCCAGTAACCTTAACACAGACGCAGTTAGTAGTGCAAAACTGGTGCGCAGATAGTGGTGTATTTGACTTAATGATCAGCTACTTCGAAAACCGCAAAGTACGCATAATAGCAGAACGCAACTATGTTGCAAAAGTGTGTTTGATGAATTACTCTTGAGGCTAGAACGGCTCGGAGTCGAACATATAGCGTACGCAGACGATCTCGTCGTAACTGTGCACGGCGACAGTCGCATAAGCCTCGAATAAGAAGGACAAAACATTGCCACTGAAATTGAGCAATGGCGTAATTCACAGAAGCTCAAGCTTTCGGAAACAAAAAGTGAAATGATACTTATAAAGGGGCGACTGGACATCAGGAGACCACCCTGTATAAAAATTCAAGGAAAATCCATATCGATAAAACAGAACGTACGGTATCTTGACGTCAAGTATGGACAAAGGTTGTCACCGAAACCACATCTTTACACTATAGTGCTGTTGTCTAAATTTCCAAAATTCCCAAAACGCTACAAAAGCTAAAGTCCCGAAGAGGTTTTCCCTTTATTTTATTAGGGCGACAGGCGCTTTCGCGCCGGGAAAAACTCCGTTGGCTATTCGGGACCAAGCTGCTGTTGCCGAACTAGCTGCAGCCGTCAAAAATGTAGAGTAGCGGGATTCTTTTGGGTCAGTTCTCGTGCAGAAATAAAATTAATAAAGAAGACTGATTCTCCAAATTTTACGGGAGTTACAAAATATCAAAAGATATCTTTGATTTTAAGTGTGACAAAATAAAAGGAATAAAGAAAATTACTCTCCCATAAAATAACATAAAATAACATTTTACCCTTATGTGACAGGAGACTGTAGTTGGGAGTACAGTCTTCTGTCACAAAAAGGCAAAAATATTATTTGCATATTATGGTATACAAATAATGATTTATTTTATTTTCCAATTTTCGCATATCTAGTCGAGAGTTTTATAATTTTTGTGAAATTATTTTTATTTGTTGTAGGAAGTTATAGGTTGTTATAGTTTCATGTAAAATGTACCACCAACTTTTTATGAAAAAAAAAAAAACTATTATTTACACAATTTATGAGTTGTAGGTATCGCATACTTTATTATTAATAAAATTAAAAATTTTGTTCCACCAATGCGGTAGAAGAGGGTCTGTTAATTCGTTCGCGATATTACCTTTTTTTTTGTGTCAAAAGTCAGACGTGTTTTTCACCGTGTCGAACATTGTGATTCTAAGTGTCGTTTGAAGTAATAGGGTAGCGGTGCGTTGAATGGTAGTCTTTCGGGCATACAGATAAAAGTAGGGCTAGAATTTTCCGTCTCTAGGGATGAAAGTGAAACATTTAAGAAATGAAAGTGAAGGCGCCGCGAACAGCACGTCGTCATTACTCGTGTGATTGCAAATCTTACACTCGTCGCAATCACAAACTTTCGGCCTTTGTTGCACCCCACATTATTTCTCGCTCTTTCCACTCAAACAACTATATTACGTGTCGTCAGGCATAACGGCCGTTAGCTACGATTATGATTGTTATGATTGTTACCTGAATCTGCAAAGATAGGCCGGTTTTATTTATGATCCAATATTGAGCATATATGGCCACCGTCCAACTCGAGGCCTTGCTCAATTCTACGCAGAGTACGAAAGGCTTAGATGAATCAGACTCGCTGTCCGCAAACATTTTAACGGATCTTCTCTCAAGTTCATTGTTCAACTTGAAGGTGCCGGTCCATTGCGTTCCGAGATAATTCTGAATCTGGAAAAAAACCTATTTATAATAATGTGAAAATGTAAAAAAATTTAACGAATTATTTTTAATTATAGAAGACGTAGAAAATTTTAGAACATGTACAACAATTTTTTAAAAATTACCTTAAAAATCACTGATGAATCGGTATCGCATTTTAGCGAATATACATTTATCCTTTCACCGGGTTCGATTCTCACTTCGTACTCTATAGACGGTACACTTATGTCGATGACGAATGGCAATTTATTGTCAAAAGACAGAGGCGCCATCATGGTAATTAGATACTGTGGCACTTGACAATTTGTTCTCACGAAGTTCACATTTTCCGTGCACACAACTTTTACGCCGAATACCGAATTACAGTTCTCTTCTTTAGTGGTACAATAAATATCTTTGGCAATGTGCATATTGTCGCTCAACTCTCTCCAGCAAATTCCTCGCTCGCTCACTTGGTATTTTCTATTAATCAGATAGAAAATTATGGTGAAATAACAATATAAAAAACGATTTCATCTTGCATACCCATCAATTTTTTGTCCTAGATAGAAAGCTTCATCAATATGAAACCGAATGATGATGAATGAAATATCAATCATGAAACCGGGTCACGTAACGATTGTTCTTATATTTGAAAAACCGTAGGGACATTCAGTCACTAGACTTAATATATACTATACATGGATCGTCCTTGTGGTAAATGTGGACTGAATAGATAAAATTTGACTTGAAATAGAACGCCAAGATTAATTTATCAAAAAATTCAACGAAAGAAGTGCTGACTTACACGGAGTGGACCGGCTGAATGTGAATCGGAAAATGGTAAGTTATGTACAGAGGCACATTATAAGTATCTTGAGGCTCAATGACAGTTATCCTCATGTTATCATCAAAGGGATTGAGAGCTTCGCCGAAATTAGGAAGTTGCAGTTTTTCGACCAGTTGCTTCTTGTAGTAAAGACCAAAAGCATACGAAGTTTCGTTCCGAATCTGCGGAAAAAAATTATTTTTCAACTATTATTTGTACAATGTATTGTTTTCAATATAGAACGAATGCATCTGAAACCTTAAAATCTGAAGAAAAATCGACATTATAAAACTTTTTTTTTTACTGATCCAATAAAAAAATATTTGATCATATTTAAAATTCTTTGAAGAATATTATCCCATGGATTGTAACAGAACGCCTTACGCCCAGCGAGAATCTTGCGAACAACCATTCTAATCGAACGGACGGCAGGTGCTGGTCTTTCTGGTCGTGAGACAAATAGTATGAATACTATTGGCTAGCGACTACGGATTACCATATAGTTCTGAGGAGTTGCGGTTTAGACGACCTCATTGATGGAACAAGACGTTCTTACATTTCGACTTGGAGCGGAGTTGTCTTTAGAAAATTATTTATAATTTTTATGTTGATTGCAGGTTTTAACAAGTTTAGAATCAACTAGAATTTTATAGGGATTTTTACTCTTACTCTTGTGTTTTTGGAAGTGGATTCTCGGGTTAAAATATAAAATATCCAATATGATTATGTGATTAAGAGATCTTTCCAGTATGAAAAGGAAAAAAAAATGTTCTGTCTTATCCATTGGTATATACGATCAAGAACATTCTCTCCAATTTTTAAAGCGAAATTCGAAATTCGATTTGCAGCAGCGGCGAATGACCTGGCGCAAGCGGTGCGCCAGAGACCCTCGGCTCTGTCTCCGCGTTCAATTTTCATTTTTTTGTCCCCTTTTATACCTCCTGCTTTATACCCCCAAGAAATTTTGAAACCAATTTATGAAGACGTAACAGCGAATGATTTGCTAGGGCGATGTACGGGCGCGAATAAGCAAAATAATTTCAATTAGCTTCAAAACACGTTTTCAACGATGGGTGTAACAATTGGACCAGCAAACCGCCGTATTGTCAATATTGATTTTTAAAAAATCTCCGCAGCGTAATGGGTAATCGGATACTTAATATTCCTTGGATTTTTTGTTTCAGATCCAATTTGCGACCCCTAGGATGTCTATCATACGGTCATCTTTTTTATCAAGACTATTTTCAAAAATTAGAAAAAAAAATTTAACAATAAAAATCGTTTTATAAAAAATAATGTTCTGTTATTCATGATTACCTCAATATGTCATAAGCATTTCAGATCGTCTGGCGTATAGAAACCGTCGAGAAAAAAAAAATCGTAAAGAAAGGGTATTTTTTAGACCATCACACTGGAAATATCCCTTAAGTTACTCTGCGCCCGTTGATGTGAGGTTATGTTTGTTAATATCCGTTTTTTAATTTTCCTGATGGGTATGATGTGTGAGTCTGATTATTTTAACCAGAGAAGCAGGTTTTCATTAAAATTAGCTACATTGTGGCGGCAGTGGGATCGCGACATATAGTATAAAAGCTATCCACTTGTTATTATCATCTTCTATTAGGCATTTCACTTTCAGTCCGGAAAGACCTGTGCCTGTCTCACCAAGGAGAGCAGAAAGGGGCTCACGATGCTTTGCTGAAAGAAGCATCGGTGCATTCTCAACGAATGCACAGCGTAACGAAAGTACTGGCTGAAATAGCGGAGAACGGAGGAACTACATGTACTCACCAACCAGGGCACGCCAGGAAATCAGGGCTGGTATGAGCCCTAGAGTGGCTACGTGGTGAGTAGAGCAGGATGAAAAACGATTGGCCTCTTCACCTCCCCAATTATCGACACCCGGAAAAAAACACAGAGTTGGAGGCGAAGAAAACGGAAACGCTCAATGAAAGAAGAGGATCGCGCCCTATAGTGAGTGAGTCCCGCGAGAATCTACAATAGAGGAGTCCAGCAGGAGAGGAGCAGCACAATAGAGGAGGACAACAGTTGCGCGGAAAAAGGCCAACAAGAAACCGAGAACCAGCATGAAATCTCGCAACAAGGGAATCGACACCAAGAAGACAGAGGCGGTCGCGGTGAAGCTCAACGGGGAAGTCTCGTATACATAGTCAACGGAAGACATATTCCGGAAAATTAAATCGGAGGTGAACCCGAAAAACTGCGGAGCGAAAATTACGAGGATAAGGCGAACCCGAGCTGGCGAGATCCTCGTTGAAGTGCAAACGGGCAGCAGAGGTATCGAGAAATTGCGGAGCGTCGTAGCGGAGGCATTGGGCAGAGAGGTCATGGTTCACAGAATGGGTCGGAGCTGCACAATGGACTTTTGTGACCTAGACGAAGCCACGGACAAGGAGGACGTAATCACGGCTATGATAGCAGTACGTCGACGGGAACGCGATCAAGGTGAGACCGCTGTGTAAAGGGTTCGGAGCGACCCAAAACGCAGTGGTAAGTGGCCGAAATATTTCTCGAGACGGGAAAGTTTAAAATAGGCTGGGCCAACTGTCGCATTAGACTGAAGGTCCATGCCCTGCGCTGCTGCCGTTGTCAAGGGTTTAGCGATGTCGGAAGAGATTGCAAAGGAGCAAACCGGTCGAGAAGAATTCTGCGTGATATGCGACGAGACACATGAACCGGGGCGAGCAAATCATGTCTTTGGAAGCGCGAAATGTCTTGCTTTCCAAAAGTCGATAAGGAATCATAACAGTGGTTAAATATCTGCAAATAAACCTGGGTAGAGGTCGTGAGGTCCATGACCTTCCCTTGCAAGTGGCAGCGGAAAAAAGCGTGGAAGCCCTGATCATCAGTGAATAGTATCTGATGCCAAGCACAGATAGGTGGTTTCAAGACGTATCGGGACGAGCAGCTATTGTTATCCTGAACCGTGATATGGGAGTCAGAGAGGTCAGCAAGCCAAGTGAAGATTTAGTGTAAGTTAACATCAACGGCAAGAGAATCTATCGTTGTCACTTGTCGACGAACTCGGATTATGAGGATTTTCCAAGACAACTCGACAACCTAGAAGAGAGCCTCAGAGAGGCAAACGGTGAAGTGCTGATAGCGGGCAATTTTGATTGCAAGTTCCTAGAAAGGGACTCTAGGCGACTAGATAAACGAGGTGAGTCGTTATCAGAACTCATAGCACGAAGGGATCTGGTCATCTTAAATGAAGGCACCATGTTTACCTTCCGGCGCGGTTCAACTGGGTCAACCACTGACATTACGCTCGCGTCAGTCGGAGTAGCAGTAGAAGTAGAGGGCTCCAGGGTGCTGGAGAATGCCACACTGATTGACAGTTAATGCCTGGAGTACAGCACCAGCAGCGATCCGGTCTCGAAAGAGGTCTATCCACATGGAGGGACGGCTGAGGTAAGCGGAAGTTAGATCGGCGAAAGTTCATCAAAGCGGTACTGAATGCTAAAAGGGAGAGAACTTTGCTAAGGCTTACGGAAACTGGGAACTCGGATGCATTGGTAAGCGGCTACTTACCAATGTATCGATACGGTCACAGCGGCTTGCGACGCAGCCATGCCACGTAGCGAAAAATGCTCTAGCAGGAGTCAGAAGGTATACTGGTTGAACGATGAGATTAGTAATCCGAGAAAGCAGTGCATGGCTGCAAGTAGAGCAGCTCAACGGTGTAGGAGGAGGACCGACAGACAGGTCGGCGAGACGCTGCAAGTGGCATTCAGTTATACCAGGAAATAAATACGAGCGGCAATCAGAAGCAGTAAGAGAAATTGCTGGAGGGACCTGTGTCGCTTGATAGATCAAGACCCATGGAGGCTTCCTGATAAGATCGTTACGAAAAAACTGACCGATAAAAAGCTTATCCCGGGTTTATCGTGCCCAATAAAAATGAGAGAAATAGTGAGTACGCTGTCTCCAGTAAGCGAAAACAGACCAACATATCTCGTAGAAAGACCTAATCTGCCAGAAAACCCCTTTACCATCGACGAATTGGTAGAGGCGAAAAAACGGCTTCAATCCGGAAAAGCACCAGGACCCGACAACATTCCAAACAAACGGCCGCAAAAACGACTGCCCTAATAAATGTTATGTGGTCGTTTTTTTCGATTTACTATAGACAACCGGAAAAAAAACCGAATAATATTTTTAGGGTGGTTGTTTTGGCGGCCATTACGACCAATTTCCGGTTTATTTTTGGAAAAAAAAAAAAAACCACCCGATAGTTTTTACGATGAATGATCTGAAAACGACAATGATCAAGATTGCTAGGTCCGCTGAACGACCTATTTTTTCACCGATCAATTTGTCTTTTAGACAATTTGGAAAAGCTTTTGGACAGTTTGCACCTTTAACGGCTCGAAAAACACGTTGAGAATAATGGGGGACTTTCTCAAAGTGAGTACGGGTTCCGTAAAGGGAGATCCACTGTGGGCGCCATTGCACAAGTTGTGAATTTCGCCCAAACAGTGAAGCAAGGGAACTGGAAGTCGAAGGGGTTCTACTTCCTAGTGGGACTAGACGTTAAAAATGCGTTCAATTGGGATGCAATCAAGACAGCAATCGCGGAAAGGATGTAATACCTGAAACGGATGATAAATAACTATCTGTGTAACGAAATTCTCATCTACAGCATGGAAGACGGCCCAGTCGAGTACGAGGTGAGGACAGGCGTCCTTCAAGGATCCGTCTTGGGGCTTTTCCTGTGGAACGTAATGTATGACGGGCTCTTGAACTTGGACCTTCCCGAGGGCGCTACCATCATAGGCTTCGCGGACGACGAGGCCATAGTCACAAAAGCAAGATCGCCGGAACGCTGGAGATAATATCGAACGAGCACCTGCGTCGTACCAGCAAATGGCTGAAGGCAAACGGATTCAAGTTGGCTGTACATAAGACCGAGGCAGTGTTGATAGCCGATAAACGGATTTTTACGGAGCCAAACCTGATCTTGGAAGGTCAAAACATACCTTGGACAAGAGCTGTCAAGTACTTAGGATTGCAGGCGGATAGAAATCTTAGATACGTAAAATACGTGATTAAAACAACCAAGAAGGCGGTCTCGACGGCAGCAGCACTAACAAGACTGATGCCAAACGTGGGAGGCCTCAAAGAGGAGAAACGAAAGCTGCTCAACAGTGCACATGCACACATTTTGTGTGGGGCAGAGATATGGGGAGCTGCGGCAGAAAAGGTAGGAACAAAGAGAAGATTAGCAGTACAGCGACGAGTGCAGTAGGAAGCATGGGCAGGTAGGATATTATTTAACCCAAGCGTTAAGTGGCCACGGTTGCTTTGACGTGTACCTACAGAGGTTTCACAAAATAGAAAGTGCAGAGTGTTATTACTGTGGAGAGAGCCCAGATGATGCGAGATGCACAGTTTTTAGCTGCCCAGCAGTATAATATGATTGATCTCTGTTAACGGAACAACTTGGCGTCGAAAACTGGAGGTAAGAAACTTTCTTCAGGTCATGTTCACAACCGAACACACATGCAGGAAACCACGGCAGGCCTTTATCACGAAGATAATGAAACAAAAGGAAAAATAGAATAAAATACAATAAAGATGAGGAGGTGCCGCATGTGGCGCGCCCGGAACGCGTCGAGAGAAGAAGCTTCCGTGACAAAGGTGGGAAGCCCATTCCCGAGGTAGGTGCCAGTGACGATAAACGACTTGCGATATTTAGTCGTTCGCACGCCCGGCGCACAGAGCGAGTCGGTGCAGCTACCCACACTCCGCGGGTTCGCCCTAGCACGAGGGCCGGGCGACTGCGCGAGGTAGGATGGGACACCCGTGTGCATCATGGTGTAGAAAAGGCACCCGACGAAAAATTGGCGCCTGCCCTCCACCGTGAGTCAGCTAAGCGATCAACGGCCCTCAGAAATGTTCGGTACGCCTAAACCGGAGGACGAAACGAACAGCGGCGTTAAGTGCGCGCTGCATCTTGGTATCGAGGGCACCGGGAATATCACAAAACATCGCTGGGCAGTACTCAAGGTGCGGCAATACCAGGGAGCGGACTAGCGATTTGCGCGAGTTGAGATCTAATAAGCTAGAGGTACGGTAGAGCTGAGCGAAGCTGCCATAAACTCAACGCCTCACCGCGGATACCTGTTCCCTCCAGCCCAACGTGCCAGAGACGAAAACACCAAGGTAACGCATGGAGCAGACAAAGCCAATCAGCTCGTCCCGCACACGAAGGGCGGGGAGCGTACCAAGGTTGCGACCGTTAATAAAGCGTGTAATGCCAAAAATAATGCTTTTAGTCTTAGAGTTCTTAAGAAAGAGCGAATTGTCGGAAGCCCACCCAGCGATGAAAGCGATATCCTCGTTGATCAGCGCAAGTGACGTATTGAGCGAGCATTGTGAGTAAATTAGAAGATCGTCGGCGTACAGAACGTGACTACAGTGCTGAAAGATCGCAGGCAGATCGTGGAGGTAAAGGCTGAATAGCAGGGGCCCGAGGACGCTACCTTAGGGAACACCTGATGGTACAGGGGCCCAATCTAAGGAGGAGGCGCTTGTCCATGCCGTACCGTAAGTCGTCAGTGAATTTAAGCAGAGCAGTTTGCGTGCTGTCTAAAGCCTATTTGTAGAGTATCGAGTATGTTATTGGCACAAAACCACTCGGTTAGCTGGTCAGACACGAGTCTTTCAACGATTGTAGAAAGTGCGCATAGGTTAGAGATTGGGTGAAAGTCGTGAAGGTTCAGAGGCTTAGAGATTTTGTGATGGGTATGATGAGGGCTAAAAGCCATTGGCGTGGAAACGTGGAAGTGTCGAAAGAAGTGTTGATAAGGTTAGTGATGCGAGGTAGAAGAGTATCAGATACAAGATTAAGATAGCTGGCAGGGAGGAGGTGCCAGAGGACTGCCATGAGGAACGTAAGAGGTATCGGTGGATATCTTCTACCAAAGCTGCCGAAAGCGAGAAGCAAGGATATGCGGGTGCGGGTGAGGGTGAGAGAGTAAGAGGAGTGGCAGATGGGGCCGAGATGGGGAAGGAAAAGGCCGCGCAAAA
Source organism: Clistopyga incitator (assembly GCA_947507545.1). Taxonomy (NCBI): domain Eukaryota; kingdom Metazoa; phylum Arthropoda; class Insecta; order Hymenoptera; family Ichneumonidae; genus Clistopyga; species Clistopyga incitator. Next base: position 6,931,926 of record OX382187.1, on the reverse strand, counting down.
GGCCGAATTAAGTTGATCGACTGAGAAGGAGGTTACAGGAGAGGCGTGCTTATTTGATATAAGATCAGTACAATGGAGTGCATCCCAGGCATCACGCGAGCCACGGCGAAGATAACGCAAAAGAGAATACACGCGTTTAGCATTATTAATTAGAAGTTTGCACTCGTCACGGAGATCACGAAACGTCTGCATCGATACGGGATTAACTAACCCGAAGCGTTTGTTTCAGCGGTAGCGGCGATCGGCGCAATCTCGCAGCTTCATTTTGAGCTGAATAGCAGGACTAATTCATGACGCTAGGGGTCGCGATAGGCACACCGTTTTAAGAGGTGCCAGCCTGTGACCCCCGAAACCGTATCAATTCGCCCGGGTGGACCATGGCGGCTCTGGTTCACCCTGTGTCTTTTATTTCCGACCTTTCTCGTGGGAATTATATGGAATATACATTAACCGGGGTACTGGGGGGTTTGAGGAGGAGCGCTCGCTTGGCCGTGCACCGGCAACCAAGCGCAGCGCCCTGCGCGGGAGGAGACAGCGCAAGCGTCGTCGCGAGGTCGCAAACACGACTGGCCGCGGGGGCGTTGACGGTCCCTTCATCCTCGACCTTTTCTCCGGCTCAACGTTCCCGCTGGTCCACGAGTGTGAGCGGCTGTAATCCGCGCGGCAGCTTGCTCCAGGGTATCGGCCTTCGCGCCGTCAGCATCGTTGTCAGTAGGTGTGACGCTGTCACAAACGCGATCGCGAGCAGGTCCCAGCCTACCGTGACTGGACCTGACACATCGGCCGGAAAAATTAGCCCCGCGATAGCTTGTAAAAGTAAGGCGACACCGGGTCTGCCAGTTGCCCAGATCGTTCTGGACAGATGCGATAGGCTCGCGATTCAGCCCACCGGGGCTGGACGCGAGGAACACTCCGAACAGGGCAAAGACGCGCACGCGGTTAGACACCCCCCCAACTCCCCACTAATACGGCCACGCGCGGGACGGTCAATACCACGAGGATTAGGGTCATGCAGCTGAACATGAGACGTTCAGCTGTCGTTTCCGGGGAGGTGCGCGAGCTGGCTGCAGCGAGGCGGCTGGACATCCTGCTCTTGCAGGAGCCATACGCCAGAAAGCAGAGCCAGAGCCACTCCTTTTACGGTCTTGGCATCGGAATGAGGGTGGCCGCCGTACGCTCACAATATCCGTGGGCGGCGGTGGCTGTCTGCAACCCCGCATTCCAGATGCTCTTCATCTCGCAGCTTAGTACTCCGCACTGCGTGTGTGCGGAAATACAGGCGCCCAGCTTCACGATGTACGTCGTCTCTCACTACTTCCAGTACAGAGACGATATCGGGTTGCACCTCAGACACCTCGAAAAGGTTCTTCATTGTCTGAGGGGGAAGAGAGTGTTGGTAGCGTTAGATGCCAATGCGCGGTCAGCGCTTTGGGGTTCTCCGACGACGGACGAACGCGGAGAGCACCTCGAAGCACTGATACGGCAATTTGGCTACCACGTTGTGAACGACGCGGGGCAGCCTGCCACTTTTCGGTCGACAAGGGGTTCGTCATTCATCGACGTTACTCTGGGGTCACCGTCCATTGCCAGGTTCATCGGGGAATGGAAAGTGCACGAGGATTACACCTCGAGCGATCACAACGCCGTGACGATCAGCCTGCGGGTGCCGAAAGCCGCGAGAAATGACCGGAGCTTCGGACACAGTCGTTTCAACATCAAGAAAGCAGACTGGGTCCGATTCTCCGAGATCTTGAAGGACCTCTCAAAGTCCAGGCTGGAGACCCTCGCACTGGAGTCTACGGAAGACGTAGATAGGATGGCAGAGACTCTCACAGGCGTCCTCACGGAAGCCTGCACCCAGTCGATGCCGCGGAAGAAACGCTTTATTAGGTCCAATCCGTGGTGGACAACGACCCTCACAAATCTGAAGAAAGCCTGCTACCAAAAAAGACGTGCGTGGCAGAAAGTGGAAGTCGGAAGCGCGGAATACGAGCCGAAGTTGCTGGGGTACCGTGAGTCACTCAGGGCCTACAGGAACGAGGTGAGATCCGCGAAACGACAAAGCTGGAGAAACTTCGTCACATCGAACGGGAATGCGGAACCTTGGGGCATCGTCTACAAGCTCCAAGCGGATAAATTCCGCATAGAGAAGGTGCTCAGCACCATCCGGTGTGGCGAAGATTTCACCCTGGATATGAAAAAGACGGCCAGCCGCCTCCTGGACACGCACGTCCCCGACGACATCGTCGACGAGGACACAGCCGAGCAACGGGAGGTGAGAGACGGTGCGCGATTCGCACCCGACACCCCTGATGCCCCTGTGTTCGAAAAAGCGGATGTCTCCAAGGCACTCCGCTCGCTCAAAAACGGAAAAGCTCCGGGCCTTGACCTCATTGAGGTCGAGGTGTTCAAGAGAGCTTTCTCCGTCATCCCCGAGCAAATGGTACGGCTTTTCAACGGGTGCCTTCAATGGGGCGTCTTTCCCTCTGCCTGGAAGGAGGGCTCTCTTAGAATCCTCCTAAAGGGCGAGGACAAGGACGAGAAGGACCCGAAATCGTATAGGCCCATCTGTTTACTTTCGGTTGTCGGTAAGGTCTTCGAGAAATTAATCAAGGCGCGGCTTGCGTTGACGGCAACTGCTCCGGGGAAAATCTCCGACCGACAGTACGGTTTCATGCCGTCCAAGTCGGCCGAAGATGCTGTTGTGGAGATGCGTCGCATGGTGAGCGTCTGCGAGGACGCCTACGCTGTGGCGCTTCTCTTCGACATATCCGGGGCATTTGACAACGTATGGTGGCCCTTGGTTCTTCAGAGCCTTCAGGAGAGAGAGTGCCCCAAGAACGTTTTCGAAGTACTTCAGAGTTACTTCGACGGTCGAAGGGTGAAAATCCTCATAGGCAAAGAAGAGGTCTCCAAGCAGGCAACGAGGGGCTGTCCACAAGGATCTGTCTTAGGCCCAGTCTGCTGGAACCTCATGTTCGATGGGCTCCTCCGCATCTTGGAGGACGTAGCCCCGGACAACTTTGTCGCCTACGCGGACGATCTACTCGTCCTCGTGACAGGCGACTCGCGTAGGAGTATCGAAGTTAGGGCCCAGTCCATTGTCAATCGCATAGTGGACTGGTGTCGGTCGGCCAAGCTTCAGCTCTCAGAGCGGAAGACAGAGGCCATAGTGTTGAAAAGCGACTGGAAACGTCCAGCGCCTATAAACAAATCCCGACCGGATAGAGCGCGCAAAGCAGTCAGGAAACCAAATCTGGTAAACAGGCCCCCAGTAATTAGATTAGGCAACGGTACAATAAAGTTTAAAAATAGCGTCAGGTACCTGGGGGTACACTTCGACAGATGCCTGGGAGTGCGGTCTCACTGCAACCACCTAAGTGGCAAAGTGGGACTCCTCTTCGGCAAACTGGCGAAGTTGGCGGGAAGCCGCTGGGGTCTGCGATTTGGATCCCTTGCAACGATGTACAGGGGCGTCTTCCTCCCGACGGTAACGTATGCCGCCGCGGGGTGGTCGGACCTGTGCAACGATGGGGATCTGAAGGTCCTTAGGTCCCTGCAGCGCAGAGCGTTGATCTCGGTGGCGTCCGCCTATCGGACGTCATCGTGGGCCTCGCTCTGTGTCACTGCGGGCGCGACCCCGGTCGACCTTCTCCTACTAGAGCGCCGAGCGCGCTATCAGGTTAGGATAGGGAAAAGCGCCATCATCAATGGCGTCCAGATCGACGGTGGTGAAACCAACGCCGTCGATCAAATCAAGGTTCAGGTGGAAAACATGTGGCAGGCCGCGTGGCAATTGTCACAAAAAGGCCGCACCACATTCGCCTTCTTCAAGAGCATCCGAGAAAGACTGGCAGCGAAATGGTTCCGGCCAAGCCACTGGGTCTCTCAAGTCGTCACCGGCCACGGCGATTTCCGCGACCGTCTAGCGTCGCTGGGACTCGCCGACGGAGGGGACTGCGAGGTCTGCGGTGTGCCGGAAGACGCTAAGCACGTCCTTCTCGAATGTGCAAACTACGAGCCACAAAGGGTGGCTCTCAACGAATTTATAGGCGAACGTCAATGGCCCGAAGCGGCGCACCAATTGGTGTCGACGTCGGGGGCATTCGACGCGTTCGCCGGATACTGCGAGGAGGTCATGTGGCTGAAGAGCCAGGCCCACGCAGTAGAGTGAGTGGGAGAGAGAGCGTGAGAGAAAGAGAGAGAGAGAGAGGGAGGGAGAGGGGGCGAGAGGGGGAGAGAGGAAGAGAGCGAGAGATGGAAAGAAGGAGTTAAACATATACTCATATCGATATGTGCGTGTGAGCGTAGATGTGTGCGTGTACGTAGGTATATATAGAGAGAGAAAAGTGAGGGGGGGGGGGGGGAGGGGGGGAGAGAGAAAGAGAGAGAGAGAATGAGACGGGCGAAGAGCGAGGAATAGAAAGAAAGAAAATTTAATAAGTGTATATGTCCAAATCGATTCGTGCGTGTAGGCACGGGTGTGTATGCGTGTATGTAAGTATGTAAATGAGTGTAAATAGAAATGAAATGGGAGGGAGTAGAGCAGGGTCTTCGGGAGAGCACAAAACGTGCATCTCCCACAAAATCGTGACGCTGCGGCCAAGTCGGAACCGCAGCGGGGCAGGCGGAGCCCATAATCCTCTTGGGACTACCGACTGCCCGACGATTAGATCAGGTAGGAAATTTTCAATAGGTAGGACCTTTGACAAAACAACACAGAAGAACAAAGAACACTGACACACACGAACCCGAAACAAACCCCACACCCGTAAGATCCTGAACAGAAAACCCACAAAACGACAATTCCCTAAACGAAACACGTAGAGTCACCACGTAGAGTCAATCCTACACAAAAATCTGGGCTTGTGTCCGGGCGGGACACAGGGAGCAGGCCTTCCCGTGGTTCCCCGTGAGCACTGGGGGAAATTTGTTCCGACCTCGTGCGGAGTTCCGGCTCCACACGTGGCCGGGGCCTAGTCCCCCAGTGGCCAAACTGCTCTCTCCGCAATACGCCAGCGGAAGTCAAAGGATTTTTCCATTGCCCGTACCTGTGGCCGGTCCTCGCTATATAGTGGATAGTTAAAAGTTGCGTGTACCCGTAAGGGTGAGGTAGCATGGGTCGAGTTGTCCTCGGACTTCCGACTTAGACAATAAATGCCAGCCTGTGTATCACTTCGAGGACGGCGCTGTTAAAATGCCCAACCTGCACATCAACGGGTTGAGTCGCTTTTAAGGATCGACAAATCGTGACTCGACAACCCCGCTGCGAGAGTCACTGGATCGATGACTTTAATATTTCGATAAGAAAACGCACGGGGAGGTAGGCGTGGTATACTAATGTCGTACGTGATAGAGATCAGGTCATGACCGGAAAGAAAAGGTGTGGATGATTGAAAATGTGAGGTTACTCACAGCGCAGATGTCAAGCCACGTGTCGACCATCACAGTATGATGCGTGGGCAAACCGCCTCGTACAAGCTACCGAGAAGGTCTGCATTTACGTCACCGAGATCACGTTGTCCACTTTAGTTAGGAGTGAGTCAAACTGAGCGCCATTGGAGCTTTCAAGTTGGGCAAGACCAGTTTAAAAGGTACCCAGGTCAGAAACAGGAGGCGCAGAAATGATGGGAGTGAGAGGAAGCTGAACGTCGCGAGGATAGGGTGACTGCAATTTCGTTGGGGCAAGGCCAATGTCCACTGAGAGGCTAGAGCCAGGCGAGGGGCAGCCGGATCCTTCAATGCAGTCTTTGTAGCGTAACTGCTTACGATTAGCGGGAAGAGCATCGAGGCTAAAGTTACGAGCGCACTTGCCATGAAAGAGGTTACCACACGGGCCTGTGCACTTATGAGAGGTTGCCGTCTGACACGCCATGCCGCATAGTCCACACTGCTCAGGCATGAGAGCGCGTCTGAACCACTATCACTTGAACGAGCACTGGCAGGACCACGCGATTTTAACACTCACCGGAGTGGGAATATAATGCGAGGCACCATAATCTGAGGGGCGAGACACTGAGATGGGAGAGGACTGTGTAGCGGTCACGTACAATGGAGACGAGAGCCCGGCTATAAGAAAAGTTTCTGTGATCAAGAGGGGGCAATGGACTGCGCGAGAACGCCTTCTAGCAGTGCCCGCACACGAAAACCGCACATGGGAAGACGATAGAATACCGTAGATGCAATGGATGTAGAAGGGCGAATTGGGCGGCACGAGGAAGTTATTAACAAGTCGAAAAGAGACAGGTAGGTCTTGACTTGATGAGAAAACGCGAACGTGAGGAAAGTTCAGCGAAACACGGAGCGCGATAAATCAAGTGTTTTCACGTTAAGCGAACAGACTGTACTAAGAGGTAGAGAAAAAAGCATAAGCGCAGATCGATGTAAACGGTAACCAGGTGGCAACCAAGAAACCGTAAAGCCAAGAAGTAACAGGTGATTGTGCAAGAAAACACACACACAGAAAAAATACATGGTTCCATTTTAAAAAGTGGAGTTAACCTTGCCATAGCTTCAGTGCCTTCACTGATCAAAAAAATTGGGTGATCCAGTATGATGGTCTTCTCGAAACTTTTGTCTGACATTTTTTTGGATACGATCAATAGTTTAAGTATTGTTGCTCTGTAACACTTGATATCCCTCGTCCTGTATACGTCTGAAGTTCAGTATTTACACGTACGAAAATGCGATGGAGAGAGAGGGGAGTCGGCCGCAGAAAATGTAAAAAATCGAGGGGATGGGATGTCAATAGAAATTGAAGCTGTACAGTGAAATAAACGACGGATGTGTACCTCCACCAACTCCAAATTCAATTTCACATAGGACAAAATATTATGCTCTTTATGTGCTATTTTTGTACTATTTTTGTATTCTTTTTTCGTATACCTTCTTCAGGTTTTTACGCTTTTCCTTATTTCATCTTGTTATTTCTCCCGTCTGTTTCTGTTTCTGCCGTTATGGCGACCCCCCCCCCTGTGCCGCCACAGCCGACTTCCCTACCGTATCGCATTTGCCGAGGGCCCAGAGAATCTACGGAAAACCTGGGTCGATACAGTCGGTGTCCCTCTAAGTCCCCGATGACCATGCGAGTAGCGCTTCCTCGCACAGCCACCGGTGGCGCTTAGAGCGTCACCTGCCCTCAGTGATGTTCCTGCTCGGCTCGCAGTACACCATCCGCCAGATAAGAACCCGCGGGAGCTTTCGAGCCGAACACGAAGCATCACTGATGGGTGTTTTTAGGCGCATATTTATGACGGTGGGCGCCCAACCACCAGGATCACAGAATGAACACTTGGAAAAACTCCAGCGGTGTCGGCTGGAAATCGAACCCGGGCCCGCTGCGTGCAAACCCCAGCCCTAATCCACTATGCCACTGCTCTCCTCTTTATGTGCTATTTATGTGGCAAATCGAAAAGTTTTGCACTATTGTAATTCTTGCAAAAAATAGTATATTACATACCTAGCAACCTCGGCTTCGCCTCGGCCGACAATTACATGTGATCTGAGGCTTTCTTATTTACTACCCGAGGAGTGTATACGATTTTTCTCATAGACGGAAAAGCGGAAACTTCGTTCCGCGCAGCGGGACAAAAGTTTCGCTTTTCGCTTTCACTAGGGATCTCACTTACGGGAGGTCCTGCTTTAGAAGGCTAAAAAGTAGCTTTTTTTCGAGAATTTTTTTGGAAGACAAGAAAACAACTTAGCCCAGCAAGCTTTGCGGTATATTTTCTTATGTATTTGAAGTGTAAAGATATTTTTTAAAAAGTAGATACAATAATAAGCCGCAGAGTAATGAGCCCGTCCCGTGAGCGCCTCGTCACTATAGTTTCCAATTGGCGGTCGTGATAGCAAAAAAATTAAATGACCTATCGACACAAACCAAAATTTGTTCTCTTCAGTATTAAATTACCTTCTAGGTGAACTAACAAAATTGTTAGAAAATGATTTTCAAATAACTTTTACAGCACATTAAAGTGTTTTTTTTTATTGAAAAAACTTTTCCTTTTTCAAACCTGAAAAAAAGGTATGATTTCATGATTATTTCAACTTTTTCTTAGTTCCCTTCCAAACAAATTTTCGAAAAAAAAACTACTTTTTAGCCTTCTAAAGCAGGACCCCCCTTAAATCAGCGACAACTTTTTCGCCAATACTTACAAGAAAGATTATATTGATGCAAGATTCAAGAGCTTTTTATGAGCTTTATAAATAAGTCAAAGACTAAATTTTAGGCAAAATGTTCTTTCCCAATATATGCAGGAAAATAGTCAATAAAAAATCACAATTTAAACGTGAGGTTGCTAGCTCATGGCGGTACAAACTCCTTTTGAAATATATGCAGACCCGTCATTTTGGTGTCAGATTTATAGTCTTTTCAAATGTAGGTACATATATTTTTGAGCCTATTATAGTCAGGAGGAAATCGAAATCCAATTGTGGAGGTGTTAGCTCGAAGCAGAGACAATTTTTTTTCACTATACGTAGAAACATAATGTTAATATTAGTTTTATGGGCTTTTTTCGGCACTTTAAAAATATATGATTCTATACAAAAGGATATATGTTTGAGCCCGTTATAATAAAAAGAATATCGAAATTTAGTTGTAGACGTATCAGTTAAATTCGGCAAAAACTATTTGAAATAACTTGTTTTCCGAACACACGCAGAATCATTACTTTAGTGTTACACTTATGAGTTTTCAAAGTAACATAAGATTAATTTTTGCGCTTATTTTAGGCAAGAGGAAATAGAAATCTTAGTACACAGATGCTAGCTCAGGTCAACGTTAACAAGATTACCAAAAGTAGACGTCCCCAGTATCGAGTTACATTTTTGTAAACACTTTTACCGGATTTGAAACCCTTGCCGAGAGATTATTCGCATTGATAGCTTTATGAATAAATTAAGATTAACGATAAATGTGCTTAAAAGTTTATTTATTAACAAGAGATGAGACTAGCAACAAAATGGTCCGTACGTCAAGACATTTTTAGATGAACAAAAGACAGACCGACATACATGAACATATAAACAGACAGATGAATATATTAATCAACCGCATGTCGCTTCAATATCTTCGATCATATTCCAATAAGGTGTTTATTTTTTTGCGTATAGAAAAAAGTTGATATTTATAAAAACCAAATTACCACCCTTTATCATCACTCAACTTGGCGGCTCTTCGTATGGATAGAAAACGAGCATGATATTCAATTAAATTAGATCTTAACTGAACGAACTGTTGGAACTGTTTTTTATTCAATGAAGTTAGTTAAAACACGATTTTTTAACTTAACCACGCATCTGAAATATGTACAGTTAACTAATAGTTATGGATGTCCAAGCGTTAAGACCTAATGGTAAAAATGTCGTGCAAATTCAAATAACTGCTCACGAATAGTGTATAACAATTTCTACTCTTGGGGATTACAAAAAATAAAAATAAAAAACCGTTGGAACTGAATTCGAGTAAATTCGAATCTGTTTCATAAGATATTTAAATTATACATATTCTCTGAGACATTTGCTTGTAATGTTCACAGGTACACCACGTGAAAGTATGACATCGTGACGGGAATTCATTTTCTGATCGCAGGTCAAAATAATTAAAAAATATGTATATTAAAAAGGACAATGCTATGAATTGTTTTCAAAGCACATTCAGAGCACATCATTTTACAATGCTTTTGGAATACTTGGTATGCATCTTAAGATCTTTTAAACTAGTGAGCATGTTGGAATCTGGTATACCTAAAACTCCCACGAAAAAAGCATTTTTCGTAAAAATTATGATAGCAACGTTTTTCGATTTGGCACATAAATATCACATAGAGGGCGCAATATTGTGGCCCATGTGAAATTGAATTTGGGGATGCTAGGTTTACGCACCTATAAACTACTACTGGTATAATGATTTTTTCCGGGATACTAATCATGTAACATTTTTTATTAAAAAAAAGTTTTATCCACAAATTGTTGGATTCAAATGTTTATTATATTCAAGTTTCTTGTTCTAGACTCGCTATAGCTGTGAAAAAATGACAAGAGAACGACTCAATCAGCACGAAATCGTTGTGTGATTGATATAAATTTGTTTCATTTATATCAGGGTTTAACGACAGATTATAATAATTCTTTAGTTTAAACACATGTGGCTTATTCCGATATACTTTCTATAATTATGAGACGATAGAAAATTTTGGATCAATCTCCCGATGCCCCTTTACGGATAGAAATTTAAAAGTGGCGAAATATAAATTCAATATAAAATATTACAAATCCGTTGGCGATTAAGGGTGAGCGTAGCCGAGTAAAATCGGAGCGCGACTCACACGCAGTAGGTTCGGGTTCGATCCGCGGTCAGGGCCAAACATTTTTTCGGAGGCTTTGTGAACGGCAAGTGGTTCAGATTCCACTGTAAACAGTAGGTCTAAAGAAAGGGCCAGCGCCTTGGCCTCGTAAGCCAAAAAGACTGGGAGACTGTCTTGGGTTCGATTCCTGAGACTGAAGTTCCGCGGGTGAAAGCAAAAACGGACGAGGACGTAGCTCCGAATATAGGACGTACGAACTACGATTATAGCCGTATGTCCGAAGCCAACACCTGTCGGGGCGTGATGGAGCTCGGAACTCGAGAACCGAACCGACGACAAACGGATAAGGAAGGAGAAGAAAGAGAATGGGTACCAAGGAGGCCGTAACCCTTAGGGAAATCGGTGTATACAAATACAATACAATATACAAATCCGTTGGTGCACCATGCATACCAATAACGTATCTACCATATTTGACCAATAGAAAACGAAAACTGAAAGAAACTAATAATGATTCGATTTATAGAAATTGATCAAAGTCGAAATAGATGATAACTGAAGGTTAAATCCCATTTAAATGCTATCAATCTGTATCAGTTTCTATAACATATTTTTATCAGGGGTCTCTCCTGCAAAATCTCAGTGTATTGCAGAAAGGCAACCAATAAAGTTTCCAAAATTAGTCCTCGACGTATTTTCAAAAAACTTTCAATTGGATGGTGCCTTACTTGAAGGGGTGATCGTACGGATATCGTCCGATGAAGATGATGATCGGTCGAAACTTGCACAACTAGGTGATATCGAACTTCGTGTTTCACCGGGCGTAATGGGACAAGCTTGTATCCTTGCCATTTTGGGCAGTAAAGAGAAGTATCATCAAAGCCTGTAAATTTGAATTAATTGATTAACGAACCATGTTAACATCAGTTTGTTTCGATTGTGAATTTTTCAAATCTACCGTCGATGTGTATTCTTAGGTTCTCCTCGGTTAAACTTTTGTATATCTGCATCGGTGAGTCATCAGAGAATATATCTGGAGTCCAGAGAGGATTCTCGCGAGTATTATCCTCTTGGTCTGCAAAGCCATTCTCAATTGTAGCTGCCATAAATTGACCCGATTCTCCATTGGGGAAAAGTTCAGCTTCGGGACTACTGGGTACACTCGTAGGTGATTCTGTCGAGCGGCATTCCCGAGCAGCTATCAAGCGCACGCCACTGTTCAAACCAGTCTAAAAGTCGATAAAACTATGAAGTACGCTATTACTAATCCCGTAATATCAATCAAAAGGTCTCTCGTATGCTAATTTCTAAAATATCTAAAATTGAATCGGGCCTGCATAGAAGATGTGATTTAAATTTATAATTTCGATGTATAAGAATCAGTTAGTGGGGTAAATTAAGGAGACTGGGTCAATCAAAATCGGCAAAAGAAATAGATAGCAAAGCCCGCTGAGTGCACCGAAAATTGTTACAATATATTGTGGTTTTTACGATTCTTTTCAATGAAAAAAACTGAAACACGTTTTTTTTTTTGCCAGTAATTTGTGCCCTGTGTTTATTGGAAACGACGGAAAATTATTGTACGTTTTTATGCTGGAATTTACACCCATTACAAACGAATTGAGGAAAAATGCATACTTTCTCTTCACTGTGTAATTCTATGCGACTTGGGTGACCAATGCCATTTAGAAGATTCAGCTTTCCGGCGTTTGTCACTACAATTGGAATGCCCGTTCGACTTTTCATGAAAGTGTTTAATATAATCTCTATTATCGAAATGGTGTTTGGGGTGACGGTGAAGTTTATCTTTTCCTCAGCACTCACGATGATGTACGTTGTAAGAGGATCACCTTCTATTGAACAATAATTCATTTCCGTCGAGCAATCTGGAAGAAATATTTATTTTTCGAGTAAATATTAGCAACATTTTTCTAAGAACTAAATGTGGTTATTCTATACTTGTTTCAGCAATATGCTCTGGCGTAAGTTCCAATCCCTCGTCCTCGTACTTGCTTGACGCATCAGAATCGCTATCCTCTTCATCGCTGCTGTCTTTAGTAAACAGATGACTGAAAGTTTTTGCTAATTTTTCTGAATCTTCGTCATCGTTTGAATCTGAATCGCCCTCTTGCTCTAATGTGTAATCAGAATCTGCGGTCGGACATCGGTTTATTAAATATATTAACATACCACTATTTTGTTGCAAAAATATTTTGTATCTGATCACTGGAAAAAAGGATACAAAGTAGAATCCTGCACATTGCTTCCTCATTTAATTTTGCTCTTTACAAAGCAACATTTACGAGAAAATTAAAGTTTCCTAAACAGTAAAATTTAACGAGGAAGCAATGTGCAAGGTTCTACTCTGCATCCTTGATTTGTATAAATAAATAAAACACCCGTAGATCTCATTTCATTGAGCACAAACTTTTGTTTTACTTTCGTAACTTTTTCGGAAGTTATAGCGAAAATATATATTTTTTTCAAATAGTCAAAAATTGAACGACTTTACCGAGCAGCACCAAATTTGGTACATAGCAGGACCGTATGTTATTTTTCGTTTGTAAAACATTTCAGTTGATCTCTTGAGATTCGACATGATTTATAGCAAAACTATTATGTTTTTACAAAAATTCTATAAAAGTCGAACCACTTTACCGACTTTGTCGAAATTTAATGCCAAATTGCATTTAACGTATCTCTAGTTATGAAGAACTATTTAGCCATAACGTCGAACTTTTACGAAGGTTAGAGAGTATACAACATTAAAATTTTTAAAAAATTCTATATAATCAGTATACATAGATATATTTTCTCAAAACTCACAGCAAATGAAATGAAGTTACTTCTCTATTTGCGTGCCAAATTTGAGTTCGATCGATCGTGCCATTCGCGAGTTATCAACTATTTAATTTTCGGTTCTTGGAATAAACATACAAACACACACACACACCACATGGCGAGTCTGAAACCCTCACGTGGCGCGTCCCCAGGTGGTGGATAGGGATAGGTAGAAGGTAGAGGGCCCGGTAGATATAGAGGGTAGGAGGGGCATAAAATACCTCCCGTGAACCAAACGCCGTAGGGGAAGGAATCCTGGTCAACAAACCAAAGATGGACAGTACGACGGAAAATTTGAAGTTTACGTTACAGGGGTTTGGATCCCCAGTGCCGGCGTCTAACAGGGGTGGGCAAGCGGGCCCCGGGACATCGTTATCAGACGACCGCAACGAGGCAGGGAATGATTTTCTGTCTCCAGAAGAGCCACCGGTCACGGTGCCGGCAATCACCGATTCGCAATAAGGCGAGCAGAGAAGAACCGACGCGGCCCTCGAAAGGGTCGGCAACAAGATCCTTTATCAAGGGCAGGCATAACGTCCATATGAAGATAAGAAGGGTAGTTCCGGCAGTTAAATCCAGCAACGATGTGGTCTTCAGGCAACAAAGAGAACAAGGAAAAGCCAACAAAGACGCAAATAGGGGTAAAGGAAACTCAGACCACACCGACGATATCGGAAGCCGCATCGGCAAAAAGGCGGATGACACCATCCCTGCCTAAAAAGCCCAATGTCTGGAAAAAAGAAGATGGAAGAACCACCATCGGAGAGTAACCTGTTACCAACGAGAGAAGACGGCCGGAAGAAAAAAAGTAAAAGGCGTGCATCATTGGCCGTGGATGGTCCAACCGCAAGTGAGAAAACAGCAGATGAACCGCCGGACAAAAGGTCAGGGGCTCCCGCGCACACGACACCACCATGGAAAACAGTTACGATGAGGGAGCGGGAAGATAAGCGAACTAGAGCTACCGAGCCAGACGCAATCGTCACCAAACCGAAAGGAGTCAAGTCATATGTCGAAATTTCAAAGAACATAAAAAGTTCAGTTCCAAACCCTCAAAGAAGTCGGGGCAAATGTTAACAAAGTCCACAGGACTGAAGCCGGTGATCTGCTGCTTGAATTTGATCGCGTGGCGAAGCACAAAGCTCAGCAGCTGAGATTAGAGATTGCAAGCACCCTGGAAGAATCGGCGAAAGCAAGAGTGCTGGAACAAACAACTGAGGTCGAACTCAGAGACCTTGACGAGCTCACGTTGCGCGAGGAAATCGCAGAAGCACTTGCCGCGCTTTTACAATCGGAGAATGTGACGGTAGAGTTCATAAAATCGGTGAGAAAAGCGTACGGAGGTACTTAGACGGCGGTAGTTACTCTCCCGCTAGACCTATCGGGAAAAAATCATCGACGCTGGGAAAGTGCGGTTAGGATGGATGGTCTGCCGCATTAGGGAAAAAGTCAAGATTATCAGATGCTTTAGGTTCTGGGATTTCGGACGCAAGGCCCGGAATTGCAAGGGGCTCGACAGGTCACAGAAGTGCCTCAGATGTAGGGAAGATGGCCATATGACCAAGGAGAGCGCAAGAAATCCGCTTTGCGTGCTCTGCGAAGGAAGGGGTGATAGTGATCACCAAACGGGTAGAGGAAATTGCCACGCACTACGGAGAGCCACTCGAGTAGTCGCGAACAAATATAAGGGATAAGAGTACTCCAGCTGAATGTAAACCACTGTGAGGCGGCGCAAAATTTGCTGCAGCAGACTGTTAAGAAATATAGAATTGACGTTACTATACTAAGTGAGCAATACTAAGACCTTGGAGACAATCGCTGGTCTAGAGATTTGTCGGGACGCACGGCTATCTGGGCTTGTGGCATGTTAGGCATAGAAGGAAAAGGTTTAAGACGGAACGTAGAATTCAACTGGAAGAAGGTAGATGGGGTGTACATTTACAGGTGTTATGCCTCACCAAGCACGACCCTTCAGGAGTTCGAAACCCTACTAGACTAGCTGGTAGCCGATGCCAGAGACAAAACCCCTCTCGTTATCACCGGAGACTTCAGTGCATGGAGCACCAAATGGGGTAGCAGAGAAATCAACCAGAGAGGGGAATCTTTGCTGGAGTCTTTCGCCCAGATGAACATCATCTTGATGAATACGGGAAATTAGCCAACGTTCGCAAAAGGGGAAGCTAATTTAATCGTAGACCTTGCACTCCTCAGTAAAGGCTAGTATGGACAAGGAGTTTCATGGGAAGTGAGCGACCACTACACCCATAGCGACCACCAAGCAATACTTATCGATGTAAACCGAAACCGGAAAGCAGGAAGACGAAGAAATCTAACGATGGGCACAAGGTGGAAATAGACCGCGTTTGAAGAGGAATCCTTCACCAACGAGATGAGGGACGAAATCGAATTGACGGAATCCCCGGATCACAAATGCCAACAGATAACAAGCTTTATCGCTCGAGCTCTTGACGCAACAAGGCCAAGATACAGAGGCGGTACCACAAGAACTCCGGTATATTGGTGGAGCGAAGAGATAGCGAAGCTCCGGACAAACTGCCACCGCAACATGAGACTCCAACAGAGAGCACGGGGTCACTCAGAATTTGAAGAGTTGTAGCGTCTATAAGCAAGCACGGCGAGAGCTCAAAAAAGTTATCAAGACAAGTAGACAAAGATGTTGGCGAAATTTGTGCGAGAAAGTGAACAACGCCCCTGGAGTAGGTCCTATACAGCAGTGATATATAAGCTGAAGAAGGCCTCCACAGTGACACCAACGAGTGCGGAAACTCTAGGCAGAGTGGTGGAAACCCTTTTTACGCAGGAGGTGGAGACCATTTACAATGTATGGCAGCCAGTCACCGGTGAAATAGTTCCAACAGTAACGCTGGAGGCGCTACGTTAAATATTGCTGCGATTGGGAGTCGTCCGGGACTGATGGCAGCACCTCCCGATCTTATTGTCTTCGCGCGAGTTTGCGTCTCTACGCACGCGCGAAAAGGGCGCTCGGGGCGTCTTCCTGTTGCCGGTTAATACTCATTCTTGTTCTCGCTTTCGTTCGACTCGCTAATGGCCGCTCATTACTCTAGTCGTCTCACGTTTAAGGTGTTCGGTTATTCTCATCTCGACTCGTTCCACGCATAACTCAAGTATTCTGCTCTGCTCATACATGCTCAATATAAAATATCTCGTCGGCTCATAAGTGCTTGTGCGTATACTCGAAATTCGGTAACGTGCTCGCGTCTCAGGCTCTCCGGCATTTTCTCACGCCGACCGCGTGTCGGACCGGTATTGCTCACTCGACTCGACGCGTGAATTAATATAATCGCGTGCCGAAGAACTCACGGCTACATCGCATTTTCGCTCACTCGACGCGTGAATTAATATAATCGCGCGCCGAAGAAGAACTCACGGCTACACCGCATTTTTTGTAATTATCGGCCATACGATTTTCGTACCCAACTTTATTGTTCAACTCAACCATCTACAACGCAAATAAAGACTGCTTAAGTTCCGCTCAAATAAACGACTTGTCGTCCGCCATCTTTTTCTCGACCACCTGTTTCACTATCCTTTATTATTAGTAACCATCACGCAATTCTCAAAAACACTAATTAAAGCTTGTCGGCGAATAGGGTATAGCAAGGTGCTAGGATTGGACTGCATCGACAACCCGGCTCTTAAGACCGCAGTCAGGGCACGCCCGGAAATTTACTAGAGACATATAATGCGTGCCTCTTAATCGAAAGTTTCCCCGGGGATGTGCAACAAACAGAAATGGCTGTTGCTGCCAAAAGGCAATAAGTCTGCGAAAGACCCGACGTCGTACCGGCCTATATGTATGCCTGCTGGACACAGCTGACAAATACTGGAGCGAAAAATATGCAACCGGTCGGAAGTGGTCGCCAAGGGAAGCCCAGGCCTCTCCAAAAACTAATTCGGCTTTCGAAAGAAGCGGTTAACGATCGACGCGACCCACCTGGTTAATACCATAGCCCGCGAAGCTATAAGTGGTAACCGATGGAAAGGAGGAAGCAAGAAGTACTGCGCGGTAGTAACACTGGATGTGAGAAACGCATTCAACTCAGCAAAGTGGTGATGTATACAGTAGGCACTATGTCACCTTGGAATACCAACGTATATAATAGTGGACTACTTCAACAACAGGACGCTGTCATACGGTATAGACGAGGGCATTATGATCTACGAAGTGACTCGAGGCGTCCCACAGGGAACAGTCCTTGGGCCTACGCTGTGGAACGTCATGTACGATGCACTTTTGAAACTCGACATGCCTGAAGGAGTGATTGGCAGTAATTGCTAAACACACGGAGGAAATAGAGCTATTCGCCATCGAAGTTTTCAGCAGAATTCGCTATTGGATAACAACAGTAGGCCTCGAGTTGGCTGATTATAAGACCAAAGTCGTACTGATATCAAGCAGGAAGTCGAGAGAAAAAATCAGGCACGCAGTTGGTGCCCATGCCGTCGCGTCACAGGCATCGTTGAAATACCTGGGGGTCATTATAAATGATCGTGTGCATTCAGTACGGTATCGTATGATGTACTGTGCGTAGTTACTGGTTTAGAGTCCATTGAACTCCGCTCGGATGAGCGATGACGCATCTACCTGCGTAGATGGGAGGGTAGTCCAAGTCAGAATCAAGAAATAACAGTCGATAAATGTCCCCCTACAATGGAGCAATGGAGCAATGGCTACAGAAGTGGCATGATACGACGAAGGGACGATGGACACACCGACTTATTCCGGACTGTAGATAAAAAGGCAACATGTAGAGGTGGACTACCTTACTGAATTGCTAAACGGGCATGGGTGCTTCCGAGTGTACCAGGTCTGGTTTAAGCTGGACGACTCGTCGGAGTGTCCAGCATGCCCTGGTGCAATTGAAGACGCGGAGCATGTATTTTTTGTATGCCCACGATTCGACGAAGAGAAAAACAGCGTCAACGAGCTACTACGTCGCAAGACTATCACCCGAAAGCATAGTGACATCGATGCTTGTCGGCTCGGAAGAGTGGAATGCAGTTGCGACATTCGTAGTCACCACCCTGAAGAAGCTGAGAGTAACGGAGAAGCAGAGGAAGGGTGCAATAGCAGCGAACAGAGTAGTGACGTCAGGTCGTAGCTACAGACGAGCGGCACAAGCCAATCTGTTCTTCGCAAAGTAGTGTTTCACGGCGGTCCCCCGAAGAATAAAAAATAAATCGAAGAGCAGAGGGGGTGGGTTTTTAGTGGGTAGGGCCATTTTGGATGACTACCAACGTAACGGAAATGTGCGTAAATGCATCTTTCCACCTTCCTTAATTAAAAATACACACAGACAACATTATCAACATTGTGCGAAGTATATGAACAGAAAATCTTGAAGCAGTGCCGTTACATGTAGCCACTACAACCGATGCGTTTTTAGAAAAACACCTTGGGTAATTCTGCGTACATCCGGCCAATTCGAAAGAACAACACATTCACGGAAAATAATCCGGTTCCCTTGTCACAATGACAAAGCATACATAACGGGCAAGAAATACAACGTACTCGCCTTCAGTACATAATTGTTTTCAGTCGAAACATATTTTCCACCGAATAGCATCTTTGATGAAGTGGGAACATATCCGATTGATGATGTAAGACATAAGCTCGTAATTATTAAAACTGATTAGTCGTAGATTTTTTCATGATAAACTAGTTCTGTGCGAAGTTTTGTAATGCACAAGTGTCACCGTGTCCTGTTTCGATGTGACTATTGCTACTATAGACTGTTGATGTTTGTTGAGTTTATTATTGGTGGAATTTCTACATAACTACGTTGAGTGTGTACAATTTCCTCTTGTGCTGTTCTTAATATTTATGATTTCATCATGCAGATTAAGCGCGTGGAGTAAAAATATGTGTTGAACTGGGTATTACAGATTTATGTATGGAGGCATGATTTCTGTACAACTGACGCACTGTCGTTTCCACCGATATGCATCACGGATAGACCCGCACTTAGAACTCAGTTTATACTAGTTCATCTTATTGCTTTGAAAAATAGTATGTAACCGGGAAAATTTTCAATTCGATTTCACGGACGATCTCGGATACGAAACGTCGCATATCAAATCCATATATTTTCATGTTTCCATTTCTAACCGTTTCTATTAGATACTTCCAACAGGGTAACTAAATGTATTCATTTATTCAACAAGTCAATAAATTTATCGTAAAGCTGTATCTACTTTGTAATATATATTCATTGGTTCCGAAAAAGAACTTGGTTCTAAGCAAACAAAAAAGTAACGTAATTTCTTTCTGCTCATGATTTATTAAATTACACCCAATAACTAAATTATGCTTCCCAAAAATATCCGTGTGCGAATGGCGGGCTTGCAAAATTTAATCCACTATATCTCAAGCTGTAACAATCAAGCAGAAATTTGGTTTTTCTATGCGCAACTTTACAAAACAATTGAAATATTCTTGCGATTTCACAATACTGGATTTTTGGGAAAATGTCTGTATGTTTTTAAATGGCGCAATTTTTCAGCTAATGAGCTAAATAGTTCTTGACAAATAGAGCAATAAAAAGGGCCGGTCGGTATTGAATTTGAGCGAAATCCATAAATCGCTACAGATTGTATCGAATTTTCAATTTTCGAAAAAATTATGTTTTTGTTTTAATTCAAGTTAACTTCGATCAACTCTCCTCAAATGTTCTTCAAAGACGAATTGACATCAAGCTGTAATGGATATCGAATTTGGTGAAGAACGGTGAAGAGATTCGGATTTTATAGGATTTTGAATTGTCGAAAAATTGACGTCGATGTTGGAATTCAAATCAACTTCGATTAAGTAAGCTCAAATTTTGTACAAGATACCGGGTTCAAATTTTGTTCACGTGTGGATTAACGTGAAATAAGTTTAGGTAAAAAGTTGACACGAATCGACACGGTCGAGCGATTCAATATTTATGACACGTGGAATTTTTGTAAAAATTGAAGCAAGCATGCAGAGTAATGCCTCGCGAATTGCTTCCTTTTTTTTGTTATTTTACAAAGCATGCTCTATGAGAAAGCCAAGATCGACCAAGATACGTCCTCATAGAGAGAGCTTAGTAAAATAGTACATTGTGATACTAGTACGATAAAGCGGCCGTTATCGCGCGGAGGTTAGGATGCGGTGCACTCGCCTCCTCTCGCGCTACAAACAACACTCGGCTTCGCCTCGTGTCGTTGCCGCATCCCGCGGCTTCCTAACCTCCGCGGGACGGCCGCTTCGTCGTACAAGTGTCACATACTATTTTTTGTAAAGAATGACAACATACTGTCGTACATCTTCGTGCCTGCGAAGCATTGCGTAAAATCATCTTGTAGATAGTTTTACACACGCCATCTGGTGCGTAAAGTTATCTAAGAATTGTAAAGTAACAAGAATTGTTGATCCACAATTCTTTAGATAACTTTACGCACCAGATGGCGTACGTAAAATTATCTACGTTTATGTCAGCATAACGCGCCATTTTACGCACGCTTTGCAGGCACGTAATGTGCGACTTTATGTGCATGAGTTACAAAAAATAAAATAAATAATGAGGACGCAATTTGCATCCTTTCTACTTTGCAGGCTCGTTATTTACTTACGATTCATTTTCGAGCCATTAAGATCTGGATGTATGAAGATCATATCTTCGTTGTTTTCGTCTTCAATGTCGAATGGATCTCCCTTTTTCCGCTTCGGTGTTCCTTTTTTAACATGATTCGTTGTAACCGGACAGCAGGAGCCCAATCTGTACGCTTCTGCCTGATACATCTACAAAAAATACTCTTAGAAAACGTGTTTCTACTAAAGTGGATTTTTCACGCATCCATCGATTTTTATCTCGTATGAACGTGAATTTCATACTTTCCCCCCGTCAAAAGACCCCTAGATTTTTTCTACGTGCCTCAACAACGACAATTCAAAATGTTCCTTCGTTTCTAAGTTTCCCCCACGTACTTTCGGATTGACAGAAATTTATAAGAGTTTAAACATTTTCCATAAGGCAGGGTGGAAGAGACGGGGACTTGGCTAGTAATGTACCATTAATATTTTATCACTCGCCTTAATGGACAATTCCCACGGAGTATAGACCAGATCATCTTTCGTTGAAAGCTCAATCAAAGGCTCCCAACTTCCGCTGCTGGTGTTGTAGCAAAAAGCGTGAACCTTCAAGGTCGATTCCACCTGGAATCGATCGTCCACTGAATTAAAGGACGCACCGATCTCCAGTTCACTCTTGACCATCGGAATCCGCTCGATAGTTTCCTCCATCTCGAGCAATATGTGTATAGACACAGGTTTAATATTCAACACTTGCATCTGGGGGGTCTGATCACGTGACTCGCGCCGTTTGATCATCGTGCCTAAGATTACGTGACATGAATAAAAATATATGATGTATTGATTGAAATAACTAAGCTTTTTAATTATAATATTTACATGGATGAATGTCCCTGCACGGTACGACGAAAACTTTTTTCGGCGACCACAGATCAATATGCGTTGCTGAATCTTGACGTCCGCTCATGCTATCGAATTTCGTGTCGACAACATTGAAAATTCCCGATGCTTCTTTCAATATCTGCGTAAGTAAATAATAAATTATTTGGAAGAACGTGTATAACTAAAATTTGGAAATAATTTTTTAACGTTACTTCGTTCAACGTGTACACGATGCCTGGTGAAATATGAATCTCTAGAGAATTGACGTCAACGTTCATCTGTATTCGATTTTCAGTCTCGACGTCCTTCATAGAAACTTCTACGTCGCTTGGACGTAAAACCCACTGGGGCAATTGTCGGCGATAACGTTCCTGACTTTTGCTCTTAGCAAGAAGATTAGAGAGCGAACATACAATGGACGACGATCCTGTGTGCTGACTCGTCTCGATCGTTAATTCCGCTTGTATCAATATCGCGTGTGCGTTACTCGCTGTTAAATCACCGAAAAGAAGAATCTCTGGCTTACGAATTCGAATCGATACCGATGTACCTGAATCCAGAGTAAACATAATATTGTAAAATTATATTTAAACTATTTTATCAACGTAAAAAGTTTGAGTTTTTTTAATTTGTTAAAATTTTCATTAATGTACTGTTTGACATTTTGTGATTTTCATTTAATCTACATTTTTTAATCTATGTCATTGTCTTTCACTTTTTCTATATCTGAAAATATTGTGCAAACATTTTTATTAGAATCGACGGGATCCACGACTTTTCAATGTCTCCAACAATTTTAATGAGAATTGAAACAACCCACTAATGACATTTTTTGTTCATAAGGCATCATCCACGACTTCGGCCACTTTCTTTTTTCACCCTCTCCGATTAGTCCCATATTCGGATATACGTGTTAGTACAACTTAAAAGTACTGTGTAATTTTCCTCAGATTTAAAAATTCGAAATCGCGTAAAATAAGAAGGACAGTTAAATTTTGATAGAGACCTACAGGAACCGTAGGACATAGATTTGACCACCTTTTAGGAAGGGCTGAGAAACAGGCTTGCGGATATCTACAGTTAGCCGGTCCAGTCATTTGATGCCGTCTGCCCGGTACGGCAAAGGAAATCCAACTGAAATGTGGCTTGGTAGAGTGGTGAGTTTAATCAGTTTTTTGAACAGGTCGAGTTGGTATGTAATGTCCCATCTATATACATGGAGTCCGGTGTTTATATTATCTGCGAAAGACGATAATATAATCACTCCGGCAGCACGAAATGATCCCGAGACCGACTGTATCGACAAAGGTTTTCTGCAATTTCCCTCTGTATTTGAGTCTGCTCAGAGGCGAATGTAATTTGGCGGGAAGTCAGCCGCAACCCCCGGGGAGGGGGGGGGGGGGTAAAATATGATAACCTGGACCGACCCTGTATACGCGAAATACCTGAAGAGAGGGGAAATGCGAATAAATAAAATGAAATAGTGGAATTTCGTAACATAGTTTCGTCACGAAATACATGAACATTATTTCTCAAGTTTATGAAAAAATGTGTTCTAGAAAGTACATTAGAAGATCTACCTTTTTAGAGTGGGCAACTATTTTGTGCAATGTCAAATTTCACTTATACAGAGACCCGAAAAAGGTAAAATGAAAAAAAAAAATCAAGAAAACTACAGGTTTAACCCAATCCGAAGAAATCCTAGGTTGTCTAGACACTTGGAATTATTCATCTATTTTGTATTTTAATGATTTTCGAGCAACCGAAAAACTGGCGTGGCCCACTTCGTTAGGCATGACTCATATAAAACTACAGCTTTTATGTAAAAACGTTTTTTTATGACTTCAAAGATATACACTATTTTTCGCAATATTGGATTTATGAGCATCCAAAGAAATTAGGAGAGACTCCTTTGAGGTAGCATCAAATTCATCAAATTACAGAACAGTTTGAAAAAAAGTGGTCAAAGTAATGAAGAATGCTTCTTATAGTTTCAAATGTTCCGGTTACGCTTAATTAATTTTGAATGTTATCGACAGTTAAAATTTACAATTTCCATATATTGTGGCATTTCCGATTTTGGTTAACATTTATGTATTTCTGTTTTTGAAATTTATGATCGTGCTTAAAAATCACTCTTTAATGCTATTTTTGTAAAAAGAGAAAAACATCGCATATTCCAATTTCTGGTATGAAATACAGTGTTTTCTGTCTATTAATTTGTTCTTCCTTATTTAAAATTATGCTTATTCACATTAGGGATATTTTGATGACTCTCAAGACAATAAAGTTAGTTGCAGCCTACCTGGCATTTCGTGTGACTCCGAGAAAGGCTCCGAATCTATGGGGCCACATACCTTCAACACGAATTAACAAACCTTGTATTTTATATTTCGTATATATTTTAAAGAATGTTTTCTATTAGATTACAATAGCATTTAAGCACTTTGCGACTAGAAAAAAATGTCGAAAAAAGATCGACATTGCAGATACTAAGAACTTCGATTTTCCTATATGAAGTTAAGAAATTCTCAAACCATGCTTTCTGGACGTTTCTTTTCATTTTGAACCAACGAAATCGAGCATTGAAAATTCGAAAAAAAAAAAAAAATACATTGACAAACTCTATGAGGAAGCGAAACGGCCAACATTTTAAAAAACTTGTTTCAAAAACCATATGTTTTCCTAAAAATCGGCGAATTATTTTATAATAGGACAATTCAGTTTCCTAAGAGGTACTCAGATCATCTTTTCAAAATAGATTAATCTCAATGTCCTTATTTCTATTTTTATTAGGAATGTACGTTTTATCTTTAGACCCTTAACGTTACTCTTATTGCGTCAACTATTGTTTCTTCTTAAATTCTACATAATTTAATACATAAATACTAATAACATTTTTTCTCATTACTTACTACCGTATTGTCTTCAAATGCGTCATTGACGACACCTTGATCAATCTTTTCGTGTGGGAACGAGTCGACGAAGTAGCGAGTCAGTCGAAGCAAGAAAGGAATGGAGAGATTGAATCGAGTTTCCTCTACGAGCATATCAATGCATCTATCGCCGGTAGGTGTTTGTGTAAACGTAAAGTCACAGACCGGAGGCTCGGAGACGGAAATGCAGGATTCGAAGTTCATACCCGCTGATTTCGCCGGCGACTGAATGATTCTGTTTGTACAAATTGTCAGTTTCTTACTAATTTCTGTGAAGGTGATATTCAAGTGCTATGTACTCTACTTAAAAAATGAGTACAAACTTTCTGATAACAGCCGCTTCTTTTCTCGTGTCCTCCAAAATGCAAGTTCGCAACGAAACTTTCGCAGTCATGCTCCTATTGCTGTAGAAATCAAAAGTTGCAATGACTTCACCCAAAGTCAATTTTCCTAAGCTGTTGTTCAGGTCTCGAACCGGTGAACTCAATACCTGAGGATGAACAAAGTAACATTCCTTTTAATGCTATTAAGTAAGAATAATTGACGAAGATACTAATTTATAAATCAATAAACACAAATGAAACAATAAAAAATGTAATAATTATCATTATTGAACACACGGCGATCTAAAATTATACAACTCTAATGAACTGTATTTGAGAAATTTTAACAGTTTTTCGATAGTAGAGTGCTAATTGCATGAGGAAAGAAAGGCGCATAGAAAAACCGATGGGTTCGTTAGTAAAAAAACAAAGTAAGGTAAATGTTCCCATAACCGTCCACTTCATGGCAAAAGTAAATTTACAAATGCGGAAATCACACAGCACCATTGTCAATGTAATGAAGAAATTCAACAATGCCTGCTGAACAAAAAAAAATTAACTCGACGTATTAAACAGATCAATTAAAATTGTGTTTTTCAATATTATCTACCACACTTCATGATCAGAGCCTATCCTTAAAATAGAGTCTAATGTGTGTCGACCTCTCCGATTAGACCTATTACGGTGTGAAATTATTGAACATAAAAAAATACCCACTTGAAACAAAATAGTTAAACTTATCGATCGTGAGGAAAAATTGTGAAACTTTATGATTTTTATGCTGCAAATTTGATGAATTCATCATCGCACTGTTAAGATAAAGAAATTGAATAATTCATCAATTATTTGGTTACACGAACATGACAAACTATAGATACAGCTTCTCTGCATAGGACATTCAAAGAGTTTATTTCACCAGTCTATATTGTTGCAAGATCATTCTTGAAATAACTTGATTTCTTCGTATATAGTTATTCAAAATGAAAATTAGATTTATTCTCTCACGATTAATGGTTTCTACTAGTGTTACTGATAAGTTTCAATCTTCTAATAAGCAATTGAAAAGGTGGTCGGAATTTGGCAAAGTTGGTCGATAGAAGGAACACTGAGAAGAATCGCTTTATTTTCTCTTATCTGTCTAAATATTTCAATGGACGCATAGGATAGAATATAATAGAATAGAATTATAAGTAAGAATTGAAAACAGCAATTGGGCCGGTGATTATTATTGCCTAAATAAGGTTTATCAGGAGTTGTGTTTACTATCAATAATTAGATAAGGTGAATTAGTTAATAATCGTAATAAACTGGATTAGTTAGTTAAACTATTAAAATCATCCATGGATTAGTTAGCCTAACTAGTAAAATCGAATTTCATCACCAATGATGTTGTTTTTTCCGATTTTATTGTCATTCCGTATTATTTACTTTCTGATCGAGTAATATTTTTCAAGGAAAAAGATCCGATAAAACTGCGAAAGGAAAATATTAAGAATTTGTAAAAAAACATTTCCAGCCATGAAAAGTTAAGAAACGACGTAGTAATTATCGATAAACTCATCTTAGCGACATAATATAATATTATTATTAAGGGGTAATAATATAGACGGTGTTAAAGTGTATAACTGAGATGAGGAAACGAAAAGAAACAAATAAATCTTACGTGAAGAAAATACCAGTATGTGATGACTGAAAATGCAGTTTGAAGCCAAAAGGCGAGGCCTCCTAGTGAAGAAGACAAATAATGGTTAACAAATAAATACAACAATATGATTGAAATGAAACGAACATGTAAAATGAAGAAAAATAAAGTGTCGATGTGGAAGATATTGATTGCGTTCGCGTACCTCATCTGTGTCAGAAAATAGATTCAACTGCAATCCGTCTAATGTAAATTTTGTGCTAATTTCGCACAATGGTTGTTCATCTTGGCTGAAGAAAGCTTCAAGCTTCTTCACAACAGCATCATCCATGTTTGGACGCGCGCCATCGATTTCCCTGGGGTGGTTCTGCTTTCTGACGACAGCGATTGGATCGCGTTCTGCTTGAATCTTCATGATATTGTCTTCCCAGATGTTCAACATCGTTGTATAATCCTTTTGTCCGAGGTTTATCGATAGAGTATCAACCGAGCCTTGCATCTCGAAGAGACCATATGTTTTAAAGCCCAGTATACTTCGCAACTCGGTATTTCTCTTCGCATCCAGTCGGATTTGTATAGGTTCGATGATTGGTTCCTGTGTATATTTTCAAAATCATTCTTTTTTTTTTTATATGTGAAATGGCCGTGTTTATGTCTTGCACAAATTCTTTAATTTTTACAATCTATGCACTAAAAAAAATAAACCAATTATATATTTTTTGTAAGTCATGCACACAATGTCGCACATTTTGTGTCACCAAAGCGTGCGTAAGATGGCGTATTATGCTGTCATAAACGTAGATAATATTACGAACGCCATCTAGTACGTAAAGTTACCTAGAATTCGGTAGATAACTTTACGAATACATTGGCGTGTGTAAAACTATCTATAAGATGATTTTACGCAATGCTTCACAGGCACAAAGATGTGCAACAGCACGTTGACATTCGTTACAAAAAATAGTATGTGACACTTGTGCGACGAAGCGGCCGTCCCGCGGAGGTTAGGAAGTGGTGCACTCGCCTCCTCTCGCGCTACAAACAACACTCGGCTTCGCTTCGTGTCATTGTAGCAATCGACTTGGTTCGTGCGCCGCTTCTTAACCTCCGCGCCGTAATGGCCGCTTTATCGCACTAGTATCACAATATACTATAATAGATTGTTTCGTTCAATTTCATCAAAATTTAATTGCCCTATCAAAATATTCACTCTTTCTCACTAAATATTGTGGAGCGGAGGTCGAAATAGCCAATGACCAAAATTGGAAATGTTTAAAATAGCGAATTTCGAAATAATTAATATCAGAGTCTAGAATAGCTAACATTATGAAATTCGTTGATGTGGTCATTCGCTATTTTGACCCCTACTCATATTCCATTGATTCGATCAAAATATCCGATAACAACGTCAGACAATATACGTCCTGATATTGTTTCTTCAATCCTGATTGTGTAAGTGAAACATATACTCGCTTTATTTTTAAGTGACTAATTCAATGAATTTTTTTATTTACCACAGACAACATATTATTTATGTGTTGAACCAAATATTTGGTAATTCAATAAAATTGTGTTATGAATATGACAGACAATATAGTTATTCACATTATATCAGATAATATCCCATCACCCCATCAAGTAGATATTTCGTTAAATCAAAAAAATATTTGTTTCCATGCAAAAAATATTTATTCGAACCCGTTCAGTATTTCATTGTTGTAATCAAGTGGGTTTTCGTATGAAAAATATACCCGATTAGTTTTTAACCAACTAGTTGAAAGAATATTTCTATTTACTGCAAACAAAAATGTCGAATCAATAAAATTATCCAATGAATACGTTGTAACACGGTGGAGCGTTACAATATTTTCCCCCCTCGGCCGGCTCGAAGGCCATCACACACCACAGTTTATAACTTTTAAGCGTTATTTTCATAATTGATAGGAAGCGATATAGTGTGTAGGTTTCATGCCTTTTTACCCCCCCCCCCCCCTCCTTTCTGAGTATGAATGATTAGTTGTACGACCGTCAAGACGCGCCGAAGCATCAAGGACGGATCAGAGACACTACGGCCGCCTAAGCAAAGTGACGTGGTGAAAGTGTGGGCTGGAGACGGACAGAAGATCTGCCACGCCAGCCAACTTAAGGAGTACACGCCGCGTCACACGAAGAGCCTCCACTCGTGGGGACCTATGTTGGAGTTCGCCGCCCAACTGCGTGCGTGTACTCGCTCCAACGATCGGCAGCGGCAATCAAATCGCCCGCGGCGAACGCATCGCCCAACTGCGCCACACCGTTCCGCCGCAGCACATACCGAGCGCCACTGACCAGCCACACTCGATCCATCGATCGATGCGCAAGCGCCGTTAGTGTTCTCAAGCCAAGGATTCCCGAGGATGCCCGAAGACTCCCGGAAGATCGAAGAAGAAGACGGAGGACATTCTTCCGTTACTTCGAGCCCCGCCGTCGTCGCAACCCGTGTGTGTGATAAAGAGTGACCGGGGGTATTGTCCCCGGTGCTGCTTTGTGAGTGAGTGAGTGAGTAATTTTTATAGTATTTTTAGTCCCCGTTTTGCCCCCCCCCCCCCAGCCCCGTATCTCTCGAGTTATCCTTTTTATTATCTTTTGTACTGGGAAGACTGACTGCCACCACGTGGAGACCGGCACTTCTGAGTACAGCCATTTTGTATGATTTTGTATCGGGAAGGCCGGCTGCCATCGCGTGGAGATCAGTGCTTCTGAGTACAATTGTTTTTTTCATAATTATTATTGTATTTGCGTGTGTGTATTTAGTTTTTAATTTCTTTTTGCGCCTTCCCCCCCCCCCCCCCCCCCCCCCCATTATAGAATACTCCCGTGCTTCACCCCCCCCCCCCCCCCCTTGTTTTGGTTTACCTGACCGAGGTAATAAATAAGAAGCCAACGAGTTCGGGAATTCACCCCCTGAGACCCCTCGTCCCTCTACCCTCTAGCCGCGCCCCCCTTTTTGCGATTATTGTTTTCCTTTATATTATTTTTGTTACGATATTACCGGGTCAAGTGACCAGTAATATTACGGTTGCTACACCTGACGTAGCTGGTGCCCAAACCCCGCATTCTTATTTATTTATTTTCTGTAATCAACTTTTGTTATTGCCATTCTTATTATTTGACGATTATTGTTTATTTTTCACTAACCCCTTCCCCCATCGTTAATTAAAGGGAAGCCGGTTATAACGTCAAACGAAATACATATTCATATTACATGTTCAAAACTAATCTATCGTTAAGTTGAAATAATATTTATTTGAACCTGACTGATATTTAATTATTTCAACTGAGTGGATCTCTAAATCAGCGCTCTATTTTTTAGATTTTGCTTCCGTACAAAAAAACCTTTATTTTTGTGAAAAAAAAAAAAAAAAATCCTGGATTCCCATGTTCGATTATTCAAAATGGTCTAAAATATCGAGAAAAGTGGTTCATAAAAAAATGTCCGGGTGGGATGTGTATGTCTGTGACAGGTTCGTAAAATTCAAACTGCTATTCGCTCCGTACAGCGAACACAACCAAATCGGTTGAACGTATATTTTTCGTACACGTAGAAGCGAAAAGTTCTACCATAAGTCCTACTAAAAAGGTGTCGCTGATTAATTGCACGTTCACAGCAATACATACTCAACTTTCGAGGTTGTGTGTTCGCGCACGGAGCGAATACCTCGAGAACAACTTTAACAATGAAGGGTAGACTCAGTACATCGATAGAGCAGCATCGCTCTTTCCTGTGTATAAATGTGTGAAAAAATTGAACCATCTTTTCAGATTTTATGAGACTGAATTTTTCGAAAATAGTGAGCATGTTCGTTAGCTACCGCGGCTTTTCAGGTAATGAAAACTGAAAGCTGAATAGTTCTTAACAATTAGAGTAATTAAAGAGGACGGCACGTTCTGAATTTGAACTACATCCAAAAAGTATTTCTGATTTTTTAGAATTCTCAATTTTAGAAAAAAAACTTGATGTTTTCATTTGTAGTTAAGTTCATTTCGACCAACACTACCCAAATCGTCTGCAAGGACGAATTAATATCCAGGTCCAACTCTTCCCAGAGCTTAAAGCTCCAGATCTTCACCAAAACGAATATTTACTAACGTAGAAAACATTTTATATGTATTTTATACGAGGCTGTACGAATATTGAGCTGTAGCAGATAGCAAATGTAATGAAAATGAAAAACAAATTTTACTGATGTCAATCCAGACGTTTAAATTTTACGTAGTTAGTAGTTTTTTTAAATCTCCTTCGCGCGCGTTCTTATGGAAATAATGCGAGACCGGCAAATTAGCAACTAAAAATAAAGTGGATGCTGTATCTCTATTTGCAATTTTATCTTGTAGTTTATTTAATAAAAATGTTTAAAAGTTTCGATAAAACTTTTTAATTTGCTCGAATAAGGTATAAAGGAATTAACTTGAGTTCATCAACAAAAACATTACCCATAGATATAGTTCAATTCGCAGGGCTCTATTAATTCATGTTCGATATTCATTAAAAAGCAACTCGTGCATTCCATTGATACTTTTGTTTTATCGTCGTTATAGTGACTTTCATTTATTCGTTTTTCTTTTATTCAATCAATCCATTACGATCCTTTCACGAAACCTTTTCACTTCACTCTCCCCAACTTCAATGTTAATATCATTAAATAAATATTTGCATGGACAAAACTGCATCAAATATCTAACAGGTTATGGGCCCAAACGCCTATATCGAATGTGACACGATTGAAAAGTTGTAACGTGAAAGATAAAGTGAATTATCCCTGGAAAAATGAATATGGCAAACTCAACGAGGATTGAAGTTCTATCAAAGAACAATTATGATACATGGAGACTACAAATAGAAGCGTTATTGACGAAAAATGACGCATGGGAATATGTCAGCGGTGATAATCCAAAACCTAATGTCGATCCAACAAATGCAGCATCCATGACAGTCCGTAATGCATAGAACTTAGCTGACAAGAAAGCAAAATCGGATATTATCCTGTCAGTAAGTACTTCCGAATTAAAACATGTGAGGATGCGAAACGTCGCGCAATATGTGGCTCAAACTAGTGGGAATCTATGCATCTAAAGGACCTGCTCGGAAAGCAATACTGCTCCAGAGACTGATACCGAAGCGTTTACAGGATGGAGAAGATGTACGTGAATGTATAATGAAATATTTTGATACCATTGACAAGATGGAAGCAATGGATATAGAGATAAATAAAGACTTGCTCACCATACTACTTTTGCAAAGTCTTCAAGCTATGGAAATTTTTGATGCGCCATTACCTCTCGAGACGAATTACTTGACTTAAAATCGTTAAAGGTAAAAATAATAGAAGAATGCGACGCTCGAAAAAATATAACGCGTGAGAACATACCGGGAGCTCTGGCAATTGGACGAAACGTTAAGAATTTCTCAATGCGGAAAACAAGTGATAGAGGAAACCAAAAATCAAGGTATAAAGAATCGTCCAAATTGAATTGTAAATTCGGTCACAAAGCGGCCGTTTGCAAAGGAGAATTGGTGCAAAAGAGCAATAATGCAGAAGTGACAGAAGATACGTGTTATCTGATAACCCCAGGTGAAGAAACAGCGTTACGTGCCGAATGTGATAATACGAAGGATGCGTGGTGCCTTGGTAGTGGTTGTACATTAGGGTGTGTCATTTTTGGGCAATTTTTTTTTTTCGACTCAGAAACAGGTTGTATACTTTCAGGAAGGTAAAATAAGAAGCCTGTAAAAATTTTAGCTCTTAATATTAATATTTAGATGCGCCTCATCACGAATTTCTATTTCCCATTTAAATAACATGGGAAAAAAAATTTTTCATGTTTGGAATTTTATACGTTGGCAATGGCATATTGTTCGATGGAACGCATAACATATTTTATAGAGAATCGCACGCTCTACAAAAAAGATGTCTTGCATTTTTTCGATAGACATAGCCATTCTGATAATATTTGAGTTCAAAGTTCAAAATATACGAAAATTCATCTTTTTGTTAATATTATAGCGAAACTATTGACTCTATTGAGAATCTTCAATCAACTTTTATGTAAATTATTAAATTTACCATGAAAATTGTCTCATCCATGATTAATTAATATTTATTGGTGAATTGTTCAATGCTGTAGAGACCTGTCTTCTGTCACGAAACTGGTTCTAATGGGCTGATACTTATCATAAATAGTTACAAAAAAAATCGACAAAATACTCACGAAAAATATCTTTCGTTATTTCCATTAATAGTAAAAAAAAAATGTTTATGTTTATGTTAAAAATTAACAAAAAGATGAATTTTCGTATATTTTGAACTTTGAACTCAAATATCATCAGAATGACTATGTCTATCGAAAAAATGCAAGACATCTTTTTTGTAGAGCGTGCGATTCTCTATAAAATATGTGTTGCGTTCCATCGAACAATATGCCATTGCCAACGTATAAAATTCCAAACATGAAAAAAATTTTTTCCCATGTTATTTAAATGGGAAATAGAAATCCGCGATGAGGCGCATCTAAATATTAATATTAAGAGCTAAAATTTTTACAGGCTTCTTATTTTACCTTCCTGAAAGTATACAACCTGTTTCTGAGTCGAAAAAAAAAAATTGCCCAAAAATGACACACCCTATTGTACATCACATTTGTGCAAGGACAAAAGTAGATTCAAAGAAACGACAAGATCAGAACAGAGCAAGTTAAATCTTACGAGTAATATGTCAACCTCGGTTTAAGCAAAAGGAACTGTAAAAATAACAGCGTCAAATGGCACAAATATTCGAACGACCAATTTGGAAAATACGTTATATGTGCCAAATCTCAGAAAAAATCTGATCTCTGTTGCCAAAATTGACGATCGAAACCATGAAGTTCTTTCCAAGAAAGATCAGGCAATAATTACAAGTGGAAAAGGAGAATTGAAGATGATCGCAGATAGGATTGGAGATCTTTATTTTGATTGAAATCAATGTGAAGAAGCTAAAATGACATCGACGAATTCATCAAATTAAACATCAAAATTTGGCATGAACGATTAGGCCACTTAAATGCAAAAGATATGGACAATATGACAAAAAATAATATCTTCACGGGAACAAATATCGATCGAACTGCAGTTTTGCCATCATGCGAAGTATGTTTACGAGGGAAGTTAACATCAATTCCTTTTCAGATTACTCAAAGGAGATGTACCGAGACCCTAGAGATAATTCACAGTGATTTATGTGGTTCAATGAGGTTCGATTCTCAAGGCGGCGCAAAGTACATTGCCACTTTCATTGATGATCACACAAGATGGTGTTAACTAAAATTTCTGAGGCATAAAAACGATTTATTGGAAGCATTCAAGGAATTTAAAAATCGCGTTGAGAAACAATGTGAAAAACAGATAAAATACCCTCAATCAGATAATGGACGTGAGTATTGCAATTAGGCATTTGATACGTTTTTGACGAATGAAGGTATCAGCAGAAAACTTAGTGTACCGCATACTCCCCAACAAAATAGTGTTGCGGAACGTAAAAATCGGACCTTGATTGAAATGACTCGATGTATGCTTATACAATCAAATCTCCCACCATCATTATGGGCTGAAGCGATCTCTACTGCAAATTACAAAGGAAAGAGATGTCCTACTAAAGCTTTAGAAGGAAAAACGCCATTCGAATTATGGAATAAATGTCGACCACATCTGGAACATATGAAATCATTCGGACTTCGAGCTTTCGATCTATATAAGAACCCTGGTAAAGGATAATTTAATCCTCGAGCTAGAGAAGGATATTTCATCGGTTATTGGGAGCAATCGAAAGGATCTGAATTCCAAACGAAAACCGAGTAATAATAGCTCGTGCTGTTAAATTTCCAGACGAATTTCGTAAGAAGAAAATGTTTGAACATTTTGTGTCAACAGACATTTTGGAAGGATATTACAGAAGCTCTGACTCTCATATTCCTGCAGTGTTGGAAATAGCCCCAAACCTTACACAACCGGAACTTCTACATGAAAATCAACCTTAACTGGTTCAGGATCAAGCTCAAAATAAACAGATCATAAAACGCGAAGAATTCGAAGAACGTGAGGATCAACTTTTCCACTCTGACGATGAAAGTCAATCGGAAAAGGAAAGGAATCAAATGTAGATCAAGATTCGATCATGAAAAGAGGACCTGGTAGGCCTCGTATAATCAAAACAGGAAGGAAAGGTCGTTCACGAAAGTAATATAATACTGTTTCTTGTATTTCTACGGAGGGAAATACTCGTCAGGAAGCAAACTTAGCCGAAGAATTTGTCTGCTCAGCTGAAATATCGTTGAAAAAGGCATTACAGAGTTTAGCATCAGGAGAGTGGAAAGACGCTATAATAGCAGAAAAAAGAAGTCTCATCAAAGCAAACACTTGGAAAATCGTTGAACGCCCAGAAAATCACAACATTGTTAGGTGCAGAACAATACTGAGGAATAAATGTAAATCTGACGGCACGGTTGAGAGAAGGAAAGTAAGAGTCGTCGCTAGAGGATTCTCTCAACGTCCATGATGTTGAAGTTTGCATCGTTGGAATGCAACGAAATTCTCGAAAAAAATAAAATTAATTTTTCTTCAGCCAAATAATGGAGTTTGGTACAAAAAGACATTATAGCGACTATGAGCACGGAAAAAAAATTATTTGACTGGATTACAGACCCCTTAAAGAGGGTTGAAATTTAAAAAAATTCATGGTGTTTAGAGTTTCGATATTGCATAACATTTTTCAAAGCGAGATCACTTCTTTGACTGAGAAGAGTCTCAAAAAAAAAATAACAATATTCTCCGAACTCCGGAAAGCACCCTTATAGGGGGTTGAAATGAAAAACAATTTATTGTGTGTAAAGTTTCGAGATTGCATAACATGTTTCAAACTAAGATTACTTCTTTCAATAAGAAGGGTCTCCGAAAAAAATAACAATATTCTTCGAATTCCGGAAAACACCCTTATAAGAGGTTGAAATTTGAAAAAATTCGTGGTGTTTAAAGTTTCGAGATTGCATAAAATTTTTCAAAGCGAGATTACTTTTTTCAATAGTCCCAGAAAAAAATAACAATATTCTTCGAACTCCGGAAACCGCGGTTGCAGAGGGTTGAAGTGAATGAGAAATTTCATGATGTTCAAAGTTTCGATATTGCATAAAATTTTTCAAAGCGAGATTACTTCTTTCAATGAGACGGGTCTCAGAAAAAAATAACAATATTCTCCGAACTCCGGAAAGCACCCTTATAGGGGGTTGAAATGAAAAACAATTTATCGTGTGTAAAGTTTCGATATTGCATACAATTTTTTTAAGTAATATTACTTCTATCAAAAAGAAGGGTCCCAGAAAAAAATAACAATATTCTTCGGATTCCGGAAAGCACCCTTATAGGGGGTTGAAATTAAAAAATTTCGATGGTGTTTAAAGGAGGGCTTGAAACGAAACCGAAAACAGTTGAAACATCCGGCTGAAATACATAACCATTTCGGCCGAAATGATCGCCCGGCTTCGAAGACAAATGAATAATGTCATATTTATAATTCTTCAGACTGAGCTTGGAACAAATCATCTTTTGTTTTTTTATTTATGTAGCTCGGTCCGCGGTTGCGAACGATAGCAATCAGTTTCAATTTAATTTTGTTTTCTATTCTGCGGCAACATCATTCAGGTTGATGTGTTTCAGATGTTAAAACAAGATATGCATCCAAATGATCCTCTTTTTGTCAATGTCGATTTCGAAAAGAAAAAGAAAATAATTTTAAGCAACATTACTTTCTTCAATAAGAAGAATCTTAGGATAATTCGATAACGTTCCTCAAACTGCGGAAAACACCCTAAAAGGGAGTTGAATTTCTTAAATATTGGTGGTATTTAAAGTTTCGGAATTTCATACATTTTTTTCAAGCTATATTACCTTCTTCAATAAGAAAAGTCTTAGGAAGAATCAATAACATTTCCCGAACTCTGGAATCCACCCTAAAAGGGGGATGGAATTAAATAATTTTGATGATGTTTAAAGCAGGGCTTGAAACGAAACCGAAAATAGATTCGAATATTCGGTTGAAATACATAACCGGTTCGACCGAATCGATCGACCGGTTTCGAAGACAAATGAACGAAGTTATCATATTTATCATTCTTCAGACTGAACTTGGAACAAATCATCTTTTATTTTTTTATCTATGTGGCTCGGGTCGCGGTTGCGAACGATAGGAATCGGTTTCAATATAGTTTTGTTTTTTGTTCTGCGGAAAAGAAATGCATTCAAATGATCCTTTTTTTATCAATGTAAATTTTGAAAAGAAAATGAAAATTATTTTAAGCGATATTACTTTCTTCAATAAGAAGAATATTAGGGAAAATCAATAATGTTCTCCGAACTCCGGAAATCACCTTTAAAGAGGATTGAAATTCAGATTGAATTACGTTACATTAATGTTTAAATTTCGACCCACCTTAAGGATTCTTTTCAGAGTTCGGGTAACGTTATTGATTTTTTGTAAGATTCTTCTTATTGAGGAAAGTGATATCGCTAAAAATGATTTTCTTTTTCTTTTCGAAATTCACGTTGATAAAAAAAGGATCGTTTGGATGCATTTTTTTAAACATATGAAACGCATCAACCTAAATGATGTTGCCACAGAATAGAAAACAAAACTATATTCAAACCGATTCCTATCGGTCACAACCGCGACCCGAGCCACATAAATAAATAAATAAACGATGATTTGTTCCAAGTTCAGTTTGAAGAATTAAAAATACAAAGTTTAAATCAACTCAACCAAATATACAACTACTTTAACCTTACTATTTTTATAGACTTTAATAACTTGAATGTTTAGTCTTTATTTCCAATTAAATTATTAGTTTATTTAATTAAATACTTTTCCGTTGTAATAAAACATTTAATCTGCTCAAATGCTCGTAATTGAATCAATCCTACTTTATCTATAAAAACTGCTTTGGATATTTACTGGTTTAACTAACTAGTTTTATTGATTTAAATATATATTAAATCCATACACTAATTTGTTTATTTAGTTCAACAAAATATATGACTGCTGTAATTGTACTGTTGTCATTGACCCAAATACATCAGATCTTAGGTTTAATGAAATAATTCTATTGATTCAAATACATATGCCAAATACATACAATCAGTTATTAAATGGACTCAACGAAATATATAATATAATTCCTTCAATTGTACTGATTTTTTTTGCTCAAACTATTCTGAAGTTATTATACAGAAGTGTTCAAGCGATAGCCTGCGGTGAAAATGTACTTATACGTACCAAAACTTTTACAATTTCTATTTTGAAAAAAACTCATGAAAATAGAAACCAGATTCAGCTAACTTTGGGCTTCAGGATAAAAATATTGATATCCGATACCGAATTCATGAGAAACTTTCAGTTTTTTTTTAATGGCCTTCGGTGTTATAAATAACCATAAGTATTGTAACGTGGTACTTTTCTACACACCGCGTTACTACTGCTGTCGGGAGCTTTAGGGCAAAAATAAAATTTAGCACACCGTCCGCTGTCGAGCTTTTTCCAGGGTAATAATTAGATTTAAGTTCGGTTAAGAACCTTTATTTGTTTAAGTTAATTGTCCGTTTTTGGGATATATTAAGTCCAGTTATGAATTTTTGTAAATTCCGACTCTCACTGGCCTTGCAAGAACCCGGCACGACCGATGGAAATGCGAAAATTGCGGGGTCCGCATCTTCGTTCGCTGGCAACCTGCTGTCCCGTGTCCCGAGGACAGTATTAACACTGAAGGACGTGAGGAAGCTGAAGGATGGTATTTAGCTCCTCACCTTCACGTGGAATAGACACCAATTGAAGGTTGGATTTCCTGGCGAGATTGTGCATCTCGTCGGCAAAATCCGAAAATTTGATGCAGAGGGCAACGGACGGCTGGAATCTTACCACGGTCACCCCCACTCTGTCAACTTGAGTCTAAAGATGAGGTACCCGAAGCTTGATGGGAAAATCTCTAAATGCCACGGAGCAGCCCCGGGACTCTGTTTGGATCCATGGACGCTATGAAGTCCCCGTACCAGATCTACCTCTCGGCCATCTGAGATGCCCACGGGATCTGCGGAAAAGCAACGTTGGCCGGTACACGGTCGTTACCGCACCACAGGCTGAGACGGAACCACCAGAGATTGGCGGAAAATTCTTGGCACCGGAAAACGAAAAGCCACTTATGCAAAAAAAGAACTCAACCGTTAACTGATCGGCTACCAGCTTAAAAATAAATAACTGGGTAATGTTATTTCACTGTCGGGTGTGAAGAACTCCGCAACATTCTATTTATGAGCGTGAGCGTATCCCTTCGCGATTATCTGTGATCGACCGCGGACATGTCAAGGTGCTTTCCGAAAATTTAGAAGATCGAGAATTGACAGCTGCCAGACTTTTTGGAGACGATTGTAAAGAGCGTCAAGGATCCGTCCCAGTGACTCGCGCGGAAAAAAATTGTCAATGCGCGAACCGTTGCTACAAGCCTGAGTTTATTCAATAGCGGATTCTCGTTCTATTGTTTGTTTCGATTTTTTCACATTGACACATTGACAGATGATCAAATCGACAACTAAATTTAAAGTACACGACGTCGGCTCTAATTCTTCGGGTCAGAACGAACGAGATCTAAATCGTCGAAAGGCATCGGATACCTGAAGACGCAACAGACGCAACATCATATGCAATGGAAAGAAGTACAGCGAAAAAAAAAAAAATATTACGGTAAGTGTACTTAAAAATGTATATTAAAACGAGGTTAATTCTTGAGTCACGTTAAAGACTCCTGGTTCGTCCAGGTCGCATACTATCTTAGTCCTGGTGAGAGTCCAAAATGGACACCACTGGATGGACTGTGCGGCCGGGGAGCCGGGACTCCTGGATCGTACAGGATGGAGTCCGGGGGAGTTTCTCGTGTCCCGGAAGGAATCCGCGATCTAGTCCCGATGGACTGGAAGAATCCAGAATCGACCTGGAATGAAACCCCAAGGTCCATACGGGAGTACACTTTGTACTCCCGCCTGGATTGCCCGGATTCCATTCCGGACACCATCTTAGATCCCTCCGGGACTCCATTCTGGACTCTTTCCTGGACTGTTTTTTTCCGCGCCGGGAGGACCGTGAGTAGCACCATCCCGGAGCTTATTTTGTCGGACACGAAACTGTGAGTTAATTTTAAAAAGTTATAAAATTGTAAGAATAATGTATTATCGAGTGAATTACTCGCTTAAGATCAGGCCCTGGAAGAGAGACAGGAATCGTGAAGATGCTACTTGTCTCGTTTTGTCTGTTCTTGTTGTCTGTAAAACGTTAGTAAATTCATTGCTTAT
Organism: Clistopyga incitator; assembly: GCA_947507545.1. Lineage (NCBI taxonomy): Eukaryota > Metazoa > Arthropoda > Insecta > Hymenoptera > Ichneumonidae > Clistopyga > Clistopyga incitator. Next base: position 6,891,999 of record OX382187.1, on the reverse strand, counting down.
TATTGGCGTATACATCATATCGTAATCTGAGAATATTGAGTCGGACTCTCGAATTAATTTGTGGCCAATTATTAGTTAATAAAAAGATTTCATTTGGCTTGAGCGTACGGCGTCCGACTTAAGGACCGATAAATTGTTTGTGTGTTATTGATTGTTGTCACTGCATTGTGAGAAAAGTATGAGTAATTGAGTTAGTTTATTTAGATTTGGTCAGTGACAGTTTAGTTATGATTTCCCGAGATTGCCGTACTGTCGTGCTGGGCTCTGTCTCCTTCGAGCATGCCGGTTATTTAGTATTGCCGCGCTAAGCCGGGTTTCGGAAAAAAAGAAGATTTTAGAGCATTAAGTTTTGGAGACAATTAAATTAGGTAAGTGTCGAAATTGTCGAGACCAGCATTAGCTCGATCACTCTTGACGTTGCAGTATTAGGAGATTGTTTCCCCGAGGATTGAGCGACTGCAGTATTAAAGGAGGATCCTGCTTAAGAAGGCTAAAAAGTAGCTTTTTTTCGAGAATTTTTTTGGAAGGGAAGAAAATAACTTAGCCCAGCGAGCCTTGCGGTATATTTTCTTATGTACTTGGAGTGAAAAATGATTTTTTAAAAGTAAATACAATAATAAACCGCCGAGTAATGAGCCCGTTCCGTGAGCGCCTCGTTTTTTTTTTTTTTTTTTTTTTTTTATAATTGAAAAACCTTTTCCTTTTTCAAACCTAAAAAAAAGATATGATTTCATGATTATTTAAACTATTTCTTAATTCACCGAGAAGACAATTCTATACTGAAGAAAAAAAACTTTGTTTTGAGTCTATAGGGTATTTAGTTTTTTTGCGATCACGCCCGCCAATTGGAAATTATATTAGCAATACGCTCACGGAAAGGCCTCATTACTCTGTTGCGTATTATTGTATCGCCTTTAAAAAATCGTTTTTTTACTCGAAGTACATAAGGAAATATACCCCAAAGTTTTCTGAGTTAGGTTGTGTTTTTTTACTTCTAAAAAAATTCTCAAAAAAATCTATTTCTCGATCTTCTAAAGCAGGATCCCCCCTTAACTCTCAGCCGAGTCTTTAGACGAGAGCGATCAAGAGACTTGTAGAATTATTTATTGTTTGTCCATTTTCCATCGTTAGTAAAAGTTATTACCTCACGGTAGTGATTCATTGCAAAGTTCACTAATTTTTGTTTATTCCGTTTCGCTGATAATTATTATATTGCGTGTAGTTTTCGTCATTGAAAAACGTGTTGAAGCGCTCGAGAGCGTGAGAGCTCGGAGTTGATTCTCGATCTTGTAACTAATTCTGTTATCGAATTGGCGTACTTCCGTTTTTCCAATAAAAAAAAATTCCGGTAAAATCTTATCTGATAATTCTACTAATCATTTTTGTTAAACTCAATTTTTCCATTCCCTTTAATTATACACTATTCTGAGTAAAATTTAAAATTGTAAATTTCATCTGTTTAAAATCTATTTATGTTCATTATTTATTTTTAAATTCCATAAACTGTTCATTATTTTCACTTTAAGTACCGTATCCTAAATTTTTTGTGCATGCGTTTCGGCCCCGCCCCACTACCGTAAGTCGCTGAGCTAGTGGCTAATGCCCGTCATTTTCCAGCGCTGTCAAAATTAGCTAGTGGCCAAGTAAAATCGGTGGATCTTTTAGTAGGGCCGTCTCGTGGCGGCTGGCGACTGGGAGGCAGTTGCGGAAAATTTTACGAAGGTGCCGGAGAATATTTCCTCGGTTACAGTATATAAATTGTTTAATAAAAATTAATAAAAATTGTGGTTGTTGGTTAGAGATAAAACAATAACATAAAAAATCGGGGATAAAATCCAAGAGGTCAAGGGTCAGACCGAGGTCGAGTTGGTATGGAATGCCCCATATATTGCATGGAACAGATCCAAAATTGTAAACAAAAGTGGTCCAGATGGTGAATTACGCCTCACATATAGATGCGATTAATACGTCTTATTCATTCGTTTTAATGTAACGAATTAAGTCTAGCATACGTCTCTTTAAAACCAACGTACAATTGATTCTCTACATAATTGCACAATATGGAGAGGACCTATGCTGATACATTGAATAATGGCGCAATTATATGAACAGTCAACTGTCCTCCAAAGACAAGGATCTATTTTATTGACATTCGATACCATAGATATACCTGCATCTTCAAAACTCCGGCGAGAGTCATGATGGCCCTCGATAACGTCATGGAAGTAAGCTTCACCAAAATGTTGTCTACGATGCAGGCATGAAAATCAGTATTACCCGTGTCGTCCGGTTGACGAGTTTTGCCATTCTTCTTGAAGAAATTCTCCATAGTCAGTATACCTGAAAATACAATCTTCGTTATATGCTAAAAAATATTTATGGATTCCTTCGGATTATTTGTATATTTGGCAATCTTACCCACGTCAAAAACGAGGACACTTGGATTGTCCCGATTTTGAGGAAAAAGAAATGTAGGCCCTTGAATATCGATAGAAAGATGTAACTTCGTTCCATTCATTCGAAATTCGTCGATTGTTTTATACAACATTTGCTGTCCTTTCTCAAAGGGCAACACGTCAAGAAGTCGAGTGAACGGTTGCATAAAATACTGAAAGACGAAAAACTGATACAGCATTTATTCAGGGACGCAGTATTTTAGTTTATTTGCAAAAAAACATACTCGACACTGTATTATCATCTCGGAATGAAGAAGACAATTTATTTTCCCCACGGAAAGCTTAAAAGAACCGTCGGACTTGACGTCATCCCGGCTGCTTCCAATATCTGAGCACGAGTAAAGTTTCGGCGAATGTCTGACGTATTTAAGATCGAATACTCCGTCGTCGTCGGTCGTCATGACCTTGAAATTATAAAAAAGATATATTTTTTATAGGATGTATGAAAAAAAAACACGATATTATGTATTGAGAGTACCTTGGGATATAGCGTTATTTCTCGGAGATCGTCGATCACTAATCCTCGCAGGTGCGCTCTGAGTATCATCCTCTGATTAGCGTTGTAAATGCAGTCACTCTCAGCACCGATGATTCTTAGTTCCAAAAAATCGGAATCTTTGTCGCACAATCGAAGAACGAACGAATTTAACCTCGCCGAATAACTTAATTTAATTGCACCTACAGAACAACAAGAAAAGTTATCAATTATGCTTCTTCAAAGATTAACATTTTATTACATTGATTTTTATTTCAGAATATTTGAATCGTCTAGGATTAGTTTTAAGGAGGGGGGGGGGTTGGATCCAATTGCTGATATTCATTGACAGATATTTCCTTTTTTAATTGTTGTCATATATAATACGACATTGTGAGAGAAGTGCGTAAATCACCTATGCACGCGTCCAACATACAATTTTTTAAAATATAGACGTGTCAAGTTTGATTTGGTTAGAGGGTTGACAACAATGAAACTCGTTAAGAGGTCTTTCCAGTGTAGAAGAAAATCGATTTTTTGTTGCCTTATCCATTAGTATATACGGTCAAGATCATCCTCTCCAATTTTTAAAGCGAAATTCGAAATACTTCGCGGGCAATAGCCATTCTTAGCGAAGAGGATACGGATCAGCGGCGAGCGACCTGGCGCGGACGGTGCGTCAGAGACCCTAGACTCCGTCTGCGTATTCAACTTTCATTATTTTGCCGCCTTTATACCTCTAAAAAGTTTTGAGGCCAATTTATATAACGGATGATTTGCTAGAGCGACGTATAAGTGCAAATACGCAAAATAATCAAAATGAACGTCAAAACGCGTTTTCAACGAGAAACATATCAGGATTATAGCAAAATATTGTACAACTTGCATCTTCAGCCAAGGTTACGATGCAGTTTTGACAGTTATGGAAATGATGGGTGTGACAATAGATCCAACAGCTGCGGCGTTCGCTGCCAATTATAAAGAACAGCGCATCGCCACTGTGAACCGTCGAAGCTCCTTCGACACTAAAGAGGCTCGCACAGATCGACGACATGAGATAATGGAGGAAAAGGAGCAATGTGCGAAAGCTGAAGATATACTCTATGAAACTGGTCTCACCGATTAGTCATAAGCACACAATTTCTATGAAATTTTTACACTCAGAACTTTAGACGCGTTTTTCTCGAAACGACATTTTTCAAAACGGTGAACATTCTCCAGGGAACAGTTTTCAAGCGATTGTCTCTAAATTTTAGGAAAATATTCTTAATCATATTCATCGTCGCACTATGGGATTTTTTTAAATTTCCTCCGTTTTTTTTTTTTTTTTAAATAAAAAAATGTCGAAAAAACGGCTATTGTCGGTACTTTTTGTTTAAACCGCCGCCATTTTATCGATTTTGAAGAAAAAAACGCCTCCATAGCATGACCAATCACATATTAATTAATAATCTGTACAAGCTCCAGCTAATGTTATAAGTTTTAATAATCTCTATCAAAATTTGATTTCAGATGACTTTGGCGACCTGTAGGTTTCCGCCCGATGGAAGATGCACGGCGAGACGTCGACCATTATAACTCAGCAAATATAAAAAATGTTTAAAAAAAAAAATTGTACTCATTCTTTAAACCATACACAACAACGTGCAAAAAACTAGAAATTTATATTTCAAATAGTTTTTCCACAAAAAGATTATAAAAAAACATGTATTTTTCGACTAAAAAAAAGTAAATCCCACCTTAAGCTATTATTAAGAACACCAGTATTTTCAACATAAAAAAAAATTTAAATAATAAAAATCATTTCACAAAAAATCATTTTGTCTGATTTATGAATACCTTAATATGTGAAAAACATTTCAGATTGATCGGCTTGTAGTAATGGTTCGAAAAAAATCGAGAATAACGGCCATTTTTTGGCCGTCACACGGGAAAGACCCTTTAAACAAGTGGCTGTACAACCTGAATGAATGCTTCGTTCAACCGCTTGCGAAATCTGCTGCATGATTCGCGTACGGCTAGATCTTATTCACGTACGCTTCGGAGTGTGCAAATAAATTCTTCCATAACATACGAGAATCGACCATTTCGCGCACGCTACGCAGGCAAGAGAAGACGAACCTCGTACGCCTATATTTTCAAAAAAAATTTTAACCCTAAGACACAAATTTTTTTGCTCTATGGCAAAAACTATTGCGACTGATGACATTTTCGCAATCCAGCCTTTTTGCAAAACAAAAATAGAATTTTCTCTAATATAACTCTGATGATAATGATAAGAGTTCTTGTGGTGGACCGAGATGAAGGTTTTCTGGTGTATCAAAATTATCACAGATATCCATAACGCCACCTGATTGGTAATATTTCTTTCATTATAGGTGTTAGATGAAGGATCTTATTATGTTGCATAACAAAGAACTCAGTAGATAAGTTTGTCGACTATTGGCGGTCTATATTTTAAGTTGATGGAGTTTTTAGTGAAGCAACTCTCAGATATGAGAGCAGTGCTCGCTCGCTTCTAAGCGTGCGCAACCGAAACCTAATTGAAATTTCGCTAATTCAAATCCTTACGGGTATTGACTTTGGCCGCTTAATTAATTAAATTAATTAATCAAGCCGTCACAGACTTACATATACCGCAAATTAAAATTCCATTGCTGAGCATGGTCACCAGGAGTCCAGAACTGTGACATAATTAGTTCTCAACTATGGTAATTTAACGTTTTCTCGCATTTAAAATGAAAGCCTAATAAAATCTACAAGTTTCTCTAAGCTCTCTTGCTGGAATACATTTGTTTTGTTAAGCTATTTCAAATGCTCTTGCTTTTCATTTGGATGGATTCATAGAAGGTTTGTTGACTTGCTTATCGGTGCGGTATATGCACTGTTTAGCGAGGGGCTCCACAATTTAGAGAATACTCTTAGTGTGATGGATCCCGTGAATCTGAATCGGTAAATGTATTTTGCGACTCCTTGCCGTCATCGGATGACGTCGATGCATTTGACTTTTGGATTGTTTTCAACGGTATATTTCCATCACGTCGAGAAATTCTTTGAGGGTTGTTAGGTTTTGGAACGGTGTAATTCTTTCTTTTTGCTCTGGTTTTGACACAATCCAAATTGTACAAGTCATTGACCTCTATAGAAGATATTAAATAAAATTACCTATGTTGCTCTTCTTTGTATGGGATGTACCGTAATTTGAGTGTAAAGCATACGTCAACTACAAACCGTCCGCTGTTTCCAACTACAATTCCGGGGTATCGACACACTACAAAGTCTTAGCTGGCCAACACAAATTGAGTGTTAAGCTCGTATAATCTTCTACGTATAGCAATCAAAATGTTGGCATAAACCATGAATTGAAATTTGTTGTGTTGTTTGTTTCGTTATATGTTTAAAAGTTACCTCGCAAGTTACCCCTAAAAGATAACCACAATTACTCGAATCTTTTGCTGCCAGACAATTTCTGTTAATGAACAGATTTTTATAATTGAAGAAAAACCAAATTATTTGATTGTTGTAGATTGAAGGTTGTCGGCTATTGGCGACCAGAGTGATTAGTCAACTTTTTTAGACGTTTCGACCCTAGTTCGGGTCCTCTTCAGTATATTTATTATTTTAACTAATTAGGTGTGAATGTTCATAGTGTTTGGTGTTGTGTTAATGTTCTTGAGATTCTCCAGTTCACCCCTTAGATTAAGGCTGTTGTGAACCGGAGTGCTGGTTGCCGGACTCTCAGGCAATGTGTCATTTTTGAATTGATGTTTTTTTAGATAATTTTATGCGTTGTATGTAAATATATTTTAGGTGTTGAGCCAGAGAGCCCGGCGAGCAAACTTATAATAACTGAAAATAAGCATGTCAAAATAAGATGCATCGGCTTATTGAAATCCAATCTGCTCAAATTATTGCCCTTATTGAGTGATGAATTCCCATTCTTCTGGGTATATCGCTTTAACTCAGTCCCGCTTCTAGCAAAACAACAATTTGAGCAGATTGGATTTCAGTAAGCCGAGGCGTTTCGATTAAGAATATGTTACTGTAATTTTCAATCGCTATGTACTCTGTATAATAAAATTAATGTTGAATGATCTTTCGCCTTAACTCTTGGCCGGTATGCCTTGAAATTTTACTTTATTTTAAAAACATTGAAATTGTCGGTAGGGTTCATAATTTTACCAAAAGTGTGGAGGTGCAATGTTAAATGTAACAAAAACGTAGTGGAGTAATTAAAAATAAAGCTACACTTTTCCTGGATTAATTTTTTTTATTTATATATATTATTTTGGTTTATGAGGGTTTACGATAGCTCCCGGGGCACGAATTTGTTAAATGTAATCTGATAATTTTTCAGGGCTACGTATCGGGTAATACTGATGTTGGCGGTATTTGGCTAAAATATCGGAATATCTTTAAAATGGCATAACTCGGTAAAAAAAATCGTTGAGGGTCGATTTTTTTTGTAAATACTCGTTGGAAAGTGTACTCTAAGATCGTATTTGTGGTTTTTTGAAAAAAAAAAAAAAAAAAAATTTTGGTAATCCAGGTAAACTTGCAAACCATTGCATTTTTTCAGAAAAAAATCTAGTAGGCCTGATTAAGACATAGCAATGTGGCATTATCTCGCAGCTATTGGACATAATGTTTTTCTAAAAGTACACATAATCCCCTACAAAACGAAACAAAAATGATCTCAATACGATGAAAATTGACCGAGTTACAAGCATTTGAAAAATGGCAATTTTTCGCTAAAAAATTTTGTTGCGGTACTTTTGTTGCGGAGTGCATAAGATTGCAAAAAACCCTTAAAAATTGGTCAAATTTACTAACATTTCTAATCGAAGTCCATGTAATACATGTTTATGTTTATGTTTATGTTTATGTTTATTTTAACGTAATTGAACAATAGTTTTTTCAAAATTCATAATAAGAGTAATTATTCGCAATTTTTAACGGCTTTCAGGGGTTTTTAGCAATGTACTAAGATTTCAAACCATTTTCGGTTCAAATAAGTTGGAGATTCGGATTCAGCGGATCGAAATACATAAAACTAAATGGGTTTCGTCAAGTGTAGACCACTTTTTTTTGTGCCCTTGTGTTATTCATCAGCAAGATTCAATAGTTTTGTTCATAGGATTGAAGAGACTGATATTCCACCTTGATCTGAAGGCGAAATAAGTTGGTTTTTCTTCAATTTTTCAATTTGTTTTGAGTCGAAGCTACTTTGAGTCTGCAATCATCGGGAAAATTCGTTAGTTTTGTACGTAGGATCGTAATAAAATTATCGCTTCGACTCCGAATAAGGAACAGAAATGATTTTTCCATAGTCATAACAGCTTCCTTTAAATGGAAAGCAGTTTTCGATTTGTTTTGTTCAAATTTTCATACTATTTTGAGTCGAAGCACCTTAAAATCATGCGGTCTTGTTGTAGAACCTATACGAATGTATCCCCCACTTGTACGCGTCGTTTTGCATCTCGACTTATGGGAATCTACCGTATGATTATATACAATTAAATAGCACGATATTGTTCCTGCGGTAAAATTTGTTCTAGCCTCTAATTCCAGATGAACATCCACTGGGGCTTGCTTGAGTGACTCCTTTTTGTTTCCAACAATCAATCCCGATAAGTGGAGCGTGTTCAAGGAAATTATTCTTCGTTAACATGGGTTCTATGTTTTCGTCGTAATACACTTTCTGGAAGTTGGCACACATCTCGTACAACAGAGTGTACTGATTCTGATTCATATCAAGATTAAAGTTACTATGTGCATAGTGTTGCGAGTTGAGAAAGAGTTTATTGTTGTTGATTTTGCAGTGATCAGATCGACTGGCATTAACATTTGCTATTACTCTTCGATTGGTCTAGAACGCTAGAACGATGAAACGTGGTTTTTCAATTGATTCGATGTTTTGACTGTCCAAATGTGTTTCGTTGTATTTGCGAACATCGAATACTCATACAACTCCCAGGTGCGAAAATTCATCGTGGTATCCTTGTCAATGTGGTAGCGTAAGCCTATTTTAAGTTTATCCGACAGCATGACATTAGCCACCCAATTTTCGTGTGTTCAATCTTGAATTCCTCAGATGTTCCATCTGCCTTTGGCATTTTCTTAACTTGATTCGTATCATTCCTTGACCTCGTGAGAATAAGTTTATGTTTCTTGTTAATGATTATTTTCTGATAGTCCTTGGTAAATCCGTGAATCCTAGCGAATGGAGATGCATACATCAAAGTATCGATCAAGGATCGATCTGGAGTTTCTTAACTTGGATATACACATGATCGTTGAACGAAGAATGAGAGGCGGAGTGAGCCAGTGAGTCTTGATGTCGACGGCATGAGGAAAAAATGACTTCTAAAAAAAGTTGTTCAAGCTGATAGTCAAGATGAAAGTAGTATGATGAAGAATGTGCGGAAGCTCGTTGAGTCCAACCGCGTGACGCATTGGGAAAGACAATATTGAGCTGCGGCATCGATTGCAAGGCCCAATTTCCACAGCCGCTTCGGGCTCGAAGAAAACCTCATAGTCCTACAGATGACGAAATCGAGGTCTACCTCAACAATACAATTTACGCGGGTCTGTGCGTGCTTGATGTATCAAAGATTCTCATGTACGACTTCCACTATGACTACATGAAACCTTGATTTGGAGATGCCTGCAAACTTTTATACACAGCCACTAACAGTCTGATGAATGAAATTCCTTGCTCCGATATCTGTGATATCATGAGGCGGGATATTAAATAGTTCGATACATCCGATTACCCAATGGATAACTAGTTTGCGATACCGCGAGCGACAAAAAAATCGTTGGACTCATGAAAGATGAGTGCAACAAACAAGTAATGATCGAATTTGTTGAACTACGTAGTAAAATGTATAGCGTAGAGTCAATCGAAACGAATGTATTAAGCGGGTGAAGAGAGTGAAGACAGGGGCGCATGAAGTAGCCATCACCTCCGATGATTTTCTAGAGTGCCTGCGGAAAAACACAACGCAGAAAAGAGAGCAGTCTATCATAAGATCATACATGTACAAAGTTTTCACTGAAAAACAAACCAAAACGGCACCGAGTCCCAATCATGACAAACGCTTTATTCTACCCGATAATACGAATACGCTGCAATGGGGCCATTATTCTATACCGCAAAACGAGTCCCAACCTCCACCGGAGGTGGTGGACATTCATTGATTCTCTCTCAACCAATCAGCTTGCTCATACCCTCACTTAAACAGACGGGCAGACGAGGGGATAATGGGTAATTCAGTAGGTTCTCAGCTATATCAGCAATAAGATCGCTCGCATGGAGGATTTCCTTCCAACAAACTTCACGAGTTGCACGTCAATTAAACTTGTAGCGTCACATATTTGAAGTAAGGTACAACCAAGTTTACCCTCAACGCAGTTGCCAGTCTCGATGACAACTGTTAAGTTTTTACGTTGAAGCGCATCACGGTTGCATCCGAAAAAGATCAGGCACTGTTTGGTAGTATAACTCAGACGACTAAAGTTGGGAGTTTGTTACTGAAATATCTGGGTGGTGGGATCAAAAAGAATGCAATTGAATTTACCACTGTATAATTTTAATCATTGTTCACTTATTAACAAAAGTATGATTGAACATCAAACTAATGTCTTTATTTCTTATCTATTCAACTATTGTGTGAACTATTAAATCCAAACCACTTTACATAGACTTTATCTCCTCGATTTTTGAGAACTTTTTCCACGCGATAATAGTTGATACTCTTAAAGCTTATATGTCACAGAATTCGTCACCATCATTCGATTCACGGTAAATATTTCAGTAGTCTAGTTAGGTATGTATCCTTTCTCGAGAACATGTTTGATCTTGCTCACTCGTACTTTGTGGCAAATTTTGAACTTTGGTACTCTGCGTCTTCGATTGTTAGAGAAACGTTAAATTATCGTTTTAACGTTACCTGCTGTGACATCTCTCGGCTTCATACTAATAGTTCGATGTTGAGTGTCGTTGTATACTGTTACGAGATCCGATAAAATGTCTGTCTACTTGTAGATGACACGAAGGCTTCATCTACATCTTGTTTTGGAGTGTCCGTTTAAAATGTTCAACGATGGTTGCCTGTTTCATCAGATTTTGAAACGTTGGATTGAAAAACACTTTGCCGTGATTACTTTACAGATTTAAAGGTACACGTCCCTATTTAACCCATTGAGTCCCAAACCGACACATTTTCGACCTTTTTTTCAGAGGTCATATCTTACATTAAATACGTCTAGAAAAAAACCAGCTATTATCATATCAGACGTAAAATTTTCTCAGCTTTCCAAATCCATCACCAGAATTGAAAAAAAATAATAATCCAACAACGTTATGTTTCTTCATTAAAAAAAAAACGCATTCTTTCGCTCCAATATTTCTTTTCTGCCGACATTTTCTTATCGATATTCGGTTGGAACCCTTCCGTGGGTCGAGATTTTGCTCCATGGAACTTAATCTTCAAAATCCATATGTAATAGTTATAGGTTTCAGGATGGCGATGTCCAATATGGCGGCTTGAATCCGAAAAATGTCTTGCATTTCCTATTTACCTGATCCCAATTATCTTGTTCGATAGGATTTGAACGATAAGCTGTATACAAGGGTTTTTTGGGTTGCCGATTACGGATCTGCTATCAGATTTGCCGTATTTAAAATGGCAGATCCAATATGGCGAACAAAAGTTTCTGATTTCCGTATTTTTCCGTAAAAATTCGTAGGTAGGGATTTTCGAAGGTACTAATTACAAATCCGTTATCAGATCCGACAAGAAGCAGGCGTAGTTGATCTAGCAATTCATTAGGATCATCCTACAATATATAATCCATTTGCGTATCTCTCTTAGCAATTTCACATTGAGGTAACGCTTTACCAACAGACTGCCTGTTTCAAGTCGGTGTAACGCGCGATTAACGGAGCTATGTAGTTTTTGTACTTTTTACTGTCTTGTTTGTGCACGGCTTCATCGGGACTGTAGTGTTTCTTGTGGGCTTTTGTCATTTTACAGAATTTCCACATGAGTATTTATATCTTCTCCACTCATAAAATTCACATCTGGTACCTTTCTGAAGAGCAATTCAAGCAGCCCAACAAATTTGACCTACTTGCTATTACCAACAATTACGTAGTGATTATCAAAGCTTATAGGTGAATCTCCAATCATGAATTAGCCATCGGGCAATTTTTGTACTCTAAATGTCATATTAAGAATCTTTTTCCTTGGTCTTGGATAAATTTTCTTCGTTATCCCAAGGTTCATCTTCTTTCTTTGTAGGTAACCAGTTTTGCATTTTCATGATTATCAGCAGCGTTGATGAGTCGTTCTAGCGGAATTTTTTTCGCGTCGGCCCATAAGTGGGCCGCTAAAATGCAAAAAGGCCGCAGTTAACTTCGATAACAATTATGAACCGGGTACTCATTGGGTGGTATATCGGAAAAAGGGTGATTGTGTAATTTACTATGATAATGTCAGTGACCTTCAACCACCTGAAGATTTGTTGGATTACCTCAAAGTCGACACGGTCAAGTACAATCACAAGAGATATCAGAAATATTATAGAAATATGTGTGGGCATCCTTGCCTGAAGTTCTTGTATAAGAGTCTGTAAATCATGCATATCGAGTCAGTTGACGATTATCCATCATGCAGTGATGCCAGGCGGGCGTGAAAAGTCCCGCGGCGGGAATTTTCACAACCCACTGTCAATCATGATGTCAAAATGGTCTAACCAGCAAGCCGGGATACGGCTGCGAGGCAAAATAGGGCCATAAAATAGGGAAAACTGCGGCCTCACGCCAAGTCGACCAGACCTACGCGAGATTTTAGGAATTGTTTATTGATCCGTTTTGGAAAATATTAGGTTGGGGAAAAAGAAATCCATTATTTTTTCGGTAGATGAAACAAAGAGAAAATTCGGTACATTTTACAGTTTTTCTTTGACAAAGGCGAAAATGCAAGCCAGGCGGCTAAAATTGTGAATGGTGTTTATGGTTCCGATACGGTAACAGCCAATTATGTGCAATTTTCGTTTCGTAGATTCCGTTCAGGAATTTTTGATGTTAAAGATGCACCTCGCACAGGTAGGCGGGTCGTCGAAAATGTCGATAAAATCGGAGAAATGATCGAAGTTGACCGGCATGTTAGCAGTCGTAACATCGCCCAGGAGCTAAAAATCGACTATAAAACAGTTTTAAACCATTTACACAAAGCTGGATTCAAAAAGAAGCTCGATGTTTGGGTGCCACACCAATTAACAGAAAAAAACATAATGGATCGAATTTCCATCTGCGAAGCCTTGGCCAAACGGAATTAGATAGACCCATTTCTTAAACGGATGGTGACTGGAGATGAGCAATGGATCACATACGGTAACCCTGTGCGAAAACGATCGTGGTCAAAGAGCGGTGAAGCACCTCAAACGGTGGCCAAACCAGGACTAACGGCCAGGAAGGTTCTGCTATGCATTTGGTGGCACTGGAAGGGGATTATTTATTATGAGTCGCTTCTATGTGGCCAAACGCTAAATTCTGATCTCTACTGTCAACAACTGGACCGTTTGAAGATAGCGATTGACCAGAAACGGCCAAAATTGGCCAACAGGAGAGGTGTCGTGTTCCACCAGGACAACGCTAGGCCACACACATCTACAGTGACTCGCCAGAAACTTCGGGAGCTTGGTTGGGAAGTTTTAATGCATCCGCCATACAGTCCGGACTTGGCACCAAGCGATTATCATATTTTTCTTGCATTGCAAAATTTGTTTAATGATAAAAAATTGGCATCTAGGGAGGATTATGAAAATCGACTACTAGAGTTTTTTGCAAATAGAGACCAGGACTTCTATGAGAGAGGCATTATGAAGTTACCTTTAAAATGGCAACAAATCATACAACAAAACGGTGCATATTTGACCCAAATCGGACAATCCGAAGCATGTTAAATAAAGTCCTGAAGTTCATATAAAAATAATGGATTTCTTTTTCCCCAACCTAATACTTTCATGTCACGGTCACCGCTCCCACTGGCGATCCACATTCGTTCCGTTCGACGAGGAGAGGTACGGCACCAGTACCTCGAACCGATATTGTATTTTTGGGATAAGCCGCAACACCGATGGAGAGAAACAAGCGCACCGAGGCTCAGTCTTTGGAAAGGCAATTCACCAGCAGCGCGATTCGATTGTCGCGCGAAGGGATGTACACCCCTCCGCTTCGCGGGCCCCCGGGCCCTGTTGCGAGATTTGGCGAGCTCGGCACGCGCCGCGATTCGTCACTTGTTGGCTGGATATGCGTGCGATAAGTAGCACGGTAAATATTGTATTGTATCGAATCTAATTGGAAATTACTCGGATTCGGTAACGAAGAAAGACCGATTTTGTAAACGGATCTTTCTCGGAGCTTCGCAAATATCGAGGTGGGTCAGTGCACTCTACATTGTGCTGTCGAGGTGCCGCGACATTTTCGCGTTTGAAGAATAGTAATGGTTTTGTTGGAATTTGTAAACTTAACGTAGGCCTTCAGCCGTCACGAGGCGAGACGGTTCCCGTCTCGCCATTCACGTATCTCGCGGGGTCTGCTCGGTTTGGCTACGACCAACCGATAAGACGGAAATATTATATTTCATCGTAATTGATTTTTGGGATTTTATTTTCGGTAATTATTCTGTGTTAGGAATATTGAACTATGGGAAAATCGCGAGGCGGGCCTCAGCCGTCCCGTAATTTGCGAGAGAGAGACAATGAGTCTCTCTCAATTTCACACGAAATGGGAAGTTACGTCTTCTCATTATTTATTTTATATAGAAGCAGTTGTGCCAGTGTGCACGGGTTCCCCTTCTAGGAACCACATTCTTATAAAAATCGTTTTGGAACTATTGGAGGCTACCGACCTCCGATTGTACTCGTACTGTCTTCTCAATAATTTATTTAATTAAAGCGAGTTACATATTATCAGTTTTCGGTTTTTGTAATTATTTTCGAGACTCCCCTCTCATACCCCCCACTATCTAGTCTCTTCGCCTGAGCAACCGGCGTGAGTAAAATCACGTTGCAGACCCACCTCTTGGCCCTTCAGATGCAAATTGAAAGGGCTTGGCGCCCTTGGGTTTCGCCGGGAATTCGCAGGGTGCCTGATGTCGAGCGATTTGCCGAGATAATTTCCCGAGTTATCTCGGAGTAACATATCGTGTCACAATATATAGAAACGTTTTCGAATTCCGCGTCTCTGAACCTAGGAAGCGTCAAGTGCGTTTTTTTCGAATTTCGTTTTTTTTTTTGTTAATTTTTTATCCCGGATGGAAAAGGATCGTGTACTGGACCGGAGAGAAGATTAACTGGAGAGAAGGAATAGACCTCATATATCCATTTAAGCAACAAGGCAGGATATTTACTTCATCATCGGTTCAAGGTAGAGGGATGATGTAGAAATATTTCACAAAGGATTGTCCTTTTAGGAAAAGATAATCTCTCGAACGATATGAGATTATCAATTGCTGTTTATGCGGGCAAATCCCGAAGTATCTAATCAAATGACTCTAAAATTCACGTGAGAGGACTGACGTCATCGCGTGGAGCGTCTACGCTCATAGGCAAAGAAATCTAATTGACGCGCGCTCCCTGTTAAAACACGCTTTTTATATTAGCGAATAATTTAGGGTAATTCCTCAGAATCGCGGGTGAACATCCCCAATTTTATCCTAGGAATGTATACAGATGTTGGAACTGTATTTGTATCGGTCCACACGCTCGTTAGGTGTTCTGTAGCGATCTTGTACTTCACCTCTTAGAGAAAAGCGAGAGATTTTGAATACCAATTGAGCTGAGAATATTCCTCAAATAGTTGTTTGTTTTATAAATCTCGCGCAATGAGATTACTTGGTGTCACGATTTGGGCTACCTTCAAGAGTTCTTTAAGGGGAGGTTCCTCTATAATTAACCGAAAATTACACTAAGTTCAGGAATTAATTGTGGATGAACAACAAGATGTAATAAGGTGGTTTTTTAAACTTTACTTATGCTTCAATTATAATAAATTTTTTTTTAAATTTATACGAAATGGCGTCTAAGATGGCGGATCATGAAACAAGTTTTATTGTAAAACTGAATAAATACAGAATAGAATGAACCTAAGAAACCGAAAAAATATTGAAAAATGAAATAATGGCGGACATGTGAACTTGAAAGTTCGTTTTTTGGATGTTTTTTTTTCACTCACATGTCCGCCATTTTGTCATTTTTCAACATTTTTTCGATTTCGTAGGTTCATTCTATTCTATATTTATTCAGTTTTAAAATGAAACTTGTTTCATGATTCTAGATTCAAAATTAACGAGTGAGGAATGCACGCAGCTTTGCATGGAACCGGAGGGCACTTCATGTATCAGCCGCCATCTTGGACGCCATTTTGATTAAAAAAGTTTTTTTCATTACAATTGAAGCATAAATAAAGATTAAAATAACCAGCTTATTACGTCTTGTTGTTCATCCACAATTAATTCCTTAACTTAGTATAATTTGTCGGTCTTCACACAATACATGAATTCTTCGCAGCCGTGCCGCCGGGATATAAGATCATCGAAGTACCATCACAAGTCATTTACGTTCCGATCGCCGTCAAGGTCATCGCAGCTACGATAGTCTATCAGGACGAGAAACTAATAAATTTCCGCGATGAAGTTATCACAATCACATTATGGAAGCCAAGTAAACATAGGCATGGTATATTATGAGAAAATTGGTTACGGGTATAAAAATTCGTCATCATGCTGTCAACGCTTCAGCCATTAACGAGTGTCCGAGATGCGGATACGACAGAACACTCAGTTTCTAAGAAGTCGAGAACTTCGAGTTGTTGGCCGAAAAAATAACGTGTGTAACATTTTGTTGCTGTAATGGAGGAGGCCCTACGCGTATAATC
This sequence comes from Clistopyga incitator, assembly GCA_947507545.1. Lineage (NCBI taxonomy): Eukaryota > Metazoa > Arthropoda > Insecta > Hymenoptera > Ichneumonidae > Clistopyga > Clistopyga incitator. The sequence goes on along the minus strand of OX382187.1, from coordinate 6,875,120 downwards.
ATCAGATTCATGCGCATCAGCCTCATACATCATCATCAGGCTTCGACAACAATGATGAAATACGTATATCTATTCCACATCAGGAATTATGCCTTTTACCATGACGAAGTATGCTACTGTTAACGTATCAACGAAGTTGCTAAACAACGCAATTTTCCATCTTTTTGAGAAAATCCGCTATGAGATGAATGCTATAGAGATCGATCGATGTAAGAATGTTGGAACGTCTATCATGAAGGGCTATGTGGCATTGAGCCCTGATTAAAGTCCAATAATTGAAAACGCTAACTAGCTCGATGGCGACTAAACGAAATCAATGATCAATATACTTGAGATATACGTCCCGGTTGCTGTGGTCCTCGGATTTGCCGAGGACTATCAGAAAATCATCATCAACACGAAGCATGAACTTATTTTCACGAGGTCAAGAAACGATACGCATGCAATTGAGCAAAGCCAAACGCGATGGAGCTTATAAGGAATTCTTCCGGATAATCGCAAAATATATTTATTCATCCTCATCCACAAGGATATCATGATGATTTTTCGCACTCGGGAGTTGTATGAGTATCCGATGCTCCCAAATACAACGAAACACATTTGTACAGTCAAAATATCCAATCAGTCGAAAAACCGCGTTTCATAATGATGAAACCCAGATTACTGGGTTTTCAGGCAAATCGAAAAGCAATACCGAAGGCTAATGCTAGTCGATTCAATCACTACAACATCACCAACGTGAAACTCTTTCTCAAGTCGCAGTGTTATCCATATGGTAACCTTACTCTTGATATGAATCGGAATCACTACGCTCCGTTGTATGAGATGTATACCAACTTCTGGAAAGTATTACGATAAGAACACGGAATTTAACCCATGTGGACGAAGATAAATTTCCTTGAATACGCTCCACTCATCGAGATCGATTGTTCGAAACAAAAAGGAGTCACTCAAGCAAGCTTCGGTGGATGATCGTCTGGAATTAGAGGCTAGAACAAATTTTACCGTAGAAACAACAGTTACTGTTTGATCATCGCATGATCGTCTGGTAGATTTCAATGCCATAAGTGGGGATGTGAAACGACGCGCATAAGTGGGGGATACACCGCATAGGTGTTACAACAAGATCGCATGTCCACATCATTGTGCTACGGAAAATGTTAAAATATTTAAAAAGTGGCTGCTTGAGTTATACAATGGTTTGTAAGGGAATTTTTTTAAATATTCAAGTGAACGTTCTATGATATATACTTTTATAAATATCGCAACTCGTCGATACGATAGGAACTAAAAGTATCTCGAAATTGCCGGTGAGCCTTTACGAAATTCAAATGGTGGGACCAATATCTGCAGAATATTGCGGTTAAAGCACGAAAGCCTCCATTGCCAACTAAATTTTTTAATCCCACTACAACGCAGTTAAGCTTTTTCAAAATTCCCACCGTTATTTGAATTTTGCTCCATCGGTGTCGCACCGCTATCTGCTGGGTCATTTTCAACTAATCTTGGA